>JAUIMM010000324.1:6818750-8025000 GCA_031769625.1 Taudactylus pleione | reverse complement strand
AGCTACCTACAGCCGCGCAGGATGCTGGGGGGTGAGTTTAGAGTGGGTTGACATCAACGCATGCTGCGGGGGGGGGGGACTGCCATAATGCAGAGGGGAGAGGGGGCTGCTACAATGCGGAGGGGAGGAGAAGGCTGCTACAATGCAGGGGGGGTTTGGCAGAGGAGAATTTACTCACTGTGACTGCAGCAGCCTCACACTGACTGCACATCACAGGGGTGGAGACTGGAGTTGATTGGAGGAGCCGCGCTGCAGTATGACTCTGGTTCTCCGGACTCCCAGTGGATGTACTACAATTCTGCCTCTGACCATGCTGCTGCTGCTATGCTGACCTCTCCCCGGCCGGTGCTAGCAGCAGTTTAAACACCAAGCAGCAGGGTCTCTCATTCTCCAGGGCCTGATTTCGGGAGGGGGGGCCCTTAGGATCCACCGCCTTATGGTAAATCTGGCCCTGTGTACAGGGATGTATTTTAATGCTCTTATTAAAACAGGTGGACAAAAAAAAACATTGTTTATTTTTATCATGCCCTATATTTTGCTCCAGTTTTCTTTTCCATTTTCATGCTCCTATTATGTCTATCAAGACTCACATTTAAAATACTTTGACAGTGTCAAACATCAGTCATCATGTGTAATAGCCTTGAGCTCCCGCACATGCTCTTTGATCTGTTGCTTAGCGATTATGTTGAGTTAATGAATTACAAGCTAAATATGAAGAAAATTTGTTATTTGTTCAAGCTTACATGGTAGCATGAGTAAAACAGGCATTTATGAATATGGGGTTCATTCTTTGTGAGATGGAATTAGCATTAAAATTGCAAGCAAAAAGATGTACCGCGCCGATGGTCATGGCCACTAACTGTTTCTTTTTTAAAAAGTAGCAGTACCTGCTGGGATATTCTGCACCACTGGGTCTCTGTCATATTGATAATCAGCGCCTGTGGAGCCAGCTTCTTGGCAGCCCGGGTTATCAGTATTGGATACATTTTGCATGAACACACCCTTACTGTATTTAGCACATGCTAACACACCACCTCAAATCCCTTCTGCACCTCTCAAACACAAATAGGGGTATCCAATATGGGTGCGATAACATCGTATTCAATTTCAAAGACTTATCGCAGTTTTGAAAAGTCTTTGATAAAAAACGGTGATAACTTTTCACCATTGAATAGGTGTCGAAAAAAAGTGCAGAATTGGGGTTTAGGGGTGCAGGCTTAAAAAAAATAGCCTGGCCCCCCTGGGAATGACATTTAAAAAAGAACTGTGTCAAAAAAAGTAAAAAAAAAAATAGGGACACCCCAAAAAATTAATTTAAAAATTGGGGTGCAAAAAAAAATAAATGGGAAAAACTTGTTAAACAATAGGGAAATAGGTTCAGGGCTATTCTGCGAGTATGCGGCAGATGTTTTCTAGAATAGAATTATAGCGGCAGGTGCACAAATGCAGAATTTTTAAAAACTTACTTTAGGGACATCAAAATATGCTAGTACCCATTTTCATGTACCCCAAATCTGATGGGACCACTTAAAAAAACGAAAAAAATAACCTAAGTGCTCTTCTGCATCACTTCTTCAATGTCGGGAAAAAAACACCTGCTGCGGCTATTTAAAGCCCCGACTTTCAATTAAAGGCTAAAACGGGGGTACCCATATTGTTCCCCCATGTTTTTACAACTTTAGGGGGGTCTTACAATTATTTCAAGGAAAAATTCGTAACTTTACGCAAATCCAACTTCGGAGTTTCCCGTTTTCGTTAATTTGATATTGAATACGGGGATAAGCGGGAACGCGCACCATACTTTTACGCAGAAAAAATCTCTGATATGAAACGTTAACTTCTCCAGGGAAGTTAACCTTTCATATTGAATACCCCCAAAAGAGCCATGGGCGTAACTACCATAGGTGTAAGGCTTTGCAGCTGCTATGTGGCCCAAAGCTAAAGGGGGGGGGGGGCATCTTCCAAAATTACATGTGTTACAGTATATACATTTTTCACCATTGGGTGGTACAGAGGGGCCGACGAACATATCGTTCCATCAGTCATGTCGTCGGCCACGATCCAGGATTGTATAGTGTGTACCCAGTTTAACAATGCTCTCATTTTGGTTATTTTATTTGGTTTATCAACCTTAAAAACTGTAATTTGTCACTTACAATAGTGATGCACCCACTGTTTCTAATTATATAACAATATGGGATCTTATATCCAGATTGCTTCTATCCAGAAAATTCTGAACTCAAAAATGTAAGCTGCTTGTTTATTTTGTAATATACACAGACATATCCATTACGCTACTGCCAGGGTAGTATGATGGTTAATTTTTAATTGTGTTTTACAACATTGTAGGCAGTGGTCGAAGTGAGAATTTTTAAGTGGGGGTATGGAAAATTTAAGGCTGTAGCTATGTATGTGCCAAAGGTGCTTGCACGTCATAAAAAGGGTTTTGGCCACTCAAAAGAATTGAGCTCTTAAGGCACGCCCCCATGTCATCAATGTAGTGTACCAAACTGAAGTACCCCTTATACACATTATGCCACACATATATAGTGCCCTTATAACACATTATGCCATGCAGTAATAGTGCCTCTTATACATTATGCCACACAGTATTGCCCCTTACACATTATTCCACACATAGTAATGCCTCTTACACATTATGTCTCACAGTAATACCCTTTGCAAATTATGCCATGTAGTATTAGTGCCCCTTACACATCATGCCACAGTTAAGCTCTTGCGCAGCCTTTTACTGACCCGTGTCCGTAATACATCTTATAACCTACCTCTGATGAGCAACCAGCAGTAACCTCTTTCCTCCCAGTCAGCAGCAGCAGGTGTACAGCACCACTGCAGCCTTGAAACATCATCTATGTATGTATGGGTTGGGTATAGGATGCCGGCGCTCAGTATCCCGACAAGGTTAGGACACTGATACCTGCAGATAAGTATCCTAACCCTTCCACTAAAGCTAACCCTTCCTTCCTGCAGCCTAAACCTAACCTTCCCCTTCGCAGCCTAACCCCTCTCAGCACAGAGCGCCCCCTTCCCTCAGAGCACAGACCCCTCTCACCTCTCAGCACAGACCACCCTCACAGCACAGACTCCCCTCACAGCACAGACCCCCTCTTTCTCACATCACTGACCCCGATCACCTCTCAGCACAGACACCCCCTCACATCACAGAATCCCTCTTTCTCACATCATTGACCCCTCTCACCACAGAACCCCCCTCACAGCACAGACCCCCTCTTTCTCACATTTATTGACCCCTCTCACCTCTCAGCACAGACCCCCCTCACAGCACAGACCCCCTCACACCACAGACCCCCCTCACACCACAGACCCCCCTCACACCACAACAGACCACCCTCACACCACAGACTCTCCCCCACACCAAAGACCCCCTCACCACAGACTCCCCCTCACAGCACAGACCCCCCCTCACCACAGACTCCCCCTCTCACAGCACTGACCCCACTCACAGCACAGTCCCCTCACAGTACAGACCCCCCTCACCACAGACTCCCCCCTCACAGCACAGACTCCCCCTCTCACAGCACTGATCCCTCCCCCTCACAGCAAAGTCCCCCCTCACAGCACAGACCCCCCCCCCACACAGCACAAATACCTTTCCTGACATCACTTACCCCACCCCCTGCTCTGACTGCTGTCCCCTTAGCATTGGGTCAGGAGCACCTTACTCCGCTTTCAGCTCCACCCAGAGCCTGATTTCGGAAAGGTCCCTCCAGCACAGGGGATAGGTGTCCTCTCGCCGGCCGTGCAGGTTTGTTCTCTCGCCGGGTCTCCAAAAAGACGGTGGTGGGCGGGCAGCGTGAGGGCAGTGCGGCGGTGGGTGGGCCAGCGGCGGGTCAGTGAACAGTTTTGCCTATGCGGCGGTGGGAGGGCCAGCGGCGGTCACGGGGGCATAGCCACTTATTGACGGCCGGGTCCGGAATGAAGAGGATGATGAATGTAGAGGAACGTGGTTTGCATGGAAAGAGCGCAGCACACAGCACCGCCATCATTTCTATCTGGGGCTGTCCATTAGCTAATTAGCTCATGGACTGACAGCCAATCAAGAGCCACCACTGCGGCTGCTCCTGATTGGCTGTCTGTCCGCAAGCTCCAATTAGCTCGCGGACAGTCCCAGATTAATAATGATGGCGGCGCTGTGTGCTGCACTCTTTCCATGGAAACCAGTTCTTGCAATCTTTTCTTTTTGCAAGAACAAACATCTTCACGGCGGGCAATGGGAGGCACAGCAGGGCTCAATGCTCAAAGGAAGTGGCGGTATATCATACCGCTGTATACCGGCACACTTCGAGCACTGATTGTAGGTACAGTATATGGCTATTATTTATGGAAAAAAAACCCTCATCCAGACACCCCCAGTGTATATTTTTAAGATTGGGTTTACTGAGGCTTTTAACATGTACAGTATGTAAGCAGTGTATTGCTCCAATTAATATGGATTATAATAGTGGGTTATTTGCGGTAACATGATATTGAACAATTTTGTGTTGATGTGTCTGATTTGTGGTAAGTTTGGAAGTATGGTACATACACAAGAAAAGACAGGAAGTTATTTGTTCGGTATGCTCTAATTATACCTTAAAATACAAACTGTTGTTGTATTATTCAATCCTAAGCAATAAATCCTATATTATTATTAAAAACATCAAATTAAAAGAAAGAAAACAAATCTGTATAGACAGAAATTACTTGTTTTTATATCAAATTGTGTATATAAATATAAGTATCAATAACTTTGATGTTGTAATTAAAGTCCTAAACAATCTCCAATTATTAAATATCGTATAGGAATAAATTTCACTTTGGCCAATGTTCTTCCTATAAATAATGGTAATATAAATGCAATACAGGTTGTAGTTAGTAATATTGGACAGCAGATGCTAGGAATGGGGAATTTGGTACAGTTCACTATAAACACTTGGCACCAAATCAGTGCTCATCGGTGCACTGTGGCAGCACTGCCCCTGAACCCGTGATGTCATGAGAGTGGGCGAAGTTGTTGGCAGGAGAAGTGGAGAGCTACCTGGATGCTCCGGGCAGTGATATATACTGCAAGGTCCGTACCCAGAGCATCCTTTGGATGCTCTGAGTAGCACTGGAGCTGCACTACTGGCCACAGAGAATTGGTATATTATGCCGCTGGACCTAAGCCCGGCAGATGAAATACCAACGCCGGAAGGCTGGCAGATGGAGATCCCAACAGGGTAAGTATTAACCCTATCCCTAACTATAAACCTTCCTTAGTGGTGCCAAACCCTAACCTCCCCCCCTAGTGCCTAAGTCTAACCTCCCCCCAGGAGTGCCTACACCTAACCCTGTTTGCCTCCACGCACCCTAAACCTAACCCTCCCAGGGGGTGCCTAACCCTAACCTCCCCCTGGGGCTGCCTGATGCTAACTCCCCATTACCCTAGCCTGACCCTAACTCTCCCGAGGGGGTGCCTAACCCTAAGTCCCCCCGGGAGTCTCTAAACCTAACCCTCCCCATTTTGACCGCCGGCTTCCTGACTACGCCTCCCTTGATTGTATTGCGTGAGCTAAATCATTCTTACATGTTTAATAGCAACATTGCTGCAGCAGTCGCCTATAAATAACCCCATAGATGTATAATTGCGGTACAGTGAACTCTTCCAAGTATAAATGGAGAAGTTGTTAAATGCTTCCTAGTCCAACTGCTTGAGGCTTGAACAAATGTGAAAGTGTGCAGATGATATGGCTTCTCTTTGGAACTGGCATTTCAAACACTCAAACAATGGGTGAAACTTGTGCAGTTGCCAGTCTGAGACTTTGTGTAATACGTATAAGCAAGTTACAGTACTGTTGTAACTTAGGTAACTAAACTGCATGCAATTGGAAATTTGGCTGATACCTTTTAAGAACACTCAAAATCAGATTTAAATGTTCATGACTACATTTAGCCAAATGTTTAATTATTTTGAAAAAAACAATTGAATCCTTCATATTATACCACTACGCTAGGAACGAATTTATGAATGATTTTCTGTCAGATTATCTGTCAGATATTTTAAAGTGTAATGAACTATTTTTTTGAACTACAAATGATTTTTGCATATTCCCTTAATGAAAATCGTTCAGTTGGTCAGTCTGACTGAACTACAAACTACAAACATGAACGCGCATGAACGATAATCGTTCATCGTTTTAACTCAGAAAGTGAACGATTTTTACAATGATTGAACGATAAACGATATCGTTAATGATAATCGTTCAAAAAATCTTTGTGTGTGTATGCACCTTTAAAGTAGTAATAAATACTGTATGCTCTAAATAAATGAACATGTATATTTTTTCTTTTACTGCATTACATCCATCCTTCATCATTTTACATGGAGAAAAATAAAAAAGAAGAAAGTTAATTGATTATAATGTTCTATTATGCTAGCATATTATAAACTGCTATATTATAGTGTGATTTCATACATTGTAATTAGCTATAGCTGGAATGAAAGTGCAGTGAAATGGATTTCAGTCAAATGCTGTAAGTACAACATCTTACAGCCAGAAAACCAGGAGCTGTGCAGTGATTTTTGTGACTTGAATGTGAGAGACTTGGACTGCTAAAGCATTGTACAAATAAATGTCTGGCTAAATATTTAGGATGGGCTGCTAGAGTGAAACAATTATTTTATTTGAACTCATTTGTGTTTTAATGAAAGCTTTTCTGGTTATCTCGCTACACATTTCTAGAATTACTTCAGTATGTTGACATTTTTTGATAATATGCTGGAACTGAAAATGCAGAATGTAGAGATGACACTGTAGGGGGTCATTATGAATAGATACACCTTAAATTAATAATTGTATCTCCTCATATTTTTTTAAATGAAAGCAATAGCATCAGACAAAGATAATAAGAAACACATAAGTGTAAAAAGTGATAAGCATAGTCAGTATAAATGCAGTATCATAACGCTTGCAAGCACAATGTACATGAAGAACCAAGAACTAAAATCATAAATTACCAAGTCCAAATCAAACGTGTACAACACCCAGGAAGGAGGATAATTGAAGGGTTAATTAGAATGTTACGCCATGAAGTCCAATATTATTGCCTGATTTATATGGTGGCTTACATAAACAATGTATAAAAAATATATATAATTGCTTAACACTGATAAAATTAAGTACCAGCATGCACGTCTCCATCATTAAGTACGACCACATTTAACTCAAATATATTATTGTCACTGTTAAGTAATTACAAAATAATATTGACACCTTTAATCCTTATTAACTCTTATATTGTTCGCTTAAAAAAATCTATATATTTTTCTTACCATTTACTATTTTTATATTAATATCTGCCTTCATTTTCTGGGTATTTAGCCCTCTGCTGGATATGCTAAAGCTGGTGGATATTGCGGGCAGGGACTCTAGGTTGCAATTTACCTCACATCCTGTCAGAGTCTAGTGTTGGTCCCGGATTCTTCAAGCAGACCTTGGTCATTTATTTACACTGTTGTCCCCCTGGCTGTGCTGCTACCAGTCTAGGCTGTCAGCCATAGTGATGTTTACACTAAGGGGAAGTCACAGGAAGTATCTGTCTGGATGATCATCATTGTTCCAGCCTCCGGTCCTAAATGTAGATATGGTCATGAAACATCTCACTCTGCATTTCTACTTGCAATCACTAATTTTCTTATTTTACATACTTAGGGCCTGATTTAGCAGCAGGCGCAATGCCGATATTTACACAGATCGAGTGATTATTTGCCATTGCGCGTGCTTGAAAGTCATACTGCACATGTATCGTGATAGCTTTGCGATTACATATGCACAGGTGAGCCATTTGCAAAGCGATTATCATGTGGCCAGCATTTAGGGGAGGTAACGAGGGAGTGGGTAGGTAAACGTGGGCGTGTCTGACCGTTTAAAGCGTTTTATGGGTGTGCATAAATTAGCCATTGCAACTAAAGCCGCAACATGAGAGCTATCTGCGTGTGAGGAGATCTGCAGTGTTTGCGGCTTGTCAGACTTGCCATACATGCTGCATGACTGCTTGATGTGAATCGATGGTACCGATGGTTACACAGGAGTGCGACATTGGACAGATATAAGAAGACAGCAGTGGGTGTCTTTATGCCGGCTGAGCTTTGGCAGATATTAGTATATTTTTGCAGCTGCGTTCTGTGCGAAATCGCAGCTGTAATCACATTAGTGTCCTCTGCTCAATCAGGCCCTTAGTATGAAAATACGTATTATTTTCTCTGCAAATGAGTGTACGTTCAACTGTGCATCAGCCCCTACAATAATTTAAAAGATTGAAACATGAGGTGAAAATTTTTTTATATCCAATTTAATTGTGTGCTTTATTACTGATTTCATGTAGGGTATTTTGTGTTATGTTTCTTTCAAAGCCATTGCTCATCAGTGCTTGACCATGTATAGATAATTAGACAGGCGGTTTTGTCCAGGGCAATGTCATGTTATTTTGGTATTTCATTTTAAATTGGATATTGCATGTATAGCCCCTAGTAATGTTATTTTGCTCTGTGAAGGCTGATGGCCTGACACCTGCTATTGACCTATATATCACTTGTTGGCCCCCAGGCAGTTAGCAGCAGAGATGAGAAGACTACATGTGTAGTTTTTTTTTATAACTATTACATATATACAGTATATATATATATATAATCAAATGTCCTGACTGACACACTGACTGATTGACTCATGATTGCCCAGCCCAAACCCCTGGACCTAGAAACATGAAAAGCAGGGAGTATATTCCTTCCATGAAGTAGGTGCTCAATAAGAAGGGATTTTTAAAAATGTGACTCCTAAGGGGGTGAAAAGAGATAAAATGTTTCCCCTCCCCCTGTGTAATGTCCTGCCTGACTGTCGCATCGTGGTTGTAGTACTGTTCATATTCAAACACCAACTGTCATCCCAAGTGCTTACAAACATCACTGGCAGTTGGTGTGGTTCCCCTATTTGAATAGTGAGGGAAGGCAATGTGTAACTACAGAGGTGAAAGAGGAAAATATGTTACTACAGAGGTGAGGAAGGGGAATGTCAAATGTGTTACTACGGGGTGAAGGAAAGGATAGTTTACAACATGGGTGAGGGTGGGGAATGTGTTACTACAGGGGTAAGTGGGGGTAATGTGTTACTACAGGTGTGAGGGAGGGATTGTATTTCTACACAGGTGAATGTCGAGTGTATTACAACACAGGCAAGGGAGAGAAAGGTGTTACTACAGAGGTGAGGGAGTGGAATGTGTTAGTACACAGATGAGGAAAGGTAATATCTTGCTATAGCAGTGATGCATTACTATAGAAGTGAAGGGTATTGATAGGAGATATCCGCACTCACATCCATACCGCTTCACTCACATCAAGAGTGTCGATCAAGCATTCCAACAGTTCCGATTCCGGTCTTGCAGACACATTTTAAAATACACTGCTAAAAGGCAATGGCAACATTAAAATTAAGAGCAGACACTAACTGCTAATTGTTAAGGACAGAGCAATTACAGCCCACTGTCCAACTTACAAAGATACAGCGGCACCAGTGTCTCAACTGTCCGTCAAACTGGAAGTACATAATCGCATTCTCCAGCACAAAAGGGCACAGTAGAGCCAATACCCTAAATGTCCATCAAAACGGAAGTGCATCATCGCACTCTTCAACCAAGAGTGAGATGCAATGGCATACCACAAAAGGCATTAGAGCATTACATTTACCAAAAGTAAATCAGATAAGATGCTAAGCATACAGGAACTATATAAGTTCACACAAACACTTAATATATAAAACCTTGAGTTATAGTTTGAAAATCTAATGTACAAAAAAGCTCTATAAGTGCAATAAAGTGTCAAACAATCCAACATACTACAAAAAAACACATATTGGTACGGCCAATAAGACAGCTCTGGAGGGACCAATCATGATATAACATCATATAGCAATATACTCATTTATACAAAAATCCAAACATAAGAAAATAAATAACTCAATGAATGGTAAAATAGAAAAAATAGAAAACAGAACAAATTAAAGAAAACATTTTAAAGTTAAAAGAAACCACTGCACTCTTTAATCAAAAATAGGCCTTATATGGATGTATCCAGTTATAGTAAAAAAAATATTCAGAAAGTTGTTCTCATTTAATCCCTTCAGTACAATTGTATTGAGTTTGTAAATCCATCTCGATTCAAGCTTCTTTAGCAGTTGATCATGGTCACCACCTCTGGCAGGCTTGGACACATGGCTGATAACCATACATCTCAGTGTAGAGACTTGATGTCCAAGGCTTAAAAAGTGTTTTGCAATGGGTTTATCAGATTCACTAGTGCTGAATGCTGCCCAAATTGAGGCCTGATGTTTGGCCATCCTATCCCAAAATGGTCATATAGTCATGCCAATATAGTAGAATCCACACATACACATAAGTAAATAAATTACGTATTCCATTGTACAAAACAATTTATGTCGTATTTTGATCATCATACCACTTTGTTGGTGTGGAAATGTGCCACCACATAGCATCGACTGACATGTGACACACTCATTGTATTTAAAGCACCCAGTTTTTCCAGAGTTCAGTCGAGACATAGTGATTTCGGAGAGATGCATTGTAGGGCACATCATTAATTGCCGTAAATTTGGTCCCCTCATATAGGCATTCATCGGAGGTGGGACTCCACCTAATTTGAGCAAGTGGTCTGTGGCAAGCAAAGGCCAATATTTCTTGTATATCCACAGTTGGATATGTGTGATGTATGATCATATGTGCTGACATGTATCATGCAACTATCCTCAAACTTTTTTGTCACATTGTTGGTAGAGGATAAAATCAATGATAAGTTTTGTGTATACATTGTTCAACAATGTTGGATGAGTACCCCCTAGCAAGAAATCTTAGTTTCATTACCTCAATCTGGTCATTAGCAAGTTTATCAGATGAAATAATATGGAGCACCCAGAGAAATTGTGAAATAGGAAGGCTTGTTTTCAGTGTTGTTGGATCTTCACTATTTGCTTGCAATATAATATTACGGTCTGTCAGTTTTCTGAACAATGTTGACCCAAGCCTTTTGCCATCCCTGTAAATGGTAACATCCAAAAAGTCCAATGTGTGTTGATCAATATTAAAAGTAAATTTTGCTGGTTCTTGAAGAGAATTAAGTTGATCAATACTAATGATATATTCATCTCTTGCGCCAGACCAAACCCAAAAAATGTAATCTATAAACCTCATATATATCATGTTGTTAGTACCATAAGTCTCAAGTATATGTTTCTGCTCATAGGCTGCCATATACAAATTAGCATAAAGTGGTGCAATTTTAGAGCCCATTACTCTACCCGTATTCTGGGCATAATAATCAGATCCATACATAAAATAATTATATTTATGTATTAACTCAATCAGACTCATCGAGAAATCGACTGGTGGTTTAGTCTGGGATTCTTCTCAAAGTTCTCATGGATTACATCAATACCTTGTTTATGTGGTATGATCGTGTACATAGATAATTTTTTTTTTCAAAATGTGTGTGTTGATGTGTTCATGGGCAGTACGTTGTAAACCTTGTGTGTATTCACTGGGCAGGGATTTGTAAATGTTAAAATGTAGCATATAGTAGATGCCATCCACCATTAATATAAGTGCTGTGTGTACCATAGTTGTCATTTCTTCCAAAAGTTTTATAAAAAACAAAAATCTTTTTTTATAAAACTTGTGTATGTTAAATGGGCAGTGCACTGTATACGTTAAAAAAATAACGTACAGTATAGTGGGTGCAGTCCACCACTAATATCAATACTGTGTGTAGTTGTAATGTCTTCCAAAAGAAAAAAAAAAACCTTGTTTTGTAAAATGTGTATGTGTTCACTGGGCAGTGCGCTGTGTGACTCGCAGTGGTTGTACTTTGTTAAAAAATTTTACACTTTTTTTAAAATAAAAGTTGTGTGTGTTTAGGGCCAGGCAGTGGCACTGTGTTACAGTAACACTCAGTAGTTGCCCTGTCACCACAGTGTAAGTCACAGTGTGAAGTGGTTGTCATTTGTTAAAAAGCAAAAACTTAACAGAATTAGGGAGCATATTTAGTACAATTCAGTAAGATGCACAAGATAATTTCATAGATTATTCACAACAGTCAACAGAATTGCTTGCAACCTTGTAGATCATGAATAGGCAGAAAATCTCTCTGCCTGTGGACTAGATTTAGGAGAATAATTATAGTATTATCCCTCATATTCAGACTCTCTGGAACACCTAATAAATGTACTACAGAGCAGGGCCGGATTTACCATTAGGGAACCTAGGTGTCTGCCTAGAGCCTATCGGGTCCCAAGGGGCCCGTAGCCAGGCTCCCCCCTTCCACGATATCCGGCCCTGATGAGAACTTGCTGCACTGTGTTTGAATGGCTGCGTCTGGACACACAGGCAGTATAACAGCCGCAGCACCGCAGCCCGGCTCCATTTCCTGCTCCTCGCCTCAATCAGCTGCACCCCTGTCACGTGATGTGTCACTACATCAACAGCAAGTGAAACCAGTCTCCTCTCCTCTGCCATCCTCCCTGCAGTGTAACCAGCAGCCAGCCCCCCTCCCCATGGTGTATCCAGCCCCCCTCCCTTCAGTGTAGTCAGCTTCCCTCCCAGCTCCTCCAACCAACCTCCCCCATAGAAGGTGCTGCTGTAGCCAGCCAACACCACCCCTCCCTCTACCTGACTGCACTGACCCAGCCTCCTCCTCGATTGCAGCCCCTCCCCCACAGTGTACCCAGACCCCGGCAGCCTACCCATTTCTGTTCTCCCACCTTCTCTAGTATCAATCTGTTCTTCCCTCTTTCCTTCTGTCTCGCTATGTTCTTCCTCTTTTCCTCCCATTACCCTCTGTTTGTCCCCTTTTCCGCTCCCGTTTCCCTCTGTTCATCCCCCTTTCCTCTCATCTCACCCTATTTTCTGCCTTTCCTCCTGTCTCTCTCTGTTTGTCCCCCTGTCCCATGTATATATAAATATTAGGGATGTGCGCCGGAACATTTTTGCTGTATTTGGATTTGGTTCTAAATCGTCGTCCGGCTTTGGATTTGGATTTGCCAAACTGCGGTGACTGGCTTTGGATTTGGATTTGGATTTTTTTACAAAAATTTACAAAAAAAGCTAAAATCACATAAATTGGTCCTTTTTTTTCTTCCTAGAGTATTATTAACTTCAATAACACTAATTTCCAGTCAATTTAGAACACCTCACAGGTTATAATAATGTTTTCAACATTATTGGCCAAAGGTTGCAGTGAGCTGACTGGTTACCAAGTGACAAAGCAGCGGCACAGACACCACAGTATAAAGCACATCAATGACACATTGCCACACAGCAGTAGCAGAAATGAAAAGTAGTGCACCCACCCAGTGGGGTACGGCCAGCAGAATTACAGTCACAGTGCACAATCTTATTCACATTACACCGAACATAGTGCCCCTGATTCACATTACACTATAAAGTAGTGTATCTTATTTATGTTACGACACACAGTAGTGCCCCTTTTACACAATGCCCCCAGTAGTGGTGCCCCCTATGCAGTCCCCTTAGTAGTATGGCCCCCTATGCAGTGCTCCCAGTAGTAGTATGCCCCCCCAGTAGTAGGCCCCCCAGTAACAGGCTCCCTGTAGTATGCCCCCCAATAGTATGCCCCCATAAGCAGGCCCCCAGTAGTATGCCCCCCCAGTAGTATGCCCCCCATTGGCAGGCCCCTCCAGTAGCAGGCCCCCTGTAGTATGCCCCCCCAGTAATAGCCCCCCCATTAGCAGGCCCCCATACACACATAAAGAAAAAAACTTACATGTATCCCCACTCCAGCCGCCGTCCGCTCTGCTGCCACGCGACGAGGAGGGAGCCAGAAGACGGAGCTCATGAGTGAGCTCCAGCCGGCTCCCACCGTGTAGCAGCCAATGAGAGTCTGTGTGACTCTCATTAGCTACTGTAACAAACACAGCTGCCGCTGGCGGCTGTGTGTTTGTTCTGTGTTGGGCAGACCACTATCACAGCGGTCTGCCCTACACTCAAGGAGCCCTGATGTCGGATTCTCTAGCGAGAATCCGACATCAGGCGGCCGCCGTTCGGCCCCAAACAGGGATCCGAGTCAGGCGGGGAACACCCGAACAGAGTTTGGGTGGACTCGGATCCCCTATGTTCGGAGCGGTTCGGATTCCACAGAATCTGAACCACTCATCTCTAATAAATATATACATTATATAGCATTATACAATGTGACCTAGTAACACCTTCTGTAATAACTGCATACATTACAGCAGGTGTCACTGGAGCAATATACACATCATATCACTGTATATATAATGTAATATATGCACAGAATTGTTTGAGGGAAGGGGGCCCCAAACAGTTATCTTGCCTAGGGCCCCATGAGGTCTACTGTATATCCAGCTCTACTACAGGGGGAGGGGGGTAGTATGGCCAGCAGGTCAGCCTCCTATTATTTGTTAGTATAAGATAGGCTGATATGGAGTTTGCTGCTCTGCAGCGCAACTGGCTTCTACTTCAACCATTGTGAGAAATCCTTGGCTATTAACATTTTATTCTTTTATGGCCTTAAATTTAATTTTCTTAATCAATCAATTATAATTAATAGCAGTTAATTAATTAGATAATGCATCACTTGTTTTTTAATAGCATTTTCCATTTCTCTGATTTGTTTTTTTCATAGTAGTAATAAAATAATGATTACTCATTCAATCAATTAATCAATCAATCAATCAATCAATCAATAACTCTTCCACTACATACTCCATTTCCCTATACTGCCTATCTGATCTATTTATTGATTAATGAAAACATTATATAGCATGGTATAGTTTATATTAAACTGCCATTCTGTTTGCCACTGTAGTGTCACTCTGTTTCCTAGTTGTGCCATGTTTGAAGTTGAACTGCAACGTGTTTGTGCCACCCACTGCTGTTGCTTAGTTTAGTCAGCCAGCTAGCTAAGATCGGTGCAACCTTTTGGCCTAAACTAGATGAAAATAATATTTGTGAGTTGTGAGGTGGTCATAATGGAGTGGAAATTAATGTTATTAAGGTTAATAATACTGTAGTAGTAAAAACATTGCCCACAGTATATGTTTTTAGCTGTTTTTATAATTTTTAAATTTTAAACCCAGATCCAATAGCAAAACCAAAACACCTGAGACTGATTTTGTAAAACCAAAAACAAAAAGATTACTCCAAATACAAAACCAAAACCAAAACACAGGGGTCCAGACTAGAGATGAACAGGTCCGATTCCCTGAGAACCGGACCCACCTGAACTTCGCAATCCGGGGTGGTATCCGAGCCCAGCTAGAGTTTTCCCACCTGACTCAGATCCCAAAACGAGGCAAAACGTCATCCTCCTGCTGTCGGATTCTTGTGTTTTTTGGATACTATAAAGGTACCCGGTCATTGATGACATTTCACTCTGGCTTTGGAGAGTGTAGTGAGCAGAGGGGTGCTGTGTCCATCCATCGGCTGCTGTGTCTGTCCAGGACAGGGACTGCTGTGTCCATCAGGGGTTTCTGTGTCCATCCAGGGGCTGCTGTGTCCATACAGGGCAGGGGTTGCTGTGTCCATCCAGGGGTTCCTGTGTCCATCCAGGGGTTGCTGTGTCCATCCAGGGGCTGCTGTGTCCATAAAGGGCAGGGGCTGCTGTAACTATCCAGGGCAGGGGCTGCTGTGTCCATCCAGGGGTTAGTGTGTCCATCCAGGGGCAGTGGCTGCTGTGTCCATCCAGGGGCAGTGGCTGCTGTGTCCATCCAGGACAGGGGCTGCTGTGTCCATCCAGGGCAGGGGCTGCTGTGTCAATCCATGGCAGGGACTGCTGTGTCCATCCAGGGGTTGCTGTGTCCATCCAGGGGCAGTGGCTGCTGTGTCCATCCAGGGACTGCTGTGTCCATCCAGGGCAGGGTCAGCTGTGTCCATCCAGGGGCATGGGCTGCATTGTCCATCCAGGGGTGCTCTGCCCATTCAAAGGGGCCCAGTGTAAAAATAAACCCAGTGTACTATATTATTGTTTATTTTTGTTAACTGTGATGCTGCCAGTCAGACCGCAGTGTAATATTCATACATGTATTGTGACACTATAAGTCGTAGCGCAGTGTAATATTCATATACATATTGCAACACTGTAAGTGGTAGTGCAGTGTATTCATAAAAAATATTGTGACACTGTAAGTGGAAACGCAGTGTATTCATAAAAATTATTGTGACACTGTAAGTGGAAACGCAGTGTAATATTCAACACGTATTGTGACACTAAGTGGCAGCACAATGTATTCATAAAAAATATTGTGACACTGTAAGTCATTTATACCACAGTGTGATATTTAAATTTGGTACAAATTGATGTGTGTGCTGTACCCCATTTTGTTCTTGTTTGTTGATATGGAAAACGATCAATTGAGAGGAGAGCATGAACCACATATTAGTGCTGGAGCTGCTGACAGTGCCACCAGTCTTGACGATACTAGTCCGTCTACATCACCAACTAAAGCTGATGCCCAAGGGCATACAGAGCTTAAGTCAGGGCATCTAAAATCAAAGAAGCATCTTTTACAGTGGTAAAGAAAAAAAGTTAGCTGAAGAAATACATAAAATTGGCAATATGTCTTTCACCACAAGAAGTGGCAAGGAAAGGCTAAGGCCTTGGCTTTTATTTATGACTGATGGTTCTGCCTCTTATGATGATGTAAGCACAAGTGAACATGCTGACATAGAAATTGAGAATGCTTTTGTGGAAGTGCACCAAGATGAGCAGGATATTTGTGTAGCTGACACTAATAAGAATGTTGATGATTAGGATGTTGATGATGAGAATGTTGTTGATGAGGATGTTGTTGATGAGGATGTTGTGTGTGTAAATCAGGCACTAGTAAAAGAAACAGTTGTTGCCCATAAAAAGGAAAAGTCCATTCTCATGCCTGGGCACAGGGCAAAAAAATCCACTTCTTATGTGTGGAATTATTTCTATCCAAATCCGGACAACAATTGTCAAGTCATCTGTACCATTTGTAAAGCCAGAGTAAGTACAAGTAGGAACGTTAACCATCTAGCACCTGCCATCTTCACCACCTATACATTCATCAACAATATCCTCAATCATGAAGCAATTGGTTTGTGTGGGCCCCCAAAAAACATTGCTGGCAATGATCTCTATGTGCACAAACTGGCTTTACAGAGGCAAGATGTTGTCACCATCATCATCTGATTCTTCACTCTCATCAGTGTGTGCATCATCTTCACACAATATTAATTTGTCCCAGCTGGAATCCACCATTACAGGTGCCTCTGTAATTTTTGGATGTAATTGGCATACAATTTGTAGTTCATTTTGATGGACATCATCTTTTCCACATTTTGAGGAAGTAGCCTCCTACGCTGATCGCTGACAAGGACCCCGGCTGTGCTGAAAACTGTTTCTGAGTACACAATGGAGGGTGGGCAGCTCAAGTAAAGCAAAGCCAGTTTGTGCAAGGGCCTCCAAATTGCCTTTTATCATGCCAAAGTCAAACGGACTGTCTGACATGTCTATTTGGACGCAATATTTAAAATTTTTTAAATAGTCCTCAACCATTCTTTGAATGGTGACTGTATCAGATGGAGTCATGGTAGAGGTCTCATTAATTGTAGGCAATTATTTTAGACCCAACCAGGTGTCAAAGCTTGGTTGTGTTGACTCATCTGCATCGCCAATGGGTCTATTGGGAATGTTTACTTTTTTCTTGGAAGATGCATTTGCTGGAGAAACTGAAGGAGAAGCCATCATTGCATCACGTGCCCTTTGATCCACCTGACAATTTGCTTACCAACAGCTCTTTGCATCTCTTTAGATCTGTGCCCATTGGGAAGCAGGAAACAACTTATTACTTAAACCTAGGATCCAGCACGGTCGCCAAAATGTATTGATCTGATTGTATGATCCTGACAACCCTTGGATCCTGGTGAAATGAATAAAGGACTTGATCTACCTTCAGTTTCTGAAGCAGCTTTTCCAACAGTCTAATTAGGTGAATTACCTGACTCAAATGGCAGTGTCTGAACTCACTTCAGAGGTGACTACTTCGAAGGGTTTCAGCACTTTGCACAACATGGAAAGTATTTTCCACTGAGCTTGAGTAAGGTACATTCCCCATCCTTTTCCTATGTCATAGTACGCTGTGTAGCTTTGGATGGATTTTTGCTGTTCCTCCATCCGCTGAAAAATATAAAGGGTGGAGTTCCACCTTGTAACTACCTGTTGCTTCAGCTGGTGGTAGGGCAAATTCAGCATTTCCTGCAGGTGCTGCAATCTTCTACATGCACCTGCTGAATGGTGAAAATGTCCAGAATTTTTTCAGGACAAAGAGAGCATATCCTGCACGGCCCTGTTATTTAAAAAAAAAAATAGCACCACAAAGTTGATTGCGTGAGTAATGCATGGGACGTGGAATTCACCCAGCTGTAATGCTTTCAAAAAATTGGTGGCATTGTCAGAAATCACAAATCCTGAGGAGAGTCCAAGCAGGGTAAGCCATTTTGCAATTACTTCCCCGAGTTTTTTTAAAAGGTCAGCGGTATGCCTCTTAGTGAAACCGGTGATACACAGAGTAGTCTGCCTCTGAACAAGCTGCTGTCTCTTAGATGCTGCTGCTGTTGGTAGCACTGAAGGCATTACACCCACTCAGTTGGCTGTTACAGTCATGTAATCTTGTGATTGCTCTGTTCCGCTTGTCCACATATCTGTGGTTAAGGTGACAGTGGGTACAATGGCATTTTGGAGAAAATTAATTAAGTTTTTTTTAACGTCCCTGTACCGGTTAGGAATTGCTTTTCTAGTTAAGTGGGAACACAGGACCTCAATTAACTGTCTAAAACCCACTGCATTTTTGGCGGCTATTGGAGCACATCTACTGTAATACCAGTATAAAAGTTATGGCATCAGTGATTTGCTGTGAAAGTGGGTGACTGCTTTCATGCTTGCTCCCCCTTGCAAAGGATTGTTTAACAATCAATTGTTTTTTGAAGTACTACTATTAGTCTTCCTGGTCCCCTTCTGGGATAAAACTCCACTCCAAGCAGCAGCAGGCATAGCTCTCAAGGATTCTTCTGGGGTAAGGACTGAAGTGAATGATTTAAATATTTTTTGTATTTTTTGTAAATGCTCCCCTCCTCTTTCATAAATTTTCTTCAGAATCAAAATATTCAATTAAATATACTACTAATAAAATCTTACTTTCCCTCCTTCAACTACATACATACTCCAACTCCCTCAGGCCTCTTGAATAATAAAAACATTTGTTTCCTGATGTGCCATGTTGGAAGTTGAACTGCCACAGATGCTGCAATCTTTGACATGCAGTTGATCAATGTCAAAAATGTCCAGAAATGTAATGGTCACAGACAGCATCTCCTGCATGCCCCTTTAATTTAAAAATATATTCTGAACCACCAAGTTGATTTTGTGGGCAAAACATGGCACATATTTTTCACTCATGCTCTACCCTCCTCCCTCATAAATTTGTTTCGGAATCAAAACACTTAATTAAATTTACTACCAATCAACCCTGCCTGTCCCTGCCATAAACTACATACTTACTCCATTTTCCTGAGGGCTCTTGATTAATGAAAACCTATGTTTTCTTCCATGCCATGTTGGAAATTGAACTGCCATGTGTTTGTGCCACCCACTGCTTCCGCTTAGCTTGGTCATCCAGCTAGCTTGTTGCAAATTTTGGGTCTAAATCAGATGAAAACAAATATTGTGAGCTGTTAGGTGGTCAAAATTGACTGGAATAGAGTGGAACTTAAAGTTATTGAGCTTAATATTACTGTAGGTCCAAAAAAAGTTTAAATGATGTGATTTTAGCAGTTTTTATCAATTTAAAAAAAAAAATAAAGATCCAAAACCAAAACACGCAAGGGCGGTTTTGGCAAAATTAAATCTAGATCCAAAAAAAATCTCTAGTCCACGCACATCTTTAGTTTTGATATTGTTTTATGTTTTGTTAGATTGATGACACACAAATGTTTGGTACATATGAATCTCTGAAAATTGACAGAAATTCAATATTGGATGAATTATTTGTCTATCTCCAGACTTAACATTCCTAAAATTGCTTCCAGACATTATATTGACTTAAGAGAGCTTAGGTTGACATTGTCTACATATAGCAAACCCACTTGTGCAAAGCTAGTTCTCCTTATTTAACCAACCACTCTTACTATTGCATATTACAGCTGTTACTACAACTGACATCACAAGGGGGGTGCGAGCCGCACCAGGGTGTCACCTGCCGAGAGGTTACACCAAAGTGCCGACTCCTCCTCAGTGACAGGAGCCTGGGGCTGCACTGTAGCATTACATGCAGCACTTGGCTCTGGACACAGTGTGAGAGCCAGCACTGCAAACAAACTGGCCCTCAGGGGCAATCTGCATCTCCAGGACCCCCGGAGTGACAGAAACGGGGGCTCAGGCCACAAGGCCATGCCACCTACTCACGAGGCCACGCCCCATTTTGCCGGCATGTGGCTTAGCCGCACGGACTACAAGCCTGCCCACCCCTACCAGCACCGGATGTCACCAGAGAGGGTTGATGCTGGTTACATATATCTAATATGATTGTTACTCTTGTCATTCCTTCTTACTGTTGTTTGTCAATTTATATATTCCAAACACAAGCCAGATAACACAAAGCTCATTAAACTACTTAATGAAGTAACTAAACTACTTTATAAAGGAACTTATTTATCATGTGTCAATTTCACATGCAAGTGTGTTTCTTCCAAGACATTATGGCACTCTATCAGAGCCCAGTGATGGAGATCAGATTAAATGGACAGCTAATTTGAACAGTAATATTTTCAACAGAGTTCCTATAATTCATTAAAAAAGTATTTCAAGCAGCTAGTCACCAGAGGCCACCAATCCCTAAGAAAGTAGCCAAAAAAATATATGAGGGAGGGGGGGGGCGCTCTGAGCCCCCTCATCCTGGCTCACAGCCAGGGGGGCGCGATCAGGGTGATCGCTCCCCCCCACAGGCATAGGAGACTGCGTGGCCGCTGCTCAGCAGTCATGAGCAGTCTCCCCAGTCTCCCACTGCAGCTCAGCACACGCTGCTGGGAGGTGGGGGCAGCACCAGATCCGGGCCCCTCAGGAAGCCTGGGCCCGGGTAATCTGTACCCGCCCCCCCTCTCGGTGCCCCTGATGGCAGGGAACGGAAACAGGATTTGTATAATCACATGAATTAATCAGCAGCTACTGCACAGATAATATGTTGCAATATACCTATAAAAATAAATAAAGTGGAAACACCTAGATATAGTAAACCCAACCGGGACTGATTTATTAGAAAAATGGCTAGAATAAAGCAAGTTTTATAGCGGCATTAGTGGAGCACTCTAAACCACATCCTCCCATTCATGGTAACATCTGTGTTTCCTGAAATAAATTGGAAAAAGTTAACATAGGATGATGTGTACAAAGAGGTGCATCTGCCAAAATAGTTATTGGGATATCATGGAACAGTATATATAATATTATAGTGTGTTTCAGTAGCATTATCTCATTGTTACAGAAGGGACTACTTTGTTTATTTTAACAAATGCTTTAGAGATCAATAACTGCAGCAAATAATTTACAAATGAGTGAAGAGATGTAGAAGAACTTTGAAATCTATCCTAATATTTGCAAGGAGCAAAGCGAGCGTTTTAGAAGTAGAAGACAGGAAACATGAAAATATTGTACTATATATAGTATTTGCAAGGGCATTTTGTTTGGTTTATAAAAAAAATAAAATGAGAAGTAGCGAGACATGAACAAAACCACAATAGTCAATGGAGGACAAACATTAGTTAATGCATTAGAAATGCAGTCATCTAATTTTATTGCAGGATGGGAGACATTTATAAGCCTGCAGCTCCGAAACACTGCTGTAGTGGAAAGTGAACAAAGCTGAAATATTGATTTAATAATGCAAATAATATTTAACATAAAGTAATCTGTTCTCTTTATTATGAAAAATCAGACCACCAAAATATATTTCTGAGTGGGGCTGATTCTTAGTTGCATGCAAAGTGGTTGTGTTTGCGGGCAGCCATGGAAGTCTGGTTTATTGCTTTACACTAATGTGAGATTCTGTTCAGCTAATGTGAAGGTTTGTGTATCTGCAAGCGGAAAACCATGCCACCCATTAATTTAACGCCAGTCACTGCAGCCATCATAATTAGTATCTGCGGTTCCACCAGGCCCGTGCTACTGTAGGTGCCAGAGAGCCATCAGATACAGTCTTCCCTTTGTACTCACGAATCTCACGGAGCTATAGCTACACACCCACAACACTCCCATGGCACTCCTACAGGGAGGTTCTTTACAATCGCATTGTCCCTACCCCAAAATGTTCAATTCAGAAACAGACAGATCCACCCATGTTCCATCCAAATGGACATACATAAAAACACTCCATTTGCGATCCATGTATAGAGATCCATGCGACGCAGCATCAGCACAGTATCTCCCATACATTACAGTATACACTATTTGTGATGGGTGGTATATTGGAGTTACAGTACTTACTGACTTTATTTTATATACAGTATATAAAAAAAATATTTTAAATTTCCTAGACCCGTATTTCAGCATTTCTAATTCAAGTCTTACTCCAAAGCCATTTTTACTTTGCAGTTCCCTCGAATTGAGCCGAAAGAATTTTCCCAGTAAAATTGAAATTGCAATATATTTTTCCATTAATCTTATATACACTGCAGTTCCCAATTCCTGTGGTGCTCTTGATTATTACAATTTTTCTCTGTAGTAGGTCAACCAATTTTTTTAATAAAAGTTTTCAGTTCAGTCATGAAGCTTTTTTTCTGGTGCACTGTGTTCCCGGGCTAGAGACACAAATGCACCACAGATGACAGGATTGCTTCCAATAGTCATTAGTCATTTCATTTTTTGCTACCTTCCAGCTGGCTCTCTCAGGAAGTACAGACTCTTTAACCTTCTTTCTGGTCATTACTGCTCAACTGGTTTGCTATTTTACAGTACGGTATGTCATTTTATAGATTTTGGCTATTATTTATCTTTTTTTTGCTATTTGAAATGTACAATTTCTTTGGCTTCTTTGAGATTTTTTGAGATAGGAAAAATTAAAATATTTTTAAAAGATAACTAAGGGAGCCAGATAACTCTCATCACCAAAGGAAAAGTATAATCAATGACACTTTGCAAATGTGTAGCTAAATCAGTGGCGTAAATTCATCCCAGACGCCCGGAGGCAAGTTATAATCTGGTGCACCCCCATCACAGCTGCTGACGCTGTAACGTAGTATTTTACATGCAGATGCACCCACAGTAGACCATAGAATATAGGCATACCACATATCATTTTAATCAGCAGAAGCTGCTTGTGCATCCTGTTTGCATCGCTAAGAGGCATTTGAAGGGAAACATGTGCACGAAAAGACGCTCAGCGCTACTAAGTAACTTTGCACTCACACGTTATGTGTAACGCGACTTGTCGCGCACGAAAGATAGGTGTATGTGAACACATCTGTATGCATTAGTCACAGATAAGATAGTGACTGTATGGTGCATGAGGCTCAGAAAGCTACCTGATGTGGGGTGGGGAGCCCTCCTGATACCCCTGATGGCGTCAGATTTTTTAAGACTGCCATTGTGGTGGGACTACAAATCACAAAATGCCCAGTCTACTGCCGACTGCATCACATGCCGGGAAGTTGCTCCACCAAAGATCTGCCCCCCAGTCTCACTGGTGCTCCAGGCCCAGTCTCCCATTCTCTCTTACCCACAGCACCATCCGATGTATCCTTGTTGACATCCAGATTCTGGAAGAAGATCTGCAGCCGCACTTACCGTATGCTTGGGCCAGCCACTCAGGACTCTGCTGCACGGCTCTGTGGTTAGAGCTGCCACCAGGGAGGAGTGAGACTGGGAGTTGTGGATGAGGGGGAGCACCGGTATTGTTACACGGGTTTGAGGCTAGGGCTGTCGCCAGGGAAAAGTAAGACAGAGTTGTGGGCGAGGGGGCATCAGATGTGTCACATTGACATAAGAAGCTGCTGAGGAGCACCAACAGGGCTATAGATAGACAGAGACTGCAGCTGGTGGTCTGACATGGAGCTCTCCACTAATGTATGGTGGCTTCTTAGGTGCCGGGAAGAGGTGCCATGTATTGGACGGCTGTGATGGTATACTCCGGGTACATAGTTACAGCTCTAAGTGGGGTGAATATATTGTGGGCGATGGAGGTGGTGCCCCTTCAGTGCTGGCGTGCGGTGGCAGGCGCCTCCATTGTCTGCCATAGTTTTGCCCCTGAGCTAAATTATACAACTCAGAAAGTAAAAGTACAGCACTTTAGTGACAAATGTCTTATGAGTTTCACTAAACGTTCTTTGCATGCTTTGACATACCAAATATTTATGTTTTATAGATTTGGGAAAATTGATTTACAGGTGTAGCCCCCTACAGGTTCAGTTTGGTTTAGTTGATGAGCTGCCAGTGTAGTAGTGCAGTACAAGCAAAGTTTTTGAAAAAATTTGCCCAAAACCAGCTCTGGTTAAAATGTACATCTCTATCTTCTATCCTAATCAGTTATTTGTTATAATATAGCACATAAATGCAGCGGTTCACCCAGATGATATCAAGAGCTGACACACTCCTGGGACTATCACTCTGTCTCTCAAACTCTACGCTTCCAATCTCTGCATGTCACCCCTGTTTTTACTCAGTAGTCTGTATCACTAAATGCTAGTTGTCATGCTAGTTTATTTCTGCGGCAGACTCAACTCGTTTCCACATGATAAAAGTTTCTCATGTCAGGTTTCCCGAACCTCGCTACTGAATTCCCCAACAAATAAAGTTTACTACATTCAGCACGTCTCTCTTCTATCAAGCTCTAAGTAAACATCTCTCTGATTGCTATGGCATGCACTTGGCTCCGGATCCTCGCTCTTGTGTTTCAGGCTCACTTTACTCACAGACGGTTCTCTGTGTCAATGCAGCCAAATCTGAACTACAATACGAGTCAAAAGCAAGACTGGAAATGCTTTGCAGTTGACCATGTTAATTTAGGACCCCTGCATGTACCAGGGATCGAATAAGGCAAATTTTAAACCCTCAACTCCCATAACACACAATTTGGATCATTGTTAGATGGTGGAACCGCTGATCTCATGGGTGATTACATACATTTAGAATTATGCTGGTATAAAATATATTTGTCAAATATGTAAATATAATCCAATTTGAGATGCATAAATTATAAATATATACTTATTTACTAAAGTGAAACCTCTTTAGTGGCATGTACAGTATCTGGAAAGTGATGTATAATTAAAAGTGTAGTTCAGCAGGGAATGGCCACTAAGTGGAGCCCAGCAATAATCTACTAATACCAATTAATATAGATGTACATATAGAAAGTGGTACAAATGGGTTGGTATTACCAGTATGGCACTTCTGCCCATTCATATTGAAGCTGCACAGTTGCAGTAAAGGCATCAGAATACAGAGACTGGGCTACTAAGCATTTTTCTCCTTTTTGGACCTTGAAGTCATCCATAAATCACAATTGCTTATGCATTCCATCACCTTGTGATTCCATGAGTTTTAGAATACTTTATTAAATAAATTATAAAGTAGAAAAAAATTATCCACCTACATTTCTAGCTGGTGGTTTAACTAACATGCATCTGTCCCTCTGCCCTTTGGAGCATGCACAGGGGCAGACATAGAATGGAGTCCTGTTTGCGTTTTCAGTTCTAATCAGGGACGCCGAGAGGGGGTGGGAGCAGGTACAAATTACCTGGGCCCGGCGGGGGCCCGGGTTCGGTACTGCTCCCCCCTCTTCTTTCCTCAAAGCAGCCCAGCACATGCTGCTGTGTGCTGGGCTGCACTGGGAGACTGCTCGCGGCTGCTATGAAGCAGCCACAGCAGTCTCCTATGCCTGTGGGGGGAGTGATCAAGCTGACCGTGCCCCCCACTGGTTATGCACCGGGCTGAGGGGGCTCAAAGTGCACCCCTCGGTGCTGCAAAACTTGTTTGCTTTTTTCCTCGATGGGGTGTGGCCACGCCGCCTTTACCCGGGCCCGCCACGGCTCCTGGCGGGCCTGGTTCTACTGTGATAATTATTCCAATCCTTAAGAATTATCACAGTAGAGTTTCAAGCCTAAACGAGTGTCCACTGTGAAAAAAACAAAATTGCGAGTTCAAAATTCCAATAGTGCGAAAAAGCTGTGGGTGCATAACATAAAAGTAGCTCGTCAGATAATTATTACTATACAGTATTTTGGGGCACATATATTGGCAATTAAGTTGTTTTTAGGTGAAAATGCTAAAGTTGAACTCAGTTGGCTAAAAACCTTCGGGGTAGACATTTAAGAGGGGGTCCGTGCCCCCCTCCCCCGAAAAAAAAGGTCAAAACATTGCAATTTTCCACGAAAAGCCATCTTTGCCGCATGTGCTCCTGAGATCACCAGGCACTATTTTCAGGTATTCTGACTTATAAAATATTATATTTTAAGAGGTAAGGAAAAAGGATGGACATCAGTAGCCTACCATCAAATGCTGGCTGGACTTACACCACCATGCCATACCGCGACTTCAGCCAGCAACCCCTGCTGCAGCGATGGAAGCTGAGAAGCTTCCTCCATATTATGTGGAGATGTGTCCCTCTGGGGACATATCATTAAGCAGTGCTGGGCAGACATCGAGTGACAGGTACCGGCGGGCCGACGGCAGAAAAGATGCGGTGCCCGGCGACAGTACACAATCCCTGGTCCCGGTCATGAACCAATCACAGACCGGTGGCCAAATAAAGAGATTAATTGGCGGTGGCCGTTAGCCAATCACGGCTTGCGAACCAGCAGCCAATCAGAATCAGCCATGAGCCTGTTTCTGATTGGCTGCCGGTCCGTGCTGTGATTGGTTCACAGCTGGCACTAGGTACAAATCGCCCTTGCAACTTCCCCAGCGCTCCATCCCAGCGCTAATCAAAAGTGTCCCTGCCTGATGATGCAACGCCCGCGAGAGCCCACTGCCAGCTGGCGGACTGGAAGAAGAAGCCGGACTCTACCAACTCTGGACATGGAAATAAAGATACAGGGGGGGATGAGAAAGAATAAGGCAGTGTTAGGTGCAGCGTGTGGGAGAGCGAAGCAGGTAGTGATGGAGAGGGAAGCAGGTAGTGTGGAGTGCATGGGTTGGGAGTGGGGAGTAGGCAATGTTAGGTGCAGGGTGTAGCAGTGGGAAGCAGGTAGTGTGGAGTGCAGGGTGTGGGAGTGGAGGGAGTAAGCAATGTTAGGTGTAGGAGTGGGAAGCAGGTAGTGTGGAGTGCAAGGTGTGGGAGTGGAGGGAGTAAGCAATGTTAGGTGTAGGAGTGGGAAGCAGGTAGTGTGGAGTGCAGGGTGTGGGAGTGGGGAGTAGGCAATGTTAGGTGGGGTGCAGGGTGTGGGAGCAGGTAGTGTGTGGTGCAGGGAATGGCAGAGGAAAGCAGATAGTGTGGAGTACAGGGTGTGGGAGAGGAAAGCAGGTAGTGGGAGTGGGGAGTAGGTAGTGTGGGGTGCAGGGTGTGGGAGAGGAAAGCAGGTAGTGGGAGTGGAGAATAGGTAGTGTGGGGTGCAGGGTGTGGGAGAAGGAAGCATGTAGTGTGGGGTGTGGGAGAGGGAAACAGTGTGGGAGCTGGAAGTAGGAGCTGGAAGTAGGCAATGTTAGATGCAGGGTGTGAGTGAGGGAAGTAGGCAGTGTGAGATGCAGGGGGGTGGGAGAACACTACGCAGTGAGAGGTGCAGGGGTTTAGATAGAAGCAGAGACTGAATCTTATTATCAAAATCCCTAAAGCTTGGAGAGTGGGGTTCACTTAAAATTTCCATACCCCCACTTAAAAATTTCCACTTTGAGCACTATCCACCACTAAACTGTCGATGTGATGGTAAATAACTATCACATCAAAAGTATTCGATGGTAAAAACTATTTATCTGACTAAACTATTTAAACCCTGCAGTTGGCAGGGGGTGGGATTGGGGCAGGGCCCAGAGCAACACACTGTACATACTGTGTCCTCTGTAGTGTAGCAGCTGTGTTGTGGGGACAGGAGGGTACACTATATTTACATACACAGTCCAGAGTCTATCCTGCCCAGCACTGGTGCGGAGGCCACTGAAGTGAGTCCAGTGTGTTACAGTCAGGCAGTGAGGAGCAGAGACATAGCTGACTCTGACAGTGAGAGAGTGTGTCTTTGTGCTGTGTGAGTGACTGCACCTGTGTGAGGGCTGCACTCTGATTGGCTCTCTGAGACAGTTTTGAAACTTTCTTTACTTTGGAGTGATCAATGACTGATGAGGTGGCATTGGGAGTGATGAAACTTGCAAAACTGCAGTTGATATGACAACAGTTTCCCTCTTTGGTATACCAAAATAATGCCAGTCGGTCTCAGGAGCAGACACGACAAAGATGGTATTTTGTGGAAAATTGCAATATTTTGACTTTTTACGGGGTGGCACGGACCCCCTCTTAAACATTAACCCCAAAGACTTGTATCTAGCTTCAATTGAAGTGTTTTATTACCAAATTATGTGCCCCAAAACCGTGCCTTCACCTGATTACAAAATATCCTACTGTAATTTGGTGTCAAATTTTCAAAACTTCAAGCGCCCACTGGGTATAGTAAAAATGATCCGACGAGCTGAAATTTTGCACACGAGTTACTGTTATGGACCCACAACTTTTCTGCACTATTGGAATTTCGAACTCGCAATTTAGTTTTATTCGGTCCACCCTACTGTGCGTGCAATAGTCCCAGTACATGCATCACAGGGCTATCCTTCCTGTCAGATAGTAGTTATGCCCTTATTTCTGATACAAGCTTGTTTGCAAAATCTCTCCTCGTCGTCCCATCTGGAAAAAAGATATTAAGGCCGGCCATACACGGTGGGATGAGGTGACAGGGGATCCAAAGTCCGACATATCGGGCGGTCTGCACACACGGTGCGATCGGGTGGCCGTCCGCCCGATATGCCGGTTCCCCCCTCCCTTACCTGCATAGCAATACATGGGATCGCACATCGCATCCCCTGATTGCATGGTTCTGCAGTGCGATCAGGTGATACGATGTATGACCCCACGGGAGCGGGCTTTGAACGAAATCAGGCCCATACACGGTGCGATATCGTACCAATCCATTGGATCGGCTACTTTATTGCACCGTGTATGGGTCACATTACTCTTTTTCACATATGAATAAAACTTTGGTATCACAATAACAGTTTTATGCTGTTCCTAAATTCACTCTCATCCTGCAAGCCTTTTTGTGCACTCATTAATGTGTTAAGTGGTGCCTACCGAGGCATGGTAGATTGCTTGCTCCTCTACTAAATATTTATATGGAAGTTACTAAAGATTCAACCAACACAGTGTTGATTTAAAAAAAAATGTTGGCCAGTAATTTTGGGAGCTCAGAACTGAAGTAGATATGAGA
This sequence comes from Taudactylus pleione, assembly GCA_031769625.1. Classification (NCBI taxonomy): domain Eukaryota; kingdom Metazoa; phylum Chordata; class Amphibia; order Anura; family Myobatrachidae; genus Taudactylus; species Taudactylus pleione. The sequence continues at coordinate 7,995,477 of JAUIMM010000324.1, read as the reverse complement.
CAAAAATGTGTATACTGAAATCTACTTTACTCATGAAGTCTAGCAGAATTAGGGGGAGATTTCGCAAACCTTCTAAAGAGGACAAGTGGAGATGTTGCCCACAGACAACTGATCAGATCATGGCTATCATTACTATAATTGAGTACATTCCATACCTCCCAACAATGGGGTGGGGAGAGGTGAGACTTCATGTGCGCATTGAAGGCAAAAAGAAGTTGTGGACACACAGCACACTCCCACACTCCCATTGTGCACCATTGTGGAGGTGTGGTTGTGCATCACGCTTCTGTTGCTTGTCACTCTAAGTGTACCCGGGCACTTCCCGAGTTACCACCCTCTCCTTACTCTGCACAGGAGCAGGCGAGAGAGTGACCTATCAACCTCCTTCCCCCATGCTGGACACTGCGGTCCATGAGTGAGACCTTGGATAGTGCACATAAAGTGGATGGGAGATATGCATTTTATAAAATAACTAGAATCTGCTATAGCCAACACTTGTTCTCATTAGAGTTTTGATAAATCTACCCCTAGTCACTGTCGTTTGCCAGAGGATTGTCAATTCACCCTTGCATTTGCTCTAGCAGATTAGAAAGCTATCTGAATTTCACTATTTTGTCCACATTCTAACTATGAATGAGGGTCTTGGCTTCCCAATGTTACAGCTTTGCATACAGTATGCACACATTTGTAGCTTTTTAAGTAAGTGCATTTTTTGCACACATGCTTTCATTAGGTCCTAAGTTTATAAGGAATTTAATTGGATCTGCAAAAATAACTTTGTGATGTTAATATATTTATAGCATTTTTTTATTTGTTTATACCACGAGGCCGAACACGCATTGCAATTATTAATGTTCTTAGAAGTTACATCATATTTTCCAGATGTTTTATTTAAATACATAAAGGTGATCACTTAAGCTGGGTACACGTTAGCACTATATTTCGTTCCAATGCAGATTGGAACAATATATCCTGCAGATTGCATAGTGTGTATGTCTGATCGCATTTGCCAGCGGATCATTCATCGCATAATCCCATCTGCTATGCAGCACACCGGATGGGCTGATGAAATGAACAATGCCTTGCTGCTAAATGCAGCATAGTACTACACATCATCACACCATCATTTACTGCATCGTACAGTGTGTACGTATGGCAAAATGTATCATGCCGTCGCATTGTGCCATCGCTGGGTAAATACATTGTGTAGTTTGTACCCAGTACTATATATTTAGAGCTAAAATTGGAAAACAATAGAAATTACTTCCTAAATAGACTTTAAAAATGACCAAAACAACAGATCCCTGTCTCTCCAGAAAGCTGATGCTTAGCACAGCATCTGAAATAACAACCCAATGTTAAGTGTGGGAAGTTCAAAGCCAGGATGTTAATTGAACAAACACCTACATTATGTCTCACACAATATAGTGAAATGTCTATAAATGCGTAGAGCTGTATCATTCTTATCATCTCCCATGTGGAGGTTCCGATGATATACAACTGAATTACATCATATATAAAGTGAAAAACCAATGTGTTTATAGATTTCTTAGTTATTTGTAGTGTAGCAGGGAGAGTCTTGTGTTCCCTGGGAAAACAACAATTTACTTCCTGAAATAGTATGTACACTTTACTGCTGCCTCTGTTATTTAATGCGATAACATTTTCTTGCTAATATCCTTTGCAGTAAAGCAGGGGGTGGTGGTGGAAATAGATAACACATTAATAATTTTCTAGCTGCAACAAAATCAAATCATCTATATATTTTTAACAACCATTAAAATATCTAAAAAAACATGTGCAAACTATTTCAGTTCAATGCATAGTAGCAAAAAGTAACAGGCTACGAGTGTCTGGGATTACATTTCTCAACATTTGGGAATTTAATAAATTGTGGATTTAAGAAAGATACCAAATCTTTTGAAATTTTGATGACTGGTTTATAAATCACATGATTCGCTGAAGTATCTTAAACAACAAAATGTATGTTGTGTTGGGACACCAGAATAGGGAAAATCTAATTTAAGTTAAGAGACTTTGACCATTGATTGATTGTTGGTTCCAGAAGGGGAATTTAGAGTATTATAGAAATGTCTAATCTTCTGGGATTTTTACACAGGACAGTCTCTAGAGATTACCCAGAATGTTGTGCTAAATGGAAACATCCAGTGAATGGCAGTTTTAATGGCTTGTTATTGACAGAAGCCAGAGTACAATAGCTAGACTTCTTCAAGCTTAGAGAAAAGTGACATTAATGAGCTAAACATGTGTTAGTTAAAGAAGAGTATAACATAAAAAACATTGAACCTTTACGTGGCAGTGGTTGTGTAATGGTGTGGAGAATTAGTTTTTTTGTGTTCCACACTTAACACCCTCAATAGCAATTAAACATTGTTTGAGCCACAGACTACCTGATTATTGTTGCTAACCATGCACATCCCTTTATTTATTATAGTCTTCTAATGGCTACTTCAGCAGTGTGACAATCCATGTTGAAAACACATATCATGTCAAGCTGATTCCATGAACATGACGTTAAGTTCTGTGTACTTCATTGACTTCCATGGGGTGTGCATCCACACACACCTTAGACAGCTGGAAACTCTATGTAAAGCATGCACCCCATCCTCTAACTCAGCCAGCTCCATGGGAAGATGCAGCCTCTTTTTGAAACCTAGATGGCTTATAGGATACTGCTTTATTCTGTTTTATCCTGATACAGCCATTTCACATCACCCATGTTTGTATTCCCCTTTTTATGCCATTTGCTCCAAATATCCCTTTATATGCCATCAAAGCCCCAACTTGCACATTTTATGCCTCCACGTGACTCTTTCTATGTCAAAGCCTTCTCATATGCCATTACTCCACCAGCATATTCCTCTTTATATGTCAAAGCCCCCACATGTCTCTTATATGCCACCACCTCTTCTCCATGTGCCCATTTATATGTCAAAGCCCCCTCATGCCTATTATATGTCAGATCTCTCACATGTTCCTTAAATGCTATCACCCCTCCTCCACATGCCCCTTTATATACCAACACAGCTCCATTATACATATTTTATGCTGTAGCCACTCCTCCATGTACCTCTTTATATGCCAGAGTCACCTCATGTCTGTTATATGCCATCACCCCTTCTCCATTTGCCCTCTTATATGACGTCACGACCACCACATTTCCCTTGTGAATTACTTCTAGAAGCGAATTCATCTCAAAGGGTCTGATCTTGCAGAAGTGTGAGCATTGAGCAGACAGGAAGAAGCAGTCTAAAATGCACACCAAGATACCCTGCTCGTGTGGAAGGAACAGTTATGAGAGATCAAGAGGCAGGACTGAGCAGAGAGGACAAACTCTGCAAGACACTTGAACTAACCAGTAAGAGAGGTTGTACTTAAAAAAAATCTCATTTACTTCCACTCCAGACCCTGGACAGATGACCAGATTTCCAGACTGTCTGGAGCAGGGCCGTAGCTAGGGTAGTGCGGCCGGTGCCATCGCACAGGGCACCAAAGGTCAGGGGGCACTGTTTGGACCTGTCAAATTTCTGTTTATTATCATTCTTGCTTGTAGCTTCCTCTTATTTTATCCACAGCATATCCTGGCCTCCCCTATCTCTTCCATGGCCCTCCCACATGAAGCCATTCCCCTTTTTTGGGTGCATTTTGTCCCTTTGAAAAATGAGGGGGGTGCCAATGCTTTTTCTGGCACAGGGCACCAAAAAGTCTAGTTATGGCTCTGGTCTGGAGTAATCCCAGCACATAGTAGGGATCACTGTATGCTGTCCCTTATATGTACAGCATATAGGATAATGTGCATGTGTGCATTATATATATATATATATATAAATAAAACGGTGTTGCAGTATCTTCAACCTCACCATAGATTATTTATAAGACACCACAAGTTCTGCAGCATGAACATACATGTCATATGAGAAAAGTTGTGGATCTGAAAATGTCAATTGTAAATTCTCAGAGCTGATATAATCATAAAGTTCAGAGCATGCAAGTTAAACAAATCATGAACAGTATCTATGTAAAAGGGGGGTGGGAGGCAGATATGAGACGTAAAGTCAAGAGGGCCCTGTTCTTGCGATTTTACAGTTTAGAGGGAATGGATGGAGGAGACATAAATAACTACTGTAATCTAACATTGAAATGTAGTATTTATAGTACAATTAGGGTGTGAGCTCTTTAAAACATGCATAAACATTTCTTATTTTATATATTATATATATTTTGTATACAGTATATTTGACTTGTAATCAGTGAATATTTGTAATGAAAATTAGACATTCCCATGTAAGGCTTTAAGTGCAGTTATCGATCCCAAGTAGTGTAAAATGTAAGTAGGCACTTCCTTGTAAAATTTGAATTTGGGCACTTAACATTCCAGATTTTTAAAAAATTGGATCAACCCATTCACACATACAGTACAAGTTTTAATCAAACATGAATTTCAGCTAAATCCAAATTTTTGTACATGTCACAATGACCCCTAAGCTTTGCTGTTGTAGATAATAATTTTCTCAAAGCATAGCTTGTGTTATTATTTAAAGCACCATTCATATAGACTTCCATTCCATGGCCCCACATTTATTTTACCTCCTCTCCATAAATTGGTTTCCTTTGGAGAGAATAAACTGTAGGTACTGTATAAAGAAAGTAATGAAAAACAGGGTAAAGCAGATAAAATAAATATTTACATTTGATGTTTATAGTCTGGACTTCCATGACTTCCCTAAAGATGCAGAGGAAGCCTGGCAAAATATATACTTTTTCTTGCAATTTGCAAACCTAGATAGTTGCCTAGAATGCCAATGGTAAGTTGTAGCCTAAAACACTGAATGAATGACAGAATATTACTCATGCACTGTTTTTATTGCCCCTGCAAAGCCCTGACTAGCTACTAGTAGCTTCCTCCATGTGAAGCTGGTGTTCCTTCATTTCAGGTATGTTGGCGTGTGGTACCTACTGTATCTATGATGTCATAGCCGATGTTATTTTGCAGTGTGTTTCTTCAATTAACTATCATTTTCTACATGTCAGTTTCATATTTTCTTCTTATTTGTTTTTTTATTGGCAAAGAATCTAATTAAATTATTCATTCCAGCAATAAAACTACAAACAAAATGATTAAGACCAGTGTATAGCAACTCCCAGATGCAACATATTTTCCTTAAACTTATCCAGCATTGCTTTATACTGAAACTTGGTGTGTAAAATCAATTTATTCATTTTGTAATCACATACTCACCTCTCTTTATTAGAGTACAAATTTATCATGATATTGCCTTGTGTTTTCTCATATGCAAGCAGAGTGTCTTCTAAGCAGCAATATAACAGCATAACAGATATACATAATGCTGTACTGCACTATTGTATTTTATTGACCTCTTTCCTTTTTAAAAAGACCTACTATAACTGTAATAAACATGATGCATTATGATGTTACAGAGCTGCTATAAAATGCAACATTTTCAAAAGAGAAATAAAAAAAACTTTTTGAACTTACAGGCAAGCTGTACAGATACTATAGTAAATATAAGGTCGATAAACAATTATACAATAAGTTAAGTTGTATAGCATATGTGTTATTTAATTTGTAACAAGTTTCTGTGCACAGGAACATAACAAATACGTGTAAAATGTATCCCCAGCGTTCACTAAATTGTCAATGACACCATTATCATAGTTAGCTATGGGAAGGGCGAAATAGGGCAATCTAACAAGACCTGAAAACTAACTTGGCATCTGGTTTTGCTTATGGTATAATTGGCTTCAGTTGATTTTGCCTATGCTGAGAAACAAGAGGGATCTTGTGACATAAAGAACATATCAACAACAGTGGTGCATTCTCAGTCAGCTAACCACAATCTGTTAGATATTGCTGGCAATCACCATCATCATTGTGTATTGTACCTGCACTCCATATCCCAAAAAGTTATGTTTTCATGCTGTCTCCCAAAAAGTTATGTTTTCATGCTGTCTCCCAAAAAGCTATGTTTTCATACAGTAGGTGTATATGCATCTCTGTGTTGGTCTGCATCTGCTTATAAATGGCAAACACAAACACACCCTTTCTGTTCTTCATCTGCCGTAGGTTAGTCTCCCCTATGCTTCTCTAGGTGTAAGTGGGAGTAAGTGACAGAAGAATATTGCAAATCCACATCGGCACTTCTGTGCTCAGCTGCTGCTGTGGGATAATGCATAGCAGTTTTACATGCAGTATGTTACGCTGTACCAACTGGTGTAGGTCTCCAGTATCTGTTATTATAGCATATACATTTCTATTTATTTAATTTCTTGCATTTGTCATCATAGAACACACTAAACACATGTAATAAATAGATTGTTGATCATCAATTATATTACTGCAATAATATTAGACATTTAGGCCCTCATTCAGACCCACTCGCAAGCGGGCGCACGTACGTTAGGCGTACGTACAAAAATATTTAAATTCAATGGCTCGCTCGTATTTTCGTTCGCATCTAAAATTCCTCCCTAAACTCTGACGACCCCTCCTCTAACTAACGAGCGTACGAAATAGCGAGCGTACATCCCCGAAATGGCTTGAAAGGAACGCACGCACACGTATAAACAGGAAGTGGCCTTGTCAGATGTCGATTACCTGCTCCTTTATTCTGCCTACCTCCATCAATCGTATCATGGCAATCAATGTATCAATTAGCTTAATTGTTTGTTTGTTTTCAACACAATGCAAGAAACTTTACTCTTGTCCGTGTTTGTGTTTACCCGCAGAATACGTACGGATGAAACATTCGCTTTTATTGTTCAAAAAACATGTGAACCACAATTAAACAATTGTACTATTGCTGTGGATCCCCGCATATTTCCCTGGGTTCATTTCTTTATTTAAATTTGCTTACGCATGTCACTGCATCAAGCCTATCCTAACTCTCCAGAGATTTCTGGCCCTGTCGAACACATGACTCATACACTAACCAATAAAATTGCTCCTGTTAATTTCCAAAATACATTAGCCAATCAGAAAATTTTTACACACTTTATCAAAAATGATTTTTAAGAAAAACACCATTGCCATCATGAGAGCCTCCGCATTCACCAGGCGTGAGCTGCTGGTGCTTACGGAGGTCATGGATCGCCGGATCACCAGCCAGCCTCAACCCATGACCAACCGGCAGAAGCGCTCCGCGTATGCGGAGGTACGGTCCCGCCTGCGGTCCTTCGGCTCACGCCGAAACATCCAGCAGCTGGAGCGCAGGTGGTCCGACCTGCAACGGCGAACGCCCCGCTTGCTGGCATGCTTTCGCATGCAGATCCTGGCAAGTAAGTGTTATGTATTGTGGTTTTCATGTTTGTGTTTGTGGGGCAAACTGCGTGTGCATGTTTTCCTGTCTGTTCTATTTATTATTTGTACTCATATCTGCGTGTGCATGTTTTCCTGTCTGTTCTATTTATTATTTGTACTCATATCTGCGTGTGCATGTTTTCCTGTCTGTTCTATTTATTATTTGTACTCATATCTGCGTGTGCATGTTTTCCTGTCTGTTCTATTTATTATTTGTACTCATATCTGCGTCTGCATGTTTTCCTGTCTGTTCTATTTATTATTTGTACTCATATCTGCGTCTGCATGTTTTCCTGTCTGTTCTATTTATTATTTGTACTCATATCTGCGTGTGCATGTTTTCCTGTCTGTTCTATTTATTATTTGTACTCATATCTGCGTCTGCATGTTTTCCTGTCTGTTCTATTTATTATTTGTACTCATATCTGCGTGTGCATGTTTTCCTGTCTGTTCTATTTATTATTTGTACTCATATCTGCGTCTGCATGTTTTCCTGTCTGTTCTATTTATTATTTGTACTCATATCTGCGTGTGCATGTTTTCCTGTCTGTTCTATTTATTATTTGTACTCATATCTGCGTGTGCATGTTTTCCTGTCTGTTCTATTTATTATTTGTACTCATATCTGCGTCTGCATGTTTTCCTGTCTGTTCTATTTATTATTTGTACTCATATCTGCGTGTGCATGTTTTCCTGTCTGTTCTATTTATTATTTGTACTCATATCTGCGTGTGCATGTTTTCCTGTCTGTTCTATTTATTATTTGTACTCATATCTGCGTCTGCATGTTTTCCTGTCTGTTCTATTTATTATTTGTACTCATATCTGCGTCTGCATGTTTTCCTGTCTGTTCTATTTATTATTGGTACTCATATCTGCGTCTGCATGTTTCCCCTCTTTTTCTGAATTTTTAATTCTACTGCTTTTTTTTTTGGTTTTATTTTTTATTTTTTATTTTTTTTTTGTTTGTTTGCCCGGATTTGTCCATAAACTAAACGCAATTTATTTGACATATTTTAGGGGGACAGCCAAGACTCCGCCGTCAACGTCGGCGTTCCCGCCCACTCTCCCCAACCCCCAGCCAACACTCCACCCCAAATCTTTCCCCTATTCCCCACTCCTCCCCATCCTTCCCAGACCCTCTCTCGGAAATGTCGGGCCTCCTTCCCCTCCGTCCCACTTCCCCCTTTCCTCCACCCACCCCTCTTCCAATTACCCCCTCCCCGGAGTCCAGCATAACTCCGCCCCATTCTTTGGGGAATGACGGATCCTCCGAGGAGGATCATGGAGGTTTGGCCGGAGCTCCCGATTTGTTTCCCGGTATGTTTTTTATTTATTTTTTTTAAAGCACAAACTGTTTGTATGTAATCATGTGTCGTGCCTTTCTTCGTGTTTTTGTGGCTTGACTTTTGTTGATTGTGAAGGTTTGCCTTTACCTCTTCCTGGTGATTTAAGCATACACATATCATACCTGTGGGAATTTGTACCTAGGCCTTGTATTTTTGCCAGCCCACCCTTTTTATTTCTGTTTTTGGGTTTAGGAGTGATTTGGTTTTTTTTTTATGTTTTTCTGTGGAGTCCCTATTGTTGTATTAACCCACACACTTTTCTCACCCACAGAGGAACAGAGGCGTCGGCAAGAGGTGGCGGATGTTGTGGGGCAGATGCGCCACCATGTAATCGGCCTTCTGGTGGCCCTCGACCGGCTGTCTGGCCTCCTTCGGCATTAGTTTTTTTTTTTTTGTTCTATTTTCCAAATAAATTCATTAAGACAAATATACGTTGTGGCTCATTTTTAAAAACCAAAACCAAGATAGTTTAGCCTGACATAAGTTCCTGCAAGGATTTCCCTTTTTTAAAAGTTAGATTGTGTTTTGTCTTTGTATGTCAAACAGACACCAGAAACACATAACAGTAACAATGTCATTTCCCTTTTTGGGTGTAGTGTCAATTTCAGATTTCTACATTTTCCAGGTTCCTACTTGGTGCGCAAGCTGCTTAGGCCAATCTTACAAATCCCAAGGTTGGGCCAGGCTTCCTTTTGGTGTGGATTGGGAAGCTGAAAACATATTTCAGTTTTGCTCAACTGGCGTCAGTACTGGTTTACCCCTTAGTCAAATGTAACTTGTGTTAACCTGGTTACACTTGCTGTTAACGTCCCAAAAAAGGAAGACCATTTCACTCTTCAAACATTTATTGACAACATAACAGAGAAAACAAAGTGGTCACTCCCAAAAAAAATACACAGTGATAAATTCAAATACAACACATACCAAGAAATAATTAAATAAAAACACAAAATCAAGAACTGGTTGACGAAGGACCATGCCAACATGATTCCACAAACATGGCGTTGCGATATGGGTTCAAGAATATATGCCCAAAAGGACCAGATCCAGGTTTGGTAAGGGTAGCAGGAAGTAGTGAGCGTTGGAGTGCCAAAGATTATGTGAACAAACAGAAGATGGTGAGAAAATTAAAAATAAATTAGATGTTCGCCAAAAAACACAAACACATTAGGTATAAACACTGGAGTTTTGTTCAAACTTACCTAAAAAATCTGGCCACCACATCATCGCGTATGGCCCCCCCACATACTGACCTTCGACCAACCTCGGGGGGGCCATCCTCAGGTAAGGCATCCTCTGGCTGCATTGGGACACCACTCCTTATGGCAATGTTGTGAAATATCCCACACAGGACCACAATTTTCGACACCATATCCGGCACATACATGAGCTCGCCACCAGAGCGGTGGAGGCATCTGAATCGGCCTTTTAAAAGGCCGATACAGCGCTCCACCACTTGCCTGGTGGCTGTAAGTGCGGAATTATACGCACTTTGTGGCCCTGGTGTGGGAGCCAAATAAGGAGTGAGCAGCCAGGACATGCAAGGGTATCCACTGTCTCCTGTGAACAAAAATAGACCACATCAGGAACACTGTGTATCAAGCTTAACATTGTTATGTACTAAAGGTCTCCACTTACCCAGAAGCCACGCATCACCAGCTTGTAGGTTGGTTAATTTCTGCCATATCCCTGATTGCCGGATGACGAAGGAGTCATGAGCACTTCCGGGTAATTTAGCATCAGGGACAGGATCTGGAGGGAGGCATCACATACCACCATTACATTCAGGGAGTGATAGTGTTTCCTGTTTCTAAATATTGCCTCCAGCCGTGCTGGAGGCTGAAGTGGTATGTGAGTACCATCCACAACCCCTATGATGTGTGGGAAGCCAGCTATTTGGTAAAAATTGGCCTTGGCCACACTAAGGGCACCCATATCCAAAGGCATTTTAATAAAATGATGGAGGTGCTTGAAAAGTGCCTCCATCACTGCCCTCAGGATCCGGGAAAAGGAGGATTGGGAGATGCCCGCCACTATTCCAACCGTTGTTTGAAACGATCCTGAGGCACAGAAATGTAACACCGCCATAAATTGCGTCAGTGGTGGTATTGCTGTTGGACTGTCAATTTGCCGCTCAAGATCACTTTCTATTAATGAGAGAGTGTCTATGATGATTTTGGGAGGTAGACGGTAGCGTCTTAAAACCTCATCATCGGGCATTCCAAAAAGGGTGACACGTGTTCGAAATATCTGGGGCCTTGCATGCCTACGATGCCTACGCCTGGGACGAGTTTGAGGTTGGTCGTCTTCCGGGAGCAGGGCCAGAACAATTCGCCCCAGATCTACCTGAAATTCAAAGTTTACAATGTAAGGCTTTTGACCCACCCCAAAAGTAAGAAAAAACAACTTAGCTTTCTGATACCATCCATAGCTGCTTACATGCCGGGGTATTGTCATGATACGTATAAACTGTAAAAAAGCCAACAATGAGACTTCAAAAATTTAGAGGGTGTTTTTTTTGTTTAAAAATTGTTGCAAGCCAACACAGAAAATAGCGGAAAAACACATTTGGCCATCGATGAAAACTACATTGCACACCGTACGTCAAATAGGGTTCAAATGGACCCAAAAAATGGAAAAGGGAAAAGCAAAACTGGATTATATGATGAATAAGCCGTCAAAAATGCGGTAATTAATTCGCAAATGCAAGTCACTACACCAACAGTCAAAAATGCGGTAATTAATTCGCAAATGCAAGTCACTACACCAACAGTCAAAAATGCGGTAATTAATTCGCAAATGCAAGTCACTACACCAACAGTCAAAAATGCGGTAATTAATTCGCAAATGCAAGTCACTACACCAACAGTCAAAAATGCGGTAATTAATTCGCAAATGCAAGACAAAAAATGGACTTACCCAACTCGAATATATAAGATTTCCACAAAAAACTTCTTTGGGTCCGAAAACAAAAAAAAACTAAAAAAGATGAAATGAGTGTTAAACAAATTAACGAACCACAAAACAGAAGAATACACCAATTGGCCACAAATTTGAATGCACAAAACTTACCAAATCAGGAAAGGATGTTGAAAAAATGAAAAAAATGCGAACGGAAAAACCAAAGAAATGTAGCAAAAACAAACAAAAAAACAACTCTGCAAAATCCTCCAAACGCAACCAACCAAATCCAAACCACTTAACCGACAACACTCCAACAACCCCACCTCGAATCCACACACACCAAGCCATAAATAGTGTTTATTTTCCCGCACAAATTAAGGATGAATCATAGGGACGCACAATCAATGATGCGGCCGCAAACTAAGGACGCATGTATAAATACGTCACGAAATCACATAGAATTTCTGGATGATTTCATGCTGGAAGCAGAGACATGGCTTCAAACCAGGGAAACAATGGTCAAAATTGCGGCAGTAAGGCCTTCATGCATTTTGTGTCAATGATTCTTTTAAAACATAATATTGTGCAAGTTGTGAAGTGGCTAAATCTGCATATTTACCCAAATAGGTGAGGAGGATGACATGGAAGAGACTACTGGCCCCAGTCAACCCGCCAAAGCTGCCAAAAAAAAAAGGCAGCCACATTTCACAAGCAAGGAGATGGAGGTTTTGATCCAGAAGTGCGTTGACATCCTGCCCCAGGCAGCCAGGAATATGAGCCAAAGCCAGAAGTGGAGAATGTGGGAGGAGGTCGCCGTTGCTGTCAATAGGGTGGGTGATTATGTCCGTCTAGCCCGGGATGTCAAACGGCGGTAAGTAAACACTTTCCCATCCTATAAACAAACCCCATTGTAAAAAAAAGGATAATGGTTCCAAATTCATTCCACAGATGGGCAGACTTCAAATATCATCTCAAACAAAAACTTGCCGACAGGGCTAGGCATGCAAGGGGGACAGGTGGGGGTCCCACCCCTGTGTCATTGGAGTTGACAGACTTAGAAGAGATGGCACAGGGGTGTGTGCAGGCTGTGGAGGTGTTTGGCGTGTCCAACATGGATACGGACATGCCAGACTTTGCGGCTCCTCATGTTGGCCAAGGTAAGTCTTGTGATGTCACCAACTCAGAAATGCTATTGTGCCAATATGTAGATTCTAATGTGAGTCTTTTCTCCAATTTCCTAACAGAGACAGAGGCGGATGAGTCTGCTCCAGAGGGGAGCCTTGGCCGCAGAATTTCTGCTGACTCTGCAGGGGAGGAACCAGTACATCCGGCTGAGGACCCTGCAGAAGCCAGTCCAGGGCGTGCCCCCTCGCAGGCAGTGGGCCTCCTCACAGAACTCAATTTTAAATCGGATTGCCATACGGAGATTCTGCAGAGGATGGACGCCAGTCTGATACGGGTGGCTGAGGCCCTGGAACAAAATGCTGCGGCCAACGTGACCATTGGTCAGGCCCTGGCGGAAAATACCAGGGCCAACATCCGCATCGCCGATGCCCTGGAGCAGCTCGTTCGCCAGCACATGGTGGAACCGACCTCCCTTCCTGCCGGAACATCCGGATCCTCCACCTCTGGCACAACATCAGGCAATCCTCCAAATGTGCCTAGCCCTGTGCCTAGTCCAGAGGCCACAACATCTGCCTCTGGACAGGCCAGCCCGATGGCATCCCGGACCCGGTCTGGCGCCCACCCTCACCCAGCCAAACGGGCGAGAAAACGGTGACAGCAATGGCGACTTTTCCCACACTCCTTCTGTGCTTGGCTCATATTCCTTTCTGGTCAAAACTTCCCTCTCCTTTCTTGTGAAATGTTTTTAAATTTTGTATTTACGCTTATGTTAGTAGTTATGTTATTTTTTTTTTTGGATCAAATATCTTGGCCACAAAAAAAGGCAATACAGTATTAGGCCAATTTGTTTGTGTGTAAACAAATAATTAAAAACAAAACACTGACATTGTATTGTGACATTATTGGACAAATGGGTTACATTTAATCCTGGCCTTAAACGCAAAAACTGACCCTCTTTAAAAAAAAAAAAGGCCTCTTTAAGGAACGTTTAAAAAATCACATAGCGATGCAAATTCCACAGTAAACCAAAAAAAAGGGGAGCTAATTAAAAGATGATGACATTATTGTTACAATAGGCCATAACCACCAAATTGTGGCCAAAATAAAACCCCAAAAATGTACGCTAATTGATTGTGTAATCATGACATTAGCAGCTCTGATTTCCACCTGCGTACGCTTTTGTGCTATCCCAATAAACTGCTTTCCAAACACATACCAAGCCGGATTTCAATCCAACACTAATTACTTTACTGACCAGCCGCGATTAATCGCTGCACCATCGTGGAGTCCCGGGACGGAGGAGAAGGCCATCGCCAATGTGGTCGAGTAATCCTGACCCTAAGCTGTGCGAGCATTTTGAAGGGAAAGCGGATGTTCCAGTGACGTATGAGACGGTCCGAACACATTTGACGTTCGCATCTGCTAATGTATGTACGCCCCAAAAACGCCTCGCCACGCCTGCGTTTTTTCATCTCCACCCCCGTCAACACCCAAAAACGCCCTGTTCTGTCAATCACATTTGACATGTCACTTCCTGTACGCTATTTTAGGAACGAGAGAAAAAAAGCTCGCAATCTGCCGTACGCACATGCGCAGTGTAACACCGACGCATGCGCGGTTAGTCAACATCGGAACGCAACGAGCGTACTGTTGTTAACGTGCGGCTCTGAATGAGGGCCTTAGTTTGCTTTATGTAACTCTAGTTATGGGTTAAAGGAATAACTGCACTCATATATTTATGCAATATTCATAAATGTACAATTTGTGAGGTAAAACTAAGTATATAGATGTATGTAATGTATGAAACATATACTTGAGTAATGCATTGTGTATGTAAAACTTTTTATGGGCTCTAAATGAGGTAAAAATATGTCTTTTCCTGGGGCGAGTGAGCAGCAGCGATGGACCCAGAGGCCAGAGCGGCACTGCAGTGGCAGCTGAATGCCAGGTGGGAATGGAGGAAACAGAGCTGTCACTGATCAGTACAGTTGTGGAGCTGTGTTGGTGGAGAGGAGATATTCCGGGCTATCTGAGGAGACTGGGACCCGGAAAGAGAGAGGCCAATGAACTGTTCGTGTTAAGCTGACGGGGAAGCAGACAGGGGGGTGGTCACAGTATATCCCCGCAGATGAGAGGCTGCACACTAGAAGAGGGAGGCACCAGTGATATTAAACGTGAAGCAGCAAAAGCTGTCAGGCCAGCTCCCTTGATAGCACAGCCCGGCAGAAATAACACAGATGCAGGCTGCAGCGGCCAAACTAGGGTGTGTATCTCCATAAAGAGAGGCTACATACTGTATAGTGCCCAGAGTATTGACTATAGTGTGCAGCTATTAAAAGAGCAGTGGAAGAACTTGTATATTGAGTTGGAGTCTCACTTTAATCACTAAAAGCAATACAAGCAAATAGTTAGATAGTGTTATTTATTATGCAGGTATAGTAGTTTTGCAAAATTACTATCATCTCTAATCCAAGGTATCTGCTCAATTAGCAGCAAAACCAAAACTCTTGTATCCTTAAACAATTGGATACTCTCATGCAGGAAGACAGGAACAAGTGTAATTTCAATTCACTAGCATTGACTTATAGGAGACTCTTTGAGAAGTAACTACTCCTATCTCAGGAATTACATGTGTTTGAGCATCATATAGACAGTTATCTTACATCCCCCATTCGAAGGTGTGGGGAGAAAAGAAAACAATAGTTGGGTTTAGCCAAACTGGACTGTGTTATAGTATGTACCAACCGAGAGGAGCAGTCACAGTCAACATGTTATGTGGATCTTGCTCATATAGGGGGTCATTCAGACCCACTCGCGAGCGACAGTATGCTCGCAAGTGGGTCGATGGTCCCCACTGCGCATGCGCACGTCGGAGGGAGCTCCGTCGTGCGCATGCGCGAGACCCGGCGAGCGAAGGACTTTCCATCACTCCGGGTCTCGCACCAAAGGGGGCGTGCTGTTGATGTTGATTGACAGCACGCCCCCTTTGGTGGGCGTGCTGGGGGCGTGCCTGCCAGATGGAGGCGTTCCCATGGGAACGCCTACCGTCTGAAGCCGGCCCCACTGACATCACTAGTGATGTCAGTGGGAGTGATTTTGGCTCTGATAGAGCCAAAATCACTCCAGGCCTTGCGGTTGTGAAACCCGACCACAGGGTTTCACTCGCAAGTCCGATGGACGCGATGGTCAAGACCACCGCGACCATCTTGTTGGACGCTCGTATATGCTGTGGGTGGTGACCAACAGCTATACGAGCGTCCAGGAGGACGCTCCATTTTAATGGAGGTGGGCCCTGATTCAGAGCGAGCGCTCTGGTCAGAGTGCCTGGCTCTGAATCAGGGCCATAGTTTTAAGGACAACAAGACTTTGAAAGAAAGAGAAACAGAGAAACTGTGTTTGAGAGTAAATTATTAAACCTACAGAGACAGTAAGAAGTTTGTTAGAGTAAACAAAATGTATAAACACTGAATAGAATAATAATATTGTTCGTATATATGTTGGTATATTTTTTGTTCATCTAAAACTATACAGTATTTATCTATGCAGGTGTTTAGAATAAATAGTGTATGTGTCCACATATATTTTACAAATTCTCATGTATTGGTAATGTGGTAAATGGGTATTCATATGTTTATTTGCCTGTTTATGCAGATATAAAAGAAATGTCTTAGTTATATTTGGTGTCATTTATCTGGGAGGAAGGTGAGAGGGGTCAGATGACATGGGAACCTAAGGAAAAAAAACAGGGAGCAGGTTCGTTCTTAGAATACGGCTCATTATCCAAACCATTACATAACAGGGTTTTCCCAAGTAGGCCCAGACTTACCACAGATACTTGGGTGGAGGCACTGTTAATATTATATGTACCACTTAGTGGATAGATGGGTGACCACATTAGACCACTTAGTGAAATGGGAGTTAGTAGCCTGGTGATCCTTTAGAGGTTAAAGGGGGGTTACATTTAATATTCCTACTTTGACCAGAGATATGTAAACATTGGCAACACTTAAAAAGCAGGGTCTTGTGTCTCAAAATATTATACATTTGTCTTTTTAATGTGGCTGTGTTTATTAGTGGTTCATAAAGTTCCAGGGTGTAATTATAGTGGAAAGTACCATTTGTATGGGGTCTGGAGGCACTGGCATATCTATCAGAGCCAAAAGCACTCCCACTGACATCACTAGTGATGTCAGTGGGGCCGGCTCCAGACGGAAGGTGTTCCCATGGGAACGCCTCCATCTGGGCAGCCCGGTACGCCCACCAAAGGGGGCGTGCTGTCAGTCACCATCGACAGCACGCCCCCTTTGGCTGTCGCTATGCGGGTCTCGTGCATGCGCACAACGGAGCTCCCCCCATCGTGCGCATGGGCATTAGGGCACCATCGACCTGCTTGCGAGCGCTCAGCGTTTGCGAGCAGGTCTGAATTAGGCCCTGAGGTCACTATGTGGCATAATGTGAACTTAAGTCACTACAGTGTAGCATAATGTTATTTGGGGGCACTAAAATATGCATAATGTGAAGTGAAGGCACTACAATGTGGTGTAATATCAACTGGGGTACTGTGTGGAATAAGGCAAACTGGAGGGCACCACAATGTGTTATAATATAAACTTGGCATACTTTGTGGCATAATATTAAACAGGGGTGCTACTGTATGTGGCATAATATAAAATTAGACCATTACAACATAGCTTAATGTGGACTGTGGGCATTACAATGTCGCATAAAATGAACTGTGGCACTTTGTGGCATAATATGCATTGGGCACTACAATGTGGCATAATGTGAAGAGGTGTTCTGTGTGGCATAACAGGAACTGGTGTAGTGTGACATAATGTAAAAGGGGGGCACTACAATGGGACATAATGTAAATTGGTGACACTACAATATGGAATAATGTGAACTGGGAACACTATAATGTAGCATAATATAAACGGTGAACTTTGGATACTACTGTACAATGTTGCATAATGTGAACTGGGGGCACTGCGTGGCATAATATAAACTGGTAGTACTTTGTGGCATAATGTAAAGCAGGACCCCTTTGTGGCATAATGTGAACTGGGGACACTACAGTGAGATATAATATAACCTTGGGCAAAGTATAGCATAATATAAACTGTGGGCACTGCAATGTAACATAATATTAATTGGGGGTACTACAATGTGAACTGGAAACATTTTGTGTCATATTGTGAACTGGAAGCCCTACAATAATAATTAATAACTAGCGAAGATAAACTAGAAACTGATACCTTTCGCTTTTCTAATGTTTCCTATTAGCTCCATGCTGACATATCTTGAAACACTTTTGGTCATAATACATAAAAAAGTCAAGTTGTCTCTTGGTTACAAAATCATCTGTTAAACATGCTTTATTCACACCTTTTCCAAAGCCACTTGAGATCTCCTTTTGCAGTCAGCCTAATCATTATTATTATAGGCAACAAGAGCAGTCCTTGGAAATATATCCTTGACACTGAGAAGTAGTGTTGCCCTGATCCAACCTAAGCTGCTGTGCAGGTTCCCAGCCATACAAAAAAAAATATACAGTACAGAAACCCAGTACTAGAAAGGTTATGCAGTTACTAATTAATGAAATGTGTAATTGTTAAAAAAATACATATATTACATTACAGCAGTGTTTCCCATCTCCAGTACTCAGTACCAGACGGGGTATACACACAGGCCAACCGCCCTATTAATACTCCCCTGATGCACTGTTAGGGGTTCCTGAGAACTGGATTTGGGAAACCCTGCATTATAGTATAAAAAGGTCTATGGATATTGTGTATAACACTAATACCATATAATAATCACTGCCATGTAATTGAGAGTTTTCAAACAACACATGAATAACTTATTGCATATAGAGAAATTAATGTCTGTTGTGCTTATATCTGAATGAACCAGAAATAAATGGATGAACGAATTATAGATGTGAATGATATATTCAAGGATTAAAGAAATCAGTATAAACTAGGGGTGTGCACCGGCCACTTTTCGTGTTTTGTGTTTTGGTTTTGGATCTGGATCTTTCTTCGTGTTTTGGATCTGGATTGGTTTTGCCAAAACCATCCTTCCGTGTTTTGGGTTCTGGGTTTTGTGTTTTGGATCTGTATTTTTTTTAAAAAAAGAATAAAAACAGCTAAAATCACAGAATGTGTTGGTTTTTCTGCTCCTATGCTATTATTAACTTCAATAACCTTAATTTCCACTCATTTCCAGTCTATTCTGAACACCTCACACCTCACAATAGTGTTTTTGTGTCCAAAAGGCTATGCTAAGCAACACGAGTGGGCGGCACAAACACGTGGCCCATCTAGGAGTGGCACTGCAGTGGCAGACAGGATGGCAGTTTGAAAAACTAGGCCATAAACAGTATATAATGCAAAGAAAAAAAAGAGGTGCAAGATGGAATTGTCCTTGGGCCCTCCCACTCACCCTTATGTTGTATAAACAGGACATGCACACTTTAACAAACCAATCATTTCAGCGCCAGGGTCTGCCACATGACTATGGCTGAAATGATTGGTTTGTTTGGGCCCCCACAAAACAAGCTGGCAATTAATCTGTCCCTGCACAAACTGGCTCTACGGAGGCAAGATGTCGTCCTCATCCTCCTCATCCACCGATTCCTCACCCTCTTCAGTGTTGTGTACATCCTCATCCTCACAGACTATTAAATTGTCCCCGCTGGAATCCACCACCACAAGTCCCTCTGTACGTTCTGGAGGCTGGTCTCCCTGGAAGAGTTGGTAATTCATTTTTATGAACATCATCTTCTCCACATTTTGTGGAAGCAGCCTCCTACGCCTTTCGCTAACAAGGTTCCCGGCTGCACTAAACACTCTTTCGAAGTACACACTGGAGGGGGGGCAACTCAGGTAAAATAGAGCCAGTTTGTACAGGGGCCTCCAAATTGCCTCTTTTTCCTGCCAGTACAGGTACAGACTGTCTGACATGCCTACTTGGATGCTGTCACCGATGTAATCCTCCACCATTCTGTCAATGGTGACAGTATCATATGTAGTGACAGTAGACATGTCAGAAATTGTTGCCAGGTCCTTCAGTCCATACCAGATGTCCAAACTTGGTCCTGCCTGCCCTGCATCACTGCCAGCGGGATGCTTAGGATACCTAAGTTTTTTCCTGGCAGCCCCAGTTGCGGGAGAAAATGAAGAAGGAGCTGTTGACGTGTCAAGTTCCGCTTCAGCTGACAGTGTTTTCACCAGCAGGTCTTTGCACCTCTGCAGGCTTGTGTCGGCCGGAAAGAGAGACACCACATAGGCTTTAAACCTAGGATTGAGCACGGTGGCCAAAATGTAGTGGTCTGATTTCAACAGATTGACCACCCTGGAATCCTGGCAAAGCGAATCAAAGGCTTCATCCACAAGTCCCACATGCTGAGCGGAATCGCTCTGTCTTAGCTCCTCCTTCACTTTCTCCAGCTGCTTCTGCAAAAGCCTGATGAGGGGAATGACCTGACTCAAGCTGGCAGTGTCTGAACTGACTTCACGTGTGGCAAGTTCGAAGGGCTGGAGAACCTTGCACAACACGGAAATCATTCTCCACTGCACTTGAGTCAGGTGCATACCCCCTCCTTTGCCTATGTCATAGGTGGATGTATAGGCTTGAATGGCCTTTTGTTGCTCCTCCATCCTCTGAAGCATATAGAGGGTTGAGTTCCACTGCGTCACAACCTCTTGCTTCAGGTGATGGCGGGGCAGGTTCAAGAGTGTTTGCTGGCGCTCCAGTCTTCGGCACGCAGTCGCTGAATGGCGAAAGTGGCCAGAAATTTTTCCGCCCACCCAAAGCATCTCCTGCATGCCCCTGTCGCTTTTCAGAAAATTATGCACCACCAAATTTATTGTGTGAGCAAAACATGGGATGTGCTGGAATTTGACCAGATGTAATGCCCACACAATATTGACGGCGTTGTCAGATATCACAAATCCCCAGGATTACTGAAACCGGTAATACACAGCGTAGACTGCCTTGGAACGAGCTGGCATTTCTGAGATGATGCTACTGGTGACGCTGCTGTTGTTGCTGCATAAGTTGATACATCTACCCAGTGGGCTGTCACAGTCATATAGTCATTAGTCTGCCCTATTCCACTTGTCCACATGTCCGTGGTTAAGTGGACACTGGGTACAACCGCATTTTTCAGGAAACTGAGGACACTTTTTCTGACGTTTCTGTATAGTCTCAGTATTGCCTGCCTAGTGAAGTGGAATCTAGAAGGGATTTGGAACCAGGGACACACTACCTCCATCAATTGTCTAAATCCCACTGCACTAATGGCGGATACCGGATGCACGTCTAACACCAACATAGCAGTCAAGGCCTCAGTTATATGTTTTGCTTCAGGATGACTGCTGTCGTACTTCATCCTCCTCGCTAAGGACTGTTGGAGGGTCAATTGTTTAGTAAAAGTAGTGGTGTTCCTACTTCCTCTCTGGGATGATGAACAACTCCCAGCAGCAACAGCAGCAGTGGCAGCAGTAGGCGTAGCAATGCAGAATCCTCTGGAGGAATCCCGGATAGGAGAGTCAGTCATGCCAGTGACATGGCCTGCAGGACTACTTCCGATCCTGACTAAGGAGGAAATTGCCGAGGAGGGAGTTGACGGTGTGGTTTGCAGGTGCTTGGATACAACAGGATGAAGGGATTTAGGTGTCCCTGGACTGCTTACGGTCTTAGCCAAAAGTTTCTGAACTTGACAGTAACTTTTATGAACGCACTGCAGGTGACGTATAAGAGAGGATGTTCCTAGGTGGTTAACATCCCTACCCCTACTTATTTCACCTTTATATATGGTACATATGGCAAGACAGTTGTTGTCCGGATTTGGATAGAAATATTGCCAGACCAAAGAGGTGGAATGTTTGGTCTTCTGCCCAGGCATGACCGTGATGGGCTTTTTCATCCCACGGACAACAACTGTCTCCCCCCGGAGCCTGATTTAAACAAACCACATCACCATCAGAATCCTCCTCGCCAACTTCCTCCTCAGCGCCAGCTACACCAGTATCCTCATCCTGTTGTACTTCAACAGTGACATCTTCAATTTGCATATCAGCATGTGGACTGTGGGTGCTCCTTTCAGCACTTGCAGAGGGCGTGCAAATGGTGGAAAGAGCCATCTCTTCCGGTCCAGTGCTGGGAAGGTCAGGCATCGCAACCGCCACCACATTTGGACTCTCCTTGGGGATTTGTGATATCTTCTTAGAACGCACAGTTCTGTGCTGTGCTTTTGCCAGCTTAACTCGTTTGATTTTTTTAGCGGGATGAGGACTTCCCTCGTCATGTGAAGCTGAACCACTAGTCATGAACATAGGCAAAGACCTTAGCCGTTCCTTGCCACTCCGTGTCGTAAATGGCATATTGGCAAGTTTACGTTTCTCCTCAGGTGATTTAAATGTTTTTTTAAGGTCATTTTCCTGAACTTTGTCATTTGGGATTGTATATGCCCTCTACTATGACATTGGGCATCGGCCTTGGCAGACGACGTTGATGGCATGTTATCGTCTATGTCATGACTAGTGCAGCAACTTCAGCACTAGGAGGAAGTGGTTCTTGATCCTTCCTTATTTTATTTTTATCGGGGAAAGTTTGGTACTCCATTTATGTTACATTGATATATACGTGCGGCTAAGGCACACACAAACACAGAACATAATTTTTTATTATTGTTGGAGACTAGTGCACTTTGTGGGTTACACCACCCTTTAAGAAATAAGCCAGCCAGCCCTTTACTTATGGGACACAGGCGCATGCTGGGCGCTGCTCCTTTATAGATGCACATGCAGCTACAGTGCACACAATTCACAAAGACAGAAAAAATATATTTTTTTATTTTTGTGGAGCGCACTTTGAGGGTTACACCACCGTTTAACAGACAGATGCACGCTTGGCGCTGCTGCTTTGAGGATGCATGTACAATGCAGACAATTCACAAACACAGAAGAAAATGTTTTTTTTTGTTGGAGAGCACTTTGAGGGTTACACCACCGTTTAACAGACAGACGCATGCTTGGCACTGCTACTTTGAGGATGCACGTACAGTGCACACAATTCACAAACACAGAAAAAAAATTATATTTTTTGGAGTACACTTTGGGGGTTACACCACCCTTTAATGGTCAAGCCAGCCAGCCCTTTACTTATGGGACACAGGCGCACGCTTGGCGCTGCTCCTTTGTTGATGCACGTGCAGCCACAGTGCACACAATTCACCAACACAGAAAATAATTTTTTATTTTGTTTGGAGTGCACTTTGGGGGTTACACCACCCTTTAACAGACGAGCAAGCCGGCCCTTTACTTATGACACAGATGCACGCTTGGCGCTACTTTGTTGATGCATGTGCAGCCACAGTGCACACAATTCACAAACACAGAAAATTATTTTTTATTTTGTTTGGAGTGCACTTTGGGGGTTACAGCACTTTTGAATGGTCAAGCCAGCTGGCGCCCTTTATTTATGACACAGGCGCACGCTTGGCGTTACTTTGTTGATGCACGTGCGGCTACTACGCACACAATTCACAAACATAGAAAAAAAAATTGGGGGGGAGTGCACTTTGGGGGTTACAGCACCCTTTAACGGACAAGCCAACCGGCCCTTGATTTAAGACACAGGCACATGCTTGGCGCTATTTTGTTGATGCACGTGCGGCTACTACACACACTGGGCCTGATTCAGAGCCACTCGTAAGCGGCCGCTCGTTCGCTCCGAGCGATGTTCGCACATCTGTGCATGCATATGGGTCGTAATGCGCATGCGCCAACCAGTCATTGCGGTCGGAAATCGAGCGCTCGCAAAATAGCGAGTGCCTGCTAATTTGAGTGACAGGATGAGGCGTTTGTGGGTGGTAACAGGGGAAGGTGCTTGAAAACGGGGAGTGGTGATCCGAACGCAGGCGTGCCAAACGGTCAAAACGGGCATTTTAAGGGTGTGCATAATTAACAAAGCAGCGTCATCGACCACGTCACTTGGTTGTTTCTTAGCCTGAACTGTTCGCATGATTGCGGTAGGAAAATCCTACCACAAGCACTGCGAGCAGTTCAGATGCCTTTCAATGTACTTGATTAATCAAATAAATAGCGGAGATGACGTAGGATGCGAGCAGCCAGGGGGCATCTTTACAAAATAACGAGCACATGTTTCGTTCGCTCGCTCAGACATAGAGGCGTCAACAGACCGCAAAGAGCGAGCGCTCAATTTAAATAGCCGGCCCCTTTTTCTGAACGAGTGAGCGCAAATAGCGTCCGGCTCTGAATGAGGCCCACAATTCACAAACACAGAAAAAAAAATTTTTTTTTGGAGTGCACTTTGGGGGGAGCACCCCTGATGCACAGATCACCCCCTGGACAACACTACAGCACCCCTCTAGGACTACAGCCTTTATGAGACACTGCACAACACAGTCCAGCCAGCCCCTAGAGACTTTGGAGTGGACACAGCCCCTATGGACAACTGACTGCACAACACAGCCCAGCCTGCCCCTATGACAGCAGCACAACACAGCCCAGCCAGCCGCTATGGACAACAGCAGCACAACACAGCCCAGTCAGCCCCTATGGACTGAGTGGTCACAGCCCCTATGGACAACAGCAGCACAACACAGCACAGCCTGCCCTAGCTCCCACCCTCCCTCTTCACTGTCCACAGCCGGAGTGAGAAATGGCGCTGACGCGGGGACCTTTTATAGAATCCAAAACCCGCGAGATCCGGAAGGTGGGATGATGATGTTTTGCCTCGATTACAGATCCAAGTCAGGTGGGAAAAGTCGAGCCTGACTCGGATACGACTCAGATCGGGGGGCTCGGGGGGGTTCGGATTTCAGAAATCAGAACCCGCTCTTCCCTAGTATAAACAAAAATTTGAGTCACACCTCAATGACTACTTCACGTAATTCAGAGCAACCCGTCCATATCCATTAATTGTTATTGTACTGACGGCCAAGGGAATTTAATGCTTGTGTTCACTCATATCCACATTACAGACTTCCATACACTACTGTAAGCAGTTCCATATAGGATAATGGACTTATCAATTGCTTTATCGCCAGTTTTACACAGATGCCAAGGCACCATTTGAAGAGGTCTCATTAAGGGGGAGGAGAGCCGGCATTTCAGTGCAGATTTACACATCTTGCTGCATAATGTATTTGAATCTGGACTTTCTTCTGCATAATACACACTAATATGTACCGGAACGGTCTCCTTAAATATTCCAACATCTATACCGACATCACCTTCTTTTATTACTACCTAAATACCAAGTGCAATAGCTGGATGTTATATACATAATCCACATCAATTATTCTTTCATCCATTTATGTGCCGCTGGTCCATTCAGTTATAAGCACAACAGGCTTTCCTTTCTTTATATGCAATGTTATGAATAAAAACTGTCTCTAAATTACATGATAGTGATTATTTTATGGTATGTTATAGAAGCCATTTGGAACACAATGGAGTCTTCTCAAGATTTATTATGCGCTTTTATGCAGAGCAAGCAAAATCAGATATGCAAGCTAATTGTAATACAGGTCATCAGCCTCATATACCAGATTTGTTTAAAATATATGCCAATCAAAGGTTTAATATAAACCCATCATGACAGTCTTTTAATCTCATGATTTATGACTACACTATCAAAAATTATCAGAAGAATATTCTTTAAGTGCAACTTTCCTATTTCTTCAGAAAAGTCCCTAACCACAATCTATCAAAATGCCTTATGATTCATTAACTGCTGGTGTCTGTTTCCAAATATATTTATACAAATAAAATAAAAAGCAAAAAGTACATTTTAAACTTAAGTGTTAAAGCTATATACCTTTATATCCTACGATCATTCAGCTTCCATATTGTATTCAATTATCCATATTTTTAAATTAAACTCCCCATCACCTGATGGGTACCTTCCCTGACACAGCAAAGGGTAAACCACAATATAAAACCTGAAATAACAACACTGATACTTGCGTAAGGGGAAAGAAAGGCCAGCTTTATTTATTTTTGTTTAAATTTATTTTAATGTATTTAAAATCGTATTACAAATTCTTTAAGCTAATAAGTAACCTAACTGAAACTGAACTATTATAATTGTAAATGAACTAGCTAATAAGAGAAAGCAAAGAGACAGACACAGTATGGTGGCTCAGAAAGAATGGCCCCAAAATGCAATATCGCCATCTACACCACGACATAAGTACAAATGGGGGGCGCTTATCCGCCAGCCCATAATACTGCCTAAGGTATCCACCTCCCGCCCAATGACACCACTTGAAACCCACAGAGATCGGTGAAACCGCTGACTCCATTAGGGTATAATCAGCCTAAATCATGTATTGGACGGGAGAGCACCTAAGCTGCTAAGGCAAATGGTGACTGCCACCGTTCTTTCCCACCATCCGCGGACACCTCTTCCAGGCCCGTGCCGCCACCATACACTATCTAGCACCCTAGCAATCCCCTGAACTAAAACCTAGAGAAACACACAAAAACCTACTCATATAAGTACCAAACAATGAGCACCCTTGAATCTTATAAGAGGATGAGGACTAACCGTGAGATAGGTAATGAACAAGAAAAGGAAAGAAGTAAAGAAACCTATGACAGAGGGGCTAACATGAAAGAAAGGTGGTGGGGGGAGGGGGGCAAAAATCCCAACTTGGCCTGAGGCAAAACACAAAACATCCACCAGTCGGCTGTAGCCTGGGCTAAAACTAGTGATAAAACAAAATTTCTCAGGAGCCCCCAATGGCAAGTAGCTACTCCCCAAGTTGGGACTTTTGAAAAAAACAACTTACTGAAGTCTAATGTACTTTTTGTAAGCACCAGACTTCCAACGGCCCAAGGCCTTAATCTGCTCAACGGAGGAACCGGAAATGGCAGCAGCCGTAGCGGCACCAAATCCGAAATGAATGAGTTCCAAAGTCGCACGTGGGCAACCCGACCGCTTCTAGACAACGCCTTAAAACCCAACCAAATTGAAACTGAGTCATGGGGGATCCATTTGCATGTATCAGCCATGCCCCCTCCACGAGGGGACGAAGTTCTTGGTACCGCCTAGCCCGTGCAACCGGGCACACCTCAGGATCATCACATGCTAGCATGGAAACCCAACGACCCCTACCCAATTGATCCGTATGGGACCGACGAATCCGACAAAGAACCGCCGCATCTTCATTGGAAACATGGGACACGAGCAAGGATGGGGAGCTCCTAATTCTGACACCCAAAAAACTCCATGATAAGCTATCACGAAAGCCGCTCCGAACAATCGACCATCATAATCGGAAGAGCAAACCGATGGTAATGCGGTGAGCAAACGTGCAAGCAGTCGCAAATCAATGGGTCTACGTGAGTCCGGAGGAACTGGAGCCAACATTTTTACGACCACACATCTGGACCTGCCCAACTCGAATAGACTCCAAACAAACTCATGGATAAGTGAACTTCTGACCTTACCTCGATTCTGGCTGCGGGACGCAAACCGGCTCCATTCAGCCCAAGCCGCCTGATAGCTTCTCAGGGCATGTGGCGCCAGGGATCGATGGGCTAGCCCCTCCATGCTGGTTTATAACCTGCCAGATATAAGAAGTGGACCGACTTGACAGGCTGATGGAGCCAAAGCGCGGAACCGTGGCCAATCAAAATGCGACAGGGACTCTGCAATATCATTATCCACCCCAGGCACATGCTTTTCCCGAAAAGTGATATTGTGCTGCAGACAACGCAATACAAATTGGGATAATAAACGAAGAGCGGGCAAAGATTCTGTGCGCTG
The DNA here is from genome assembly GCA_031769625.1 of Taudactylus pleione. Taxonomy (NCBI): domain Eukaryota; kingdom Metazoa; phylum Chordata; class Amphibia; order Anura; family Myobatrachidae; genus Taudactylus; species Taudactylus pleione. The sequence continues at coordinate 7,967,952 of JAUIMM010000324.1, read as the reverse complement.
TCGGTTGATCGCGTAGACCACACCTAGATTGTTGCACCAAAACAGGAAACTACGATTGCACAAGGAAGGACCCCAGAGTTCAAGGGAGACCATAATTGGAAAGAGCTCAAGGAGGAGAAGATCCCTCGTTAAGCCTCTGGTCACCCACTCAACAGGCCAAGGGGCAGCGCACCAACACCCTTAAAGTATGCCCCAAAACCCGAAGAGCCCGCTGCATCCGTAAATAACTGAAGGACGCAACTGGGCTCCATTCGGGAAACCCAAATGCGTGTTCCGTTGAATGCAGAAATGAACTCTACCCAAACCCTGAGGTCCCTCCAGAGCTAAGCTGACAATCTAATGAAATGATTTGGCCGCCGCACCTCCGATGTAGCACGCTCAAGCTTGTGACTAAAAATACGGCCCATGGGGATAACCCGGCATGCAAAATTTAGTAGGCCTAGCAATGATTGACCTTGACGGAGGGTAATCTTACCCGCAGCCAACGCCAGGGTGAGCGCATTGTGTAACCGGGTCACCTTGTCCCGGGGGAGATAACAAACCTCTTCCTTGGTATCAATTTCTATCCCCAAAAAGGACAAAACTGTAGAGGGCCCTTCCATCTTCTCGCTTGCTACGGGAACGCCGAACTCCGCGAACAACGAAAGAACCCCCTTTAGCATGGTAGCGCAACGTGAGGAGCCTGGGGGACCCACCAACAGGAAATCATCCAAGTAGTGGGCCACCCTCGACTCGCCCGACCACCTGCAAATACACCAGTGCAAAAAGGTGCTAAACTTCTCGAAAAAAGAACAAGAAAACTTTTTTGTTCTTTTTTCCCCATAGAAAGGCATCTGTCCAAATAGAACCCGTCCTCCAGCCTAAAACCCATGAATCTGAAATACTCAGGATGCAGGAGTAACAAGCGAAAATCAGACTCCACATCTATCTTGGCCATGAGAGCCCCAGCCCCGAAAGATCGGACCATGTCCAAAGCCTCCCCAAAGGACTGATAAGAGACCCTACACAGGTCCTCCGGGATTGCATTGTTAACTGAGGAACCCACAGGCCAAGAGAGATGCTGTATTAATCTAAATTTACCTTGGACCTCTTCAGAACAACCCCGACCGCAGACAAAATCAAGTCAGGGAGAGGGGACTCCGAAAAGGGGCCAATCAACCGGCCCAAATTTACTTCCTTCATGACCTTCCTCTTTACTTCCAATGGGAAATCAGTCGCAGAAAGTAAGTTCCGCGGTGACCCCGTACTTACAAGGCCAACAATGGAAGGACGAAAACCATGAAGGAAACCATCCCGCAACATATTTGCATCTGTGCTACATGGGTAAGTGTCAAGCCAAGGGGACATGGCCTGAATGTCCACAGGTGTGAGCGCCGTACTACGCACCAGGATCTCCAGCCTGTCCCCCAGATGGGGGGCCACCACTCCCTGCCCCTCGCGTACATTGTTTCCCAGAGTGCGCTCCCCCACAACGAAGGCATTGGTGTCAAAAATGACATTTCGACCCAAAGGAACATCCCCCATTGTTAAATGCAAAGCATTTGCCCTTTGACCCTCCCATTGATTGAGGCGTCATCCATTTAGACACGGGCTGCCCGTGTCTGCTAAATGAAGGATCAACTGCAGGACGCTGAGGGTTAGTCGCATCCAACCAAACCTCAATGTCTTGCACGCTAAATTGAATGACTTCCAGCCCATGCTGCTTACGACGGAACTCCTCGTCGTAGGTACGCCAAACATCACCTTTTGCGGACCGATATAGGCCATGTATCAGGTGCATATACCGCACCATATTCATCTGTTCATCAGGCCGAGTGCGCAAGTAGCACGCCATGAACACACAAAACCCGCTTAGCCAGTTCGTATAAGATTTATACGATTCGACCGACTTATCTTTGACCGCCGCTGCCAAAGCCTTACGGGACTTGGACGTTAGTGCGAAAATGTCCACATAACGCCCAACACAGTTACGCTCCCGAACCAGTGGCCGTACACCTCGCAGGACCGCCGTATTATCACAATGAACGGCTGACTCTGGGTCTTCTAGACCGGAGGAGCTGCGGCTAGAGGATCCTCATCTGCGTCGCCGCTTGGAACCTTTCTGTCCATTACTAGATACCTCGGACGATGGAGAATCCATGGATGATGTGGAATCACCATCCCGGGGGCTGGTCCTGACCATTCTACCCTTCGCCTACACTTATGCGCCCGCTCTTGCCGAAGCTGGGAACCCTGCAAACTATTGCTAGAGCCAGAGGTACCCCTTGAGGATGCCATCTCCAACCCCCATTCTCCATCGGAAGTAACACCTGATTCACCTGAATCGTCCCTGTGTCCCATGTCATCAGTGTCAGCAGGCAAATGCCCCTCCCTGGTGGGAACGCCAGTCTCCGGAACCACAGCCGACCCACCTGAAAGAGACATGGAAGCAGGAGCAGGATCAGGGGTATCAAAACTATCAGACACCGCACGCTGTGCCGTCGTGGCCGCTGAAACCAGACCCGGCGACCCTGCTACCGGGGCCCCAATGGCAGGAATAGAACCTAGAATACCCAACCCGGCACTAATATCTGTATAAATTGAGCTGCTAGAGGGGCCAGCTGCCTCCCTAGTTGCTGAAAATCAACTCCTGACCCTCCAGATGCAGGCGCACTAACTGGCGGTGCTACGCCTGAAGCCCCAGGCTGCCCTCCAGTCAGCAATGGGGCCACAGCCGAAACCATGGCCGCTAAAAAGGAGGAGAGAGCAGAAGGGTCAGCAGGTGAGGCCGAAGGAACTAACTGCGCAGCGGGCGCAGGCACGGCTGGAGGGATGACCGCAGGGGCTGAAAAACCAGGGGGGCCACAGGCCTCACCCCCGCCACCACTTGAGCATAGGTGGCAACACCATTATTAATAGGCCCCTGAGGCTGCACCCCCAGCCGAGCATGTACCGGGGACCGGCCACGGATGTCCCGCCTGACCTCACTGCCACGCCCTGAGCGCTGATAAGCGTGCCCCATGCCCCCTGCAGGCGACCCCCGCTTCTCTAATGAGTCCCCTGAGCTCAGACAGGACTGGGAGCCACCTGCCTGACTGCGGGAGAATAAGAAGCACTCTGTGGTCGGCGATTAGAACCACTGCCCGCTGTGCCGCGTGACCCCCTGCGCTGGGCCCTGGAGCATATAGGACTCCCGACGGGTGCTGCACTCCAGCCTGCTCCACCACAGGAAGCGTGGCTCCTGATGGGCGCCACGCTGTCGCCCGCTTCAATGCCAACAGATTCCATCGTTGCATGTGACCCCCCTGCACCGGGCCCCGGAGCTAGAACAGCTCCTGACAAGCGCCGATAATGGCGGGGGGCAGCCGCCAGCCAGCACCTAACACCCGCGCGTACAGCGCTGTGAGGGCGGGGAATGCCAGCGGCTGGAGGGAGGCTGCTAGGAGACCCCATGGAGGGCCCTGCTACATCGACGCGGTAACGAGCGGGGACAGCTGCCCGGCGCTGGGGACGTGGCATGACTGCTAAAGGTAAGAGGGGATAGAAGGGAAGAAGGAGGGAGAAGTGGGCCTAGGAAAGAAAGGTAGAGGGAAGAGTTAAACACAGAAAGGAAAGGAAAGGGGAGGAAAGCACTCTGCAGCAATAATAAAGAAAGACAACGGAGAAAGTAGTGAAACAAAGGAAAAGGAATTAAAGGAATAAGGAGAAACCAGTAATAAGATGAGAGATGTAGAGCAAAAAAAAACAGTACTTCCCTGCACAACAACTCCAGGAAAGCTGTTTAAAATGCCTACCAAACACACAACTAAATGGCTCCTAAACTCCTCCCACTATAGAAGATGTCCTCTAACCCCACCTACAAGCTCAGTTCACCACAATAAACCCTTTCCTATCAGAAAAGAGGTCACCCCTAGGTTCGGGTGTTTAATTTGCCACCGTGCATATTAAATGTGTTTAGTATAATGTACAACACTATAAAGGGCAGATAGGCATCCAGATTAAAGGCTGATAATTGCTGCATCAGATAGGGTGTCTGTAATTTTTTACATTAACCGTTGGTTGTAATGCACCCACGATAAAGTTTCACTGCCGGACTTCTCACCTACATCGCATATTTTATCTGCGGAAACTTATCGTGCACGCCCCTGCTATTCGCTGTATTCAATTCCAAAAGACGCAAAAACGGAGACACTCAGAAAAGGCAAAACGTGGTGTCAGAATTGGGGAAGTCAGCCTGAACCCCACAATGAGCTGCAGAAACATTGGGGATCAATGTAGTAGTGTCCGATTAGCCCTAGTAAAACTGTTTGGGGTATTGAAGTTCGCACAATTTTCACTAATTAGCATCTTTGCACAAGTGGTGAAGAATGACATAAAGCAGTACTTTTTGGTGAAAATAAGTAGTCCTGTCAAATTTGGGGTACCTGAAAATGGGTGCAAGCATCTTTTAAGTCTCTAAAGTGAACTTTTAAATAAAGTAAAATACCACCCCCAAAAATGCACCTTCAATCCCCAAAACAGTTGTCCCCTTCTAAGTGCACCCCCAGAACCTTATTTTGCTAGTTTGTGAAGTTGTCCCCCCACTTTGCACTTTTTTGCCCCAAAATTCATTGGGGTGTTATTACAACTTATGAGTCTTCTGCAAATCGGTATATACAACTTATGATTCCTGCTCTATAATTAAGACACACATTTCTTTTAACCTTTCAGAATCCCTAAACACATTGGGCCTGATTCAGACCCACTCGGAAGCGCTATGCACTCACAAGCGGGTCGATGGCCGGGCAGTGCGCATGCGAGCCCCGGAGCGAGCGAGAAATCACTCACAACAAAACGGGGTGGCTGTCGATGTTGATCGACAGCTTTCCCCGTTTTGTAGGCGGGGAGGGGGGGTGGCTGGCCAAATGGAGGCGTTCCCAAAGGAACGCCTGCCGTTTGAGGGCGGCCATACTGACATCACTCGTGATGTCAGTAGTTGAGCTTCCTGCTCTATTAGAGCAGGAAGCTCACTGGGGCTAGCGGGAATGAAACCCTACCACAAGGGTCTCGTCGCAAGCCCGATGGTCGCAACCATTGCGATCATCACCTGGCCGCTCGCAAAAGCTGTGGGTGGTCACCCACAGTTTAGCGAGCGGCCAGGAGGCTGTTTTTTTTTTTAAAAGTGGCCAACGTGATCAGAGCGAGCGCTCGCTTTTTGCGAGCGGCTCTGAATCAGACCCATTTTACACAAAATATTGGTCCACATTTGAAGCCTATGAACCTATGAATATTATGCCCAAATAATTATGACAAACATAATATATTATATAATTCCATAGAAAAGGTTAGCAATATTTGATTCTAACCTGCTGTGGCTTCTTACCGGTCTGGTCGGGGGGTCTACATATCATAGGCTGCACTATATGTAGACCTTTCCTCCCTGCCAAACTGTTGATTGACAGTTGATGTCACTGGAATGTGGAGCTTAAGTATGATTTCCACAAGGGGCAGAGCCTAAATAGGGGGTGTGGCTTAATCTAGCTTTTCCTTAAGTGGTTATTCTGCTAGAATACAGCACTAACAGCAAATATTCTGGCTGCTGCAAACTAGTATCTCTGGATATTTTAAATAGTTTCTACCTAATTGTTCAATTATATTCTAGTGAATGTGTGCCTTGGTCAGGTGATATTACATAAGGTAAACTATATCTACAAATTCCTGGGTGAGTTTCTTAAAAGTAATTGATGTTGTTGTATCAAAACAAGTCTACACATACCAAAACATACTAACCTTTGAAATCTGAAATCAATCTGTATGATTTGGAAATTATCTGATGTTTAGGGAATATGTGAATGTATTGTTTTAACTGGATGGCCTGCATTTTGGTGCAACAGGCTTACCTGCAGAATTTCACCATAAACCTTCATTGACCTGTATACAGTGTAAATTTTCTCACTGGGGGCCTATTCATCATCGAAGGCTGTGTGGCCTCCAATGATTTAGTATTGAACTTGCTCGGAGGGATAGATTACACTGGAGCAATTCATCATTGCTCCTGTGAGAGGATAGCTGCTTTTTGGAGCTGTGTTACTTACCTCCTCCCCTTCATGCATGCGTAACCCGAGGTCATGCATGTGCACAGCCGCCAGGGAGTCCATGAGAAGGCGGCAGAGGGATCAGCTTGGATCCCTCTACCTCTTCGCATACCAAGAACTCCTTCCCATAGGAAGGAGTGGGGATCTGAAAACAAGTGCCATCTGAAGATGGCGCTTGTTCTCGGCAGCAAACTTTCAGTTTTCAGAGTTTGCTGAATATCAGGGGATCCTATCAGATTGCTAGTGATGAATGGCTTGGTAAGTAAAATATGCAGAAACTACTGATCCGCATGGCTACCGGGCCATTTATCAATAACGAATAGGCCACTTAGTCCTTTCCTGTGAATCACAAGCATTTTGATTGTTTGTTCACTTGGTATATATATAAATATTCCATAGACAAAAAACTTTACGGTTTCATCTGTCCCATTAAGGTTTCTTAGACATGATCTGAAATTCCACAAAACCTACAAAATTTCTGCCACTTAAACTGAATGAAATGGTCCCACCATTCACTTCAAAAAACTTAAAAAAGCAACGAAATTATGATAATTAAGGCTGATGCCTTAATGGATGTGTTCCTTGCGCAATACAGATATGGTATGCCATCACACCCTGTGGTTGACTGCAGATTCAGCACTCTCACAGAGTGAAATTGCCGTCACTCACAAAATTGTGGAGCTGCTAATTCACAGAATTGTGTGCTCATAGGAATACACACATGCTGTCTATGCAACTGAGGTCTGAGCAGATATGTGGCACACACATCCCACTCTGCCCACAATCTTCCCATTTGTTCACCACAACAATCCCACTGTGTTCCAACATCCTTCTCACTCCATACATCCATATCATTCAGAATACACATTCAGCTCCCTAATTTCTAAAGCTATAATACTCTGGGCCTGATTCAGCTTTGGGAATAGAGTGAAAATTAGCACTTAACTGTGTACCTGGACAAACCAGGTTGCAATGTAAGGGGTGTAAATACTGGCTGCTTTTGTATGTAGCCCACAAATACTGCACAGTTTTATTATTACACTGCACTTTAGATGTCAGTTTGGACATCTCACTCCCAAATCTAAATCTTCCTGCATATTTTAAATCTGCCCCACCTGCAGTGCAACATGGTTTCATCAAGATGATCAGTTAAGCTAAATTTCACTCTATTTCCAAAGCTGAATCAGGCCCCCTGTCTATACATGTACACTATCTGCGCCTCCATATCTTCCCCTATCCCTACTGCTGTGTTCTCTCCTAGCTGTGCTAGTTCTTTATTCCCTCATCCATATGTCTTTTCCCATCCATGCTGCCCTGTCTTCCTGCATCCATGCAACTCTGTTTCATTCCATCTGCACCACTACCTTGCACCCCAGTCACAACACTGTCTTCCCCTCATCTGTGCCACTCTGTCTTCCCCCCATCTGCACCAATCTGTCTTCCCCAATTCCTTGATGTGTGTTCTCCCATTGTGCTAGTGTGTATTCCCTCATCCGTACCAATCTGTCTTTATCATTGAAATCCATCCATGCATCTGTTAAAAAATTAATATGTGTAATATTAAAAAAAAATTGCGTGCCCCCACAGCACCGGGCTTTGGAGCCCCAGTGCTGGTTGTGCTAAATACAGGGGACAAATTATGTAGGGGTCCCCAATTTTAAGCACAAGAAGCACCAGGCTAATCAGAGCCAGTCCTGTTTGCCAAAATACAGGGGACAAACAACGTAGGCATGCCCCGTATTTAGTTCAATCAGCACTGGGCTCTGAGCCGGTCCTGGTTCTGGAAATACAGGGGAAAAAAATCAGTAGGGTGTGGGGCATTACGGGCCCACTGGTGCCTGTAGTTCCACAGCAAAAGGAATATTAAAATAAACACACTACACCAATTTTTTAAAATAACTTATTTAGCTGCGCCTTTACCAGGGAAGCGGCGGCCTTTAAGCTCTTTTACAGGGCTGCCGCCGCCCCAGGACTTCCAGGCATCTTCTTCCTTTAGGAGCTCTTCTGCGCTCCCTCCGGGCCGACGGACTTCCATGCCACTACCTCACGCTGGCTTGTATAACCCAGCCAAGGGGGCAGAGCGATGGCAGCAGGAGCGGTGATTGGTTTGCGGTGCCCATCTTTGAAGTGAATGGTGGGACCATTTCATTTGCTAAGAGGCAGAATGCTCGCCTATCTCAGTCAATGAGTGCTTAGCACCGGTATTTCTATAGTGAAATCCAAACGCTGAGCCTCCAGGTACAGTACAAATGTCCGTGGCTCGTGAAATTAGTTTTTTTGTTTTGCCAAGACCCTGGATTGTCTACTTTGGAACAAAGAGGACGTGATCCACACATAGGAGGAGGTGAGTATGGATTTTTTTACAGTTACAGATGTGCCCACATACATCTATGCGCCATGTGCTACAAGTCGCGCCACACATCACGCGGGAGCTCAGTGTGACTCGGTAGCACTGAACATCTTTTTGTGTGTCTTTTTACCTTCAAATGCATCTTATTCACACACCGATGCAACTAGGTAGCACAAGCAGCTTATGCTGATTAAAATGATATGTAGCATATTTCAACTCTTTAATTTGCACTGTACTTCTGGCAACCAGGACTGGTTCTGAATAGCCCAGTGCTGGTTGTGCTTAATACGGGGAACCCCTGCATAATTTTTCCCTTGTGTTTAGCACCAAAAGGACTGGGTCTGGTTGTGCTTTTTGGGGGGCCACACCATTTTAAAAAAAATTTCAACACTTACATTTTTTTAAACGCAGCAGCACAGACGGATCTTACTGATCCATCTTTGCATCTGTGTTTATTTTTATCCATGCATGCTGCATCTATCTGCCACTGCCAGATCCCAACGAACTCACCGCCGACCACATCAACGCCGCTAACTCTCACTATCCCCCCCCACACCGGGACAGCCATCTTTGTGCACCCTAGTGAAGCCACTGTGAGTATACCTGCTGAAGGCACCTACTGAGGCTGTGCAACAAGTTGAAGCTCTCTATTTATATAAAGGGGCATTTGTGAGGTAATAGTTTAAAAACTGTAACTTTCTCAATTACCTAAACCACAAAAGCATCTACCCTGTAACAATAGCTACTTAATAAAATAAACCCCAAGTTTAAATGCACCCTCTAACCTGAATTATGCCTTCCCAAAAATCCCCAGAAAAGTGGTCCTAACTTGGAGTGTCCAGAAAAACTGACAGTTGGAACTTTAGATTACTCCCAAATCCTCTTATTTTTGCACCGAAATTTGGCATTCAGCACCAAGTGATAGTTCTACCTACCCATGCCAAATTTCAACTTGATAACTCCAATATCTTTTGAGGTGTAGCCCCTTAAACACCATGCCCCCCCTTCATGAGTTCTCCATTGGAAAATTCTATTTTTTTCGATTCAGCCATAATATTAGGGCACAACTGTGCCCTTATAATATATTATTAGTAAACGTGCTAATATTGTCTTTTACAATTTGTCTTTGTGCTAGTGTAGAAACACGTGCTCTATGATTTCCTTTAGTAATTTCAACATGTTCTGTCATATGAGCTTGGCATTTAATGCCTGAAATCTGGGACGGTAAGTGTATAGCTTCTAGCTACTCCTTTACTGCTTCTACAGGTGCAAATAGGTTGCCTTTGACTGCCATAAAGTCTCTTTGTTACTATAATTCCCCTAAATCATGCACCACACTGAAAGCGTATCTACTAGTGGCGTATACAGAGCCGGCCCTAGCCAATTTGGTGCCCTAGGCAAATTTTTGACTGGTGCCCCCCTAGCATATAATCCCACCACCAATCTTATTGTATATTCGCGGAAGCCAAAAATAACACGTTGCATATATACACAAACACCATATATATATATATATATATATATATATACATATACATATACCACATATATATATATATATATATATACATATACATACCGTATATACTTGAGTATAAGCCGAGTGTTTCAGCACATTTTTTGTGCTGAAAAAGCACCCCCTCGGCTTATACTAGAGTGATGCCCACATAGTACGCAGCTGAGTAGCATACCATGCGGGCCACGGTGCAGACTGTGTCTCTGTGACACAGCTGCAGCGCGTGTGTAGCACTGACTGGATGGCAGCTGTGTGTTTCTTGTAATCAGCAGCCGATGAGAGTCTGTCAGACTCTCATCGGCTGCTGCTGCTCCCACTGCGGGAGCCATCTTCCGGCTCCCGCAGTGGGTAATGGGAGAGACATCATGACGACGTCTCTCCCATAATGCAAAGTGGCCGGAGGAGCTGATAACAGCGGCGGGACCAGGAGCTGGGTTTCAGGTAAGTGTTTTCTTTTTTTTTATTAGGACTACTGGGGGCACTACCAGGGGGGATTACTTCTAGGGGCACTACCAGGGGGGGATTACTTCTGGGGGCACTACCAGGGGGAATTACTTCTGGGGGCACTACCATGCTACCAGGGGGAATTACTTCTGGGGGCACTACCAGGCACTACCAGGGTGAATTACTTCTGGGGGCACTACCAGGGGGAATTACTTCTGGGGGCACTACCAGGCACTACAGGGGGAATTACTTCTGGGGGCACTACCAGGGAGAATTACTTCTGGGGACACTACCATGCTACCAGGGGGAATTACTTCTGGGGGCACTATCAGGCACTACCAGGGGGAATTACTTCTGGGGGCACTACCAGGGGGGATTACTACTGGGGGCACTACCAGCTGCTGCATTTCCCACCCTAGGCTTATACTCGAGTCAATAAGTTTTCCCAGTTTTTTGTGGTAAATTAGGTACCTCTGCTTATATTCGGGTCGACTTATACTCGAGTATATATATATATATATATATATATATCCATATACAGAAGTTATTCCCAGAGTCCAAACAAATGCAGGGACCCCATAGGCATTTTCTTTAAAGACAGGCAGCACTTCACGGAATTAATAGACAGACTAGAAGGAGCTTAGTAACTGGTAATATATACATATACATATACCCATACACACCAACACACACATAAATATCCCAGACACACACATACACACATATATATACCCATGCATACTAACACACACACATATATATATATATATATATATATATTTATTCCTATACATACAAACACACACACACACACATATACCCATACATTCATACATACACACACATATATATATATACCCATACATACATACACACACATATATATATACCCATACATACATACACACATATATCTACCCATACATACACATATATATATATTTACTCATACATACATACATACAAACACACACATATATATACCCATACATACATAGAACTTTTTGGGCCTCATAGCAAAATTTTTAAGGCCCCCCCCCCATAACTTAGGTCTTACACATTACCCACAGTAGTTCCTCTAAAACACTAAATGCCCACTGTAATGGTGCCCCTTATGCAATGCCCACTGTAATTGTGCCCCTTACGCTGTGATCCCAGTAGTAATAATGCCCCCTGTAGTAATGCCCCTGGTAACAATGCCCCCTTGTAATAATGCCCCTAAAAATAATGCCCCCTGCAATGCCACCAGTAGCAAGGGCCACTGTAGTGCTCCCAGTTGTAATGCCCTTGTAGTGCCCCCAGTAGTAATGATCCCTGCAGTGCCCAAGTAGTAAGGGTCCCTGTAGTGCCCCCAGTTGTAGTGCTCCCAATAGTGCCCCCAGTAGTATGTCCCCAGTAGTAAGGTAGGCCCCATGTAATGCCCCCAGTAGTAAGGCAGGCCCTTGTAATGCCCCCATATTATACCCCCAGTAGTAAGGCAGGCCCCTATTATGCCCCCATATTATGCCCCCTGTAGTAAGGCAGGCCCCTATTATGCCTCCATATTATGACCCAGGTAGTAAGGCCCGTTATGCCCCAGGTAGTAAGGCCCCTGTTATGCCCCAGGTAGTAAGGCCCCTGTTATGCCCCAGGTAGTAAGGCCCCTGTTATGTCCCAGGTAGTAAGGCCCCTGTTATGTCCCAGGTAGTAAGGCCCCTGTTATGTCCCAGGTAGTAAGGCCCCTGTTATGCCTCAGGTAGTAAGGCCCCTGTTATGTCCCAGGTAGTAAGGCCCCTGTTATGCCCCAGGTAGTAAGGCCCCTGTTATGTCCCAGATAGTAAGGCCCCTGTTATGCCCCAGGTATTAAGGCCCCTGTTATGCCCCCGGTAGTAAGGCCCCTGTTATGTCCCAGGTAGTAAGGCCCCTGTTATGTCCCAGGCATACTTGCCTACTTTTGAAAACTAGTTTCAGGGAGATTCTAGGTGGCAGCAGAAGGGGCGTGTCATGTTCCACCCAAAGGGTGTGTCTAGCTTTACCTATGGGCATGTCTGTCACTCAGGGGGCATGTCCCGCAGTGGCAGTTGAAAAATATAGTACTAAGCAGCGTACCAGAGGTGTACAAAGACTGCAATCATGTATCATGACTTATTCCTTTTATATATGGTTGCAATGCCCCCATAGTACCCCACAGTGCCTCCCTAGTAATCCCCTGTACACACAGTGTCCCATATTAGCCCCCAGTACACAGAGAACCTCCATATTAACCACAGTACAGAGTGCCCCATATTATCCCCAGTACACGGACCACCTCCATATTACCCCCCAGTACCCTCATATTGCTCCCAGTACAGTGGCCCATATTACCCCCCAGTACACACAGTGCCCCCATATTACCCCTCAGTACACACAGTGCCCCCACAGTGCCCCCATATTACCCCCGGTACACAAAGTGCCCCCATATTACCCCACAATACGCAGTGTCCCCATGGTACCTTTTTTTCTCCTGTAAAAACTGAGCAGGGAGCCTGGGCAGTGTTGTGAGGGGGGTGGCACAGGCAGTGACTTGGGCAAGGAGCAGGTCAGCAGGATGAAGAGGGCTGATATGTGCAATCCACTTTCAGGTAGGTTGGCTGGTCCCTTGGGAGAGGCAATGTTGTGTGGAGGTCTGTGCTGGCTAGGTCATTTCCTTCAGCCTGCGAGCAGCACAGGCTCACTGCTGTGTGGCTGCCATGGAGGAGTGGGTCCCACAGCATTTCTGCTCAACTTAAAGAAGCCCCAGGGAGGAAAGGTAGGGAGTGGGGCCATGCACTGTGGCCATAGAGGCTATGCCTCGCTGCATGTTGCAGGGGACAGCCCAGGCATCAGACATCCCCGGCCTGCTGTCAGTCTGGTGATAGTGGCTGACCAGAGAGGGGTCGACCTCAGTCGCTGATCAGTGCCGCAGTAGCTGTGCTGCCCACCTGTCCCCTCTGAATGCGGACTACTGGGCTGACTATCCGGCCACCGCTGCTCACAACCTCGCGGTGGACGGCCTTTTAGTACCATAGCGTCACGCATAGTGACGTCATGACGTTCCTATACAGGCCCCGCCCCCAGCATTCCCGGACTCGCGCATGCGCAGTCCAATGGCTTAAAAAAAATAAAAAAATTTAAATCGGGAGTTAATGTACCTTTTGCAGGGCAGCGGGAGGCTTCATTAGAAATCGGGAGCCTCCCGCTAAAATCAGGAGGGTAGGCAACTCTGGTCCCAGGTAGTAAGGTCCCTGTTATGTCCCAGGTAGTAAGATCCTCCCCCCGCCGCACACTGACATACACACACAAAAAAACCATCCTTACATTAAACCCTGCTCCAGTGCCTGCCGCTGACGTCCGTCACCGGTGCCCGCTCTTCGGAACTATGGGAATGACGTTATGACATCACTCCCATAGTGCACTGCAGGACCCAGAAGTTGGAGCTCAGGAGTGAGCTCCGTCCTCCGGGTTCTGCTGGTGCCCAGGGGGAGAGAGAAGAGAAGGAGTCGGGCGCCTGACCATCTGCTGCGCTGCCCGATCGGAGATCTCCGATCGTGGCAGTGCGCAAGGGGAGAGAGTCACTGGGTAGCCGTGCCAGCTCTGGGGTAGGTGGAAGCAGCGGCGGCAACGGTGGCAGCGGTGGGGGTGTGTGGAATAGGAGGAGGAGGAATGCCCCTAGAATTCTGAGTCGCCCCTAGGCATTTGCTTATAATGCCTATGCCTAGGGCCGGCTCTGGGTGTATATAATGTATTTACAATTTTTCCTGCTGCCAATAGTCATGCTTTTGTTTTGTCCTATACAGGCCCCGCCCCCAGCATTCCCGGACACTCGCGCATGCGCAGTCCAATGGCTTAAAAAAAATAAAAACTTTAAATCGGGAGTTAATGTACCTTTTGCAGGGCAGCGGGAGGCTTCATTATAAATCGGGAGCCTCCCGCTAAAATCAGGAGGGTAGGCAACCCTGGTCCCAGGTAGTAAGGTCCCTGTTATGTCCCAGGTAGTAAGATCCTCCCCCCGCCGCACACTGACATACACACACAAAAAAACCATCCTTACCTTAAACCCTGCTCCAGTGCCTGCCGCTGACGTCCGTCACCGGTGCCCGCTCTTCGGAACTATGGGAATGACGTTATGACATCACACCCATAGTGCACTGCAGGACCCGGAATTTGGAGCTCAGGAGTGAGCTCCGTCCTCCGGGTTCTGCTGGCGCCCAGGGGGAGAGAGAAGAGAAGGAGTCGGGCGCCTGACCATCTGCTGCGCTGCACGATCGGAGATCGTGGCAGCGTGCAAGGGGAGAGAGTCACTGGGTAGCCGTGCCAGCTCTGGGGTAGGTGGAAGCAGCGGCGGCAACGGTGGCAGCGGTGGGGGTGTGTGGAGGAATGCCCCTAGAATTCTGAGTCGCCCCTAGGCATTTGCTTATAATGCCTATGCCTAGGGCCGGCTCTGGGTGTATATAATGTATTTACAATTTTTCCTGCTGCCAATAGTCATGCTTTTGTTAGTGCTTTTAGTTCTGCTAAGTGTGCTGAATGTGGTAGTAGAAGAGGGGAGCACAAAACTTTTTTTGTCATCTACCACAGCCTACTCTGATTGTGTTGTCCCAGTTTCTGTCTGCTTATGGCATCTACCGTCAACATAGGTGACTAAATCAGGGTTCTGGAGTGGTAACTCTTCCAAATCCACTGTTAAAGTGCATTGTTCAGCTATGTTAAGAAATTAGGGGTTACACTTTCCTCCCTCCATTCCTCTCTCTGAAACTCCATCTCATTAAATGGTAGTAGAAGTAGCTGGGTTCAAAATATTATATAATGTTAGTGGGCGTAATGAGGGCTAGTTTTCATTTAGTTAAGCATGCAGCAATCAGTTAGTAGAGCTGCTACTGCATTTGGGGCCTACACTATAAGATTGCAACCCAAACAATGTTTGCAGATTTGTCTACAAGTAGTTCAGCTGCTGCTATTTTTTCAAACAGGATTATAGCAGCTCATGGCTGTTAAACAGACATTTTAACTCTGCTTCAGGTGTGCTAGAAAAGGATGGATACACACAAGATTCATTTGTTTTTCCCTTTGTGGGGATTACTTTCACTAGCATGGTTTGTTGCATAATATGAGCTGAAATGGCATTACATGCCTCCATTACCAATTAATAAATACTTTATTATTTTCTGTAACTGTCGTGCCCAGCATGGTCTGTAGTTCAAATTAACATCTTATTATCTGCAGCTGGCTTGTACAGAATTGGTGTCAGCAATCAACAGCACCCCTCATCAAAACATTTAAGCCCGGCAGCAGAAGTGTCCTGTTGATCAGGCTGGACACTGTCCTGTTTCAAGCTAAAACTCTTTATGCCTAGGGAGATATGATTTGTGTCTTTAGTTGAGGGGTTTATAAGCCAATAAACAAATGTACCATTTCCATATATGTAGGTATGTGTGTTCTTTACAGGTGTTCTAGCTTATCTTTACCTTCCTCTGGCCTTTTCCTATATTCTGTGCATTCAGCACCTATCTGTTGTTTAATTCTTGTCTAGTCCAAGGGATATGGATTGACCGTAACTTGCCTTCATTAGTAGTCACCACTCTCAGGGAGCTCGTAAAAATGTTCATTGCTGTGCTTCCCTACTGTTACGGTCTCCCAGGACTCACTGTGTAAACCCCAATAACCACAAGGCCAGCTCTTCTACCAATAGCAGCCACCTGCTATTACCTTAGAAGTGAATACGTTCAATGGTTCTTAGGTGGCCATCTGGACTTAAACTCAAGGTAGTAGCAGTTTACACAGATATCCTAGAAAGACCAGGGTATACGTGACACTTACAAGAGGAGAGACAGGAGAACAGTATCTAGAGGTTAAAGCTTTGGAGCGGCTGAGCAGTCTGGAAATGACTAATGTCTAATGTTGCAGTGGGGCTTTGTCTGGCATGATGCAGCTGGTATAGCCGATGGTATTGATGTGGAACAGAATGACTGTGGTGCGGCTAAGTAAACCAGGATGCAGCTGGTATAGCTGAATGTAATTGATGCGGCCTGGAGTGACCGTGATGCAGCTAAGTTAGCTGTGATGCGGATAGTACAGTCGGTGGTATTGATGCGGCCTGGAGTGACCGTGGTGTGACTAAGTTAGGTGTGATGCGGCTGGTACAGCCGGTGGTATTGATGCGGACTGAAGTGACTGTGGTGCGGCTAAGTTTAGCCATAATGCAGCTAGTATGGCTGATGGTAATTGATGTGGCCTGAAGTGAAAGTGGTGCAGCTAAGTTAGCTGTGATGTGGCTGGTACAGCTGGTGGTACTGATGTGGCCTGGAGTGACCATGGTGCGACTAAGTTAGCCGTGATGCGGATGGTATAGCTGGTGGTAATTGATGTGGGTTGGTGTGACCATGATGCAGCTAAGTTATCTATGATGTGGCTGGTACAGTCGGTGGTATCGATGCGCCTGGAGTGACCATGGTGCGATTAAGTTAGCCGTGATGCAGCTGGTATAGCTGGTGCTATATGATGCGGCCTGGTGTGACCGTGATGCAGCTAAATTAGCTATGATGCAACTGGTAAAGCCAGTGGTATTGATGCGGTCTGGAGTGACTGTGGTGCGGCTCTTCCATTGTTCTGATGCAGCTCTCCTGACCTGGGGAGTAGTGAGGGTGGTTCCAGTGGAGCATAAGCTCCAGGCACCAAAATGGACAAGGGGCGCCATCCAGGGTTCATGTAAACATATGATAAATAAAGCTAAAGACATTGTTTCTACTGCTAATGGAACAGTGTTCCCAATTAAACAATTCATGAATTGCGAAACTACATACTGTGTGTATGTGCTAAAATGTCCGTGCTCCCTACAGTACGTAGGTTGCACCACTAGATCTATTAAAACTAGGTTTAGGGAGCACAGATGGAATATTATCAATAGAGTGCATACACATAGTGTAGCACGACATTTTTCTCTATGTCATGATGGTAATCCACAAGGCCTGACGGTGTTGGCAGTAGAACATTTTGGAACTACAAAAAGAGGTGGTAATCGTTTTCGGAAACTTTGTTTAGGAGAGGCAGCATGGATCCTCAAATTAGATACACTGAGCCCCAAGGGACTTAATGAGTCATTAGATTATATGTCGTTAGACTAGTGAATTTTTTCCAGCAGGTTATATATTTGGCAATTGTACAGTCGCCATTTGCACCTTGGGACACCTTTATTTATTTATTATATTCAGGTTGTCTACCTGGATTTGGTTGTAAGGCTTCTATTAGCTATCAGTAGTTATTGTTGTTAGGACGTCAATTCAATGTATTTATATTATGTCATTTTTGTTTAGTATACACAGTTATTTTATGCTCAATTTATTTTATCTGTAGATGTTAGTTGGGAGATTGCGTTATGGTGCGAGGGATGTCGGTCGCCGCACCCCAATGTAACAATCCTCCTATACATGTAGAAGATTTATATATTCAGGTTCTTATTCAGACCAACAAGTATTCATTATTGGTTATCATCATATGGTAGATTGAATAGATCACCCAGGTCATGCTATCTGTGTTTATTTTGTGAGCCAGATTAGGATTTTATATGAGTTTAGATACTCTTAGTTCATTTTTCTCTCCCTATCCTCTTCTGTGCCCCGGGGACACTGTTCCGCTAACATATAGGTATGTCTAGATTTTATCCTTTTCCTTTTTCTTTTTACTTCATTATACAATATGCTTCAGAGATAATATCTTTATACATTTGGATATGTCTCATCTTTAAATGAAAATATGTATCAGCTAGTCACTGACTATATGGTTATAGAATTTTTATAGATGAGATATTCAGTTTATAATGGGAGATCTGGAAGAATAATAAATACTAACATCTTTAATTCAGTTCATAATATCCCTTTAAGTGTATAGACATAGATAAGAAAATAAAGAAATACATAAATAATATTTTTAATATGTTGAGATAAAAGAAACTATGTGTATATGTTTGTATGTGTTCATGCAATCTCTCTTCCTCTTTTTACTTCTATTTGATGGATTAATTGAAGGGAAGAGGGTAATTCACATGTATGAAATTAAATAATCAATTAAGGCAATCCTGGAAGTTTAAAAGGAGACTTAATAGAGACATGTCTCCAGTCTTAAAAAAGTCCTAATTAATATAGGACGAAACGCGTTGACCAGAGCCACCAAGTGCTTTCCAGGAGACCTAGGATATTATACAGCCCAAAAGCTTTTCCATCCAGCAATCATTTTGGGACCCACTTCTACCTAGGACGCAGTTACAACCATTGGGAATCGGCTACAGAACCTGAGGTACAACTTGCTGATTACCCAGCCTGAAACCAGAGCCGCTCCCAATGTGTTTGGGATAGGAGCTGCTGGAGGACTTACTGCCCAGCAAGCCTTACCTGCCGCTTGCACAGCGGGACCTGCCGATCAGCTGATTTACAGCGCACACCTTACATGCTATTCATTCAGCGGCTGGAGCCGCCGCACTATCATCTATAGTCGGGTCAGGAGTCACTGGAGGACATATCGCCCAGCAAGCCCTCCCGGTTCCACACATAGCGTTTTTTGCCATTTGTGTCTGCATTATTATCTGGAGGATTAGAAGAGCATTTTTACCAGTGCACTTGATTTATATCATCAGTGGATATCACCGCATCCCGTGAGTTTCACCCCATACCCATTTGGTTTCTTGATATGACTATGATTATCTCCATGGGACTGTTTGTACATCTTTAGCGTGGCCACGCTTCAAGTAATTACTGTTGGTTACATAGAGATCAAGCTAAATTCATATTATATTTCTTAATATATTTTATACATTGTAGCTGGGACGCCAGCACCTTTTTATCAGCATTATTTTATGTAATTCATGTGTTCACAATTATGATTTCTATCTAGTTGACACCATTCTAATCAGACCTGCCATTTAAACAGTTATTGGCATTTCATTATACAGTGTCATTTAGAGGAATTATTACATATTGGCTTGTGATCTTGTTTGTTTATATATGTGTATTCATTGGATAGTAAATAGAGATTTTATTCATCCAGTCTTCCATCCATTTCTACAGAGAGCACAAATGCGATTAATTTCATTTTTTGTATAGACATAAAGTATCATTATCCACCTTGCGCAGTAGCTACACAGTTTTGTTACTTTCAGATATCTACTAAAATACCTATATTTTTGGGCTCTTTCCCTATGACTGGTTGGCCACCCCTGACATAGGGTATAATGCAATGCACAGATTCCTGAAAAAGTGCAGGAGAAATCATTTTGCTACTTATTCCTCACACATAGTGCCCACTCTGCAACTAGGCCAATCTAGGTGGTTAAATATTGTGCTAAGGGGTGCTTATAACACTAAATGAGTGACATAATGTCACTCATATTATATTTTTAATACCCTCATGGCTGCAGACTGCTACTATCCTAAGTTAGTGTTAAGATGGGACTGTGACACCTGGCTTTGAAGTCACAGCCAAGTGCCACAAACTCAATACGAGGATTCAAAGAAGCTCACAACTGTCAAATGTGTTTAGGAAGAAATTCCTGAGTGTGTTTTCCATCTCCTTGCCTGTGGTGGGTGCCATCTACCCTAATAACACATTGTTACCTTTGAAACACATTGTTATTAAACTAGTTATATAAAATAAGCCTCATTTACTACCCAGAAAATATATTATTATTATTATTATTATTGTTTATTTATATGGCACCACAAGTGTTCCGCGGTGACTTACAAAGTACATAAACAAATAGGTGACCAGTGACTTACAGTACAATACAATACAATGTGGGACAAGGACATGGATAATATACATTGCTACATTAGCGACTATAACACCCACATAAGCAGCAGAGCATAAGCAACCAAGTGTTAGGTGCCCTAGTTGGGAGTAGGAAGTAAAAGAAAATAAAGTAGGGAGATGCACAAAAGGGTAGAGGGCCCTGCTCATAAGAGCTTACATTCTAAAAGGGAGTAGCAGACAAACAGGTGTGTAACATATGGGGTAGAAGGGGTGGAAGAAACATGTAGAAGCAAGTTAGGATGAGAGCTGGAAGGCTTTAATGATGTATTGGGTCTTGAGAGCCCATTTGAATGATTGTAGAGAGGTGGAGAGTCTGATGGGCAGAGGGACAGCATTCCAAAGGTGGGGATCAGCACTGGCAAAATCTTGGAGGCACGAGTGGAGGAAGTAATAAGTTGGTGGGAGAGGTGGCGTGCATTAGTTGAACAAAGAGGGCTGACAGGATATGGAAAAGGGAGATGAGGTCAGAAATATAAATGGGTAAAGATTGGGTGAGGGCTTTGTGAGCTAGGTTCTAAAAGGGAAGGGGAGCTAGTGGAGGGCTTGTAGTAGAGGGGAGGCAGATGTAAAGCATTTGGAGAAGAAGATGAGTAAGCAGCAGCATTGAAGACAGACTGGAGAGGAGAGAGATGAGATTTGGGGAGGCCAGAGAGGAGGAGGTTCCAGTAGTCCAATCTGGAGATGACCAGTGAGTGCATGAGGGTTTTAGTAGCATCCTGCATGAAAAAGGATCTGATATTGGAAATATTTTTCATATGGAAATGACAGGACTGTGAGAGGTTCTGGATATGTGGATTGAGGGATGAGTCCAGGATAACTCGAAGACAGTGCACTTTGGGGCTAAATAAGATAGTTGTGCCATAAATTGATAAAGAAATAGTGGGAAGTGAGGTTATGTGGGAGGGTGGGAAGACGATTAGCTCAGTCTTAGACATATTAAGTTTATAAATCGCTATGACATCTAGGAAGAGATAGCAGGGAGACAGTTGGAGATATGAATCAGTAGAGAGGGGGCGAGATCATGGGAGGAAAGGTAGATTTGAGTATGATCAGTATAGAGATGATAATTGAGGTAAAAAGACCGATGAGTTCACCTAGAGAGGACATATAGAGGGATAATAGGAGGGGTCCAAAAACAGAACCTTGATTAAAACATGATTCAATTTCGAGAAATGTGCCTGATTATGTACACATACAATAGTGTACATAATGGGAGAGGTATCAAACCTTCTAGAGAGGACAAGTGGACAAGTTGCTCAATGCACTCAATCAGCTTCTAGCTAGCATTTATAAAGTTAATTTTATAAAATGATTTCTAATATCGGATTGGTTGTTATGGGAAACTTTTCTACCCTTCCTCTTTAGAAGGTTTGATACATCTCCCTCATAAGTACACTCCTATAGTATTAGTTTTGGAAGTGCCCCCAGACACACTACTGCATAGTGAAAAAAAAGTTAAAATGTAATGTAAAGTCTTTTCTACTAGCACTTCAGGAACACCCGTTTATCAATTCAGACATTTATACTCTCTGGGCGTGAAAACTGAAGGTCCTTTCCTCCATAAAAAGTCACCAGGTGACTCAATGTAATGCACATTGTCCCAGGAATAGATGCATTAGCACACCTTGCTCACATTCATCAAGGAATAATCTGCCCCAGCTTCATCCACCTTTCCTTTAGAAGACACAAACTTTGCCAGTCCCCAGACACAACCATCTTGACATATTGATCTATACACTTCATATATAAAGAGGCATGTAAGCACAAAAACAGGCACATGATGTAAGAATAACTGTATTAGAGCTACTGGATTACATTTTATTATTTTGCTTCAAAAACTATGCCAAATACACCATGGCTAAAATATTACTTTTAGGCCAGTTGAGATTACCAGTTTAAATAAATTATGTTTACAAGATTAAACTCTTTCATCAGCTCATGATAATACTGCAGGATGATTAATAGCATGAAAATAAAAATCACAGAAAAAGGAAATTATACAGAATAAGGCATATTTTCTACCAAATCCTATTTTAATTAATAATTTGTTTTCTGAAACTAAGAGAAGATTAATTAATAGCAAGACATGGTTCAGAAGTTCTGAAGCTTAAGATAACTTCCTCATACATTAATCCTAGTTTGTTGAGTTTTGTATTGCATTAGTGAAGCATTCACTAATTAATGTAGTTTACTGTATACTGCTAGTTCTGACCAGTTTTTTTTATTTAACTTCAGTTAAAATAATTATCATGCCAATTAACCCTCCTCCCCTCCAAGTGACAGTAAAGTTTCAGAATAACTTACTCTTTTGGCATTGCCTAACCTGAGGCAGCAGGCGGACAATGCGAGGGAGGTGTCTCGTTATAAAAATAGTTTTAATGGCAGTTTATTTATTAGTTCTTACTCTTTGTTAATCATCAGAAATGCTTTTAACTGAAAATGTCTTTAGCGACCTTTACTAAGTAACAGATCATATAATTATTGTTTAGGTTTCTATTTATGCGCAACTAATAAATAATGACAATATAATAAAATATATTCAATTTATATAGTGTGACCCCAAATCCTAAATGAATTTTTATCAATGTTTCTTTCAGTTATTACCATAGTTTATTAATTGTATTCATGGGTTGTACACTGGAAGAGGAACAATAATTATGGCCCATGGTTTAAAATCAGAGACATTTACAAGAGCAGCATGGTTTTAAGATATGTAGGTGCTATTCAGCAGGGAATGGGATTGAAATACTGATGGCTCAACAGCTGCCAGTTCAAATCCCGACAGTGGAAGGCCGACAGTAGGAGATCACGACGTCCGGTGGTAAGTATCCTAACCCTCCCTTCTGCCCCTCCTAACCCTCCCTTAGGGGTGCCAAACCCTGACCTTCCCCTCCCCGTACCCTAAACCTAAGCCTCCCTGGATGGTGCCTAACCCTAACCTCCCCCCGGTGGTATCTGATTCTAACCCCCCCTTCCCCATGCATAACCCTAACCTTCCCCAGGGGATGCCTAACCCTAAGTCCCCCGGCAGTCCTTAAACCTAACCCCCCCATCCCCAGGCTAAGTGTTCTACTTACCTGGCACACGACAATCGGGATGGCGGGGCCCGGTCTTCCGGTGTCGGGATTAAGATAGGCATCAGTATTTTGATGCCTATCTTAAGTCCCATGTTGGGCAGGTAGTGTCGGGATTTAGACCGGCGGCATTTGCGTCCGCTGATCTATTAACTACATCCCATTCAGCAGGACTAAATTACAGTAATGGCAGGAATATTGCATACACACTGTGTACCATCCAACAGTATATATGAATGCACAGACATTCATTAACGGTTACCAGTTCATTTTCTGTTTGAATACTAATTTTGTTATGGGAATACAATTGACACATTAACTGGATGAGTTTAGAACTGGTCTGATATTGTCAATTTATTGATATATGATAAAATGTTTGATGAACTGTATTTCTTTAAAAAATGTTTAGGTAAGATCAGATACACTGACATTGTTCTCAATTTTAAAGGTTTTCTAAAGGAAAACATTTCACGCTACACTGTTTGACCATTACAATATATAAAAGTGAAGTGATACGTGGAATGTACAAAACATATTATTGTCAGTGCAAATATTTGCTGATTTGAGAGAGATGTCAGGTTAAAGGAGTATAGAGAGACACATTGCAGATTAGGGTGTTAGCGAGATACAACAAGACACCAGAGTGCTGCTAACCGTACAAACTAAGGTGGCTGCTGGAACTGACTAGCATGATGTAATTTTCACTGACCAGTGTAACTGGCTTATACAGTTAGGCTGGGTACACATTGGACAATATGTCTTTCCGATGTGGAATGGAATGACATATTGTTCCTATCATCTAAAGTGTACGCACAATCTCTCATGAACGCCATCCTGTTGGCTGTGCAGCATGTCAGATGGGACGACATAGCTGACAACTGTATACAGGTAAGTGGAGGATGGAAGGTTACATTATGCGGTTGTACACCACATCGTGCAGTGTGTACAGCCGACCGATATATCGTTCCATTGGGCCTCGGGTTGGCTGGGATCCACATCATTCTGATGTGTACCCAACCTTAGATGTTGATGCCTGATACAGAGGGAGTGTGTTCAAGTTGGAAAATAGATCTTGGTGTCATCTTAAACAGAGGGAGCATTGGGGTAGAATTATGTTCTCAGAATGCTCAGACAGCCAAATATGATGAAGGGAAGGACAGGATCATATATGCCAAGATAATTAGGAGTGTTTGTGGTAGTAGGAGTTGCTTAATTGCATTAAATGCAAAAAGGAAATTCAGGATGAGATAAAGTTACCTTTTGATTTGGCTATGAGGAAAAGGTTCAGTTTGTGAATGCAGTGGATTTGGAGTGAGCTGGTCAAAAGTTGAATTGATGAGGGTCTAGTAGGAATTTAGATTGTCTTTTTACCTATCTCTTCTAAATAAGGAACTTTAGCTGCTTGGAGCAAATTGTAGTAGATAAATGGTTGGTTGCTATAAGGCTGAGATGTGTCTGATGACGGTTTCTTAAAATAGAAATTATAATTGCATTTTCCAAAGCAAATGTTCCTGTGGAGAGGGCACTTTTCCATACCTTACCCGAGGGTGGGTTCAGTGAGTAGGAATAAGTGTGCCACAGCTCAAAGACATAAGGAGGAATGAACAGCTTATGCTTTGAGAATATGAAAGAATTAACATGTATAATATCTAGTTAAAACAAACTATGCTCTAAAGTCTCAAACTATTTTGTGTTGTTATAAAATAGATATGATTTTTAAGTAATGTTTTTTTTGGGGGAGGGGGAGTTAGGAAATCCATTACAAAATGCAATTTGTACATGACAAAACTATTTTATTCCACCAAATTATTAATTTTGTGGCTGCCGAAACAAATTTGTGCCATAAAACAGGTTTTCTTATCAAAATGAAGAAATCATATTATGTATAAACACAATATATCTATGTTACTTCATTTATTTTACACACTATAGATGTGTTTTCACTTACTGGGCATTTGTATGCCATATGGCGCAAGACGCTTGGGGCGACTGAGACACACTGTGAGGAATAGCATACCATATTTTACTTTAAATTTAGCATCTTAGTCATATCGCAAATGCAGCTTCCTGTGTACCAGAGATGCTAGCCTGTGACTTTAACAGCACATGGATTGGTTTACACGTGAGGAAAAACCACAGCCACTCGCATTGGAGCCCTTTTTACGCAAATTCAGACTCAGTCACACAAAGATGTGCAAAGGTACATTAGCAATGTAATTTAGGGGTCTATTTACTAAGCAGTGTTAGGAGACAGCGTGAAAAGTGATTAGGTGCCAGCCAATCAGCCCCCAACTGTCATTTTTCAAACACAGCCTGTGAGATGGCAGTTAGGAGCTGAATGGCTGACACCTTATCACTTTTCACTCTGTCTCCTAACACTGCTTAGTAATTAGACCCCTTAGTCTCTTCTTTCTGTTTTAATTATGTGAATAAGATGTACATTTTGAGTGAAAAAGATGCTAGTCACGGCTGAGTTGCATGGGACCTGGTGCACCAAGAGGGGCTATTTGGTGCAACTGAAGCAACAGTAAGAAAGCACACATCTGTATAGAAGATTTATAGGGCCTGACTCAGAGGTGGATGCAGTGTTGATGTTTGTGCAGTCAAGTGATTATTTGCTACTGCGCATGCATGGAAAGTCCTGGAAGCCTCCAATGGCACATGTGTACCGCTGAGTGTGCACAGAGACCATTGTTGCATGCGGGATTGCTCCCATTTGAACTGGCAACAGAGAGCCATGGGCATTTCTGGGAGGTGACTGGGACGCGTCCTGAAGTGAACGCAAAGAAAAGCCAGCTCATTGGCATCCTATGGGGTGTCACAGGCTTGTCATTGAACGTGGCTATGTTCTCAAATATAGAGCCATAGCTACAGAGGCCATGTTTGCAGAAATTTCAGCCATAGCGCATCGTAAGAGTTGTGATGGTTCATCAATGGTGGAGTGTTTCAGTTCACTGGTGGCACTGAAAGTGAGTGAGTCCACGGGCACTAAAAGTGGGTGTCCCAGTATATAATAGAAAATTATGTTTTGTATGCAGGACTAGATATGTGTAAAAGCTACATTAGGGTATATTTACTAAAGTAGAGGTTTATAGAATTTCTGTCCATAGCAACCAATCAGATTCTACTTATTTATCTAGCACCTTCTAGACGATAAACGTTAGAATCTGATTGGTTGTTATGGGCAAAACCTCCACTTCTAGAAACTTGCATTTTAGTAAATTTACCCCATAGAGTTGAATGAGGGTAGAATAATTGCCCATTTTTCATCAACTGGTCACATATTTTCTTATCTATGGGCCTCATTTATCAATGAGTTTAACAGCAAGTGATAAAATTTGTTGCATATGATAGTGGTGCTCCAGCCAATCAGTTTCTAACGTCATCTGTTTGAAAAATGACAGTTAGTAGCTGATTGGCTGGAGCACCATTTATCATACGCAACAAGTTAACACTCGTGAATGATAAAATTCGTTGATAAATGAGGCCCTATGTCTGACAGTATAAAAATTTATTTTATACATAAGTTAAATGGAAAAGTTAGTTCCATGGAGTGCTATGGTGAAGGGGATGTGGATTATGGATGTTGCAAAAAAAGCCTAAAGAGGTAAAAAAAAAAAAATAATAACTGTTACAAGCTCAATTGTAACTTAAGACAGAGTAGTATCTTTTGTATGTTGTGTGCGTGAGACAGGCAGCAGCGGTAAATAGTTAATATGTTAAAGTCAGTCAGTCCAACTCTCCAAATCCAACTATTGTAGTTAATTTACGTTTAATGTAGGACACCTGCCAGTGTTAATATACAGTGTTAGTGCTGTCAGCAGAATACAATAGTGGCTCTTTATTGAATTACTTGATTATTTACAGTATTAAGTTGCTAACTCATTATTCAAAAATGAATATGACAATACTCCACCCCTTCCTCATGCACTGCTTCTAATCCTCAGACAGCATTTAGTCAAACTCTGCAATTCTGATTGAAGTCAATATTAATATATTCAGTTTTCCTTTTGATCAGCACATCTTTGCTTTGTCTATCATGCTGCGCTCATTTGCTGTTCTTTAGTTCAACTTATTTATCACATTTCTTTTCTGCAAGATTCTTTATTTATGCTAAATCCTTTACACATATTCTTTTATCTCCTCTACAGTCTTTTAAAACTAAAAGCTGCTATGTCTAAGGAAGATGCTGCTTCTGGCAGTTTTATATAAATGACATAATTAAATACAGGTAGTATATTTTATAGCTTATTCAGTTTTTCCGGTCCTGATCTTTTGATTTGGTAATTTCCAGAGTATTATTTCACAATAATTTATAGACAATGACTTTTACATCATAATTCTGTTGATGGCTCTACTTTATTGGGTGAAAGAATAAAAGCTTAAGGTCTTGTGCACACAGGTGTCAGAAAACGGGATGCAGTCAGGAAGCCAATGGTTGAAATGCTGACTGCCGGCTTCCCGACTGTCAAATCACGGCACGGTACTAATGATAGGTGTCGAAATCCCGACGCCTGTCATTATACCTATGACAGGAGCCCGACGCCCGGCATACCGATTGAAGGTAAGCCGGGCGGTGAGTGCGGACAGCCGCGGGGGTTGAGGGTTAGGTTTGGGGCTCCTGGGGAGGACTTAGGGTTAGGCACCCCCCTGGGAGAGTTAGGGTAGGCTAGGGGAAGGGGGGGTTAGGGTTAGGCACCCCCTAGGGAGACTTAGGTTTAGGCCCGGGGGAAGGGGGTTATGTTTAGGCACTTAGGGGGGATTAGGGTTAGGCACTAGGGGGAAGGTTAGGGTTAGGCACCCCTAAGGGGGGGTTATAGTTAGGGGAGGGTAGGGTTAGTAATACTCACCTAAATCCACTGTCGGGATTTACACTGCTGCCGGTTTGCCAGTGTCGGGATTTGAACGGCCAGCCTTACAGTCGCCAGTCATTCATACTGATTCCTAGAAAACAATGCTACTTAAAAAAGTAGACTACTGTAAATATGGTACTTTGTCCTTGCTTTAATTTTATAGGCACGTTCAATAGCCCATCTCAAAGCTTCCCTGCAGCATAGTATACAGTACTATGATCGTCATGAGCATTACCACAGAACTTCATTGTATTTTGCCAAGCTTTATTAACACTGCAGGCAACATAAGAAAAAAGGAAAGAGAAGCGAACACTTGTCAATTATGTTGTGTATGTGTATTGGTGCATTTGCTTGCATTATTCTTGGGACTTTTAGTGTCAATTGAAAATGCTTGTGTATACAAGGCCTAAGAATTAAATGTGCATAGACTCTTTGCTGAGCAGCTGAATTAATGCATGTCATTAGAGATGAGTGACTCAACTCAACCGATTCCTGTAACTGGTGATATGCGAATTAGTGAATCAACCCAGATTAGTCTAAATTTGTGCAGAATAATTTACACACACTCAAGTGCATTCAAAGTAGAGAAGTCAACCAGCAAGGAACAAATAAATGCCAAATGTCTATAGAATTATAAAATGATCTTACAGCCCCTCTGGCTCTCATTCTTCCTGTGTTATTCTAGGATTAAACATTGGTGAATTCTACTATTTGTAACTGTGATTTGATACCTAACTGTGATTTGATTCCTAAATTTACTTTAAGCAACCTGGAAATTATAGTGTTAAAAATGTAATTTGCTAGAAAAAAATCCTCCATATTGCAAATGCAGCTCTTCATAAGATTGACTATTAACTCTTTCCATTTGTAATTACTCTTTTTAGTGGGCACATTGCTTATGACATTAGCTTTGCCTTATTCTATTTTAATCTTCACTTCTATTCTGATGGGTTTGATATTATTAATACTGGGGTCTAATAGATTTGTGCAGAGTTTTCCCATTATACACATTGACATTACAGAATACATTTCATTATTTCCTTCAGATCTGGAATAAATCTAACATTCATTGTTTTTGTACTTATTTTGCCCATATAGGCATGCAAAGATCAAGACAATATGTGGCTTACTATCACAATTGGGGTGTTTTTTTACAACGTACTGACTGATGCAAAAAATATATTTTTTATTTAACTTAAAGATTGTTTAGCTGGAACTTCACACCTCTCACAAATAACCTGTTCCACAGCAAAATTCAATTGGTGTCACATTTTGGTGGAACTTGTTTCTACTTAACTACAGTAACACATTTATTTTAATCTTTTTGCAGGGACCTCTGTATATTGCTAGCCAACATAACAAGACAACAGATCTATCTTAGCACAGAATATGAATTTATAAAAATTTACCATGCAGTATCTGTATAGTTCGAGGCATGAAACAAAACATCTATTTAATTCTAGCAACTGTCAGAACTTTTCCAAGAAGCCACTGAACAGAATAAATTATGCAAAGGGAAGTACAAATCTGTGTCTAAGAAGGAACTACAGTAGAATGGAAATAATTTTATAAAGTGTATGTCTATACAGCACATGGACTGTAATTGAAAAACAATATTTTATTTTGGATGTGTTTTTAGCAAAGAGATTTTCCATTGCTCCCTAAACTAGGACTCAGTATTTAATTTGCCATTTTTTTGTCTTTCCACAAGTGAATGCAGGGTAGTCTGACACTGTACCAAAGACATACATACTGATTCACCTAACCTAGGGCTTCCATGTGTCCCGATTATCACTTTTTACATTCAATTCTTTAACTTATTACATTTATTTCTCATAATAATAAATCATTTAGTTTTAATGACCCAAAAGTAACAGCACAAGTTGCAATAGTTTTCTATATGTTTAGTTAAAACTTTGGGTTCCTGCCACATGGGATTGGGTAATTTCATTCCAGTTTTATTTGTCACCAGAACTCAGGGGCAAGAGGAAAGTGTGGTTGAGCATGGTGCACACCACACTCCTTGTGTATGAACCTATCTGAATTTAATTATCTCTCCCAGTGGCACAATCTCCAGAACCTTCTCTCTGTTAGGGCTCTATTTAGTAACATTATTTTTACTATATAAAAAAGTGAAAAAGTGTGTTTTCACACCCTTTCACATCATTTTAGATTCACCTACAGTTACTAAAGGGCAATTGAAGTAAAATTCGTAAAATTATACTCCAACCCCTAAGTATCACTTATTTTTAGTAATCAGATCGCTTATCCCATAATTGTAATGGGAAATGTGATCTGACCAAAGTTACTAGAAATAAATTGTAAAAAAATACCGGAGAAAGCCCTGTGATAATAACACCACCTAGAGGTGGTGTTATCCAGGGTCTCCCCCGGTTACCGGACTCATGCCCTGCTCTAACAGGGACAGCAGAGCCCAGAGCCGGCTCCAGTGATCAGCTGTGTGGTCTAAACAGACCACACGCTGATACAGTGTAAAAAAAGTAAAAAAAAAAAATTAACTTACCTGACTCCAGGGACTGGTGGTCAGGGCTCCAGTGATGTCTCCCCTCTGGTCAGCTGGTCTGCACTGTGGCTAGGTCATCAGGTGATCGGGTCTCAGTGCATTATGGGATATCACCTGACCGGAGGAAATGGAAGACATCACTGGAGCCTGGATCATGCAGGTAAGTGTAATTAAGGGAGAAAGGGGGTCGCGGGGGGGTCCACAATCGCAGGGGGTTGGGCTTAATGATGGGAGCAGGGCTTAGCGCCGGGGCACTAGTCACGTGCAAAAATACCGTGACTAGTGTGCGGATGGGATTCGTAAGGGATTGCAGTGATTCACAAGCTCTGTCCCTGCAAGGAATTTGTAGTAAATCCCTGTGATATTGCCTGAATTCTCAAAGCGAATTCAGTCAGTAATATCACACTACAATCTGCATTACAAATGCGGATTGTAGTAAATAGATCCCAAAGTGAGAAGCTGGTATAGTCATTGAGCAGCCAGCAGCCTAGCACATCTTAGGAGAGGTGAGAGGCTGAGACTGACTTAATCTCTGATTAAGGACCTGATTCAGAGATGGACAGTTTTGCATGGTAGCTGATCACTATTGCTATAGAACCTATGGTGTGGGAAGTATAGCAGCCCACCTTTCCTGGAACTACAGCATTCACTAGTACTCGCCCCCTGGACTTAATTCCAGTATTATAGCATTGCCAACTGAACCAATGCTGACAGTAATAGGAGACAATGCACAAATGGAAATACACAGATCAACGAGACAGAACAAAACACAATGAGAAATGTTAGGAACAGGCCAAGGTCAAAAGTAAATTAGATTGGAAAATGGTCAAATGACAGGCACATGTCTGGCCAGGCTGAAGACAGGAGCAATGGTAAAGAAAATACAGGCAAAAATCAAAAAGGCATTCAGTGGTCAAAGAGTTAATTCAAAAAGAGCAGAGGCCATAAAAGAAGGTTCCAAAAAATCCTAAACTATAGACACAAAGCTGACTAAGTAGAATCTGAAAAAATGGTGCTGAAGATATTTTTGTAAATCCTGGGCAATCAGTTCCTGGTTGAAATTCATTCGAGTAACATTTGACTGCAAGTGCTGCTGACCAGCTGTGATAACTGAGCAGTAATGAGCCTAGCAAGGCTAATGAGTCAGCTGCATAAAAATTTCTGTCAGCTCAGGAAGGCAAGGTGAATACGGTTGCCAAGCAACTTCAGTACACAAAAGCAGAAACAACTTTGATTCCACTACATGCTGCTGATAAAAAAAAGACAATACAAATACTCTCTCATTCTTTTCTTTTGATGTACTGTAATTACCATCGGTCTCTTCTCTTTTCTTCACCTTGGCATTGTTGTCATCTATTGTTTCCCAGGCCCATTTCCAAAGTCATAGACATCATCTTTATTCTATATTTGTCACTACAGCAGTATGCTTTTTGTATTGCTTATCTTTCAATAGAATACTCTGTATATTTTTAAGGATATCATTAAAATGTTCTTTGTATTATACAGGAGGTCAATAGAGAGCTCTCAATGTTGTATATAGTATAGGTCACTATAAAGGTTCTCTCTATTGCATAATATCTATTAGCTTGCACTTGGTTTCTCTATGCCCGGTATTTAATTAGACGTGAAAAGTCGGACACTTTTCCCCTATTGTACTCTCCGCCGCATTCGCCTTTTTGAGACGCGTATTCGCGGCATGCGCTCCCCTGCAATTCACCCTATTCAAGTACAGAAAAAGCAAAAACACAAATAGGCAAATGCATAATAGGCCGAAAGTACTGAATAGATTGGGGTAATCAGTCTGTACCCCAAAATAAGATGCACTGACACTGGAAATCATTACAGATGTGTACTATTAGCCCTAAAAAAAGTACTTTGTGTCATTAAGTTGTGTTAAAAGCTTTCTAGAAGTATATTTATAAAAGTGGTGAAAAATGATGGAAAACAGTATTTTTGGTGGAAAATAAATAGTCCAGTCAAATTTGGGGTACTTGAAAATGGGTGCTAGCATATTTTTGTGTCTCTAGAGTGAACTTTTAAAAAAAAATTAAAAATCCACCTGCTGCATGCACCGGCAATCCTAAAAACACCTGCCCCATCCATGCAGCCCCCCAAGAAACATATTTTGCTACTTTTTATCCTTGTCCCCCCACTTTTTAAATTGTCACCCCAAAATTGACATGTCTTTTTTGGGGTGTTCTAAGGTATTTTTATATTTTTGGGCTGATTTGTCCTTTGGGGGGGTGTCCAAAGGGTTCTGAATCAATTCCCCACATTTGCACCCCAAAATAAAGATTTTGCACTTTTATCTGCCTGCCATTCATTGGATAAACTTTTCCGCCTGTTTCAGTGCATTGAATTACTGCTTAGGCAAATTGGTCCCGGAATTCAATTTGGAGATAAGACGCAAACAAGCAAAAAGCGGAAATAGGCTTAGATCTTAGATGCCCCTGATACCAGTTTTGCCTCTTCCCCGATTACAACCTTTTGCTCCCACTTCAAAGACTTGTTTCTTGTTCCCAATTATTGAGCTCACTATTGCTCTTGATCTGATTATTCCTCCACTGTCAATAATGTAAGTGCATTTTCAAAGCCTGTTCACTCTGTTCTATCTATACTTCACACCAATCCTTCTAGGTACTACTATACTACTAGCTATTATACCAATATCTATTCTGAGTCAAACTAGATCCTTATGACCCAGAATTGGCTTATCTCTCTAGATTGTAAGTTGTCACAAGCTTTACCATTTAACTTTTTTTCTCACATCTGTACCTACTTTATCAATCTTATATGTACCTTCTTCTGTTTTTATGTATGATTTGTATTATGTGTCCAGCAACTCATAAATAAATAATGATTATGATGATTTGAAATAAAGTAAAAGTGTGGGAAATATGGTATATTTACATATTCACTATAATTAGAATGTTCAGCCAAAAGCAAGGTCATTTTTGCATTCTTGATCATGTCCATTTGTAGTTAGGGAAAATCCCTGGTCATCTGTGCCACATCACTGATTTTGAATGTGCTACATGATGATATTTAAGAAGCGATAAATGACTACTAATAGTGTTTGCAATGTTATGTTGAAAGACTGTTAGACCAATGTACACCGTGGAATATTATGTCTATTAATAGAATTGGTGAAATGTTTCCAGCTGCTTCCCTGGTTGTAAATAAGAACAAATGTTCTTATTATTTGAACATTACAAAATATTCAAATAGAGGCAAGGACAAAATGTACATTGATAAAAATAGCATTTCAACTACGGAATTACAAGGTTAACATGCATAATAAGGCTATAAGTAGTGGATTCAACATCTGACCTTATTGATTTTAAAGTTAGTTTGCATTATGTATAGATATACTATTATCTAATACTGTATGTAATATGTATACATTTTTTCTGCTGTTTTCTTCCCAAGACAAAGATATGCGGCCGCACAGGACATCTCTGAAGCATACTCTGATGAATTTGTCTGCTAGTTGAATCTGTCGAATATGTTACATCTGGTCCTTGCTTGATATTTTTTTACAGATGTTGAGTGAAAACATTGACAGTAAAAGAAAATCTAAACCTCAAAAAGAGATGAGAAACGTATATATGATATACAGCAAGCGATTAACAAAGTTCAAGTATATTCTGTAGCTATGCTAGACTTTAGATGACACTTTTTGTAGGTAAGGTATTTGCTATTTTAAGTCCCCTCTGTAAACATGCCAATAAAGCATTGAATTACTGCTCCTTTTCCCCTATGCCTAGAGAGACAGCTTCTGCTTTAGAGTGATTATGTTCTTGGTGACAAAATGCTATCCCACCACAAGAAAAAGAGAGCATTGAATTATTAAATGTCTGATCTTCAATTCAGACGGGAATTTTGTGAAGTTATGAAACCTGGCAGGTTGTCAGGGAAACAGGAAAATGTAGCATAATGCTCATGTTCTATGTAGAATGTCTTCAGATGTTTTTTTGGATTGGAATCATCTTACTTTACAGCTGTTATAGCAATTAGAAGTACTGTACACTATACACAGTTGTATAACTTGTATACCATTATTTGTATTGTAATTATGTAATACTGCTCTATGGATTATGTCATATGATAATTCTTGACAAGTGAGCAATACACTTACTTCCACTAAGTAAAACAGAACAAGACAACAATATTAGCTTTACTTATACAATGACAGTTATCATAGTTAAAGATTTTAAATTGGAGACTTTTATGCTTAATTAGTGATGGAGTGAGCATCATGTAAGATGAGATTTGGTTGGTGTCTCAGATGATGCCTGTACCTGATCTACAGTAAAATCTTCATAACAGCAGCAACTTGACAACTTGAGTGTCCAAGGTATTAGATTACACAGCATTGCCCAGAGCTAAGCGACTCAAAGACAATGTAAATCAGTGTTTTACGGGTTTTGATATTAAAAGCATAGTTTGTTCTTTACCACCAGAACATGATTATGTTAACAGCAGCATGGCTTATTTAATATCTCCTGTGTATTTGCATTTAGGCAAGTTTGAAGGGAAAGATGCTAGGTTAGCATGTCATCATATTGACATATAATAGTGATGTGAAACTCTAGTCAAAACTGGTCCAGAATTTTTTAGAATTAACTTTTTAAATATGAGAATGAAATAAAGTTCAACTTCTTTAAATTAAATCCCCTCTTTATTATTATAGAGCATTGGCACAAATTTTCGATCTACTCTTGCAATTTCCGGGAAAAAAATATTGTTCTAGCAGATACTCGGTTGCCCGGCGGTAGTGCTTAGGAGCTGTAAGAGTAGTCCTGACTTGGGCTTCCAATTAAAAAGTAAAAAAAAATATATTAACTATATAAAAAATATTAGTTAAATAAAGCCAAAGCTGTCTGACATTTGTTGGTTTTCAATGATTTGCCTTGATTTCTATTTTAATTTTTTAATTTCAATTTTTATTTTTATATTTTATTTTTATTTTGTATTTATTTTGTATTTATTTTTTATTATTCTTATGTGTATTTCTGTTCCAGTCATTGCTTTCCACAATAGTGCTTAGTTCCCCTCCTTTCTTACTGACTTTATTTTAATGTACTGTACTGTAGGCTAGTCAATTCTTTTTATGTCTCCTATTTTTGTTGTCCACCTAAATAATTGTTATAGGAACACAGCAAAAAGTGTTTATTTGTATAATAAAATTACCTATAAAATCAATGCTAAACTAAAATACAAGTTTTTCAAATCAATAATTTGTAATCCTAAAATTAGAATATTTTGATGAGTGTTGCTTTTATACCATACATTGTAGATGTATGTGTTTGTGCATGTGTTCAGTATTTGTTCAATGCAGTCAGTTCAATATGGTGATAATGGGATTGCACTGGAAAGAAAGTGAGGAGGAAAGGAAAAAAACCTGGGGAAAGGGAAAGAGCAAGTTCCCCAGCATTCTGGAGCCTTTTTCTCACTTATCGGGTCTAGTGGTGCTTGTCTCCCAGGGCTGCGGATTCTGCCTGCTCCCTGGTACAGTACCTCATTTGCCTATCCAGTACTGACCCATTTCTGTACAACCACTTTCCAATTGGCCCCAAGACAACTGGCCTCCACGTGACATTAGCTCCTTCACTCTCTAGCCCAGATAAGTACCCAGATTGAGGGCCACAACCTGCATATTGGGTACACTGAACTCCAAATCTCCTTGTACAGGTCCCTGGTGAAAACCACCAATATGTTAGACTCTGCGTCTCAGTTCTAGGTCTCCACCAACTCCAATTTATCATCATCCACATAATCCTCCTGAGAGTTGTGACAGTATACTCTGGCCAATACATGAATGCTGTTGGTAATCCTGCACCAAAAGAACTCCTGAAACATCTGCTTACTAGAGTGGAGAAACAAAAGCATGACCAGACCCAGATCATGCAGTATCTGCAGACTCTCGTGCAATGGGTTGATGCTGATTAGCTTACGATGCATCTCAGTTTAGGATTTCTAATGCCATGAAGTTCGATTGATACACCAAAAGCTGCCGGGATTTTCTAAACTAGTGTTTGATTAAATTTGAGGTTCAAGCCACAAATTTCCCAACATAAAGAACAAAGATGACCTATATTATCTCCATGTTGTCAGGACATGCCTTGGCATGGGCTTCCCCATTGTGGGAAAGGAATGATCCCAAGGTGCACAGTAGTGCAAATCTCTTATAAGCCTTTAAAAAGGTATTCAACGAGCCTGGATGAGTAACATCTGCAACCTCCTCCATTCTGCACTTAAAACGAGGAACCCAATCCATGGGTCAATATGCTGTGCATTTCAGTATTCTTGCTTCAGAGCTCAGTTGGAACAAAAGAAACTCTAATTGCCATCTTCTAGCAGGGGTTATAATATTTAGTTAAGGATGAGCTGGCATCTAGGAAGCTGCCATCACGGTTGGATGACTTAATATCCCTCTATATCAGAGGAGATCTTCCAGGGAGTGTGAGAGCCAAAGAAAGGGAGAAAATGTGACTTAATTAGTACCTCAGTCATTTTATTTAACCAACTGGACTCAAGCATGGATATCCTTAAAACATGGACTGTAATGGTGGTGTTTGGGAACCTCTGCACTAAAGTTGAGGGAAGTTTTAATAAAGGAGATCTTTAGACTGCACGGGTTCGCTAAAAATATTATTTCTGACCGAGGGGTTCAGTTTACCTCCAAATTCTGAAAAAGTACTTTGTAAGATTTTCTTTGGATTACAACTGAATGAGTAAACCATGAGAAATTTATTGGAATCTGTGACTCCGCAAACCAGGATAACCAGGATTCTTTGCTACCATGGTCTGAGAATGCTCATAAAAACCTCTTCCATAAAGCATCAGGGCAATCGCTGTTTTACATTCATATGGATTCCATCCTGTCTTACCTGAATTGTGGTCCCTTTTATCAGCTAGTGATACAGTTAAACACTTTACCAAGATCTGGAGTGAGGTGAAGAGGAATTTAGGCAAAGCTTCTACACAGTACAAGTTAATTTCTATAAGGGAAAGACTCCCTTATTGAAATCTTTTGATAGGGTGGGGTGGTCAACTCGGCATCTGCGACTAATGGTTCCTACCATAAAGCTTGCTCCTAAGTACATTGGACATTTTCAGATTCTACAAGAAATTAACCCAGTGGCATTCCAATTGAAGCTTCTAGCCACACTCAGAATACCTAACAAATTTCTTGTTTCCCTTCTTAAAACTCTAGTTCTTAACCAGAATTCAATGTCCTGTAATTCTCCTTCTGCCATTTCAGTTGATCAACAGGAGGACTATAAGGCAAAAGACAAATCTTGGACTCCATATCCTCTGGAGGTGGAGGTTTTGTTCAAAACCTGGTACATTGGAAGGGGATTGGCCCTGAATATCATTGTTGGGCAAAGTTCACAGATATCCATGCTCATCAGCTCCCCCAAATTTCATCAAACATTTCCTCATAAACCTTTTATGTGGTACTTGGTATCAACCTCTACAGGGGGGAGGCAATGTCACAGCACACTGGAGCCTGGAGCTCCCTTACTGGGTTCAGTGGCACTTCCAGCTGGCACCCACAACAGTAATCTCCACCTGCTGCCTGACACTTCCTCCCCATTCCTGTAGGTATCTCATGTGACTTTCTCTGCCCCTGCTGGGTACAGCTGGCCGCAGCTCCCATATTGGACCTTGCAATTTACAGCCACAGGCATGCCATAGAGTGATGTGATGTACGCACCAAAATTTAATTCAACCCTACAAAAGAAGGTCTCTTAGCACTATTTATTGTAAGAGTATTAGGATCCATTCCTAGTTCTCACATCTGTTCCATATAAACCTCCTGAACTTGCAATTACTGTATTTCTGGTTCTGACCTTGGCTTTCCAGTAACCTGATTGTGCCTGCTCTCCAGTACCATACTTACGTATCTGGTTCTGGTCCATTCCTGTATGATCATGCTCCAGTCTCTCCAAGGCAACTGACCAAGGCAACTGACCATAGGAGCTCATTCAGACCCGCTCACTAAGCTGCGTTCATTTGCTTCCTTAAGGAAAGAAAATATGCAAATCATGAGTTTGCACACTAAGGTATGAGGATGCCTCCTATGTCTGAATGTGCGATAGCTGGGTGAAGTTAGACACCCAGCAGCCTGGAGTAAAGATGCCCACTTTCAGACATCATCTCTAGGAAGTGTATGAAAACATTGGCGACAT
Source organism: Taudactylus pleione (assembly GCA_031769625.1). NCBI lineage: Eukaryota > Metazoa > Chordata > Amphibia > Anura > Myobatrachidae > Taudactylus > Taudactylus pleione. The sequence goes on along the minus strand of JAUIMM010000324.1, from coordinate 7,929,145 downwards.
CGAACCACCACGCAGTGCTTAAGGTGGACTCTAGGCTACCGCAAGCACTGCAATCACCGCTGCCTTTATTTCTCTCATATGACGCATATGCTAACACTACTTAAGTCTAAATTATTCACACCCTTAAGTTGGTGTAAAAACGCCCAAACATGACTATGCTAGTTCAAGCACACCCCTTTTACCAAACCTGCCCCAGTCACCACCCACAGATGCCCCTTTCTGTCACTCAAACTAGCACTGTGGCAATAAGCAGAAAGCAATTGATCGCAGTGACTGGTTCACGCACTCGCACTGTGACTTATACGCGTGCACAGTTTGCAACAATTGCCCCACTGCAAGTGAATGCAGCCTAGCGAACAGGTATGAATCGAGCCCTTAGTTTCTTCACTCACCAGTCAGTACTCAAATTGAGGGCCGAGACCTGCATTCAAGCGAAATGAAGTTCAAATCCCCTTGCAGGGGTCCCTGGTGAAAGCCATTGATACCTAATACTTTGCAGCTCTGTTCTTGGTCTCCGACAGCTCCAGTCGTATGGTCATCATCCAGGTAATCCTCCCCAAATTTGTGACAGCAAGAAAGGAGAAAAAAACAGGCAGTCCCAGAGACATTAGCTAAAATTAAATATTGCAATGTGTCTGGGGGTTTCCACTTTCCATCAACATTAAGGCAAATTGAAAATGTGCTTCATACTAATATCATCAGTAATATTTGAAAACTGGCAAAACAGTGCTGCCCCAAAATACTTCACAGTATAAATTTAAAAAATCTGATTTGAATTGATCAATTAATTTTCAGACACCATAATTCTGATCAACAAAGTAATTTTTTTGGCATATAAGATTTAACTAACATCTATGAGGTGGCCTAAATAATGAATAGCCATATCTGTTCGCCCACACACGTTTTGAACAATATGGCATCATCCTAATTGTATAAATTATGTTTACTATCATTAAAATTGAACTGTGTTTACTTTCTAATCAGTAATATTTTCAAGCCTACACATTTGTGAAATCAAATATTTTAGGATATAGATTGCAATTCCAAGATGTTTTTTTTATTGGGATCCCTGCTTATTTGTCTTCAAAGAGCTATGTGCTACCATATTTCATAGAAAGACTAAATCAAAGAATTTCTTCACTTGTTAACTCAGAGATAGAAGCTTGTTAGAGAAATGTTCAGAACACCACACTACTCAGAGCTGACAGAAAACCTTCATTAAAGTTCATGAGAAGAAAACATTTTATTTTTATGGACTTCATAGATACACTTTTTGTTAATCCATAAAATTTTTAATTCTTTTAAGTGTACAAATCTAAATTGGATTACTTACTTTACCAGGGTCGATCCAGGACAAAGATGACCTAGGCACTTACCTGGGGCAACCTAGCCTCCAGGGGGTGCCCAGTAGTAGATTCAAGGGGGGCACCAGGCATTCTTCAATCTGATGCCTCTGACTTCTCAAATCACTGACACTGGTTGAGAGATTGAAGTGTCAGCAGAAAGCCATGCCCTCACAGAGTGTTCAGGCTCTCCTGACCCAACCCAGTGGCATCATCAACAACAGCAGAGTTCGGCTTTCACTGTGTGAGTCTGAGAAGTGATAAAAGGCAGCCTCAGCACATCAGTGGTACCTTTTGTAGTTCCCTCAGCATTACAGTAATGACCATGCAATGTTGCCTGGGCTGTCACAGTCAGACAGACACATTCAGAGCCAGCAAACAAGAGAAGAAGACAGAAGATGTGCCAGGTTTGCCTTACTGGCATTGTGTAACTACTGGGGGGGGGCAAAAAATGTGGTATAAATGTTGAGGGGGAAGCAGGGGAGCACAGACAGTGTGGAATGTGGAGGAGGAAGGGGAGCACAGACTGTGGAATGTGAAGGTGAAATGGGAGCATAGACAATGTGGTAAGTGGATGGGGCAAGGGGGAGCACAATGTTGTATGGGGGAGGGGAGCCCAATGTGGGTTGTGGATGGAGTAGGGGAGCACAGTGTATGATGTGGCTGGGGGAAGTAGCCCGGCACTTCATGATCTGGCCCAGGAGCTACCTGGAGTCTCCACTAGACCTTAGGACTGGTGGGACAGAGGTCAAAACTTTTTTTTGTAATGCAACCCCTTGCTGCGGAGGATGAGTGGGGTTCATCCTCGGCAATCTAGCTATTTATCTGAAGGATGCCACAGCAATTGGGTTAAGCCCCAAAATATACATTTTATTAACATTGTTCAGTGTGATCCTGGAATTTCACTGTAGCTATATTAATAAAAACATATTACATAGCTGCTCCACTTCAAACAGCTCAGACATCTCCCATATAGTTAAAATAGTGTGTTGGTTGGATTTGATGAAGATAAAAAGCTGAGACTGCAGTCATTTGAGTGCTTGCCCAAATGTGCATATGATATTCCTGTAAAGATTAACAAAAATAAACCTGTTTGGTTTTGTTTCGAAAGCTATAAATTCGGTGTTATCAACATCAGGCTACTTTTTTGTTTTTGCTTTTGATTAACAAAATGGTTAAAAAAACTTTACATTCATATATTTGATATTAATTTATAGAATATTTTCTTATGACTACCTTTACATGTCAGTATTTTGATTCTGAGCAACATTGGTTACAGGTTATAATAATCTGCCTGGCTAAAAATGGTACCTACACTAAATAGGTAGATGTAGCTGAGTTTTCCTCTCACTCTTTTTCAGACTCAATTTTCTTCTCCTAATTCTTGTCTGTTTTGAACAGCCCTATACTAGTTGTTTGTAGGTGATTTGTGGTACCGCAGGTGTTGTAGTGGGCACAGATGATACCTTACAGCTCAGATGGCAGCTCCAGCAGATCTTCCTTCTCCTTTTCAATGACTCCATGAGATTTTTCCACCTCAGGTCATAGCAGAGAGACAAGCGCCATACACACTGTAAAATAACATAATGTGACAGACTTGCTAAATAGAATAATCAAGAAATGTATTAAAGGAGGGGAAGGAGGATATAGATCTAGGGCAGGCATGAAAATAATGATCACAATACCTATGACAACACAAAAATGAATATAGAATATTCAATATAGTAGTTATCAATACAGTACTGAATACATCATGGCCAATAACTCTTTCAAATCAGCGCCACTTTGGCATTAACTAGGAAAAAGGCAATTTCTCATTTGTATCAATATGTACAATACTTTAAAAACACAGATTATAACTTAGATTTCGCAAAAGCCTCAATATTTTACTTTAACGTACACACAAAGTTCTGTAATTGGAGTACATTATTACTTGATGATCATTAACCTATGATGTGCATGTAAATGTAATTAACAATTGGCAATTGCAATAAGTTTCGCACCTGATGCTGTTCTTTACTAATTCCAGAGAGCAATAGCTTTGGCTTTCCAATGAAAAGGATAAACACAGTCCCACTTGCAATATATCTCAATTATCTTCAGCACTGCACAGTAACAATAACTCTGTCCCGAAATGCTCTTTTACTCAGCTCAGTATTCACACAAAATTGATGCAGCTCTTTATATTAAAAATCTCACACTTTTTCTCTAGTAGCTCAAAAAAGGAAAATATCATGCTGCTTACTCAAACTCAGGGCCTGATTCAGAGCCAGACGCTATTTGCGCTCGCTCGTTCATAAAAAAGGGGTGGCTATTCAAATGAACTGTTCGCTCTTTGCGGTCTGTTCACACCTCTATGTCTGAACGAGCGAACAAAACTTGCGGTCATTTTTTGGGAAACTACGCCCCCTGGCCGCTCGCATCCTACGTCATCTCCGCTATTTATTTGATTAATCGAGTACATCGACCAGCGTATGAACTGCTCGCTATTCTTGTGGTTGGTTTTTCCTACCACAATCTTGCGAGCAGTTCTGACTATAAAATAACCCAGTGACGTGGTCAATGACGCTGCTGTATTAATTATGCACACCCATAAAACGCCCGTTTTGACCTTTAAGCATGCCTGCGTTCGGATCTCCACTCCCCGTTTTCAAGCACCTTCTCCTGTTACCACCCACATACGCCTCCTCCTGTCACTCAAAATAGCAGGCATTCGCTATTTAGCGAACAAACAATTTTCGGCCGCACTGACTGGTTCGCGCATGCGTATTGCGATCCGTACGCATGCACAGTTGTGCAAACATCACTCGGAACGAACGAGCGGCCGCTTGCGAGCGGCTCTGAATCAGGCCCTCAGTAAGGATTACAGAGTATTTAAAATATAGAAGATCTCTGTATCTTAACAATTCTCAATATCTGTCAATAATTCTCAGTATCTCTCATAAACTCTTACAATAGCTCTGTAACAGTTCCCAATAGCGTTTAAACATTTGTCAATAGTTTCTAAACAATTCTCAGTAAAACAACAACACAGTAGCAGTATCTCCTTGTTATAGCTCTATTACTCACTAAAAGCCTTCACAGATCTTAATTGTGGCTCCCTGACACAGTGCTTTTGCCTTTCAGTCTTATGGCCAAATGTAATAGGGTGAGAGTTTTTAAACTCTGCCTATGTAATAGAGTCCGAGTACTTGCAAACTCGCATGTTTTTCAGACTCAAAAAACTATCATGATTTAACCACTTAACTGACAATTTTTTTTCAAAAAACCGCTCAGAAATTGTCAATTTGTTTATGATTAATTTAGGTCAAGAAGATCTATTTAAAACTTATCCAACACAATTATATATATATATATATATATATATATATATATATATATATATAAAATATAAGATACATATTTTTTTTACACAGAGTATACCATAAAAATAGCAATTTGTATGGTATACTGTAGTAATGACCATTGACGGCTGTACCATCAATGGCTGATTGCTTTAAACCATCAATGGTTGAGTTCCACATAAATATGATCCTATGTATTGGGAAAATCAATAGTAACAATGATCGGGACTGGTCTGTGGGAAATAGGGACTTAATATGACCATTGATGGGGTGTCCATCGATGGTATATAAAAAATACCACTTGATGGTCACTGGTGTACAGCGGGCCATTGGCCGATAAAAGCCATGGGGTGGAGCTTAGCGGACCAGTAGGAGTGAGAAACAACTGCAAATGATGGGTTAGAACTGCGCTCTGCTGTATGGGCAGATGGGATGTGAGATGTATTGTTTGTGTCAGGGTGCTGCACCTTCCTAAAAGCAGGAGTACCGGGTCCTGTGTAACGATATAATGGGATAGAGGGTGCGGAGGGTGCGCTCGCCCTGTGGGTGTAATGCTGGAGTAATAGTGTGTTGTGGTCTTTTGTGTTCGATGTTGTTTGTGGAGTGATGGGGTGTAGGGAGGTAAGGGGGTCTAATGGACTGGAGGTGGTGGGTGAGGAAATGAAGACAGAGGCAGAAATGGGGGCCAAAGGGTTTATTGGAAAAATACAGTACTAATCCTGTTCGGTCCCAGGCACCCAGGTGGGGTGAGCGATCCACTTGGGGGTGTGTGTGGGTGGAGACTGGGGAGGTGAGTGGACCCTTTTAGGGGGCTCCTTTCCGTGCAGTTCAATAGACTGGCACGTTACCCCTGCTGGACCTTTGGTCAACAGTCTTAGGATGTCTCGGGGGGAGGGGAGTGGTGGGTTGGCAGCGGGTCTGGCAGTTGTGGATGTACACCCTGGCGGCGTCCCGCGCAGGGGTATAAGTCTCGGAGTCACTTACCTACCGGTAGGATTTGTTGGTGAAAAAGGCTTGGGCTGCTGGTAGCTGGTGTTAGTTTCCTTTTGCAGATGCGGTGTTGGATGGCTGCTGCGGTGTCAGCGGCTGGAGGAAGCTCTGTGTGTGGTAGTGGCTTGCTGGTGCACTGTGGGGCTTGGTGCACCGCATTGCTGGTGTTCTGTTCCCACTGCCTGGTGGGTGCCTGCTGGTATGGATCGCTTAGGGATTGCTGCTGGACGAACAGCTGTGAGTGGAGCTGGTGTTGGTTGCTCCCAGGGGGCGGTGCGTGGTCGCCTGGGTCTAGCAGGTGGAGTGGTGATCAAGAGGGGTGCGAAGGGCTTTGCTAGGTGTGATGCCCAGCGCGGCCCTGCGGGTGGTGGGTAGAGAGGGTTCTGGAAGCAGCAAGGCTCGACCGAGTTCTCCGCAGGAATGAAGAGCTCTGGTGTAAGCTGGCTGTGGTGCCAGAATGTAGGGGATCTCCAACGCGTTTCGGCAGGGACTCTGCCTTCTTCAAGGAGGTAAGAAGTTTGGCTATGCATGTGTGAGGTTTAAATGTGGAACTTCCGGGTTCTGTGTTTGTCAGGTGGTGGAGATGACCAATCAGGGCTAAGAGTGGGTGTGGCCCATGTATCTGATAGGTCGTGGGTGATTGTGCGAGGCTAAGCCTGTGGTTGGGTGATAACGTCACGTGGTTTGGGTAGCCAATGGAGTGAGAAACAAATAAAAGTCCCAGTGGCTGCAGAGAGGAGAAGCAGACACTGGTTGATTACACCGGGGAAAGTGGGGGTGGCGCTGACAGTCTGTGTCTGCAGAGGTTGGTGGGGGGGGTGGCTGATCACTGTGCCCAGCAGCTAGGGAGGATCTGAAGGTGCAGAGGGACCAGCAGGTCCCTCTGAGACTGGTGGCTATAGGAAGATTCTCTTCCAACAGCCACCCGCAGGGCATTTTTTGACTGGTCGTATCAGATACGACCATGTCAGAGAAAGCCCAGTATGGTATGATCGTATTTGATATGAATGTGCCAGGCAAGTGGTTAAATGCTCAACCAGATGTTTTGTATAATAATGTAGGAGTTAACGGCTAAACTCTCATATTTTATAAACTCTCACCCCATTACAGTTGGCCCTCAGTCTTGTTAGGCACTCTCTTGTAATTCTAGGTTGGTGCAGTTCTGTGGTTTACCAATGGGGGCTGCTATCTGCACTCAGCTTTCTGGACTAATAGGGATTTGCCTGTAAGGAGTTTTCTCAGCATGACTAGCTACACCTGTCCATCAGGTATTTAACTCCTCTCTCTGACACAGTGAGTTTCTGGTCATTGATTTTTTTTTGCCTGTGTTTCTCTCTGTGTTTGGACTCCTGGACAGTGGCATAACTAGGGTATTTGGAGCCCAGAGCAAATTTTAAAATGGACCCCTTCCATGTGCGCACGCCTAAGGCACATGTGGTGAAAAATGGGCGTGGTCACTAAAAAAGGGCATGTCAACATGAAACACACCTCTTTCTTGTCACTCTGAACACTCCTTTCCATATGCACCTTAACCCCAGTAGTGTACCTTATACAGTACCCCCAGTATGCAATGCCCCAGTAGTGGTCCCCCTTATGCAGTTCCCCATGTAATGGTCCCCCCTATGCAGTGCCCCATGTAGTGGTCCCCCTATGCAGTGCCCCCAGTAGTGGTCCCCCTTATGCAGTGCCCCTTATGCCCCCAGTAGTAGTCCCCTTCTATGCAGTGCACCCAGTAGTGGTATCTCCTATGCAGTGCCCTTTATATTGAGCCCCCAGTAGTAGTCCCCCCTATGCAGTGCCCCCAGTAGTGATACCCCCATGCAGTGCCCTTTATATAGTTCCCCCAGTAGTAGTCCTCCATGCAGTGCCCCCAGTAGTGATCCTCCCTATCCAGTGCCCCTTATACTGTGACTCTGTAGTGATCCTCCCTATTTAGTGCCCCCAGTAGTAGTCCCTCCAGTGCCGTAACCCTAATGCCCCTAGTGGTAAGCCCCTTATATAGTGCCCTCAGAAGTAGTCCTTCCCCAGTAGTAGTCCCTGGTAGAGGTCCCCCCTGCCAATGCAGTGCCTCCAGTAGTAGCTGCCCCCAGTAACAGTCCCAAGTAGAGGTCCCCCCCAGTAGTGCCCCATTTGAAGTCCCCCCCAGTAGTGCCCCTAGTAGTAGCCCCCCCAGTAGTAGTCCCTCCAATGCAGTGCCCCCAGTAGTAGTCCCCCCCAGCAGTAGTCCCCAGAAGAAGTCCCCGCAGTGATGCCCCCAGTAGTGGTCCCCCCCAATGCAGTGCCCCTGTAGTAGTCCCACCCCATAGTTCCCCAAGTAGTGGCCCCTCCTCCTCCAATGCAGTGCAGACATACAAGTAAAAAAAATAAAAAAAATACACTTACCTGGATACATGCTCTGACTCCGGCCACTGCTCCTGCCGCCGTCGCACATCAGTCTGTCATGTTCTGAATTATTATGTAATTTCATCTCTCCCATTACCCACTGCAGGAACCGGAAGGCGGAGCTCGTAAATGAGCTCCAGCCTGACTCTTGCAATGGGCGCAGCAGCCAATGAGAGTCTGTCTGACTCTCATTGGCTGCTGATTAACCCTTTCGCACGGCATCGATGTGTGTGCAGCAGCAGCCAATGAGAATCTATCTAACTCTCATTGGCTGCTGGTTAACACACACATTGCTGCAGTGCTGGTGGTGATGTGTGTAAAATGCACCAGCCTGAACCCGCCGCCTACCCTTCTCCTGGTGCTATTGGGTAAGCGCTCAGGTGGAAGGAAGGGGTTTGGCTGTGCAGCACAGGATGGCACTGGGCACAGGGAAGCCTAGCACCGATCCTGTGTAAATGTGTAGTGCGGTCGGCACTACACTGGCTAGCTAGGATGGACCAGTAACATGGCCAGTGGTGCCCCCCCCCGCATTGCCAGTGCAACGGGGCCCAGGGCAAGTGCCCCAGTGGCCCTGCCTTAGTTATGCCACTGCTCCTGGTGACTGTATATCCATGTAGATACTTCATGGCTGTTTACAGTGCTATCCTGAACCTGATAATCAGCATACTTGCATACTTCGACCAGTGCTGTCCTAAACTACAGCTCAGCTTTGCCCCACATCATTCATCAGACCTGCATATTTCAAGGGTATTTACCAAGTTTCTGTTACTATGTCAAGGGGTATATTTATTAAGGTGAAAGTTTATGGAAGTGGAGGTGTTACTTATCATTTATCTAGTTCCTTCTTGAAGATAATAGCTAGAATCTGATTGGTTGCTGTTGGCAACATCTCCACTTCTATAAACCCACACTTTAGTAAATGTACCCCCAAGTCTTCTGTAGACCTCCATTTTCCTAGTGACTGTGAACTACCAGGGAGATATTTACTTGAGATGAATTTGGGTAGTTTTTGAGTTTTTCTGCAATATCCCCATGATTTTACCAATTATGCATTTACTAGAGCCAAATCAACAACAAGTCGCAGGTGAAACACAACTTACAGTAACACCAATTTGGTACAATACACCATCAGACCAAACATTGTGTCATTAACACTGGTTAAAATACAAAGCATGGATTTACTGAGAATTGTGTTGTTATACATGATCAAAAACACCCTAGAACTGCAGCACAATGCACACAATAAATATACCTGCCTGTGAGCAACTTGTTCGATCAAAGTACTGTACAGATCAGTATGATCTCTGCTGACTTTGGTGTTAAAAATTGTAATTAAAGGGTTAATTAAAAAAATAATTGTATGCTGCCCCCCCCCCCAAAAGAAAAACCAGACCTAGACCTTTTATTCAAAAATTGGTGGAAAATCGGTGGCCAAAATGGCATGGGGTTCCACTTATTTTCCATTAACCAGTACTGGGCCAAACCAGCCAGGGTGGTAATGACATACACAGTGTGGGGTCCCCCTGCCAAAGCATTATTTAGCCCCAAACTGGTCAGCCCAGGACTGTAAATACTTGGAAAGTGGGGACATCAAAAATAAAATAGGATCCCCCTCCTGAGGATCTACCAGCCCAGGGCTCTTCCCTCCAGCCATGGAGGAGGGTGGGTGTGGGGTATTTTTTGAAAAAAAAAAATAGAATTATTATTGTTCTTTAAAGTGGAACCACAGGTATCAGCAAGCCGGGCCTAAGACAGCAAGGGCCCACTGGCACCTATAGTTCCACTGTAAAGAAAATATATAAAAAAAGACAAGACTCACACACTGAAAGTTTTAACCCTTCATTACAAACAATAATTACCTAGTCCTTGGTGGTGATCGGTTCCTTTATCCAAGTAGAAATCCGGTCTTGGTAAAATAAAAAAAATGCCTTGTCCCGAGCCAGGGACACGCTTTACTGTCTATACAGTACAACACTTCCCAAATTACATTTCCCACGTGGTTCTCTGCACTATAGTGCTGATTAGCTAAGAGTCAGACCACCCAGCGGGTGGTTTCTATGGCAGCGCCCAACAATTGGCTGAGTGGTATGAATCTTAATAATCAGTCTCTCCATAATGCCCATGGGAGACCTGTATCTGAGTACTTCAGGATGCAGCTTCCAGTCCCAAACAGTAATTTGAAGGATGAAAACGCAAACTACATCTAATGTGTGACAGTTTATAAAGCACTATAATACATAAAAAAACAGGTAACAGTACTCTATAAACTAAAAAAAGTGAAAGGGTTCCCTGGCTGTGGCATTACACCCCCGCTAGAAAGAGTCCGGTGCTGCTTATGGATAATACAGATGGCCCCTACTCATTTTGCCCCCTGTATTTCCACAACCAGAACTGGATCAACAGAGCCTTTTGCTGGGTCATAAAATACAGGGGAACACTACACATTTTTTCCCCTGTATTTTAAGAACCAGGACAGGCTCAATAGAGCCCAGTGCTTGTTCTTAAAATACAGGGGGACCCCCATGCATTTATCCCCTGTATTTTAAAAAACAGAACCAGGGCTGGTTATACTTGTGGGATTGGCTGGCGCACATAATTTTTTTGTTTTGTTTTTATGGTTTACTTGTTTTACACACAGAAACATGCATGGATCACATGGATCTGTGTATCTTTCTGTGTAACTCAGACCTGCTCAGGCTAGACTCACTAGCCTGAAGCAGGTCTGTCTTCTCTCAAGTTTTCAGGCAGTAGTAGTGTGCAAGATAAACACTCGCACTCTATTACATTGTTCAACTTGATTGCTCACAATGGCAAAACATCTCTATGTGTGTTTTGCCATTGAGAGTTGTGGGGGTGTGAGACACATGCAAGTTTGTATATTCTCACACCCTACTACATACTGTAGGATGAGTTCTGAAAATGTGTAGACAGTTCACTGGGTGGCCAGCTCATTCACAGGCAGGCTACTCTCTATATCACAGGCTTCACTAAGAATCATATCTGTGTCTTTTGGAATAAATCAGGCATGTGATAGCAAAATGCAAGACAAAAATAATCCTCAAGGTGGAACTATTACAATATTAGCCAGTAGCTGTATGGAGGGGTATGTAATAAAGAATTAGTGTCTATTTGTTAGCAAGGAGGGGTGTCAATAACGTACCTCCTGTTTGTCCCAAAGAGATCTATGGGGGTCATTCAGACCCGCTCGCAAGCACAGGACGCTCGCAAGCGGGTCGATGTTCCCCCACTGTGTATGGGCACGATGGAGGGAGCTCTGTAGTGCACATGCACGAGACCCGGCGAGCGATGGGCTCTCCATCGCTCCGGGTCTCGCACCAAAGGGGGCGTGCTGTCGATGTTGATTGACAGCACGCCCCCTTTGGTGGGCGTGCCAGGGGCTGTCTGAAGCCGGCCCCACTGACATCACTAGTGATGTCAGTGGGAGTGATTTTGGCTCTGATAGAGCAAAAATCACTCCAGGGCTTGCGGCAGCGAGACCCTACTGCAGGGTCTCCGTCGCAAGCCCGATGGTCGCGATGGTCAAGACCATCGCGACCATCATCATGGACTCTCGCATATGCTGTGGGTGGTCACCCACAGCTATGCGAGCGGCCAGGAGGCCGCTCCATTTTCATGGAGGAGGGCACTGATTCAGAGCGAGCGCTCTGGTCAGAGCGTTCAGCTCTAAATCAGGCCCTATATTACTGTAATGAATAAAGAAGGAAAACACACAGCTATATGGATAAAGTGTAATTGTCACATATAAATAAATAAATAATGAAGAATTGCTAATAAAGGACTTACGAGTTGGTATATATAAAAATTGTTTATAAACAACTTATTATGTTAAGAAATCATGTTTGAAGACCACAACAATATTTTAAAGAAAAAAAGCACCATATACAGTAAATATCCATTTAATACCCATTAATCAGTCCACCAGTCAAGAAAGGAGCCCAGTGACTCTTCAGAATATTAATGTATTGGGGCTGATAATACACCACATGAATTAAAGTGATATTACCATAATTGACAAGGGGAGTCCCAATTAGCAAGGTGATTCTTTGCACAGTTTCTAGGTTTCCTGGAATCCTTGTGAATTGCTGTGTCCCTTATCGAAGCTGGGGTGTGGTGGTAAGTGTATTAAGCAGTTGATGATAAAATAGGTTCAATCCTCATAGTATGCAAAAGGGAAGTGAAGGCAGCTAACATGTTTCTCCATGGCTTCACCCATGGCTTCATCAGAGGGACTGTATGTGCCATTACAAGCAGGGAGCTGCTTAAATCCCATGCATCCGTTTGCATAATTATGTTATTTATGCCACCTGCCTGTTTTTAGGTAACCATTGTCTGTAATTCAAGTTCACATAACAATTTACCACGGAAAAAATACTTGGATATAAAAAGACTTGTTAGCAACGCAAATATGATGCACAAGCAGCTTTTGCTGATTAAAATGATATGCAGCGTGCCTATATTCTGTGTGTGACTGTGGGTATATTTGCATACGAAACACTATGTTACAGTGTCAGCAGCTGTGACACTGTAACATAGCGTTTCACATGCAGATACACCCGCAGTTACACATAGAATATAAGCATGCCGCTGAAGCTGCTTATGCATCCTATTTGCATCGCTGTGCGAATAAGACGCATTTGAAGGCAAAAAGTTGCACAAAAAGATGATCAGCACTACCGAGTCACGCCACAGCATGGTGCTACTAGAAGGGCTGTTTAACGCACAAGGAGGCTAGATGTATGTGAACACATCTGTACACTAATAGGATCAGCATTGTTTGGAGAAGATTATTATTATCTTTCTACTAGGCTGTTAATTTGGCTTGAATTGCCTGTAGTGGCATGAGGCCTGTGATTTATTGTTTGTATTCAGGGCCTGTTACAGACCCGGTCGCTAGCGCTGAGCGCTCACAACCGGGTCGATGTGGCCCACAGCGCATGCACATGATGGAGCCGGCTCCTTCGTGCGCATGCGCGAGATCCGCTAGTGACATGCACTCCATCGCTCCAGGTCTTGCACCAAAGGGGGCGAGCTGTCGATGTTGAGTGACAGCTCTCCCCCTATTGGTGGGCGGGCCGGCGGGGTGGCTGCCCAAACGGAGGCGTTCCCATGAGAACGCCTGCTGTTTGGGGGCGGCCTCACTCACATCACAAGTGATGTCATTGGAGAGCTTCCAGCTCTGTTAGAGCTGAAAGCTCTCTGGGGCTTGCGATGGGTGAGACCCTACCACAAGGGTCTCGTCGCAAGCCCAATGGTCGCGATGGTCTTGACCATCGCGACCATCATCCTGGCCGCTCACAATAGCTGTGGGTGGTCACCCACAGCTATGCGAGCGGCCAAGAGGCCGCTCCAGAAAAAAAAGCCCGGCCCTGATTCAGAGGGAGCGCTCTGTCAGAGCGAGCGGCTCTGAATCAGGCCCTCAGTTTGCATTCAAAGACTCACATTTGGAAGCTTGATTTTTAATAGTTTGTTCCATGTTTCAGACATACATTTCCTTATAAACATTAATCACTCATAAGCAAGACTCTGATAATCAAATATACACAGTGATCTTTTCTTTATTACGTGACCAATCACTTGAACAATGTAGTCCTGTAAAGCAGTATATACAGTAGCTATTCTCTTCTGCAAATACTGAATAAAAATAAGTCCATACAGTAATCAGCCTGAGTGATACAATAAAATAATTTTGTCACAGTCACTGATCTATGGAGACCAAGATTTATTAGTTGGTTATGCTTAGATTAGGGCTCTGGAAATATTCCAGATAATTACCCAGTTCCGTGTTGAAGACCGGGTGCCTGGCAGATCTTAAGGTGCACATCCTCTTGCCGATTTCTATGAGCGATTGTCATTATCATTCAATCGCTCATGAAACGTGCATGAATCGGGCACATTAGTTGAACCTTGCACATCAATCATCGCCCGAACATGCTGATCAACCTGACGATAACGTCAGGTTGAGCATGTTAGGGGATGATTGATGTGCCTACACTAAATGACTGATCGTTCAGTGTAGGCACAGCACAGACTGTGAAACAACTGCGCGATTACAATGTTGTAATTGTGCAGTTATTTCAAAATCTGCTAGTGGATGTGCCCCCATAAGTGTGGTCTTAACCAATTAAGCTTGCAGTCAGCTTACCTATCCTCCTTCATCCTGATCGTGTGAATGGTATGTATTGGAGAGGGAATCTGTGTGTGAAGGGTTTTGCTGCAGCAATAGCCTGGTCTATTGACTGTGATCACTGGCTCCCGTTGTCTCTGCTGTGAGCATCGGACAGATGTCTTTGTACTCGCGGCATAAACCAAAAAGCAGCGGGTGTGACTGGTCCGTATATAATTGGTCTCCTTCCGACAGTGCTGGATGCAGGTTTACCAGGTAAGTATTGGCTGGGTCACAGGTGCAAACACTGATTCCACTGACGCCTTTTGCCCCTATGCAACGGGGGCTTTTCACCATATACTCTAATGACTGCAGTCTGCTGTAAATTAGGAATACAGGGCCTGATTCAGAGTTGGGAATAGAGAGAGATATCTCTCTCGACTGATCATCTTGGTGAAACCATGTTGCACTGCAGGTGGGGCAGATTTAAAATGTTCAGAGAGATTTAGATTTGGGAGGGAGGTGTCCAAACTGACATCTAAATTGTAGAGTAATAATAAAGCTGGGCAGTATTTGTGGGCTACATGTAAAAGCAGCCAGTATTTACCTACATACAAAAATATATATATATTTACACCCCTTGCATTGCAACATGGTTTGTCCAGGTACACAGTTAAGTGCTATCTCTCTCTCTATTCCCAACTCTGAATCAGGCCCACAGTACCAAGTCCCCACATGCAGTATTTTATAATGAGTCCCACAAATCATAGGCTTTGCTGTTGATTAAAAAAAATGCTACATTCTTATTGCATGAAATGCAATCACAGTTCATTAGCTTCCTATCATCAATCTCTAATTCACAAAACAATACTGTTTGGTTGCACTCTCCATGGTCAAACGCAGGATTGCTCAAGGAGGATATCCACAAACTGGTGAAATAGGCATGACCAGCATGCTATGGGCATGGCTAATAATTAATGAGCATTAAGTTACTATCCCTGTACCTCACCATGCAGTTTTAGCCCAAGCCCCTACCCCAATTATAATAAGCCCCCCTTACTTCTACACTTATCAGGGCCATAAATTAAAATGTAAAGATTTTGAATGTAATGATGCATTAAGCAGCCAACAGCCCTTACCTTTAGGTGCTGACCTGTAGCCGTGAGTAGTGAGTCACTCGATGAGTTCTGTAGTGGCCCATTGGGGGAGTTACCGTGGCTGGCCATTCACAGCAGCTCTTCCTCGGCCATCTTCATGAACACTTTTAGATGGCTGCCACGCATGTGCAGCAACTGTGAGTGCAGCCTGATAGGAACTCAGATTGCGGCAATGCAGAGAGAAAGACAAATGTGTCTCCACCTCAAAAAATCTTAGGTCTTGAGGGGAATTTTTTGGTTGCACAGACCCCCCCCTTCCCCTGAGTTCATCACTGCCATTCTGTCCTGGTTCTCATCCTACTTATCAAACACTCCTTCAGCATTACCACAAGGCTCAGTCCTAAGTAAGTCCTCTGTTCTGCTTTATGTCATCTCTTTTCAGATTTCAGTGTCATCTCTACATGAATAATATCAAATGTATCTATCATATACAATCCAGATCTCTCTCTGTCTAGTTTAGCCTGCGTTACAGTTCTTGCTGCCATTTCATGTTGAATGTAATCTCAGCACCTCAAATTTAATCTTTCAAAAACAGAGTGAATAATTCTCCCACCAGCCAGCAGAAGTTACCGAGCTGACATCTTTATTTCTGTTGACAAAAACAACAATAAATCCTACTGCTTATGCTCTGTTTTCTGCTTGATTCAGAACTGTCCTTTGATACCCACATGCCACATCTAATCTGTATCCAAATCATGTTACATACATATAAGAAACATTTTCACAATAAGCACATAACACACAATCTACTGCATTTTTTTCATTTGTCTCATTATCTCCTTCAATAATTATTGCAATAACCAGTACTAGTCTCCCCTTTCACCCATATCATCTATGTTGTGGCTAGTCTGATCTTCCTCACAAAACATTTCTTACTGCCACTCCATCTCTGTGTGTAAGTAAACGGCATTTACTTTACAGAAATCTACTTTGATGTCTGGTATGGGTTCTAGAAAATGGATAAACCACACATCAAACAAAGTAAATTTCCCCTTATGTTTTTATTCACTAAATAACTTTTTTATATTTGTCTTTTCAATGTTTTGTTCTCCCACATAAGTAAAAACACTGAGGGCCCGATTCATACCCAGATGCTGCTGCATCTTCTGCAGCAGACATAGAATGCAGGCGCATACTCTAGGTACTAAGAACAATGATAACACTGTACAACAAATTAATACTTTTTTTAATTTGTTTCCTTTCTAAAAATAGTCATACATTACTAATTTGAGGTCAAGAAAAACTAAATTAATTTCAGAATGTTTTTACTAGCTCTATTTTTTGAGCTACACTACTTGCACTATACTGTATGTACATTAGGAATATAGGGCCTGATTCAGAGCCGTTCGCTATTTGTGGTCGTTCGTTCAAAAACAAGGGGTGGCTATTCAAATGATCCGTTCGCAAATTGCAGTCTGTTCCCACCTCTAAGTCTGAACGAGCGAGCAAAACATACGCTCGTTTATTTGATAAAAACGCCCCCTGGCCGCACGCACCATACGTCATGTCCGCTATTTATTAGATTAATCGAGTACATCGTACAGCGTATGAACTGCTCGCTATTCTTGTGGTTGGAGTTTTCAACCGCTATTTTGCGAGCAGTTCTGAGTTAAAAAAAACCAAGTGACGTGGTCAATGACGCTGCTGTATTAATTATGCACTCCCTTAAAACGCCCGTTTTGACCTTTAAGCACGCCTGCGTTCGGATCTCCACTCCCCGTTTTCAAGCACCTTCCCCTGTTACCACCCACATACGCCTCATTCTGTCACTCAAAATAGCAGGCCCTCGCTATATTGCGTACCAACGATTTTCGGCCGCACTGACTGGTTCGCGCATGCGTACTAAAAACCGTACGCATGCGCAGATGTGCGAACATCGCTCGGAACGAGCGTACTGCCGCTAGCGAGTGGCTCTGAATGAGGGCCATAGTCATAGTGAAAAGCTATTTTAAAATAATCTGATATTTTCTTGATTGAATTAAAACAACTGTTATTTATTTTCATTCAATCACAAATAAGAACACAAAACTAAACAAACATACAGCATACGAAACAAACATACAGCATACGTAAGTACTATCTAATATAGTGGCCTATTCATGGGGGTGCTTTCTCTTTGCTTGTCGCTTGTACTCCTCTTCTGGGGCATCTCTTGTCACTGTCCAACAGTAGTGATTCACCTACCCTGATATCTTTGTTCCATTGCTGAAATGTCTTGGTGGAATCGCTCACTATGCTTGTCACTCAGTGCACCACAGTAATCTTGTGTGGGTAATCCCGTGAATTGCATATATTTGAATAGGGGAGGGGACAAATAACTGATTCATTTAATTGAGTCATTAGGCCCCGCCCCCTCTGTGCGGAACGCAGATTGCTGGTAAGATTCTCTCCATTCTGCCCACGTCACTAGGAATACCCCTACATCGTCATAAATGGGCTATATCTCGGAACTCAGAGCTAACTGAGAGTTTTTAATGTCATATTCATTCTTTGCATGCTGAAATCAATTAGAAGTAACTATTTTTACATCGGAAACATTTTCATTGTTGTGCAGTGTATTCAGAACAATCCTGATAAACTCTACAATTAACATGGAGTATAAGTGAGGTTATTAGTACATTTGGCCAAAAATGTTTGCCCATCCACTACATCAAGGTGAACCCCATAAGATGGGTCCCTAACATTCCTAATACTAACACATTAAGTCACTGTATCCAGGACTTACCTGTAATAGTGCCCATTCTAATATGTAGACAGAAATGTAAGAACCTCGGCTGATGATTAAAAAAACCTACTGGCAGATGGGTGGGGTGCAAATAATAAACAAAAGTAGTCTCAGCATTCAATTGTACAATATATACACAGATATAGGGGCTTAGACTGCACACCCTAATTTTAAACATAGTAAGAGGCGCTGTCATGCTGAAATTTGTAGTACACTGCAGGGGACATAGAATGCAGGCACACATCCTATGTAATCAAACAAGAAAAAGAAAAGGAATATTCCTATACGGGGCACTCATGGATATTAAATAAATACAATATATCAGGCGCCAAACAGTCACTTATCAGGTGAAAATATATAGGTGATATATGCTGCCGCTTGCCACCTGGGAATAATTGCCAATCTTCCCAACAGTAAAAATAGAATAAATATAGGTGGAAAGCGCTGCACAGACACACAAGGAATCAAAAGAAGTTTAATAAATCACTATTTAATAAACAGTAATACACAGTAATATACCTCCAGTCTTCTAATACTAAAAGGTTAATGTCTGGAATAGCATGGTACACTGCTAACATAAATACATAATGTAACAATACTAATGGATACAATAAAAGATATCAAATATGTCTTGGATAAAAATGACTGAATAGTCCCTCCTACATAAAAATAAAGTCACTAGTAGGACCGTAATGTTTGTCCATAGAAAGAAGATATTTGTTATATGCTTATGAGCCACACTCTGAATAAAGCAGTGGTGGCCTTGCTAGATGAATGAGGCAGGACAAATGATGGCTGTTGTTAGCTGACAAAATGTCCACATACAGTATATTGCACATACCCACAGCGTTTCCTCAGGTAGACAGATCTGTCCCTGCCGCAATGGATATATCCTCCGGCAGCACAGTGGGATCGCTGTTCCTACCGGCTGTATATTAGCCCTGCGGTCAGTGCTAGGACCCGTCCCCTCCTGTGGATATGTCCGTGCCACACCAGTGTGAGCTGTGTCCTCACAACCAAAGTCTGCTGTGTTGTAGAGAGGAAGTCCTACACCGCACAGGGTGAGTGGGTCACATCAGGAGTGTCAGCTAACCGACAATGCTGAGTAGCGGTGCCGGTGTGAGTGGCTCCACGGAACAGCAAACAACAGCTCCAGAGATGTGGGAGTGCACAAATTGAACAGTCGTGTTCCCTTTCACCTCTAACAGCGGCTTTATCAAAAAGGCAGGATAGGACTCATGGATATTAGTATGGATATTCAGATAGCAAAATAAATAATGATACATTAAAAATATAACTTTTAATATGAAGTCTAAAATAATGCTAGCGAAATATATTTACCTAAAAGAAAACACACAAAATATAAAAATGTATAAATGATCTCCAAGTTCCAATGTAATCACTGTTCTCACCTCAATGGTGTATATAACATTACAAAAGGTGATATATGTTTATATACATATATAGAGAAGTGATGATGGACGGCACTCCGGTATACCAATAATAAATCAGGCCACTCAATGGTGGTGGTCAACGTTTCAGAGGCGTGACCTCTTTTATCAAGACCTTATGAATAAATGCAAAACAAACAGACAATAAATAGTCACTCACCAACGTGCAACACTCTACCACGCTCCCCGTCCCAGCGCCAATGACGTCATCAATCGCGGCAACCCGCTGGCGTCACGCAACAAAGGGGGGGCGTGGCTTGACTAACGTGCCCATCACCAAGGCAACAGTATACACAAAGATAAGCAGGGCGCTGGGACATAAACGAACGGTCAATACATGTAGCTCACTAGAACAAAGGTATGCGTGAATGAAAACCACTCCTATCAGCACAAAAAAACATCCCATACATCGCAAGGGGCTGAAATAGTACATCTGATAAGCCAGCAAAAATAGGGGTAAAGGAAGAGAAATGTGACATATGTAAGTAATATGTCCAGGATGTGCACCGAAATGTGCGACTAGCCCTACAAATAGAACTCACATAAATGGGAACTGGAGCTATTATAAAAAGCACGAGAGGGACAGCATCTCATTGAGGCCGGATGGATGCACTGTATCCACGTTGCCTCTTTCTGCAGCAGTATGCGACCCCTGTCTCCACCTCTTATGCTAGGGGGGACCCAGTCAATCATCTTATATCTAAAGTACTCAAACCGTGTTTGGCATCATGGAAGTGCCTTGCCACAGGCTGCTCAGAGGGTTTACCATCTATTGCTGCTCTGATGCTGGACCTGTGGAGCGCCATGCGCTCCTTTAGCTGCCTCGTGGTTTTACCTATATATAGGAGCCCGCAAAGGCATCTAATGTAGTAAACCACGAACTTGCTTGAACAGGTAAGGGGGAACCTAATCCAGAATTTTTTGCCCGATCTGGGGTGCACAAAAGTGTCTCCGACCTCCAAGTAACTGCATGTGATGCAACCTATGCATCAATAGTTGCCCGCTTTACGGGTAAGGAAATGACTCAACTTGGGGGATTTAAAGGCGGAGACATCATTGTGCACAACCAGATCTTTGATGTTACTGCCTCGTCTGTAAGCTGGCATAATAGAGGTGTTTTCTAGGACATTGAAAGAGTCATCTCCAGTCACAATGGGCCAAAGATCTTTCGCGGATTTCATCAGTTTGCCACTTAAAGCCGTGTAGTCTTGAGTCCAAACCATGCGTTGGTTATTATTCTTCCTAACAGAAGCCAGTTTTAGGGCATCAGTTCTGCTGATTGACAAGGCTTTATTCATTGCTGATCTTAAAATTTTAGGATGGTATCCTCTAGCGAGGAATTTGTTAGTCATCAAGTCCATCTGCGTGATGGCATCTTCCCTATTGCTGCATATTCTGATGATCCGCATATATTGAGAGAATGGTAAGACTTTTTTAGACGCTATGGGGTGATAACTAAAGGCATCAAGGTATTTGTTCCTGTCCGTCTTCTTTGAATAGATTGAGGTCTCAATGGCAATGTCCTAGAAAACACCTCTATTATGCCAGCTTCCAGAGTCATTTCCTTACCCGTAAAGCGGGCAACTATCGATGCATAGGTTGCATCACATGCAGTTACTTGGAGGTCGGAGACACTTTTGTGCACCCCAGATAGGGCAAAAAATTCCAGATTAGGTTCCCCCTTACCTGTTCAAGCAAGTTCGTGGTTTACTACATTAGATGCCCTTGCAGGCTCCTATATATAGGTAAAACCACGAGGCAGCTAAAGGAGCGCATGGCGCTCCACAGGTCCAGCATCAGAGCAGCAATAGATGGTAAACCCTCTGAGCAGCCGGTGGCAAGGCACTTCCGTGATGCCAAACACGGTTTGAGTACTTTAAGATACTGCTGCAGAAAGAGGCAAGGTGGATTCACGTTCTCAATACAGTGCATCCATCCTGCCTCAATGAGATGCTGTCCCTCTCATGCTTTTTATAATAGCTCCAGTTCCCATTTATGTGTTAGTTCTATTTGTAGGGCTAGTCGCACATTTCGGTGCACATCCTGGACATATTACATACGTATGCCACATTTCTCTTCCTTTACCCCTATTTTTGCTGGCTTATCAGATGTACTATTTCAGCCCCTTGCGATGTATGGGATGTTTTTTTGTGCGGATAGAAGGAGTGGTTTTCATTCATGCATACCTTTGTTCTAGTGAGCTACATGTATTGACCGTTCGTTTATGTCCCAGCGCCCTGCTTATTGATACCATCATCGGCACCGGGACGGGGAGCGTGGTAGAGTGTTGCACGTTGGTGAGTGACTATTTATTGTCTGTTTGTTTTGCATTTATTCATAAGGTCTTGATAAAAGAGGTCACGCCTCTGAAACGTTGACCACCACCATTGTGTGGCCTGATTTATTATTGGTATACCGGAGTGCCATCCATCATCACTTCTCTACATTATAACTGTTCCTTACAGAGTACAGCAAGAGGGGCACCCGGACCGTTGAATGTGCTTTTTAGTGCTGGACATCCCAAGTACTATTTATATATATATATATGCTGACCTCATAAAGGGTCCTCTATTCAGGCCAAATATTATAAACATGTGATAATAATATCACCTAATAGGTGAAATGCCTGTGTAAATTAGACCTAATAGGTATAGACTGGTAGTGGATTAATTCAATAAAGAGTGATGTTGATGATAATTATTCGACCACATCAATGAATGTATCAATCCTAATGAAAAATTATATGAAATAGAAATATATATTGTTATTGAATACCAATCAAAAACAGTTATTAATCCAATCTATCCTTCAATATGTATTGCAGCAGCATGTGCCGCATGCCATGTGTCATCTATCTGACGTGCAGTTCGCTTGTTTGCTTAATCATGGACTCTATGATTACGCAAACAAGCGAAACGCGCATCTGATAGATGACTTGCGGCATGCGGCTCACGCTGCTGCAATACATATTTTAAAATCTGTTTCAATGTTGATATGTTTGTCTGTGTATATGTACGAAAGTAATGGGAGTTTGAGCGCTGGACAGAGGCATGTGGCACGCGATGCACGCTGCCATTATGCATAGCTCTCACTCCTTGTAAATAATAATCTGACGCTGGGCTGAGTTTTATACACTAAACTCCCGTAATAATGTTAGTTCCATTGACCATCAATAATATTAGCGCTGACTAGGATTAATATTGGGCAAATCCTGATTTTCATATTAACAGCGCTATGATACATGATTGCAGTATTTGGCAACATTGTAAATGTTGGTCGAGGAATAACACAGTGAAGACACTATATGATTCCTCCTGATGTATTTGGGCATTGAATTAAACTATTCATTTAAGAATTATGTGATCTAGGATTAATTGCTGATGTGAACAGAATATTTAAGAGCATTGATGCCGATATTTATTAAATATCACAATTACACTCGAGGTGGACTATTGGTATAGTCACACAAGCTAATCCTTTGGTCACATTAATAATATTAACATACTCAATAATATATTTACTATGAGTGAATAGTTAATGATATATAATGGACATATAGTGTAGTAACTGTTATCCTTGTTATTTATATAGTGGAACTGTTTATGGGTAGGCACAATAGCCCAGACGATAGCCTGGGATTGAAGGATAGATTGGATTAATAACTGTTTTTGATTGGTATTCAATAACAATATATATTTCTATTTCATATATTTTTTCATTAGGATTGATACATTCATTGATCTGGTCGAATAATTATCAACAACATCACTCTTTATTGAATTAATCCACTCCCAGTCTATACCTATTAGGTCTAATTTACACAGGCATTTCAACTATTAGGTGATATTAATATCACATGTTTATAATATTTGGCCTGAATAGAGGACTCTTTATGAGGTCAGCATATATATATATAAACATATATCACCTTTTGTAATGTTATATACACCATTGAGGTGAGAACAGTGATTACATTGGAACTTGGAGATCATTTATACATTTTTATATTTTGTGTGTTTTCTTTTAGGTAAATATATTTCGCTAGCATTATTTTAGACTTCATATTAAAAGTTATATTTTAAATGTATCATTATTTATTTTGCTATCTGAATATCCATACTAATATCCATGAGTGCCCCATATAGGAATATTCCTTTTCTTTTTCTTGTTTGATTACATTTATTATTCCTGGGTGCACCTACCCATTACTATAATTGAAACTATATTTACATATCAGGGAAGGATTAATTTGAATTGAGAATCTGTGCGGGTATTTTGTCTTGTTCACACACTCTATGTACTAAGAACAATGATAATCAAAATAATCCTGATAAACTCTACAATTAACATGGAGTATAAGTCTTCAGCAGCACCAAGATGGATTTCCACAGGCACAAGACGCTGCAAGTGGCATCTCAGATTTGAACTGCATGTGACTCAGAATAAGGCTTATTATGGTTAGAGGGTCCTGGTAAAAAATCTAAAATCTATAGCAAATTAGGAGTTTACTACTGGGGTTAAGGGGTGCACATAGCAACTAATCAGATTCTAGCTATTATTTTATAGAATGTGCTAGATAAATTACAAGTAAAATCTGATTGGTTGCTATGAGCAACACCTCCAGTTTTATAAACCCACAGTTTAGTAAATATATCCCCAAGTGTATATTGTTCCAGCCAGATAGCAGTGATAAAAAGTACTTAGTGGGATGTCATGATTGTAGATTATTTATATTGATTAATGAAAAAAATATGTTCTCATTGTCATGATCTCTCTTAAAGACAAAAGTTATCTTGTAAAGCATTTCCAGCAAATCACTATGTTCCTATAAGCAGCCAAGGGATTAATGCATTTTAATAGAATAAATATCTACTATATAATTGAAAGGCCTACTTTCAGCCAGTTTATCTAGATTTGTTTATTTAGAGATGCCCTGAAATTATATAGGGACAATTAGCCATAAAATACAATCAATGTGGTCCAAATCATTGGGAAAATATCCAGAGATAATAGATACATTTGATTGTTATCCACATAAAGGTGATATTGAAATCCAAAGGAGCTTATTAGAGAAGGACAATGGGTCTGCTAAATAGCATTATGATATACAATAGCTGATAGAAGAAGCAAAGAAGACTGAAGTACAATAAGTAGGTTAAAAACAATACCTCTGTGAGAACTGAGAATCCGGTGATGGCATATGAATAGAGAAGAACCTATCTAAGTAGAAGCAATAGAGGCGTTTAGATGTATTAGTAATCAAATCATTGACCTTAGTAAATGCATTAACTGTGGAGTTTTGGATACAAAAGCCTGAAAAATATTCCAATATGTTGTGTGAGGACTGGAAATGTGTGAGATGCATGATGTGAGTGTAGGGAGGTCAGATATAGGTTGGAAATGTAGAAGAGTTTGGATCAGAATTAGTTATTTCATTAAAGCTGTAGTAACAGCATGCATGCATGAATAAGGATATGAGACAATACCGAGTAGATTTACTAAACGTTGGTTTATCAAAATGGCATCTGTAATAAATACTAAGCAAGCCTGATTTAGCATTTATTACTGTCGCCACTTAGTTTAAAAATATTGATCTAAGCCATTTATCATCAGCGACTTTATTAAAAACTCACATTTTTTTTA
Organism: Taudactylus pleione; assembly: GCA_031769625.1. Classification (NCBI taxonomy): domain Eukaryota; kingdom Metazoa; phylum Chordata; class Amphibia; order Anura; family Myobatrachidae; genus Taudactylus; species Taudactylus pleione. The sequence continues at coordinate 7,903,986 of JAUIMM010000324.1, read as the reverse complement.
AATCTACTCTGAGATGTTAATTAAAGCATTGATGGGCACAGGTACTAGACAATGTTTGACTGATCTCTGTGGGTGGAGATATTTATTTTAAAAAGATAGCAAATGAGGTCTAAATGTGAGTAGGATAGAGAGAATTGGGCGAACTCTTCTATCTGGCAACATAAAATACAAACAATGTAATTAAAGGTGACACCATAATGGGATACTTCTGAGTTACTGTGCGATGCATTGTAATCTTGTGTACATTTATCTCATCTGATTTAATGTGACTGGATCTCCCTCCCTAAGACTACCATGCTAAAGGATGCAAATAGAATGCAACAATTATTCCTTGTACTTGTCTCTTGCTACATCCTGGATGCTTTTGACATGGTAGGGAATAGGGGAGAGAAGAAACAGCAGTCAGCTATGGTGGACTCATTTCCAGTAGGCTGAGAGGGACACAATTAATGAAAAGCAGTGAATCATCTGAGGTAGTTTCTGGCCAAAAGATCCCTCACCATGATAGTGCCTATCACAGGTACAGTATATATCACAGCGCCTATCACACAGCTTCGTAACTGCAGGGAAGCCCCTTCACATTCTGGAAGAGCCTCATGTGGGCAAATTATCATTTTTTTCTTCTGAAACCTTCTGAAAACTGCACTATCTTGATAAACAGGTACTGATCTAAGATCTACACAAAATATCAATCCTGACCCTTCTACCATAAATCTCTTGCTCATAGGTATGCGCAGTCTGAAAACAAACACTGGATCAGGACCTTTTTTTAAATTGTGGGATCCATTTACCAATTGGTACCAGGGGGTGTGGAAAAGAAACATGTTAGGCTGTTACTCTGGGAAACAGATATCATTTAATATCAGATCTAGCTAATCTAGTCCCTTGAGATCGTTATCTCGGGCAGTTAGGGGGGTAGTGTTGAATAACTATAAATATATAAATCAGTGAAGCAGAGATTATTTATTGAATTATGTTTGTCCTGCCATCATCCAGAGAAAGTGGAGCGTCTATAAAGGTTTTTGTTAGTATTCTTAGGGTTGACCAGCTCAATATTGGTGCTGGTGCTGATTGCAAATTGTGGTTTGAAAATCGATATTAAAACACTGGTTATATTGTTTTCAAATTTTTATTTTATTTGTGATGAACATTTATTTTGTTGCTCAAATTCTCATGTTGCATTTTGTAATGTTTTTGCATGGCACACAGTAATATTCACTGCATGACTTAAGAAAAGAACTTTGAAAGTACAGTACTGTAAAATGTAGTCATTTAAGCTAGGACAGAAACTGAAAAAATTGTTTACTTTATTTTAACAATCTTTAACTACAAGCTATGGATGCACATTTTGAACTTATACTTGGAGTTCAAACTTCAAAGTCAAGTTAACAACTTTTCAAGATCAACCAAAAGTTCAAGTTTGTCGAACTGGTCAAGTTCAAATTGAAATTTGAACAGTGTAGAGTAGCACGAGGATCTCCATTTGCAGGCTCTCAAAATGAAAATGTCAATGTGGCCAGTCATTATATAAATTAATAATATAAACAAATTCAAATTAAAGATACTGAAGAATGTTGAATACATTCCCTTACTGTGCAAAAGATCACAGTTAAATAACAGGTATCCAAATCGAAAATCAATAGATTGACAGTTAATAGTTTGACACCAAATGGTCGACAGGCAAAATGTCGACATGGTCACAAGGTCCCCAGTGACAAAAGGTCGACTGAAAAATAATCGACAACAGGGTTAAAAGGTCAACAAGTTCAAATGGTTGACAAAAATTGTTGACATGTTTTTCAACTTTTTTTACGTTTAGGGTTATGGTTAGGGTGAGAGTTAGGCAAATGGGGTTGGGTAAATTTTTGATCTTGGATAAGTTATTTTTCTGTGGTACTGATACAGTATGTCTCCAGCTGTCTCCAGCTGCTGGCATATTCAATGACACATACCTACTTTGCGTTTCAAATTCCAACTTCCCTGTAATTTGTGCTGTTCCTTTAAATATGACATCACTTGACTTGATAAGCATTCTGGTATTTGGATTCCAGAATCTGTAACCCTTATTTTAATTGCAATAGCCAAGCAAGATGCACTTTATGAAATTTTGAATCCAGCTTGCATCTTCTCTCTTTTAGTATATGCACATAGGCAGTACTTCAAAAAGTTCTGAGATGCTTTACATTTGTTTTTTTCTTCCTGAGCAGACTTCATTTCGTGTTTTGCCTTTTAAGGCAACTGTTGGAGATTGATTCTTTAGGTAGACTGCTATAGATACTGCTTCTGCCCAAAATTGCTTGTTTAGGGCTATGGACCTTATTCAGAGTTGGTCGCAAGCGCTGATGCACTCGTAACCGACTCAATGGTTACTCCTGTGCATGCGCAGCTGCCGCACTGCGCGTGCGCAAGCCCCGAAGCGACAGATAAACTCAGTTGCTCTGGAGCTCGCTACCAAAGGGGCGGCTGTCAATGTTGATCGACAGCTCGCCCCATTTGGTAGATGGGCCGGGGGGGTAGTTCCCAAAATGGATGCGTTCCTTAACAAACACCTACCATTTTGGGGGCGGCCGCACTGACATCATCAGTGATGTCAGTGGGGATCTTCCTGCTTGATCAGAGCAGAAAGCTCCCTGGGGCTTACGAGTGCCCAGACCCAACCTTAGGGTCTGGTGGTAAGCCCTGCTGGTCACGATGGTGATCACCATCATGACCATCAACCTGGTCGGTCGTTAAGCTGTGGGTGGTAACCCACAGCTTAGCGATCGACAAGGAGGCGGCCGTTCAGGATGCAAGCGGCCGCCCTGATTCAGTGCGACCACTAGCAACTATCGACCGCCTCTGAATTAGGTCCAATGTCCTTTAGTATACATCTGGCTTTCTCCACTAGTGTGCAGTTTGCTCATTCACTTACACCATTTTTCTTAGAGGTGTAGGCTATGGTCAATTGATGTTCAATCCCATATTTCTTTAGGAAGAATTTCACATCTTTGTTTAGATACTGTATTCTCCACCACTATCACAACTCAGAGTTTGAGTCTGTGACCCATTTGATTCTCTATGTCTATTGTAGTCTGCGATTTTCTCCACTGCTTCAAACTGCTCTTTGATGTACTGCACACAATATGTGCTTCATTCTTGAGAAGCCATTAATGAATGATACAAAGTAACTGTAGCCACTTAATGACTTAACTTCCATTGGACCACTCACATCTGTATGTACTAATTATAGTGGTGCTTCAGGTTCTGCTTGCTGACTTTGGAAATGGCTGACGGGTTTGTTTTCCCATTATACAGCTTTCACTTACAGGTTTCTCTGTATTAGTCGCTGACATACCTGTGCCCATTTTGTTCAGTCATTTTTGAACACTGACCAAGGTGACCAAATCTTCTGTGCCAGAGTTCCATAGACTGTGACACAGTTGTCATCATTGACAACACTGCTGTTTTAAGGACATACAATTGATGGCACTGGGTACCTGTTGTTATCACAATCTCTTTTCTGTTCCATACAATGCATTTTCCTTTTTGAAGTGAACTCTGACCTGTCTGCTGTAGGAAACTGATGGCTATAAGATCCTATTACATCTCTGGTACTTAAAGCACATCTTGGCTTTTGATGACTCTTATGTAGTCCCAATTTTAAGCGGGCTGTAATTGGTCCAAATTTGTGGCTGTAAGCAATTCCTTTGATTGTAATAGGATCACATGTATAGTAGCTAATGTGATGAATCACTCTTCATTGTATATGAAATGATTGTAGCACCTGAATCAATATACCAACAATCTATTCTGTGACAGTCTGTGACCTAAGTGCTGATCCATCTTTGTGATTGCATTTATTGTCCTGCATAGCAATCATGTTCTTTAGCTTATATTGAAATGCTTTGTGACCTATTCTTTGACACATAACTCTTGAACTTAAAATGCATAAGCTTCTCACTTTTAGGGGCATATACAACTGGGCGCGAGTTTTAGCGAGTTAAAAACCTTGCGCACCGTGCACCCAATTCTGGAATACTGTGGGTATGCGCACTCCCGCTACCCGCGGTATTCAATTTAAGAAATAGTGGTCCTGGAGATTTCAGCTCTGAAAACCCTGCGCCGCGTAAAATGAAAAAAAAAAAAAAACACCTACCTGGCAGGGGGTCTCCACGGCTCTCTCTTCTTATTGGAGAGGGGGCTGCTGGGAGTCCCAGGGGCTGATGGGAGGAGCAAGGGCTGCTGGGAGATGTAGTTCTCCCAGAGCCCATTCCGGAGGCCCACACACACTGCATCGGGGGTCACATACACACATCACTCACACACACACACTCACTCATACACACTTACATACACCACACACACTGACATACTCACCCTGCTGCAGAAGAGCCGGGTCCCGACGCTGGATGGAGAAGAAGATGCAGAAGATAGCGCTTCGGAAGGTGAGTACTTAAGGACTAATTAAGCTAATTGGATACTTCGAATTGCTTAATTAGTCCTCACGGGGGGTGCCACAGGGGTGTCACAGCAAGTCTCATCGATTTTAGGAAAAATCGCGCTTGCTCAGGAGGTGCGTGAAAAAAACCTCCCGGTGCGTGTTTTTAAAAATAACACACACCTAATAGAATAGCAAAAAACCCGCACCTGCAGGAAAAACCTCGCAGGTGTGGGTTTTTTGCTATTCTCGCACACAATTGAATATGCCCCTTAGTGTGTCATTCAATATCATCAGGATTCAACTCAACTGGCACATGCTCCTGAAACTGTAGAAGTTTTACTCTGACTTTGAGGTTAACTTGGCTTTGTTTGACTTCATTGCTACAACTAGAAAGTCAAACTCAGGTATTCAATTCTGTAGCATCACTGAGGCAATTTCTTCATCATGTGTTTGTACTCCTGCAAACATTAAGGGCCATATTCAATTAGTTTTGCACCTTCGATACTTTTTCACATTCCAGACTTTTTGCTTACATCGCGTGCTTTGCATGCGGAAAAGTATTGGGCACGCTTCCGCTATTTGCTGTATTCAATCAGAAAGGACGCGAAAATGGCACCCGACGAAACTGAAACAGGCGAAAAGTCCTGTAAAAAATGGGGAACTCACCCTGACACCCCCCAAGAGATGCACTAACATTGGGGATCACTATAGATGCCCCCGATTAGCCTTAATGAAGATAATTGGGGTGTTTAAGTTGTGCCAATTGGTGCCAATTAGCGCATTAGCACAAGTGGTGAAGAATAGCATTAAGCAGTATATTTATGTGAAAATAACTGCTCCCAGCAAATTCAGGGTACTGGAAAATAAGTTGCTAAAGTGAAGTTTTAAATTACGGTTGAATTATGTTGAAAATTATGTTGAAAACCCACCTGCCGCAAGCACCTGAAATAAAAGAAAACACCTGCCCCATACTTGTGGACCCCAGAAGTCTATTTCGCTAGTTTTTAACTTGGTCCCCCAACTTTGGACTTTTTCGCCCCCAAAATTAAAGTACTTTTTTGGGGTGTTCTAAAGTTTTTTTTTCTTTAAATTCGAAATAATTTATCTTAGGGGGGACTGTACCAAGGATGCAGGGGGGTTTCCTGAAGTGCGCACCCCAAAACCGCAATTCTGCACTTTTTTTCATCTGCTATTCGTAGGCAAATAGTCTTTGCAATTGAATACGGTGGAAAGTTTCCGCCTGGCGAAATGACTTCATCCGTGGATACTGACTTTTCGCCTCTAATTGAATATGGCCTTAGTTGCTAAAAATAGACATCATTCTGTCAATGTAGTCACTCATACTGCTGGATTCTTCTCATTAGACCCCCATCTTCATATGCTGCCTGCAGTGCTGTCCACATGTCGTTGCTGACACTTTTTACATTATCTGGGCTTGGACTGTCACCAAGTTCTACCATAAATTTTCACAAGCTTTCATTCTTTAGTTGCATCTCTATAGCAAACTTGCATGAGGCATAATTCCCTGCACCTTTTACCTTGACAAACCCTAGTATGGATGTAGCTCCTGTGTGCATACTTCTCATTGCCATGTATTTGCAGCTCCTGTACTTTGATTAGCTTTTTGTGCTAACACACTGCAATAGAAACATAGCATCTGTTTGCTGCTGAGTGTTCTAGTATCTTGGTGCCTATGAAACTGTACATTCTGCTTCTGAGCCCATAACCTGTTGTAATATATGTGTACATCTGGCGATGGTATGTCAGAGTGAAGGTCCACACCAGCTGATGCCCTGAGTCAACGAATGGCCCAGTATTTAACCAGTGGGATGGTTAATTCTGCAGCAATGTGAAATGTACAGCCATACTCACAATAATGCATACACAGACTTATCACGTGGAGAGTGGCATGCAGGTCAATGCCCAGTTACGTCATTGTTGTCGTTCCTGTGGCTGGCAAATGGGTCAGTTGGTGGATCACCCATACACACAAGCAGATGCACTAATATATCTGCTAGATAAATTATTATCTGCCATGCTGCACAGCCAACGCGATATAAACATGAACAACATAATTCACAGACATATTGGCCAATACACTTAGAGATCTATATTGCTCGCTGACTGTATAAAGGATATATCGCATAGTGTGTACCCAATCAAAGGCAACCTAGCAGATGAGACAAGCCCTGTAAGTGTTTAATGAATTGTGCCCTTAAATCCATGTATTAAGTAAAAAAAAATGAGTATGCTAAAATTTGGCCTGTTTTAGATTAAGAGTGTAGCACATGTTCATGTTAAACTTTGGACAAGTTTATCTAGGTTGGGATTGTTGGCACATTAGTAGTGTAGTTTGCTAATGTTTATAGTATTGTGGTTGTCAATTTGCTCTGCATTGTTCTTTTTTGTAAAGAAAAACTAATCACAGCAAAAGCTGATCTTTATCTGTGAGAATGGGGCCGTTCAGAAATTGGATATTATGACTGACTTGTGGTTTCCTAAATAATAGCAATAATCAGGACATACTATATTGCAAATTGATGGATTTATATAGAAGCAGGGCCAATAATATCACAAAACCTTATCTTTATCACTATTTTTTTTATATGGGATCACAGTATAAGAAAAAACTATTTAAATTTGAATGCATGTATGTAATATTTTATATTTCAGTTTAGGTGTTTAGCCGTCACGTAACTTTTTTGATATACAGTAGCTAATCCTTGTCTAGTGGTACTGAATGATAATAAAAATAAGCATCCAAGTATGGTATACATTCATTAGCAAGAGCAGAAACAATTCTAATGAAACAAATACTTATTTGTATATTAAGGAACACTAATAGGGGTGTTAGAGTTACAAAAGAAAAATAAAAAAATAAGGAAATCAAAAGAATGAAAATATTATAAAATATATAATTATAACAAAGACCACAGAATTGCCTTTCCAAATATGTTATTTTTTTAATTCTTTCTAAACTTATTGCAACAATTACAAATGAAAATATTTTGTGATCATTTATCATAAATTGATGCTCCGTCGCTTCTCTTTATTAAAATAAAACAAGGTAATTGTGAAACTATTAATTTATACAACATATTATTAAATTTGATCAGTGATCTATGGAATTCACTTAGATCGATTCTAAAGATTTAATTTAGCATATCTAGTATGCAGAGGAAGCATATTAGTATTTGTTTATTTTTGATTAATGAACCAACAAGTGACATGAAATGTGTCTTTCAGTTTTGGAAGTTATTCACTGCAGAGTAAAAACAAGTTATTATTGTTTCTTTTACAAACTTTAAAATTTACCGTGTGCATTTGCACTTTAGTTTACTATAATATGTATGCATAGCAAAAATTTTAAAAATTATATTTTGTTCAGGGCCAGTTTTAGATAGTGGAGCCCAGGACAATAATTTATTTTACCCCCCACACACACTGACCACTCCATATGGCATCAAACACAGGGTGTCTAATCCCAGTTGCTAAGCAACATGTGTATACATATTTACAAGCCTTACTAAGCATCCATATACAAGTAAATTTTATATATATATATATATATATATATATATATAGTCCAATACTTGCAAAAACGCGGCACTCAGATTCTTCAATATACCGTGAAGAGAGACCCTCTCCGGGCTAACTTTATTGTGTCATAGTCGACGTTTCGGGGAACTTGTCCCCTTTCTTTAGACAACATGAACATGAACAGTACAAACATGATAATTGAATAGAAAAAACACTCACCCATACCTCTAATCAGGTGTGCTAGGCTCCAACCACCGTCAGACCCACGTGCCACCAACCGGAAGAGCAAGCAGCGTGAACCGGAAGTGACGCTGTGTCCTCCGGCATCAGGAACCATGGCAACCTGGAAATCATGGTAACAATATAAACACACACTGCGTGAGGCTCATAATTAGCCCGGCAAGAGAAAAAGCACAAAAAAAAAACCCACATACATATTGCACATTCATAATAAATACAATATACAAACATTGTTAAAGTGACAACAAATTAAGACTGTGAGAAGCCAATAATATGGCTAATCACAGAAGAATATTAAATGCATTTTATAAGCTATAAAGGTGCACTAACTAACACCAAATAAAATTGCAAAATATCAAAATGAAACCAGTGTTAAGAAATGGAAAAAAAAAATGAAGTTGAAGAAATGCAAAAAATTTCATAATTTATTATATAAACGACTGGCAGACAAGGCACTTGAAAATCTTTCTAAAAAGTACCAATAACCGACTAATTATATGCTTAGTTATAATACTGACATCTAGTGGTGAAATCCAATACTTTACCGAAAAAAACCCTAAATATTGGCTAAAACAAGACTAGCCAGAAAACCTGTATAAATTAAATACCATAACAAATGACAGACTGAGATTAAAATAATAATATAAAAAAATCTTACATCTGTAACAATATAGTATAGAACCTAACTCTTATACCAATAACGTACTAATTCTCATACTATATAGAAATAATGAAAAAATAATCGCAAGCATATAATCCTGAAAAGTTATACATTATAAAAAATTAATAAGGCCCAAATTCTCATTAAGACCTCTTGGAGATAGTGTGTCTAAACGATGTATCCATTACAGGAGACGTCTGCCCCTGTCTCCCCCTCTTGGGGATAGTGGTACAAAATCAATAATTTTATAACGTAATGTAGCCAAGTTGTGTCTTAACAAGCTAAAATGCTACGCAACCGGCTGCTGACTAGAACCTGTAGCCAACGCTGATCTATTTGCCGATCGCTGTTGGGCAATACGTATTTTGAAAGTACACTCCATTTTGCCTATTTAATAGAGCCCATAGGGGCAGATTATAACATAGACAACAAAACTTGAATTGCAGAAGAGAGGCCATGCAATTTTAAATTGTTTACCTGAATGTGGATGTTTAATGTGCTCACCTACTAATAAGTAAGAACATGTAGTGCACCCCAAATATCGGAAACAACCATTTTTTTGACGCAAGAAGTGTGATGTCTTGGTTTTAGAAAACCCTGTGATGTCTGTTTTCACAACAATGTCCCTGATGTTCTTGTTTCTAGTGTAACATGGCATGAGACGTGCTTTAGAGAGACATTTTAAGTCAGGATCTGTACTAACCATGGACCAAAGTCTTTTTGCCTCCTTACGGGTATGATTACTATTGATGTTATATTCGTTTACCCGTGGAATAATAGGCTTGTCACTTTTCTTTACTGTAGTAGATTTTAATAGAGACAATCTATTTTTAGACATCGCCTTATTCCTGGCCTTAACTAGAATGTCTCTAGGGTACCCCCGTGCCAAAAATGTATTAAACATGTTGTCCAATTGTTTAAATACTGTCTCACTGTTACTATTACATTTGATAACTCTAAGGAACTGAGAGTACAGCAGACCTTGCACTGAAGACGTTGGGTGGAAGCTATCATGGTGCAATAGAGTATTATGGTCAGTGGGTTTAGTATATAAAACTCAGTTTGAATCAAACCCTCATTGACCATAATAAGAATGTCAAGAAAACAAATTTGTTGTTTATCTGCCGTATTTGTTAATTTAATCGGATTAGTTGATGAATTTTGTATTGTAATGACCTCCATTAGAATTTTAAGATCACCTTGCCAAAACAGTAAAATATCATCTATTTAACGATAGTAAAGAATAATGTGACTGGCAATATTGACATCTTCAAAAAATAGGCATTTTTCTACATACCACATATAGGTGTTAGCAAAAGATGGAGCAACAGACGACCCCATAGCGCAACCTGTACGCTGTCTGAAAAGCTGGCCATTAAATAAAAAATAATTATGTGTTAGAGTAAAACCCAAAAGATCAAAAAATAACTTTATGTCTGGGCCTGCATAGTTACTGTTGGCTGTGATAAGATCTCTAACAGCCATAAGGCCTGCCATTATGGGGGATGCAGGTATATAGGCTTGCGACATCTAACGTCACCAGTGTCGTATCTGCCGGTAACCTTTCTAACTCATATAGTTTCAATAGAAGCATATTAGAATCTTTCAAGTAAGTAAAGGTGTTTTGCACACAAGGCTGAAGACATACATCAAGGTAAATTGCCACCGGTTCACACAGAGACCCCCGGGCAGAGATAATAGGTCTGCCCGATGGGTTCTGTGAGTCCTTGTGCATCTTTGGTAAAATGTAAAACAACGGTACTACAGGGTACCCAACTGATAGCTTTGACAACAATTCAGCTGATATAAAACCACCAAGTACTGCTTGTTGAAGAATCAAATCTAACTCATTTTTATACCTTACAGATGGATCAGAATCTAACAGTTCATAAGTATTAGAGTCACTGAGTAGGCGAACACATACAGCTGTATATTTGTCTGTGTCTTGTATTATAATAGAACCCCCTTTATCGGCCGCTCGGATGATTATATCCTGGCGTTTGCCGAGTGACTTGAGAGCCTGTCGCTCTTCCAAAGGGAGATTATGATAACAAGAACCATGATGTAATTTACCAGTATTTTCCAAAAGTCTATGAAAGGTTCTCAGTGATGCATTATTAAACAAGGGATCAAAAGAAGACTTGGTACCCAATTTCTGCAATTTAGCAGGTAGTGAGTTCTTAGCTTCAATGGACGGGCTTTTAGCAAAATGTTCCTTAAGTTTAAAGGATCTATATAATTTGAACATGTCAACCTTCCATCTAAAGGGATTGACTTTATTGGTAGAGACAAAAGATAGACCTGTGCTTAAAACCTTATGTTTTGCTATTGAAAGAGTACTTGAGGACAAATTGAAAATCATGTCCTCCTGAATTTTTGGCTTCTTCTTTATGGCTTTGCCTTTTATTCTGCCCTCCTCTCCTGGTGTACTGGCTCCTCGGGCTGCTCCTCCAGTCCGGGTGCTGACCCCTAAAGGGATAATGGGTCATTTGGGGTGGACATCTATCGATACAGTTGCTGAAGCTGCAGTAAACTGATTGTCTTCAGATTCACTAGCAGATGTACTGGTGAAACGTAGTCTATACGGGCACCTTTTTATTTGATTAAAAGGGCCTCCTCTTTGTGTATTACTGCTATTGCCCAACCAGGTATACACTCTGTGCTGTGCATAATCTGCTTGCACTTTTAGTTTATCTTTTTGTATTTAAGAAGATCTATCTTGTATTGTTCCACCTGTTCGGAAAGTTTAGTTAACCAATCAGTCTCCTTATCAGATGATAATTTTGTCAGAACCTCTTTTTCTAATGCAACTATTTTATTCCTTGTGCTGTTTAATTCTCGGGTAGACTCCTCCACCACAAGTAGAATAAGGTCCATAGAACATTTATTTAATATGGACACCCATCGCTTTACAGAAAGGCATACTGTAACGCCCAATGGTAGGTGTATTATGAATCCGGAATACCCGTGGCATTTGTTTAGAGTGGTGGTAATCTGAAAGGGTTCTGGCATGCAAAAGAAAGTCTAATTCCCTTTTCTTTAATTTAAAAACATTTCTGAAACTTTCAAGGTTTGATTCAACAGGTTCTTCAGTTGTAGTAGATTCTTTGTGTAAAATTAGTTCAGCATCCTGGTCAGAGAAACTCAAAGTCTCATAATTATCACACTGTAGTAAAAATGATGAAAAGTCGCCTTCAAGATCGCTTGTAGCCATAGTGAATAAAAAAGTGCTTTAACTAGTGCAGTTCATAAAAAATATAAAAATTATTGAGATGTCAATTACTTCAATAAAGTGACAATGCAATGTGTAATTGTGCAAAAACAGCTTCTGTGCAATAATCCAATCTGTGCAAACTCCAAAAAAAAAATAATAATAAATAACTGGGTATGCTGTATGAGGTAGTACAAAAAAATGCAGGAATAGGTCCCCTGGATAAACACTCAGACTCACCGGAGAAACTGAGGTAAATATTGCAAATGGAACCCGGCACTCACCAGTCCTTTAACTTCCAAATTGCTCTGGTGTGTAAAATATAAATGTATGTGATTTCAACCATCCTGCAATCTACATACTCTGAGCTTTATGCAATCTTGTCTAAGTGTATGTCATTTCATAAATTCTTGTAATAGTCATTACTTGTTTTTGAGATGTTTTCAGTGAAGCATAGTTTATGATGACATACATATATTCCCTACCACATGTACACCCACATACACACTAGGGTTAAATTTGTTGGGAGCCAATTAACCTACCAGTATGTTTTTGAAGTATGGGAGGAAACAGTGAACCCGGAGAAAATCCACGCAAGCACAGGGAGAATATACAAACTCTACACAGTTAGGGCCATAGTGGGAATTGAACCAAAGACCTCAGTGCTGTGAGCTAGTAATGCTAACCATTACACCATCTGTGCTGCCCAAAAGTATTTAAACTGAACAGTTAAAAAAACTTTTGAACAAACATTGAACAACTTCTAAGAGCAAGTAATTTCTAAATCAAAATGTATATTTTTTATGTACCATTCTGAAAAGTTTATTTTTATTCAAAATCACCATGTACCAAATATTGTTCTTTCTTATTTCACTTCATGATATCTTCTCTAAGGCTATTACATTCTTCACTCTCCTTTCAGCTCACCTCTCTGTACACATTGCAGCCTCAATAATCTACTCCCCTCTTGTGAACACATATGAGCTTTTTACTTATCTATATAAATTGACAATAACAAACTCAAAGTGTTGCCATAAAAAACTTTCATACACCTCCCACAACTATATTTAAATTTCTTTCCTTCTACTTCTGTTAACTGGTGACATATATCCGAACCTAGACCCTACTCACATGCCCCACTCGCAACGGAATCTAAATCCAGCAAACCTCAGACACTTAATGTGCCTCCCATCACCCTTCAAGCCACTAAAATGTGCCTTATGGAATGCATGCTCTGTCTGCAACAAACTAACATCCATCCATGACCTCTTTATATTAAATAGCCTCAACCTTCTGGCAATAACATAAACATGGCTCACACAATCAGACACTTCCTCCCCTGCAGCACTCTCACACGGTGGTTATTTTTACCAATTTCTACTACTACATAAATCTCCTACTCCAAGTGACTTCCACACATATAAGACTATCTACCACTCTTATAATAATGCTCTGGACACTGCCAAACAAACATATTGCCAATCTCTCATCTCTACCCAAGCCTCTAATGCCAAGTGACTGTTTAATACATTTAAATCACTTCTTATCCCTCCCTCACCCAACCCACATGCTACTATCAGTGCACAAGATCTTGATTCCTATTCAACGACAAGATTTATAATATCGGAAATGAAATGGTGGGTTCTACCTCAGCCAGTGACCTGCTCAATTCCCTACCTGAACACGCTGGCACATTCTTTTAATTTGACCTTACTAACGAAGATGAAGTATCTCCACTCTTCTCATCCTCCTAATCTACTTCCTCACCTCTTGATCCTATACCCTCACAAATCAGTAAAGCTCTGTCTTCTGTGCTCATCCCACCCTTATCTAAAATATGTAATCTCTCTTTCTCTACTGGTATCTTTCCATCACTCTCAAAAAGATGAATATGCTGCACTCTATGGAAGGTAAGCAGCTTAGTAAGAAATGCACTGAAGGATATGGATTCAGCCAAAAGGCTGGGACCGAGCACTAATGTATATTGTGTGTTAAAATAAATAAAACAAATAAAATATATTCAATATAATGCGAAAAGATAAATATAATGAAATAAAAATATAATCAAGATAAAATAATGTACACAAACTGTGCAACAGCAGTATATATAGTTGGTTAAAAGTGGTGGTTTATCACCACAGTGTGTTCATAGCCTTTTTAGGAATAAGTGGTGTAGTGATGGGAGGTCCGGTGACTATGTTCTAAAAGCTGAGGATTCTTTACCCCGGTGGGGCTAGAGGTATTGCTAACTGTCCCTACCTGCAGATGGTGTTCCTCTTCTTTACTGTGGTTGCCGGTGATGTGCGGTCAGGACCCAATCGGATAGCTGGGGTGTTGCTTGATGATGTCAGATGCCAGATTGTATTCCGCGGGGTCCCGCTTCCTCCAGCTAGTATTTGCATACACTCCACGTTCTAAGCCAATGCATTTCACATCTGATAGAGATGCTTTTTCAAGGATGGCTGGTGTCTTTCCTTTGGGTCTTTAAATAGGGAATCTTTATTGGGAACTTAAAAATGGCAGAACCGGAAGTGCCCTTTAATAACAGCAACCTCATTATTAAAAACTATAGATTGCTGTGCTTTAATTTGATAGAAAATTGCATAATAAAGATAAAATAAATAAAAATAATTCAGTAAAATAAAATAAAAATAAAAAAATAAAAATATATAAACAATATAAAAAGATTTTATATATATATATATATATATATATATATGTTAAAATAAATAAAAATAAAATAAAAAAAAATAAAAATTAACCAAATAAAATGTTAATAAGAATAGGAAAAATTAAAAAGTGGGTGTACGTGGAGAATGTGAAAACATAAGGGATCATGTAAAAAATCTTTGAGTTCAATATCTATGTTAAGTCCTTTAGGTTACAAGGTTTGTAGTTCATATATCCATTTTTAATAAGTTTCTGCCCTCCAATGGGGTTGTATTTTCTGTATACCAACACATTTCAATCCTTTTGGGTCCTTGTGTTGTTCCGCAAGATGAGCTAAAAGGCTATGAGTCTTCAATCCTTTGTTAAAGTTCTACAGATGTTAGTATATTGTTGTTTTCATTTTTCTTTTAGTCTGGCCCACATATTGGGTTCCACATGGGCATTCTAAAAGATATATGGCACCTTTTGTGTCACAGGACATGCAGTCTTTAATTTTAATATTTTCTTTGTTAAGTTTGATTAGAAGGATTGAGTTGATTTTGTGGTTGTCATTTAATTTCTACAACCTTGGCATTTTAGACAAAAATAGAAACCTTTATTTTTTATGGAATTTACATGTTCTAATAGTGGAAGGAAGCTCTGTATCAGACATTGTTTTCAATTTTGGGCTTTTCTGTACATGATTCTGGGCTTCTGTGGCAAGTTTTTCTTTAGTTCTTCATCTAAAAGTAGGATGTGCCAATGGTTGTTCAGGATTTTTTCAATTTCCTTATTATTACTATTACATTGTGTGTTGAACGTAGTCTGTGTTTCTGTGGATTGTAGTTTTGTTGGGTATAGCTGATTAGTTATTTTCTGTCCATTTCTATTTGTTCTTGTATTGTTATTTCTTTGTATTCCTTTTGGATGATTTTTTTCTTCATATCTCTACTTTGTTCTTCAAAGACGTGATCTTCTGTACAGTTCTGTCATAGACCTCAGAACTGTCCACCGGGATGTTCTTCACCCATTGTCTATGATGATTACTGTTGTATGACAACATATTGTTTCCATTCACTTTCTTGATATGGGTGCTTGTTTGGATACTGTTTTCTTTGATATAAATTTCAAGGTGCTAGTACACTACCCTATCTGTACTGTAGGTGGTGGTGAATTCAAGGTTAAGTAATTATTGTTCATGTATTTAATCAATTCTTCCAGTTCTTCATGGGAGCCTTTCCAAACAAAAAATAGGTTGTCTATGTATCTATGCCAATTCATGATCTTATCAATGTATTTGTTGCTACAAAAAAGAAGCCAATAAATTATTAAAAGACATAAATACATATAGAGAACTGAAGAAAGATCCAATACACGAATTCCAAATGGAACTAAACCAAAATCTGGAAGAAGGATTACTAACTGGAATTCTTATGAAAAAAAAACACAATTATATACATATGGACTACCCCAGAATCCCAACATTCTATCATCTACCAAAAATACACAAGGATGAAGAACACCCACAGGGGAGACCTATCGTGTCAGGGATTGGATCTATCACATCAAATCTATCCAAGTACATCGACTACTTTTTACAAGAACTAGTGGGAAAACAATGGAGTTATCTAAAGACACCATGAATATACTTGAAATTTTAAACAGAATAGAGTGGAAAACTACATACATATTATGTAAAAGTGACATAAAATCACTATACACAGTAACAGATCATGGAGCAGGGTGTGAAGCAACACATCACTAACTCTCAAACCAGACTAACATTTCAAATACTCAGATAAACTTTATAATAGGGATGTGCACCGACCCCCGTGTTTTGGTTTTGCATCTGGATCTCCCCTGGTTTTGGATCTGGATTGGTTTTGCCAAAATCTCACATCATGTTTTGTTTTCGGGTTTTGGTTTTGGATCTGGATTTTTTCTTAAAAAATAAAAAAAAACAGCTAAAATCACATAAAATGTTCCTACAGTATTAATAACCTCAATAACATTTATTTCCAGTCATTTTCAATCAATTTTGACCACCTCACAATATTATTTTTTCATCTAGCTAAGGCCAAAAGATTGCATCCAGCTAGCTGGCTGACAAAGCTAAGTGACACAGTGGGTGGCACTAACATGTGGCAGTTCAGCTTCCAATTTCCAACACAGATACAGTGTATTATACAGTGTGGGTTGGAAACACCAATAGTGCACTTACTGTGACAGCAGTGTCGGCAGAGCGGGATTGCTGATGGTGTCCTCAGTACATGGAATGGCAGTGCTGCGGTGATGACAGTGTACTCAGAGCAGGGTATCGACGGTGTCAGCAGAACAGGGGGGGCCAGAGGTGTCTTCAGTGCAGGTTTGCTGGCTGTGTCGGCAGTGTGGGGGTTGCTGACGGTGTACTCAGTACATGGAATGGCAGTGCTGTGGTGCCTCAGTGAAGGGTACTGGCGATGTCGGCAGTGCCAGTGGTGTCTTTAGTGCAGGTTTGCTGGCTGTGTCGACAGTGCGTGGGTTGCTGACGGTGTCCTCAGTACATGGAATGGCAGTGCTGCAGTGCTGGCAGTGTCCTCAGTGAAGGGTACCGGCGATGTCGGCAGTGCCAGTGGTGTCTTTAGTGCAGGTTTGCTGACTGTGTCGGCAGTGCAGGGGTGTTCTTAATGGATCAAGGTAAAACACAATAAAAAAGGGATGAATATACTCCGTACCAGATGATAAACAAAAGATCAGCATAGAGCAGACAAACAGATGGATGCAACCCGGGTGTGTCTTACGCTGTCCATGCTTCTGATCTTACTGAAAGGTACAAAGATGAAGCTATCCCCCTTTCACTCCTCCAACATGTTTCGACACACAGGTGTCTTTCTCAAGGATGGAGTGTGTAAATGAAAGGCGGGGTTTAAATACCCCTAAACCGGAACTGTTAAAACTGGAATTATCCATGTATATGGAGGAGTATTATATGCCTATAGAGAGGCCTCTGATTGGCTCCGGCTCCTGACTCACGGACCAGCCTATGTGGGAACTGTCAGGAGCCGGAGCCAATCAGCAGCTGCTCTAAAGTTTGTGGCCTCTGATTGGCTGGTTGCACTGACAGTTTAAACTGATCAGTCAGGAGCTGGTTAGCGGTGTATGTGGTCATACACATACAATGCTAATGTAAGTATATGGTTTGGGCACAGTTTGTTTTTTCGCCAAGGCCCCTGGATGCTACGGAGACCAGCTCGAGGATGGAGGTGAGTATAAGATATTTTGTTCAGGTACTCCAAGCGGAATCTACAGGGACAAGGCGACATGACCATCTGGCTGTAGGTAAGTATGTGTGAGTGAGGTAGGTATGTAATAAAGCTCTACTATATACGGTGTGTGTGTTCTGTCTTTACTTAACTATTTATTTTACAGTGGGAGTATGGGTGCCGGCCGCCTGCTGGCACTTGTAGCTCCACAAGTGCAAAAGGGCAGTGCTGGCACCTGTAGTTCCACTGTAAAATATAATAGTGGAATACTATTTTACACTATATTACCCCTGTACCCACAGCCCAGGGGTGCGGGGAAGAGCCCTGAGCTTCAGACCAAGCCTGGGGTTTCGGGAGAGGGGGGACACCTTCTTGTGGGGGTCCCCACCTCCCTTGAGATCCACGGCTTGGCCTGGCTGGCTTGGGGTGAGAATGCTTTAGCCCAGGAGATCCAGTAATAGGGTCTCTTGGCTGTGGCATTATACCCCAGTCAGTTTGTGTCCAGTGCTGGTTTTAAATATAGGGGGACCCCTACGCATTTTTCCCCCATATATTTAAAACCGGCACTGGCCCTGCAGCCAGGTTCTGGTTGCTAAATTACGGTGGAACCCTACTCGTTTTGTTCCCCGTAATTTTTGGAACCAAGACTGGCTGACTTATCCGGGGCTGGTAATGGCTTTAGGGGGGAGGACCCTACATATATTTTTTTAATATAAACACTTTACATTAAGTACACATACAAAAACATATACTAATCACATTGATAAGTTTATGTTTCTGGCAAACTCGCAGTGTTTGAAGCTTCAATTTCTCTGCGAGTTTGCTCTAATCTCACCCAAGATTGAAATCTCAAATCTTCGTAAATTTGCAAACTGCATCTTTTTCATGAAAAGTACTTCCGAGTTTGCCTGATGGTGAGAAGATCTGAGTTTGTGATCTCACCTGAGTTTTACGAGTGAGATTAAAGAACTGTCTCCCAAACTCACCTGAGTTTGCCTTTAGTAAATTTGTGAGAAGAAAAACATGCCTAAACTCACCTGAGATTGTCATCTCGACCAAACTCGATTTTTAATAAATTTACCACTAATGGTGATTTGGATCAGACTTATTGCAGGCACTGAGGGTTTGATAAAAGCCTCTGTAATCTAGAACACTGGGCCTGATTCAGCAAGGAACGCATGGATACAGATGCACACACCCATCCACTGCAAGTATATGCTAATAGATGCATATGCACGCAGAATAAGCAGATGCCTAGCACTACACAATACCACCCACTTTCCTTAACGTGTGTCCTGTTATACCATGCAAGACAGAGGAAAAATCAGTAACATCGAGAACCATCGAACACATTAGCATAATAGTGGTTGACCTGACTTCACGCAGAATTTCTGCCACTTCCTGCGTGCAACTAGACATCAGGCTTTGTCCGTTTCCGCAAGGGCTTAAATATACACGCCCCTAAAACACTGTGCAAACACACAGGCACGCCTGCGTTTGCCCGACCACCCACCACAAACGGCACTTCCTGTCAATCACTGTGCTCTGGGTCTGCGTAGCCTCTGCAAATGCAGCTCCCATCGCAGTAGCTAGTTCACACACGCAAAATGTGATGCATGTGCATGCACAGTATGCAACAATCGGCCAATTGCGTGTGTTGGCATCCATAAGTTACTTGCTGAATCAGGCCCACAGTTTCTTAGATCATGTTGAATGTACAGTGGTGTAAGTGAGGGGTTTAAACTGTATCATTGACTGTAAGCTTAGAGTATATTTGTGAGGGGTAGCAGCCCAAGTTGGATACACAGGTAGGTTGGATACACAGACCTATTCCATGTTGTCTCAGTGCCTCCTGCAGCATCTCCTTGAAGCAGCACCCAATCTACAGCTTCCAGCCAGATCCCAGCTTCCAGCCAGATCCCAGCTTCCAGCCAGCTCCCAGCTTCCAGCCAGCCAGCTTCCAGCTGTGACCACAGCTATAGCTATAGCGAGCGGCCATGAAGATGGCCGCGATGGTCAAGACCATCACGACCATCGGGCTTGCGACGAGATACTTGTGGTAGGGTCTCGTTGCCCTGGAGTGCTTTCAGCTCTATCAGAGCCGAGAGCACTCCCACTGACATCACTTGTGATGTCAGTGGGGCCGGCCCCAGAAGGTAAGCGTTCCCATGGGAATGCCACCGTCTGGGCACCCACGCCCCCAGCAAGCCCACCAAAGGGGACGTGCTGTCACTCACCATCGACAGCACGCCCCCTTTGTAGCGAGACCAGGAGCGACGGCGTGCCCGTCGCTATCCGGGTTTCGCGCATGACGGAGCTGCCTCCGTCATCCGCATGTGCACTGGGCCAACATCGACCCACTTGCGAGCGCTCAGCGCTCGCGAGCGAGTCTGAAGTAGGCCCTCAGTCCTCTGCAGTAAACTTCTTCTACTCACAGCAGCCACACTGTCATCACATGTCTGCCTTGCTCAGAATCTCTAACATAGGGGTGGGCAATAAGCGGCCCTCCAGCTGTTGCAGAACTACACATGCCCTGCCACAGTTCTGCTATTTAGCCATGCTAACTAGAGATGGCTAGTGAGTGAATGTCTCGACATGTTGACTCGAGTCATTTAGATGTTTGAATGATTCGAGTCACTAAAAGTTTTGTGTGTCGAGACAGAGACCTCTTTAGTCTCTCTCAGTCAGTGAAAAAGGAGAATACACAAGGAAATATCTTGATATACAGCGTTTGATGAACTGGATGAACTTTTGATACACTACTTTACAAGGAATGTGTTTTTTCCTTAGACTCTAAGTGATACAGGTTTTTTTGTGCTGGTGGACTGACACACCTGATTTTTCTTTCAATTGCATTGTGTCACAGGTGGTGGGGATCACCATAATAGGGTGTTTTATCCACTAGCAGCAGATTATTGTGCGCACAGTAAACCTCACATTGCTTACTATTTTGTGACTATTCTCTCAGTCAGTGTCAGTCTTGCCCAGGAATACACAATCATTTCAGTGTGATTGGGCAGCTGCGTTCTGGGTGACAGCCCTCTGGGAGGGAGAGCCAAGGTGATTGATGCTGCTGTGAGACTCGAGACACTGTGGTAGTGCTCTGCAGATGGATCATCAGAAGTGCGAGGGCGGAGCTAACAGCGACTCACTTGGAGTCAGCGGCCCCCTTGTGAGCTCACACTGCTCAGTGACACACCCCTTCAAGGGGATGTGCTGAAGCCCTTCAAGAACTAGTCTTCATTCTAAAAGTGCCGTGTCCCGAGACACTGTCTCGAGACACACCATTGAGCTGAGTCATGTATCTTGACTCAGTTCAATGTATCACTTTGCCCTTGACTAATGCTAGCACATCCAGGCTTTTTCTAAGCTCCACCCCAAACAACCTCTGTTATTTCCTGCCTTGTGCTTGTGGGATTCTCTGCAGTGTGACCACAGGGTCCTAGATCCATGGCCATTAATCCCTTAATTCCCAGGGTATTCTTACCCTCCAACATGACCCATTCCACCAGGTACAAATTGCTCTGCTCCTGGACTTCCCAGTTAATTTATGATTGCATCCACCTGACAGTGTGCTGCCGGACTGCATGCAGAATCACAGACCCGTTCTGCAAATGTGCAGTACAGGTCAGGATCATGTGCAGATTCCTGATAATCAGGAATATGCCTGCTCCCTGTCACTACATTCATAGCTGAATAACCCCCTGAAATGACTTTGCAGACCAACACTGAAGACCATTTCTAGTAGGGCTGATATCAGGGGGGGAAAGCCAGAACTGGAGTCCTGTTCCCAGACAGAAAGGGGCCCGCTCGCAGTGGCACTCTGTGGTTGCAATTAATCTCCCCTGCTGTTTGCAATCTCCATATAGAGATGGCCATTAATGATTCAACGGTTTCCTACCATCGATGGTAGCTGTTTGCTGATGGTGATGGTTTTTTATATTCCCTGCCATTTTCAAAGATGCTGTTGCTGTACAGAGCTGCTAGGCTGTCAGCCAGCAGCCCTGCACCACCCCCACCTCTTACACAATGTGTAAGAGCTGGGAATGGCATGCTCTCAGTTTGAAGCAGAGCCAGCTGCCATGCAAGTGCAAACCATCGATGGCACCACACAAAATAGTTGCCGGCCATGAATGGTTTGTGTCACCATCACCATTAATGGTAACCATTGATGGTTGTCACACCGATGGCCATCCCTATCCCTAACCTAGCAGTGCCAGGATCAAAGATTGTGGATTGATTATGCTGTCTGCCACAGTCTGAATGTATTGACTGCTGAGCTGCACATGAGCCTGCCAGAGAGAGATGAGAATGTGACAGTGGGCCTAATTCAGAGCCGCTTGCAAGCGCACAGCGCTCGCAATCGGCTCGATGTTTATGGTCCATGCATGCCCCGTGTCCGGCGTGCGCATATGCGAGCCCCGACAAGCGACTGAGCTTCAGTCGCTGCGGGGCTCTCTACAAGACAGGGTGTCTGTCAATGGTGAGTGACAGCTCTGTTTTGTAGGCGGGTAGGAAGGGTGGTTGGGCAAACGCAGGTGTTCCCAAAGGAATGCCTGGCATTCGAAGGCGGACCTACTGACATCACTAGTGTTATCAGTAGTGGACTTCCTGCTCTATTAGAGCAGGAAGTCCACTTGGGCTTGCGGGATCTGAGACCCTACCACAGGGTCTTGTCGCAAGTCCGATGGTCATGATAATTACAATGGACTCCAGGCCGCCAACACAAGCTGTGTGTGGTCACCCACAGCTTTGCGAGTGGAGTGGAGACAAAAAAAAAACACACCCTGATTCAGAGCGAGCGCTCACTAAAAGCGAGTGGCTCTGATCAGGCCCAGTGTGTGTATGAACCAGCCCCTCAGCCCTAGAACCTGTGTAATATAAGAATGTCTCTGTGTTCTGGGACTGTGGGGTAAATTTACTAACATTTCTGTCCTATCCGTGTCTGTCCGTTTTTAAACATGGGTAGGAACGATTAGAATCGAGAGGTTTTTTTCTTTAAATAAATTTGGGAATTTACCAAGCTCCCGTGTTTGTCAGGATCGTGCTTCCCAATGGTGTATGTGATCGTTCCTAACCATGTTTAAATCCTGTGTTTCCCTCCCAAACAAGCAGCCTGCACATATCTGTGAGATACATATAATGTGTGTGTGTGTGTAAGTAACTAAATAGTTCTTTTAAAAAAAATAATAATGTGCCCCCCCCCCAAAGCATAACCAGGCCCGGGCTCCTGAACCAGTCCTGGTTTTCAATATACGGGGGAAAATTGTGTAGCGTTCTCCCATATTTTATTAACCAACACTGGGCTCCCAGAGCGGGTCCTGATTTTAAAAATAGAGGCAAAAATTGTGTGGGGTTGCCATTACTTTTAAAACCAGCACTGGACTCAAATCTAGCCTGGGTGTAATGCCACAGCCAGGAGACCCTTTTACCAGTTCTCCCCGGCCAAAGCATTAACATCCCAAGCTAGTCAGCACAAGCTGAGGATCTCAGCGGAGGTGGGGACCTCCCCCAATAAAGAGGTTCCCTCTCTCCTGAGCACCCCAGGCTCACGCTGAAGCCTGGATTTTTCCCTGCAGCTCTGGCCGGTGGGTGCAGGAGTAAGAATGTGAAAATTAGAATGATACTATTGTTTTTTACAGTGGAACTACAGGTGCCAACGTACCTGCCCATTGGCGCTTGTGCAACTAGCACGGTAGAGATGTACTGTATGTGTTATCACATCTCTACATTTCCGAAATGGATCGGGGACTCTTTTTTTTGTTTTGCCAACAGGAGAAGAGGGCCAAAGCTACACCAGGAGGTAGGTGAGTATTGGATTTTTTTTCCACAGGTAACTTGTGGGAATTCTACTGGAGAAGAAGACGGGAACATCTGGCAGAAGTAAACATGTGTGAGTGTGTTATGTATGTAATACACTTTTAAATTCTATGGAATGTGTGTGTACTGTCTTTTTTTACTAATTTTTTTACAGTGGTGGTACCGACCGCCTGCTGGCACTTGTAGTTCCACAAGTGCCAATGGACAGGCATGCTGGCACCTGTAATTCCACTGTAAAAAACAATAGTATAATTCTCATTTTCACACTATTACCCATGCACCCACCAACCAGAGGTGCACGGAAGAGCCTTGGACTTTAACGTAAGCCTGGGGTGCTCAGGAGAGGGGGGACCTCCCCTGAGATCCCCAGCTTGTGCTGACTAGCTTGGGGTGTTATTGCATTGGCCGGGGGGAGACCCAGTGAATGGTACCATGGCTGTAGCATTACACCCCGGGTAGATTTGAGTCTGGTGCTGGTTTTAAAAATAGGGGGAAACCCACGCAATGTTTTTTCCCATATTTTTAGAACCAGGAATGGGTCAGGAGCCGGGCTGGTTATGCTTTGGGGGGCAAGTATTTTTTTTTTTTATTTAACCATTTCTTTAACAACTTAAGGCAGAAACATACACGGATCACACTGATCTGTGTATGTTTCTGCTAGACACGCTGCTCAGGAGGGGGTCTATTTGTAAGTTCTATTTTTACACCATGTTTGGTTTTATTACACCCGTGATTATCACAATTTTTGGTAAATGCCTGTGTTGTATTCCTGTCTATGGAAAGTACTGCCGTGTTCAGACGATGGTGTATTCATTTCTGTTTGAAAAAATGGCAATTTACCCCCATGTTTGCAATTTTGGCCCAACATGATTCTTAGTAAATTTACCTCTGTGTGAGAATGTGTGGCCCTGAGGAAATTCAAACCTAGGCAAAAGACTAATCTTGGTCAAATTACACACACTTTGTTGTGTATATATATATGTATATATATATATATATATATATATATATAACATCCTCTTGCCCAAATGTCCCTTGTGGCTGTTGGCAGTGGAATGTCTCCTGGGTATAAATTGTATTGTTTTCTTAACATGCTCTGTGCTTGTGAAGGCAATTTCATCTAGCGCAATGATCACAGTAGGATGTTATCCTAGTGGAAATAACTTGTGCACTGTTTGAGCTATGTGTTTTCTATGATTTGTTAAGTGCATGTTATTACAGAGGCCTATAATTGATGCATTATTCTTTTAGATCAATCATATGTGTATACTTTATTTAATGATGGGGCTAGGAGTACATGATAAGCAATGAAAAGCTAAGTGTTCAGGGTACTCCACTAAGAATCACTAGAGCGGTACAGAAAACTCCAGCCATGCATAACTGTAAAGCAGCGCAATTATTTTTATGCCTTGTAAGAGGAATACTCCATCATGGTTAAATCAATTTACGTTTACTTACTTTAATTAATTCTGGCATGCCTACCTCCTTCTTGTCTCTTATATAAACTAAGTGAGGCAATCTATATTAGCTCAATGATTTCAATCAAACTTGCACATTTTCATAAATTAAACACATAATTTTAATAGCTTTCTTATCAGAAATAGACGGGCAGGTATAATGATGATGAAGATGATGTTAATTATTATTCTAGGTGATGTTATTATTATACCATATTAGTGTACTATGTCTAAGCACCAACAGAGGTGAGCAGTACAATGGTACTACAATGCAGCTCTCAAATTAAAGGGACATTATCTAGATTGTTCAATGTTTATAATATATATTTTTATATAGCTATACAGATAGCATAGTTGTCTGAATACTCTATTAACATTTTCTTTCTCTTTACATAAATGTATGGCCTAAAAGAGAGTCATGCTAAATTGTATGCACATGCCGTTACACAGGCAGACCATGGACTATAATTCCCAGCAGTCTCTGCAGCTCCTCAACACACCAGAAGGAGGTCACATGAGCGGTGTCAAGCAGGAAGTAGTAGTTTTAAGCCTGTGGCAGTTGGTGGAGGTGAAGTGTGAGGTAGGGCGTGAGGCAGTAAGTGGTGGTATTAGGCAGGGGAGACAAAGGGGGAGATATACTGTATAAAGCCATAGAGAGAACTTGCCCAGAGCATCCAATCAACTTCTATCATTTCAAGGACTGTACTAGATAAATGACAGCAGCTGATTGGTTGCTTTGAAAGACAAGGCTTTTCATACTTTCCTGCATTGCAAATAACAATTTTAAAGGGGACTCTAACACAGTATTCACTGGATGTGAATCAGTAGGAATCAGGCCTAACACACACAGACTAGGAGGTCTTGTTTGCATGAAGGACTGTTTATGTTACAGGAACAAGGTTTGTTCACAGAATCCAATGACCAGGCCCAGGAGACAATATGTGCACCACCCAAAGTCCGGTACTGAACTGATTAACCTTGCAAATGTGTGTGGTTTTACTAATTAGACATGAAGAGAACCACATATTATTTATGAGTGAGATATTGACTTATAATGGTTACATGATCTAAATAGTATATAGCTGCAGCATATTTATCATACTTATTGAATTCAATGACAGTTAATGATTTTTAATTAACAATTATTTTTAATAAATATTTTTTGAGCTTGGTGTTAAGAACGGGTTCTTACATGTTTACATTCTTTCAATATTGGTCTTGTAGCTGTGCTCCACCTACAGTATGAGTTAATGCAAAGTTTTTTTAAACAAAACCTGGCAGAAAGTTTTATGTTCCTATCAGCAGGTAAACAATAGCCAGGGGTTGATTAATAATGAAACTTAATTTTGGATCCCGGTTCTGCAGGATTTTTTCCCTCTGCCTTTCCTCCCCTTCCATCTCTGACTCCCCATGTCTGTCTCTCTCATCACTCTCTCTTCCCCCTTACACTGTTTGTCTGTCTCTCTCTCTCTTTCATCTCTGAGCCCCTTCTGTCTCTCTCTCTCTTTCATTTATGTCATGCCTACCCCCATTTCTCTCTCTCATCACTGTCCCTTTCCCCTTCTTCCGCTCTTCTGCAGGGGCCATGGGGAGGGTAATGCAGGAAGGGCATGGACGTTACAGTTCCAGGCACTGACATTTGTCTTCCTGCACCTTCAGGGTGCTCATCTCTCTCTTAGCCAATGAATGCTCTCCCCATTGTTTACAAATGTGAGATTCATACTAGGGGTGAGCAGGTTCGGATTTCTGAAATCCGAACCCCCCCGAGCCCCCCCGATCCGAGTCCGATCCGAATCAGGCTCGACTTTTCCCGCCTGACTCGGATCTGAAATCGAGGCAAAACGTCATCATCCCGCCTTCCAAGTCTCGCGGGTTTTGGATCCTATATAAGGTACCCACGTCGGCGCCATTTTCTCACTCGGCTGTGGACAGTGAAGAGGGAGGGTGGGAGTTAGGGCTGTGTAGTGTAGTGTAGTGTAGTGCTGCTGTTGTCCACTACTTCAAAGTCCATAGGGGCTGGCTGTGTTGTGCTGTGCTGCTGTTGTTAATAGGGGCTGTGTCCACTACTTCAAAGTCCATAGGGGCTGGCTGGACTGTGTTGTGCAGTCAGTTCTCCATAGGGGCTGTGTCCACTCCAAAGTCCTGTGCAGTGTCCCAGTCCTAAAGAGGTGCTGTAGTGTTGTCCAGGGGGTGCTCTGTCCATCAGGGGTGCTCCCCCCAAGTGCTAAAAAAATAATATATTTTCTGTGTTTGTGAATTGTGTGCGCAGTAGCCGCACGTGCATCAACAAAGTAGTGCCAAGCGTGCGCCTGTGTCATAAGTAAAGGGCCGGCTGGCTTGACCGTTAAAGGGTGCTGTAACCCCCAAAGTACACTCCAGTCCAAACCAAAAAAATAATTATTTTCTGTGTTTGTGAATTGTGTGCGCAGTAGCCGCACGTGCATCAACAAAGTAGTGCCAAGCGTGCGCCTGTGTCATAAGTAAAGGGCCGGCTGGCTTGACTGTTAAGGGTGCTGTAACCCCCGAAAGTACACTCCAGTCCAAACCAAAAAAAAAATTATTTTCTGTGTTTAGCCGCACGTATATATCAAATTGATATAACATAAATGGAGGACCAAACTTTCTCCGATAAAAATAAAATAGAGAAAGATCAAGAACCACTTCCTCCTAGTGCTGAAGCTGCTGCCACTAGTCATGACATAGACGATAACATGCCATCAACGTCGTCTGCCAAGGCCGATGCCCAATGTCATAGTAGAGGGCACATACAATCCCAAATGGCAAAGCTCAGGAAAATGACCTTGAAAAAGACATTCAAATCAGCTGAAGAGAAACGTAAACTTGCCAATATGCCATTTACGACACGGAGTGGCAAGGAACGGCTAAGGTCGATCCCTAGTATGTTCATGACTAGTGGTTCAGCTTCACATGACGATGGAAGCCCTCCTCCCACTAAAAAAATCAAAAGAGTTAAGCTGGCAAAAGCACAGCGAAGAACTGTGCTTTCTAAGAAGATATCACAAATCCCCAAGGAGAGTCCAAGTGTGGTGGTGGTTGCGATGCCTGACCTTCCCAGCACTGGACGGGAAGAGGTGGCTCTTTCCACCATTTGCACGCCCCCTGCAAGTGCTGAAAGGAGCACCCACAGTCCACTTGCTGATATGCAAATTGAAGATGTCACTGTTGAAGTACAACAGGATGAGGATACTGGTGTAGCTGGCGCTGAGGAGGAAGTTGGCGAGGAGGATTCTGATGGTGATGTGGTTTGTTTAAATCAGGCTCCGGGGGAGACAGTTGTTGTCCGTGGAATGAAAAAGCCCATCACGGTCATGCCTGGGCAGAAGACCAAACATTCCACCTCTTTGGTCTGGCAATATTTCTATCCAAATCCGGACAACAACTGTCTTGCCATATGTACCATATGTAAAGGTGAAATAAGTAGGGGTAGGGACGTCAACCACCTAGGAACATCCTCCCTTATACGGCACCTGCAGCGCGTTCATAAAAAGTTACTGTCAAGTTCAGAAACTTTGGCTAAGACCGTAAGCAGTCCAGGGACACCTAAATCCCGTTGTCCTGTTGTATCCAAGCGCCTGCAAACCACACCGTCAACTCCCTCCTCGTCAATTTCCTCCTTAGTCAGGATCGGAAGTAGTCCTGCAGGCCATGTCACTGGCATGACTGACTCTCCTATCCGGGATTCCTCCGAAGGATCCTGCATTGCTACGCCTACTGCTGCCGCTGCTGCTGTTGCTGCTGCTGGGAGTTGTTCATCATCCCAGAGAGGAAGTAGGAACACCACTACTTTTACTAAACAATTGACCCTCCAACAGTCCTTAGCGAGGAGGATGAAGTACGACAGCAGTCATCCTGAAGCAAAACGTATAACTGAGGCCTTGACTGCTATGTTGGTGTTAGACGTGCGTCCGGTATCCGCCATTAGTGCAGTGGGATTTAGACAATTGATGGAGGTAGTGTGTCCCTGGTTCCAAATCCCATCTAGATTCCACTTCACTAGGCAGGCGATACCGAGACTGTACAGAAACGTCAGAAAAAGTGTCCTCAGTGTCCTGAAAAATGCCGTTGTACACAATGTCCACTTAACCACGGACATGTGGACAAGTGGAACAGGGCAGACTAAGGACTATATGACTGTGACAGCCCACTGGGTAGATGTATCACCTTACGCAGCAACAGCAGCAGCGTCACCAGTAGCAGCATCTCAGAAACGCCAGCTCGTTACAAGGCAGGCTACGCTGTGTATCACCGGTTTCAGTAAGAGGCACACCGCCGACAACCTCTTAGAGAAACTGAGGGAAATCATCGCCCAGTGGCTTACCCCACTTAGACTCTCCTGGGGATTTGTGATATCTGACAACGCCACCAATATTGTGAGGGCATTACATCTGGGCAAATTCCAGCACGTCCCATGTTTTGCTCACACAATAAACTTGGTGGTGCAGAATTTTCTGAAAAGCGACAGGGGCGTGCAGGAGACGCTTTGGGTGGCCCGAAAAATTTCTGGCCACTTTCGCCATTCAGCGACTGCGTGCCGAAGATTGGAGCGCCAGCAAACACTCTTGAACCTGCCCCGCCATCACCTGAAGCAAGAGGTTGTGACGCGGTGGAACTCAACCCTCTATATGCTTCAGAGGATGGAGGAGCAGCAAAAGGCCATACAAGCCTATACATCCACCTATGACATAGGCAAAGGAGGGGGTATGCACCTGACTCAAGCACAGTGGAGAATGATTTCCGTGTTGTGCAAGGTTCTCCAGCCCTTCGAACTTGCCACACGTGAAGTCAGTTCAGACACTGCCAGCTTGAGTCAGGTCATTCCCCTCATCAGGCTTTTGCAGAAGCAGCTGGAGAAAGTGAAGGAGGAGCTAAGACGGAGCGATTCCGCTTGGCATGTGGGACTTGTGGATGAAGCTCTTCATTCGCTTTGCCAGGATTCCAGGGTGGTCAATCTGTTGAAATCAGACCACTACATTTTGGCCACCGTGCTCGATCCTAGGTTTAAAGCCTATGTGGTGTCTCTCTTTCCGGCCGACACAAGCCTGCAGAGGTGCAAAGACCTGCTGGTGAACACACTGTCAGCTGAAGCGGAACGTGACACGTCAACGGCTCCTTCTTCATTTTCTCCCGCAACTGGGGCTGCCAGGAAAAAACTTAGGTATCCTAAGCAACCCGCTGGCGGTGATGCAGGGCAGGCAGGACCAAGTTTGGACATCTGGTCCGGACTGAAGGACCTGGCAACAATTTCTGACATGTCTACTGTCACTGCATATGATACTGTCACCATTGACAGAATGGTGGAGGATTACATCGGTGACAGCATCCAAGTAGGCATGTCAGACAGTCCATACCTGTACTGGAAGGAAAAGAGGCAATTTGGAGGCCCCTGTACAAACTGGCTCTATTTTACCTGAGTTGCCCCCCCTCCAGTGTGTACTCCGAAAGAGTGTTTAGTGCAGCCGGGAACCTTGGCAGCGAAAGGCGTAGGAGGTTGCTTCCACAGAATGTGGAGAAGATGATGTTCATCAAAATGAATTATCAGCTCTTCCAGGGAGACCAGCCTCCAGAAGGTACAGAGGGACCTGTGGTGGTGGATTCAAGTGGGGACGAGTTAATACTTTGTGAGGATGAGGATGTACACACTGAAGAGGGTGAGGAATCGGTGGATGAGGATGACATCTTGCCTCCGTAGAGCCAGTTTGTGCAGGGACACATTAATTGCCAGCTTGTTTTGTGGGGGCCCAAACGAACGAATCATTTCAGCCACAGTTGTGTGGCAGACCCTGGCGCTGAAATGATTGATTTGTTAAAGTGTGCATGTCCTGTTTATACAACATAAGGGTGGGTGGGAGGGCCCAAGGACAATTCCATCTTGCACCTCTTTTTTTTCTTTGCATTATGTTTGGGGCCTAGTTTTTCTAACTGCCATCCTGTCTGCCACTGCAGTGTCACTCCTAGATGGGTCACGTGTTTGTGCCGCCCACTCGTGTCGCTTAGCATAGTCATCCAGCTACCTCGGTGCAACCTTTTGGACATAAAAACACTATTGTGAGGTGTGAGGTGTTCAGAATAGACTGGAAATGAGTGGAAATTAAGGTTATTGAGGTTAATAATAGCATAGGAGCAGAAAAACCTACAAATTCTGTGATTTTAGCTGTTTTTATGCTTTTTTTCAAAAAAATACAGATCCAAAACACAAAACCCAGAACCCAAAACACGGAAGGGTGGTTTTGGCAAAACCAATCCAGATCCAAAACACGAAGAAAGATCCAGATCCAAAACCAAAACACAAAACACGAAAAGTGGCCGGTGCACACCCCTAATTCATACAGGTCACTACTAAGTCCATGGGCTGCAAGATTTGTGTGTGTTTTTTTAAGACCCTGGATGCCTACATGGACCAAAGAGGACATGACACAATGGGTAGGTGAGTATGGATTTTTTTTATTACAGCAATCGTGAATGCTACTAGACAAGAGGACAGGAGTGAAGGTAAGTACAGGTGTGAGTAAGTGAGTGTGAATGTGTAAAAAAATAATACAATATTTGATTTAGTGTCTGTGTCCTGTCTTTTTTGACTATTAGTTTTACTGGGGGTCTACAATACCAGCAGCCCCTTAATGCCCCGCAAGCTGATACTTGTGGTTCTCCAAAGACCGGCAAGCAGGGCAGGCTTGCTGGGACCTGTAGTCCCCCTGTAAGAGACAATAGTATTTTTTCTAACTTACTTGCTATGAGCTCGGCACTCACCGCCACCAGGTGTGCTGAGCATAGCCCCGGGATCTTAACCTGGGCCAAGAGTGTCCCTGGGAGGGAGGGCCCTTTATTGGGGGGGTCCCCACTTCCCAAGGAATCCCTGGCCTTGGTTGACTACCAAGGGATGCTGAATGCTTTTGCCAGGGGCACCAAGATAAGCTTGTCCACTTACCGTGGCATAACATCCCCACTAGAAAAAGTTTGGTACCCCTATGTAATTTTCTCCCCATATTTTATGCAACCAGGATTGGCTCAAAAATGCCCAGTGCCATTTGAGCCTTTCAGGGGAGACCTCACACATTTTTTTTTTGTGTGTTTTTTTTCAATAATTTTTTTTATATTCATCTCATCCAGCCAGTGGCCGCTAACAGGCTGCAGGTTGACTGAGAATGGCTGTCAATCAGCCAGCGCTTCCCCATAGACTTCAATGGGCCTATTGAAGTCTTTTGGGACACGTTGATTGGCTGGGAGACAGCGATTCTCAGCCAACCAGCGGCCTATTACCATGGTAGCAGCTGCTGGTTGGATCCGACAGTCCTCACTTCAGATCCAAAACGCGGGAGATCCAACACTGCAAAAATTGCGTTTTGCCCCATTTTTGGATCCAGAGTGGATGAGAATAACCGAGCCAGGACCCAGATCTACTTGGAACACATAAGTTAGGGGTGGGAGAACTGGACCCGCTCATTTCTATAATATATATATATATATATATATATATACACATATAAATGACAAATTAGAAGTTCAAAATGTTTAGTGATTCGATGCACATTAAAGTTCTACATAACTAAAGACAGTTCATGAAGTTATATTAATTACGGATGAGCAGGGTGAGGTGGAAACGCTTGTAATGGCACCTCATCTCTCTCTCTCTTCTCTCCTTCATCTCACTCTGGACTCCTGGATTCCTTATGAAACTCTATGGGCATATTGCTGCAAGCCTATTGCCATATGGCTGCACTTGCCGTGACCATCAGCTAATTCAATTGAGCCCTATATGTCCCCTCACTTTTTGGATTAATTTAAGGTTGAGCCATGGCCTAATTGAGCAGTACAGGAGAACAATGGAAATGTATCATATACTAGAAAGGTTGGTTTTCAAGTGATAGGATTTTGGACTTTGATGTGACATTAATCATTGGTGCCTCTCCAGTTTTATTATCAATTTTTGGTTTAGGGAGGAGTGTATCTAAATAAAAGATGATGTGATTATCATTTATGTGCAATGATGTAAAACTACAGCATTTTCCCAATGGTTCCATATCACTTAAATACAGAGAAATATTTAAGATACTATTTCAGTTCTATAAGATTTATATAGAATATTACCATACAGTATGTTTAACAATTTAGAACAAGGTTGGGCAGTCTTTAACACACTGCTTTCAGTTGTTGCTGTATGACTTAATAAAATTGTCTTCTTAGGATAAAATATTATAAAATACTAACAAGCTCACAAGCAACCTCGCATTTTTGGTTGGAACCACATCTTCCACCAAACAATACCTAACTTAGGAAACCAAACTTTTGGGTACTATTCAAAGTTATCTAATCCGGGTTTAAATAAACTCTAAAGCTTAGTTTCAAAACTCTAGTACCTGAGTGCATTTCCCCAGAGAGCAACAGCACCATGGAATCTATCACAGTAATTAGTGTAATTATACACTATATGCTCATTGGTTTCAGTTTATCGGATGTGTAGAAAACCCTGTTTACCGTATCCCTCTAATTTGAACAGACCGATCTCTAGTTCTATTCACTAGCAATAAACATACATGTGCCTCTAAAAGCTTCTCTGGTTTGTTTTTGTAGGTCTGAGCACACAACTGGATAGTTTAATTTATCCCAAAGTCTATCTTTTTATATCACAAGGTCCTCAAAAAGAAGAGTTTATTGTATGGAGGTGTCATTCATCTACTGGCTTATGGGTAGTATTGGTTATTGTAGAAAACCATACATAAAAGCCATTAAATGACACTTTATTAGAATTTGATTTTAAAAACATATATGGCTCTGTGATAGATAACAGGTTTTCCATGACAACCATACACAGGGATTTCTACAGTATAGTAATGATTCACCTCTTCATGAACTGACACTTCTGTACTGTACACCTATTAATCAAGTTCACAACCTGATGGACAGGGAAGCCATGAAACTGTCATTATCTGGGAAGGAAGGCTGAAATAAACTAGAGAAGTGGTTTTAATACTCACCTTACTGGCTAACAGAAGGTACTAGACTCTAAGGAGTGATTACTACCTTGAAATCCTGATTTATGATGTGTTGCAAGCAAGAAGGCCATTTATGTTAAATTAAGCATAGTGTACATTGTAGAATTTTTAAGAACAACCCATAATGGGTAAACAAAGAATCCAATAATAATAATAAAATAAATAATAATAAGGGCTCTATTTACTACAATCCGCATTGGTAATGCAGATTGTAGTGTAAGGGCTCTATTTACTACAATCCGCATTGGTAATGCAGATTGTAGTGTGATATTACCACACTACATTGCGAATGTAGTGTGGTAATATCACACTACAATAATATCACACATTCGCATTGCGAATTCAGGCAATATCACAGGGATTTACTACAAATCCCTTGCAAGGACAGAGCTTGCAAGAAAGTTCTGTCCCTGCGAATCCCCTCCCTACACTAGTCATGGTATTTTTGCAAAAAAAATACAGTGACCAGTGCCCCGCGCATGCGCCGACCAACCGTCGCTGCTACCCCCCAGCGTTAAGCCCCACCCCCGCCATTAGGCCACACCCCCTGTGATTGCGCCCCCCCCGCAACCCCCCCTCTCCCTTAATTGCATTTACCTGCATGATCCAGGCTCCGGTGATGTCTTCCATGTCCTCTAGTCAGGTGATATCCCATACTGCACTGGGACCCGATCTCCTGATGACTGGGCCGCAGTGCAGCATGGGAGACCAGCTGACCAGAGGGAGGACATCACCTGGAGCCCCGACCACCGGTCCCTGGAGTCAGGTAAGTAAAAATTTTTTTTACTTTTATTTTTCTTTTTTTTACACTGTATCAGCTTGTGGTCTGGTTAGACCACACAGCTGATAACTGGGGCTGACTCCCGGCTCTGCTCTCCCCGTTAGAGCAGGGCAGGTGTCCGGTAACCAGGGGAGACCCTGGATAACGCTACCTCCAGGTGGCGTTATTATCACAGGGCTTTCCCCAGTATTTTTTTACAATTTATTTTTAGTAACTGGTCGGATCACATTTCCCATTACAATTATGGGAAATGCAATCTGCTTACTAAAAATAAGTGATACTTAGGGGTTGGAGTACAATTTTACGAATTCTACTCCAATTGCCCTATAGTAACTGTAGGTAAAACTAAAATAATGTGAAAAGGGTGTGAAACACCCTTTTTCACTTTATTTTAGTGAAAATAATGTTAATAAATAGAGCCAGGGCCGCAACTAGGGGGGGGGCTAGAGGTGCACGTGCACCGGGTGCCCGGAATGCAGAGGGTGAAAAAGGGATGACTCATAGTGGCTTGGGGGCTGGAGAGTCAGAAAACGGCCATCCAAAAATGGCCGCCGCCAAGGAGGAGACAGATGCTAGAGGTCCTTAATGGACCTCTAGTGTCTGTTAGGCTAGCGCAAGTGCCAGGAGAAGATGCTGAAAGCTGCATCTTCTCCCGTGAAACTCCCTGGCAATGAGCATGAAATCCCTTGGCAACGAGCATGAAATCCCCCTGGCAATGAGCATGAAATCCCCCTGGCAATGAGCATGAATCCCCCTGGCAACGAGCATGAATCCCCCTGGCAATGAGCACGAATCCCCCTGGCAATGAGCAGGTAATTTTAGAGTAATTAGAAGCGTTACTGTGGGGCATACAATGGTGTTGGGCAAATATGTAAGTGGCACTTTGGTAATAGGCATTACAGTGTGTGGCATAATGTGTAATGGGCATTATTGTGTGTGGAAGTCACTATACCAGGGACGTTTGACTAGTGCACTGCCTTATGGAGGAGCAAGGACAAAATCCAGGTACGGGAAGGGAGGGGGCGCAAAATTGCTACCTTGCATCGGGTGACAGATATCCTAGTTTCGGCCCTGATAGAGCCCTAAGTAAGAAAAAAGAATACATAATTAAGAAATATTCTACGTGTGAAATACAGTACTTAGTCATGAAGAGTTTCTATTTTACAGTTGGAACCAATTTTAATACTGATGACAAATGGGAATACGCAAATTATGCAAACTATATTAAGCTACAATGTGAATACAGAAAGAAACAGTAGAGAAAATAACTTCATCAGCAATATTTCCCTCCTCTCCACAGGCTTCCGGCTTGATATTCCCAAATTACCTTTACCTCATAATTAGTATTATATTAATGGAATACATAAGTCCATGCAATCAAGCAGAAATTCTTATTTCTACATTCCTTCTCACAATGGTATTTTACCGGTCACATTGTGCTGGCAAAATATAACTGACTGCGATGCTACTAATTAGCTGATAGAATTAAATATGCCTTTGCTTTTACCGGTTAATCTGGAATTGACTTATTGACTTAACAGAACAGCAGAAAACAGTCTCAGTAGAACAAGTGAGCACCCTGTGTTACAGCTTTAAGGAACTTTAAAGCAATGCAATCAATGATTAAGTACTGTAGGTTAATCCTTGGGTTAATGGATTAGACTTTGCATGTTACACTATAGGTCTGAAGCAGACTGAGTACTACATCGGTTAGCATAGTATCTTGCTTGAGTACACTACATGCCTTTCATTTTGTAAACATGCATATGCAGCTATGCGTGATTCTGGAACTTACATGAGATTGCAGTTGAAGAGATGGGACATGGGCATTGGCGTATCTATAATGGGTGCAGGGTATGTGGTGCACACTGGGCCCTAGGTACAAGGGGGCCCACACTTCACACCCTGCACTAATGTTTTATACTTACCTCTCTGGAGTCCCGCATTGTCACTGCAGCATGAGGAGAATGTCATGGTGGCCATTTTCCCAGAGATTTGTGCATGAACAGTAGAAGTGTCCAGGAGACCATGGTGTGGACGCCATGTTACCAGAGACCTGTGCATGCGCAGTAGACTCTGACACAATGCCAGAGTGTACTGCACCAAAGAGCGGAGGAGGCCTGCACAGAGTAATCTGCACACGGGCCCTCTACTCTCTTAAACTATCCTTGGATAGGGGAGGGGAGTGGTGTTCCAATGTAGGTCAAGTATAGTAAGGTCAAGTTAACCTAAATACAAGTGCATACAGACCATGACACAAATGCATATACAGCTGAGATACAAGGTTGGTGCAAGGTTTCTAAATGTCCTAATCAAATCTTCACCTGACTACCTCTGCTCCCTCAATACAATCTTCCCAGCCCATTCACCTCCACTACCCAATAATCCATGCACCCATTAACTTCCCCCCACCCAGCAACCATTAACCCATTCCTCTCCAAGAATCCTTTCATCAATTCACCCTCCCAGCAACCATTAAAACAGACATCCACCCTGTCAGAACACATTAACCTCCTCCCATCTAGAACACATTAATTCATTCACTCTAAGCTCACATTAAAGCATTGTCAAGTATTCACTAAGCAATTCACCCCCTAATAACCAACTCCAATAAGCTATTAAATAATCACTCACCAGACTCCATTCAACTTTTAGCAATTGTAGCTTTTGTATTTGCAAATGGACAGGTACAAATACATGCTGTTGATGATGAGTTGGAATAAACCAGGCATATATGCTGCCAATACAGAGATAACTGTCTGCATAAAGAGACAAAAAGCCTTTAAGCTTTAGAATAATAAATGTCACAGTGTGGAATTCTGTGGATTATCATTGGATGGAGTTGAGGTGAAAGGTATGGTTGTAACGTGCTTGGTTAAGTTGTTCGGCTGTGAAGAGGTTTAGGATTTGGAGACTTTTGCATGGAAGAAGTGAGAGTTAATGGTAATTTTATATTTTTTTGTGTGTACTGGTTGTGGTGCTGGGAGGAAAAGCAACTTCATTTGAGTGTACATGTGACATAGATTGTAATTGTAAGGTTTTTGATGGAGGTGGGGCTATTATCAGGCCCAGGGGGCATGGCCTAATCACGGGAGGTGTGGTCATGTCCCCTTAGAATAAAAATTTGAAAAAATATTTGCAGCGCTTAACAGGGGGGCACTGTGAGCATCTCAGCCAAGAACAAATCCAGGGGGGCACGATCACCGTGATCGCTCCCCCAAACACCCACACAAACAGAGGAGACTGATGCTGCAGCTCAGATGCAGCATCAGCTGTCAGGTAAGAGGGAGGGGGGTTGGCAGTGGACCAGGGCCCCTCCAACAAACCTGGACCTGGGTAATTAGTACCCAGCCCTCACTTTGAGAAATGACAGTAAAGATCACAAGCATTTCACAATATTCACCTGCAGGCATAGGGACAACCGCTAATGAGATCACTTTACTTCTGGGTTCAGATCCAGCCAAGTTGCTGTAGAGGCAGGGTCATCAGATTGCACGAGTGAGCAGAGAGTTCCGGGGATCAGAAATGTTGGCAGAATTTACCCTTTAGGCTACAATGGCTAATTTCATCTAAAGCTGGTACAAGTTACTGGGGAAAAGCTCTGGAACACTTAGCATTCTGGGGCTTGAGATATTTGACATTTCAGTAGTCCCCATAGAAACTTATAGGGGCTGCTTTTGCTGCTTTTGAAATGGACATGGATATATCCTATATCGGCTGTAGCCCCCCAAACATATATTAAATTATGCTTAATAATCGTGGGTAGTCTCAGAAAATGGCTGGGGGTTTTTTTGCTTATTTTTTTATAAATATGCCCCTTAAATAAAAGGTTAACTTTCACATATAGTGAAGAGAATTAAATTCAGCACATTTCTATGGGGCTATGTTACTTGTGCCTTGCCCGATCGTTTGTGGCCAGCACGCTGAATTTAAATCCCATAGTGATTTAAATTCAATAAAACAGAGATAAAAATGTGTTTGTTGTTAAAAAAAAGTCAGCGGTTCACACAAATTCCAAATACCGTCCACATAAATGTAAATGCAGCAGAAGGTGCCTGTCAGAAATAGACACATCCTGCATGCATCTGTGATCCGAGACCAGCATCCATAGACCATGTTTCAGATCGCCATTGCGACCATCGTTGCCATCAGTCGTGATGGTTGCTGCCCTCAATCAGGCTGTGTATGCCAAAGCTTACTACAAGGCCAAACTATGGTGTCAGCATCCCCAGGAAATGGGGGTGACATGCCCCCGTTTTCAGGAATGCATTTCGGCGATGCCCCTTTCCTGCCACCAAACAGCAGCAGACTGTCACTCACCAGAAATCTGCAGCCGTATTACATGCGCAGTTTTCCTAACATCGGAAAACTGCATAGATACCCAAATTACTGTCCGTACCTGAGTCAGGTGCAAATTTCAGAGCTGAGATGGCCTTATTTTAGCTTATTGAGAGGTTGACCTACAGTAAGTTGTGTCACCAAGTGACACCTAACAGCTATGCAGGTCTCTTGCAGAAACACAGAATTGTGAAAATAGAGGAACACACAATAACTTGATTTTGAAACAAAGATTACAGTGGTTAGTTTTTGATGAACTGTGAAACCAATGATTGTAAATGAAGAGATAGCTTTTATACTGTATATACATGAATGTGTTCCTTTTTCTAGTAGTGATAAATCAGTCTATAAGGTACTCTGTAAATAGAACCATTGGCAGATATGTAGCAGTAATTGGCAGTGTAAGACTAGATTTATGACCTCTCTATTGAATGCAGTTTAATCAATCCAATCAAGGTACAGTATAGGTGACTTGAGTCCTGTGACCTTTATTCTTGTTGTTACATAGATTTATCATGTGTTACTTTGACCTAATAAAAATTGCATTTAGCAGTAAGTAACCATAACAACATATGGTGTGACCCAGTGTATTCCAAAAATACAAGCTCTGCCTGTGGATATTTAGGTTGCTGGAATTAGTTAATGCTGTAGATTGACAGTGCAGATATAATACATACAACTGGAATCACTCTTTCAATACCTCAGAGCAGAGTAAAGGGAATTAGTTATATTGATATGGCTTTAAAGGCAGGACATATTTTAACTGAGACTATTTAAATAGTTATATTTGTGTAGTTTTCATTTGTTTGCTTTGTGTGCAGTATGACTGACTGCAAGTTCATAGCCTAGATTTGTGATATCCAATTCAATACTTTCACTATTGCATAGATAATGTAATTTTAAAGTAATTAATTGATACTTTACAAAAATAGTTTTAATAAAATTTAAAATCTTAGTGGTGTGTGCAAATATCTAAGTATATGGATGTTAGAGATGGTGACACTACAATGTCTTTGATTTCAGTTTTCTATTAAAACATTCATCAGAGAAATATATTGTTTTCTTAAGAGAAGTACAATTCAGATTGTTTATTCTATCTATCTACAGTATCTATCTATCTATCTACAGTATCTATCTATCTATCTATCTATCTATCTATCTATCTATCTATCTATCTATCTATCTATCTATCTATCTAGTTATGTATTTATTTATTATTTATTAACAGTTTCTTATATAGTGCAACATACTCCATTGTGCTTTACAATTGGAAACATTGAACAGAACTGAGTAATAACAGACAGACATATAGGTAGGAAGGCCCTGCTCGCAAGCTTATTAGAGTTGAATTTGGCATTGGGGGCGACTGGTAGTGTTCTCTGTTGTTTGGTGCAGGTCTGAAACTCACTTTTCAAAAACTGCACGATGCTGTCTGTCAGGAGTTACTGTTGTATGACATGCACTGAGAAGTGCCTCTTGAGTTTGTTAATAACCGTGGTGCTGTAAATATTACTCAAATAGCCCATTTCAATCCAGTCAGAGAACAAATCCACCACCACCAAGTGCTCATTTCCCCTCCAATCAAAATTTCTGCTGTAACGACAGACCAAGAAAGGTCAGACACCACATGCAATGAGAGAAATTTCTTAGTGTGAAGAGCATTCAATGCATTGCACGGTGCACTAGCAGCCAAAACACACTTAATGTTAGCAGACATGGAAGGCCAGAAAAGAGGGTCCTTATCCTTACACTTGTATCTTCACACCAGGAGTGCTCCTGATGGATCTGGGCAGCCTTGAAAATCTAGAGTGCATGAAGGTTGACCATTGACCTCACAAGAGAATACCATAAGAGACAATAAGTTCATCTGGAATGGCCAATAATGATCTCAAATAAGTTGGCAATGCCATGGAAGAGGTAAGCCAGACATAAAGGACAACTTGAGAATGATGCTGGAGCAGGTCATCACCGAGTGTGGCCTCACGGAGGGCCTGATTCAGACCCGCTCGCGAGCACTGAGCGCTCGCAAGCGGGTCGATGTTGGCCAAGTGTGCATTTGCACGACGGAGCCGACTCCGTCGTCCGCATGCGCGAGACCCGAATAGCGACGGCCAAGCCATCACTATGAGTCTCGCACCAAAGGGGGCGTGCTGTTGATGGTGATTGACAGCATGCCCCCTTTGGTGGGCGTGCCGGGGGCGTGGCTGCCCAGACGGAGGTGTTCCCATGGGAACGCCTACCATCTGGGGCAGGCCCCACTGACATCACTAGTGATGTCAGTGGGAGTGCTTTTGGCTCTGATAGAGCCAAAAGCACTCCAGGGCTTGCATCAACGAGACGCTACCACAAGGGCCTCGTTGCAAGCCCGATGGACACGATGGTCTTGACCATCGTGACCAGAAGGCCACTCTTAAATTCAGAGGGACGGCCCTGATTCAGAGCGAGTGATCTGTCAGAGCGTCTGGCTCTGAATCAGGGCCTGAGTTCTTACAGACACATGTAGGACAGGACATCAAACTCCATTACATTCAGATAATCATCACCAACATATCAGAGTGCAGGTGATGTGCATGGGAGAGGGTATCAGCAATATGTAGTTCCCTACTGTGCTTGTACACTACACAAATGTGATCATTTTGATATTTGAGTATGAGATGCTATATTCTGGCAGAAGTTTTGTGCAGTGGTTTGCTTGATATTGTATATATCTTGCAGACAAAGACAAGTGCTAACAATTCCCTTGAGGTTCAAGACAGCTGCATCTTGGTGTTCAAACCATTCAGCATCTGAGTGCGGCACTTGACAGAGTGCAACAGTCACCTCACTCTGGTGTGTTAGAAACTTAGACAGGTAATTGGACATAACCAGACAGTGTTGTAAACTGAGCTTGTCCATTGTAGCAGGAATTTATTGTACAGCCTGTGTTTTAACAGGATCTAGTTTGATACCTTGGTAAGTAAATTCCCTACATATTCAACTTCATGTTGAGGGACTGGATTTGTCAAAGTACTGCCTTGAGGTTTTGATCACACTTCTGCGTAGAGAAACCCCAAACAAGTATATCAATTAATTATGATTGTTCATGCTTATACTTAAAAGAGATGATCCATACAATGCTGGTGAAGTCACTACAAGTGC
Organism: Taudactylus pleione; assembly: GCA_031769625.1. Lineage (NCBI taxonomy): Eukaryota > Metazoa > Chordata > Amphibia > Anura > Myobatrachidae > Taudactylus > Taudactylus pleione. The sequence continues at coordinate 7,861,478 of JAUIMM010000324.1, read as the reverse complement.
ATATGTCATATGGCATCCTAAGGAATGCATGGTATCCCACAGGTATTATGAATGTTGTTAGCATTGATGACTCCTTATCAAGGGTAATTTGCCAGAAGTCACACTCGGCATCAAAGGTTGTGAAGATCTTTTAATTTGCCATCTCAGCAATGACTTGTTCAATTGTCTTAAGGGGGTGATGTGGTCTCATGAGAGATATTTTGTTGTGGTCAATTTGAATGCGTACAGAGCCATCTTCTTTTATAGCAGCTACCATGGCTGACACTAGCCCACTCCTAAAGCATGTAGCCTGCTCACCAATCCATGGCCCATGAGTAAGCCAGCATCCACAGCGACAACCACTGGACGATTTAAGTAATCACTGGATGCTTGGACCCTGTAGTGTACATCTACAACCACAGACTAAAAATACAGAGAATTAATGCTACATTCCATATATATATAATGTGTTGTTTCCGAATTATACAATAAAGTAGTTTCCGATAACTGCACAATCCATATCACCGATCTAGATTCAATTTCCATTTGCAATTGTTGTGCTTATCTGGAGGACATTAATGAAAATTGATGTAATTCTAATCTTAAGTATGAGTAATTGTCTATAAAATATATTTATTTATGTTATAAATGTCCCTTTAATGCTTTCTATTGTATAGAGGTCATCAAAATAGCATCTAAATTAGGTACAATATAGTATATGAGGCTAGTAGGCGTATTTGATTCACAATTAGCTACTCTCCGGGAAGGTCCGGGAGGCTCCAGAATCTTTGATGGCTCTCCTGCATGCCTCTAGAAGTAGGTGTCTACCTGCAGACCCTTGATGCTGCCTGCTATTGTCTCCTCCTCCGGGTCTGTCCTATCCGTCTCCCTCCCTCACTTGCAGTGGGAGCCATTGTGGCAGTTTGGAGATGGGACAGCCTTACGCAATTATTATTTAGATTTTAAGCTCCATCTTGTTCTGCACATTGTTGAATATTTTTTATTGACACTGGTAATAGAAACTGTGGCACTTAGTTGTGTTAGCCACCTGGTCCAAAAAGTTGCTAGCTTCACTTGATGACTGTATCTATATTTGTCTGCCCATTTTTCATTCACTTCTGATGGATTCCTTTGGTACGAACACATATATTGCTAACCAGGACAGGAAACGAGAAGCATTAAATCAGTGATTGTCCTGACTGCAGTGTTTAACAGTAAACTGTCTTTAGTTTCACCTTCTGATTTATTAAGTAGTCAGCAAGAGAAATGCTTTGCTATTCCTGCAAGATTCACAGTTGTGTTGTACAGCTATATTATATGGTATAGAAGGAAGGTTTTAATTTCTGACGGATAATTTAGAATTCTGACAAATAGCTGCTGTTACTGCTTTAGCAGAGGAAAATATAAGCTATTTTTAAGAGCCATGATCATTACTTTGTTAACAGGAAACAGATCTAATCTTACATACCTTTGGGTTAAGGAAAAGACAAGGACAAATGCTAAAAGACTGAGCAAAACTTACAGTGGGCAATATTGTACAAATTTGTAGTTGTACACACTATGCATATTTAAATATTAAATACTGTCCAATTGAGAAGTGGTGGGAATTCATACGCCTACAGTATGATTGGAATAAACACCATCACAAACTAATAAAAGCATTACTAAAAAAACAACTAAAAAGAATTGTTTCTATATAAAGGTAAGTAAAATTTTCTGTTTTAAAAATGATGTATTGTTTATTAATAGTTAAATCATGTAACAGAAAGAAGGAGGTGATTCCAAACAGAACCTATTTTAGATCAGTATAAGCCAACAATAATGCAATTATCTATCCTAGTGGAACATGAAATAACCGTAGGCGGTGCTCCCAAACCCCAAAGTATAGTATAACCCACAAAAGAAGAAAAAAAAGTAGGGCTTGTTGTTGAGGCCTCTTTAATATTTGTTTATTACAAAGTATAAGGTTTAAAATATAACTTTTAATAAGTACACGTAAAATACAAAGGGACCTGTACTACACACAATAATACATAATACACTAATTAATTCAAAATGTAATAATTGGTTAGAAATGGCGAAAATTTTAGAAAAGGAGTACCATGGTCCTACAATCTATACATACAATCTATATATCACATTGAATAAATGTGGGACTTGCATTAAATGATAGGTACCCTTGTAACCCTAATATTGTACATACACCATGATGTCTAATTTCATAAACCAGAGGGATGTGTGGGAACAGATAGTATGAAATTTTTGCTGTGTCACCACTCTTTCCCAATCCACTTCCTTATATGTGGACCTACAGTACCTGGTATTCCCAGGTGGTCTCCCATCCAAATACTAACCAGGCCCAATACTGTATAGCTTCCAAGATCAGATGAGTTTGGGCACATCCAGTATGGTATGGCTGTAGGTATATAGTCGCTTATGGAAAGTGTGAATGCCCAGGTAAGCACAAAGCAATATGGTTTGTAGGACTGTCTTCTTTGAAAAAGTCCACTTTGTTAAGAAATCTTTACATATAACAAAGAAAGTATTACACTTTATTATACTTTAATTGTTCCACAAAATAAACATCATAACTGGTTACAGAGATAATACCATATATATGTTACAGATGATATCATATATTCACAAATAAGGCAGTTTAATAATGCAAATGAACCCCACATGTGACTGCATGTTTGATTAACAGAGATCAGTTGGAATTTAGAAAAATGGTAGATATATAGATATTTTCTTATTCATTGTGCCACATTGTCTCTGAGTCACATGGCCAGCGTGGTGGCTTGTTCTCAGATATTGCAATGGTAGTTGAACAAACCACCATGCTGGCGAAACACGCGTCCTCCGAAGCTCCGGTCTGTGCATGGTCCGGACCTCCACTGATGTAACCCGGGATTTGTATGTATATTAGCTGACTGACTGCTGTGTCAGTTTCAGCTATTGAGCTACACATTAGTGGGAAGCTCTCCGTGTTGCTTCTATCTACTATTATTCATCTACAGCTAACTGACCGCTGTGTCAGTTTAACTATTGATCTCCACATTAGTAGAAAGCTCTTCGTGATATTTCTATTTATAACTATCCATCGATGTTCAGTATTTACCTTGTAGTATCGTTAATATATGTAAAGACCCTTGGTAAGTTTTCATATTGGATGGAGTCAATCGTGTGATTATATCTCTCTGTTTCTTATACGGCACCATTTGCTTATGTAAAACATCCAAACACTCCTGAGTATATTTGATTATTATTTTTCCTTAGAAGTTATTTTCCTCCTTTTGTAGTATTAACTACTTACTGCTTCATATACACCGGATGCTTTTGCCTGCATATTGGACTGCTATTTTCAATCCTTTGGAGAGTATTTCTCTATGCAGAACCAATTACACATGTATACATTTGATGTCTAATTGTATATTGGATTGCTAATTACATTTTTCTGTGTACAATAAATCTCTAATTATACTCCCACAGAGGGTATACCTCCCCTCATGCAGGATTACTTACTTAGGTATATACCTGGTTTGTGGATATAACCTTAGAAGTGTCATACATCTGCATTTTGCTCTAATGATGTATAGGAATGATAGTTGCACTCATAGACCTGCTATTATATAAGACATTGTGGATTGGGAGGAACTCTGTGCACAGGGATTTTTTTTCCCTGACATTTTTTCTGCCATACCTATTTTTCTAGATTAATTGCTTTATTTTGCAAAACTATCTGGATGACTGTGCACACAATATTTATAATTTTGTGTGTGTCATCGATTAATTGTGCATATTTATGCAATTTGATTTCTTCCTTGTGCCATGTGACTCAGAGACAATGTGACACAATGAATAAGAAAATATCTATATATCTACCATTTTTCTAAATTCCAACTGATCTCTATTAATCAAACATGCGGTCACATGTGGGGTTCATTTGCATTATTAAACTGCCTTATTTGTGAATATATGATATCTGTAACATATATATGATATTATCTCTGTAACCAGTCATGATGTTTATTTTGTGGAACAATTAAACTATGCGTGTGTAATACTTTCTTTGTTATATGTAAAGATTTCTTAACAAAGTGGACTTTTTCAAAGAAGACAGTCCTATAAACCATATTGCTTTGTGCTTACCTGGGCATTCACACTTTCCATAAGCGACTATGGGGGTCATTCAGACCCACTCGCGAGCGGCAGTACGCTCACAAGTGGGTCGATGTTCCCCACTGCGCATGCACATGACGGAGGGAGCTCCGTCGTGCGCATGCGCGAGACCCGGCGAGCAAAGGACTTTCCATTGCTCTGGGTCTCTCACCAAAGGGGGCGTGCTGTCGATGTTGATTGACAGCACGCCCCCTTTGGTGGGAGTTCCGGGGGCGTGCATGCCAGATGGAGGCATTCCTATGGGGACGCCTACCGTCTGAAGCCGGCCCCACTGACATCACTAGTGATGTCAGTGGGAGTGATTTTGGCTCTGATAGAGCCAAAATCACTCCTGGCCTTGCGGTTGAGAAACCCGACCACAGGGTTTCTCTGGCAAGTCCGATGGTCGCGATGGTCAAGACCATCGCGACCATCTTGTTGGACGCTCGTATATGCTGTGGGTGGTGACCCACAGCTATACGAGCATCCAGGAGGACGCTCCATTTTAATGGAGGTGGGCCCTGATTCAGAGCGAGCGCTCTGGTCAGAGTGTCCGGCTCTGAATCAGGGCCTATTACCTACAGCCTTACCATACTGGATGTGCCCAAACTCATCTGATCTTGGAAGCTATATAGTATTGGGCCTGGTTAGTACTTGGATGGGAAACCACCTGGGATACCAGGTACTGTAGGTCCACATATAAGGAAGTGGATTGGGAAAGAGTGGTGACACAGCAAAAATGTCATACTATCTGTTCCCACACATCCCTCTGGTTTATGAAATTAGACATCATGGTGTATGTACAATATTAGAGTTACAAGGGTACATATCATTTAACGCAAGTTCCACATTTATTCAATGTGATATATAGATCGTATGTATAGATTGTAGGACCATGGTACTCCTTTTCTAATATTTTCGCCATTTCTAACCAATCATTACATTTTGAATTAATTAGTGTATTATTTATTATTGTGTGTAGTATGGGTCCCTTCGCATTTTAGGTGCACTTGTTAAAAGTTATATTTTAAACCTTATACTTTGTAATAAACTAATATTAAAGAGCCCCAACAACAAGCCCTACTTTTTTTCTTCTTTTGTGGGTTATAATAGTCAAATCATGACAGTTCTTCTCAAAATTGTCATTGGCATTGTGATTAAGAGAAGGATTGATTGGCAGAGACAAGAATTAACATTGGGGAGAGGGAACAAAATACAGTAAAGTATTGCTATTGTATTGCCTGTAAATTAGAGATGTGATTTTGGTTTTGGTTCTATATCGACGTGTTTTGGTTTTCGCAAAACCACCCTCAAATGTTTTGGTCCGGTTTTGATTTTTTTTTTTAATTTATAAAAATAGCTAACGCCATGTAACTTGGACATGTTTTTGTTCCTGTAGTGTTATTAACATCAATAACATTCATTCCAGTCAATTTTGACCACTTTACAGCTCCTGAAATCACAAAGGAGGGACTTAAATGCAATTCAAAATACGTAAGATCTGGTTTCTAGGTCCGAGTTTTGGGCTTGCAATGAAACCTGAGTTGGGACTCGGTTCTACTCGGGATCCCAAAGTGATCTGAGCCGGGACTCGGTTTGACTCAAAACCCCAAAGTTGGGTGGGTTCAGCTTTCAGCAAAACTATCTGCCCAAGTCTTCTGTAAATGGAAGCTCTACACTTAATATGGTAAAAAAAAGCATTATTTTTAATAGAAAATGTTTAAAAGTATACTGTACTGTCCGACAAAGTGGAGAAAAGAGCTTCTGCAATGCTATCAATTTATGCAATTGATTTATCTTTGCATTTCCAACAACTCATTCATTATTTTTAGTCTGAAATTGGTTACAGACAGTCGCTTATAAGCTTTCTCTATGTTTGTCTATGGGTAAATGTATTTTATTCATACATTTATTTATTTATTAACAGTTTTTTATATAGCGCGGCATATTCCGTTGCGCTTTACAATTTTAATCAAGAGTAATAGAAGAAGACTGAATTGTATAAGACAGACATAAAGGTAAGAGGGCCCTGCTCACAAGCTTACAATCTAGGTTAGTGCTTGTTGAGATAGGGAAGATATTGAAGGAAGGGGTGGACACTTATGCGATCGCAGCTGTGATTTTGCACAGAACACAGCTGCAAAAATATGCTAATAGTTCCGAGCATAAGGACATCCACGGCTGCCTTCTCAAATGCATACGACGTTGCTTACCTACGTAAATATCGGTAATATCAACGCACATTGCCTTTGAAACAGGTATGACGTGCTGCAGACTCGGCTGCTCTCCTGACACGCAGAGGGCTCTCATGCTGCGTAGGAGATCACAAGGTCTAAATTATGCATGCCCATGTAACGGCATTTAAATAGTCAGACACGCCTGCGTTTTTCTAACCATCCCCCCTTCACTGACCCCAAATGCTGACTACCTGTCACTCACTTCACAAATATTTCCTCTGTGCATGCGGAATCGCAAGACAATCACAGAGCGTGTGCAGTGCGGCTTATACACATGTGCAATGGCACACAATCACTCGCATTAGCGTCCATCTTTGAATGAGGTCCAGTTTGTGTGGGAAGGTTTCACCTGTGGCCAGAAGGTTTTAGGTAGCAGAGATGAGGCAGTAGAAGAAGTTGCAGGGATGGAGGGTAATGTGACATGATACCTTTCATATCATGTTTCTCTAGTCAAATATATGACTATACATTACAAATTTATAGACAGCACACTTGTCTTAGGCATAGTTCTCCAATTGGAAAGATTGCTAATTGGTAGTAATTATCTTTTGGATGAAATTATCCTTTAAGACAGATGCACTGAATCTATATATAATGTTTTGTGCTATAACATTTGTATGAACTGAGGAAGCAGGATGGTTGTGTAAAAGTGTAATGCAAACAGACAATTAACCCTCAGCATCACCTAAAATAAATTGTGTTAAACTCTCCTATACAGTATGTCTGCTTGCTGAAAATGCTATAAGCACAAACTGCATTTAGTGTAAACTACTTCATTCACTTTTGCAACAGTCAGAAAGATTGTCCTGCTCTAAACCATTTAAAAAAAAAATACTTAGGGTGGGATGTACTATGCATCACATTTCGGATGTGGTACATTAGTCACTTATCGGGTACATACTGACATTAATAATGCTGGTATGTACCTAGAATTGTGATTAAAATTGCAAAGAACAGCTTTTTGTGAAGAGTGAACTTTTGGATTCATGACCTAGAAGTCCCTCTACACCTGCGTTGTATGACGTGCACGCTGTGGGGGATGCTGGGAGGGACATTTATGCTTTGAATAATTAAGTATATATCTCTCCCAGGGCACAACATGATAAGAAGCCCATAGGATTCTATTGGGCAATGCCATTGCTGCCCACTGGGTCTAAGCTCTGGAAAATAATGCATCTCGGACCTTGGTACATATGGGAATGTGGCCAAAACACAGGAAATGTCAGTATTCTGAGTTATGCCAGCATTTTCCCTTTAGTACATCCTGACCTTAGCATAATTCAGTGATCCACATCATTACAAAAGTGGATTTTACTGGAAGCGGCCAGAATTGCAACCACTTTACAAGAGACTCAGAGTTATATCCTTAAAGATATGTTTACTAAAGGTCAATTTTAATTGACTTTGTGATTATGGGGCTAAATCACATATTTACTAATAGACCATTTTTGATTATAATGTGTGAATTAGCCCCAGAAACACAACATTGATGTTTATCAATTTTCATCGACTTTAAAATTATCCAAATCGATCTAAATCAACCTTTAGTAAATATGCCCCTTAGTCTTATTTGAGCCCAATTTAAACAGTATTTCAATTGATCCCTCGGTTTTATATTTAAGTTTTATTTTTCCCTTTTTCAACACTTACACTCTGATTTATTATGTATATATCTACTAGATGATGCTAGATGTTATTTGATTTTACCCTTTTTTTTCTCACTGGTGTAAGGTCCTCTGGGAAAAATGATAACTGAAATATATGGGTTTTACATCCACTGTTAGTACACCGTTAGCTTTTGTTATATGTAGTCATAGTGGAGTAGTCAATTACCAGAACCATGTAGTTACACTATTTCTGTATGACTGAATAAATACAAAGACAAATTTGTATTTGAAGAGTGACAATGTGGGTATATATTACTGCATGGAAAGTGTCACTGTAACTGTGCAATTGGTTAAACAGTAGTGTGATTAGTAGTGACAAGCATACAATAGATGGGGTGATTACACTCGGGATCTTCAAAGAAGGGAATCCAGACCAAGTTTCATTGTAAATAGTATCAACGCCTAATGGTCTCAACAAAGGGAATTATTTTTCAGTGTTCTTGTAATTACAAACTGTAACCTAACCACATTAATTATCAATAATTAAATCATCAGAAATAGCTATTGCTACTTGTTGTGCTTTATAATAGACTACCATATGATTGGGACGCAGAGTAACAATTCCCAATTACTGTACTCAATCAATGCAAATTTTCCTTAAGGAACCCACAACCTACCAAATGTTTATTTCAATAATTTTTATTCAGTATTATCAACAAATAGTCTCTAAATTCTGACTATATAAATACATGTTAATTATTAAGATATTAAGGGGTATATTTGCTAAGCATGGGTGGGCTGGCCGGGGGGTAGGGTGTCATCTGCCCCCCGGGTTGGTGCAATTTTAGTAATCTTGGGCTGCCTACAGCTGTGCTCTGGATATGCAAGGCTGGCTGCAGGAGGCAGACAGAGAGGATGCTCCTCAGCCATTCTGTGCTATAACACAATCAGAGCAGCCAGGCAGCTCTTTCTTCCTGAGCTCTTCTCAGTCTCGGCAGGCTTGGAAGGTGTGCATGAGCAATCGTGACATCATTATTTCACATCAGGCTGCTGCAGGGGAGCAAGGAAAGCCTCCATCAAGATGAAAGGGCCAGCTTGGAACTGAATGGGAGACCAGACAAAAGTCTAGAAGGTAAGTTTGCTGGCGCTGCCAGAGGGGTTGCTGTGAGGTGGACATTGAAGGAGCCGGAGGGAGTGCTGTGAAGTGATTATTGAAAAGGTTGGAGGGATGCTGTGAGGTGGACATTGAAGGTGCTGGGAGAGTGATGTGAGATGATTATTGTAGGGATCAGGGTGGTGCTGGGGGATGGACATTGAAGGGGCCTGGGGAGAAATGTGGGTTGAACATTGATGGGGTAAGAATGCATTGAAGTGGGAAGGAATGCTGTGAGATGGACATTAAAGGGAGGGCAGTGCTGTGAAGTGGACATTAAAGGGTGGGGAGTGTTGTCAAGTGGACATTGAAGGGTGAAGTGCTGTGTGGTGGCACTGAAAGGGCTGGGGGAGTGCTGTGAGGTGATTATTAAAGGGTTTGGGGGGTGCTGTGAGGTGGATATTGAAGGGACTGGGGGTAGTGCTGTATGATAATTATAGTAGGGGTCAGAGGAGGGTGCTGTGGGATGGACATTGAAGGGGTCAGGGGAGAGCTGGAGGATGAAATTTCATGGGATAAGAATGCATTAAAGGGGAGAAGTGCTGTGAGTTGGGCATTGAAGGGGGTAAGGAGTGCAGTGAGGTGTATATTGAAGGGTGGGGAGTGTTGTAAGGTGGCCATTGAAGGGCATAGTGCTGTGAGGTGGACTTTGAAGGGTAGGGAATGCTGTGACGTGTACATTGAAGTGGAGAGTGCTGTGAGGTGTTCATTGAAGGGTGGGGAGTGTTGTGAGGTGGCCATTAAAGGGCATAGTGCTGTAAGGTGGGCATTGAAGGGTAGGGATGCTGTGAGGTGGACATCGAATGGGAGAGTGCTGTGAGGTGGACATTGAAGTTGGGGGAGTGCTGTGAAGTAGACATTGAAGTGGGATACTGCTGTAAGGGGTACATTGAAGGAATGGGGTGCTGTGAGAGGTGGCCATTGAAGGGGCTGGTGGGAGATGCTTTGAGGTGTTTATTGAAGGGGTGTGCATTGAAGGGAAGATACGTGAGGTGGATATTGAATGGAGGAGTAGTGTTGTGAGGTGTATATTGAAGGGAGGAGTGCATTGAAGAGGGGAAGTGCTGTGAGGTGGACATTGAAGAAAGGGGGTGCTGTGAGGTGGATATTGAAGGGAGCAGTGCATTGAAGGAGGGCGTTTTGAGGTAGATATTGAAGGGGGGGTGCGGTGAGGGCATGCTCGCATTTGTGATAGTGCCATCATGCCTGGGCAGCCCTGCTAGGACCTGTAATCCACCTGTAAATAACACTATTGTTTAACCATTTAATTACAGTATTACATCTGCACCCAAAGCCCTGGGGGTGTGGAGAAGATCTGGTTGTCCTTCGCCAGGGATTCCAGATCTGGGTTGCCCAGTTTAGGGCTGGTTGCATTATGGCAGGGGAACACAACTGGTTCAGCCTAGTGCTGGGTATTGGATAATTGGAGTGACCCCATGTCATTTTTATTTTATTAAAATTAATCCTGCACAGATCATAGTGATTTGAGTAGTACTTCACATAAACTTGCCTGCCAGAGGCACGTCTATTATTTGGGGGGTTTGCTGTGGTTTCTATTCTTATAACATCAATTGTGAGCTGATACTCTGTTGAGTTCCAAAGTCTGCCATTTGGTCAGTTTATCATTGGTTTGGCATTTAGTAAATAAGAGGATAGCAAAACCAACCTTTAGTGAATATACCCCCAGGTCTGATCAATCTATCTCATTTATTTAATTTAGCACTCACATTTTTTACTAATAGTTCAGATCAGATTGTTCTCTACAACATTGATAACTAAATGACCATCCTCACTGCACCATTATTTTTGTTGTTTATCACTTTATTACCCTATCTTTTTCTTTTCTCATGGCTATTTTCATTCAGAATTAATGGGTGTGAAATATATAAAATACATTATTAGACTGTTTATTTCCTTTTCACCTTTCATCACTTTTATTTAAGTATTATGAGTGGATTCACTACAATTTTAAAATAATAAATATAATTATATGGTATGTGTATGAATTTACTAATTTCAAATAAAACCACTTTAAAGATAATTTCATAATAGATCTGGGGAATAATCTACTATGCACCACACAATTATCACTTATAGGTTTATAGATAAAAGAATCTCCACAAGGACATATTTAAATGAAAATCTGTACGACTAATACAAATAATTAGCAGTTACTATACATTTCTCTTTGACATACAGTAGTTTAGCTTTGGAACCTTTAAAGAGAAACCCACTTATCCTTCAGCATATATGTCTATAGAATGGATATCTATGATAACATCTCCTGGTGTATTCATTTATTCTGACATCTGCTATCTATCATGTCATCCTATAATGTAACCTACAGTATCTAATGCAACCTTGCACCAAAACCCATTTGACTGAGGCTCAGGTGAGGATGTATTGTAATGACCATATGACTTGATAACTATTATTATTACTCATATAAACACCTACATTATACCAACAATCAATATTTAACATCAAACAAACTAAGTCAATTAATCAGAATGTGTTATTAAAGAAAACTGAAGATCTAATCTGACAATCTCAATCACATCACCCTTCTTAGTAATCTTCATATATAATGCAACCTTGCATTAGAGCTCTTTTGATTGAGGCTAAGGAGAGTATGTATTAGTAACTGATGCAATTATTAAGTATCTGTTTCTTGCGGATATTTTAATTTTTAATAAAAATATCTCGCTTTGTAGTAAGAGAAACTTGCAGGGACAGTGGTTGCGATAACCACTCTCCCTGCAAGTTATATCCCCAGCATTTTGTATAAGTCTTTCATATTTGTGTGTGGGGGAAACTGACACTGCGTATGCGCACAGTGTCAGTTTGCACTGTCGAGCGGAGGTTGTGGGAGGGAGATTGGAAGCCTCCATAGGTTTAAAGCGGTTTACACCATCTGAAGATAGAGTACATAGGGGTTAGATCGTAGTCCCCATTGGTAATAATGGGAACTGCGATCTGCAGTGCTAATTAACACTTGATAAATAGGCTCCAAAATATACTGTAAGTAGAATCGTGATACAAAGATCTTACTTTCCATTCCTGCAAGTGTAGATCGCTAATTTACATTATGGACAGAGTGGTTAATTAATTAACATACACAGTATTTAGTGGAGTAACATTGTAAGTGTGGATAGATACAGTGTTACTATTTGCTAAATTAATTAATGCTGTGATTGATTCAAATACCCCTTTATTTCTCAGTTATTTGCTTTTACAAAGCAGTAGGTTAGCGAAACACATGGCGGCATTTTTTGCTGTACTCCAAATGTCTTATGGAATGATTGACTAGGATGAATGTGTTTCATTTTACTAGTGCAGTTTACAATGTGGATTGTACCTTCTAGACATGGAGAAATGATCTCAGCATGATTGCTACTGTGTGAATTCTTGACAAAGCTGTTTTCAGCCAAACGCACGTAGGTGTGATTTCGCTGTGTGTTCTCCAGCAATATGTTATATTCCTGATGGTATGTGTGTGATGATAAAAGGGATTAGAATATTTTGAAAGTGGGGCTAGACTGCGAGTCTCAGTTAAGATCAATGACATATAGGGGGTATTCAATTAGCCGCAGGGTTTACATAAAATACATAATTGGTGGGTTTACACTCCTGAATGCTGATTTTATTTGGTGTGGGTAAAAGGCTATTTAATTGAACAGGCTTTTCCCACACCAAAGAAATCGGGATTCAGGAGCATAAACCCACCAATTCCACGTAAACTGCAAAATCAATGTTTTCTTTCCCCAGGTTCAAACACGACTTTGTGTTGTTTAGGTCTGACTGCGGGGACTCACGCGCATTATAATCCTGGCTAATTGAATACTTCCGGCGTGGCAATTAGCCACAAATGAATACCCCCATAGACTACCACAATATCTTCTAGAACTATTTCTACTTCAATATATATGAGATAAAAAATTTGATCAATACCACTGAGTAAACACAACCTTATAAATAGCCCTATTGACTGAATGAAATTACAACAGACACAATTCTGGTGGTTTAAGTTGATACAGCTTACTTTAAACATTGTATCTATGGCTACACTGTGAGCACTCAGAAAGCATAAAGAAAGCATAAAGAGTTTCAAACTAAAATGGATACTATTTTGTTTCATTATTGTTAGTACTACAGTAGATATTATTTAATTACACTGACTCACCATGATACATCTGCTATTCAATTAATTTCCTATATACCATAACAATATTGTACATACAGTATATCCTACAGATTCTTCAGAAATGTATACAGAATGGTTTTGGATTAGGTCATTATTATACTTACAAAATTAAAGCTACAATAATAGAGGAAAGATTTGCTGAATACCATTGTTTGTGTATGATACTAAATATTTTTAAATAATCTTTTATAACATCACACCAATATGATTATAATATTCCTGCATCACTATTACAAATTGTTATGTACATAAGCTAATTAGTGACAAACGTGAGTATCTTATTTATGCAATATTCAGTTGCTACTTTCAATAGCTAATCTATGCATTGTGTGAATTTGGTATCTATCAATACATGGTCTCACATGTGTCACAATTGAAATCTGCTTTATAACAAGCTAATTGTTGACCACAATACACTGTAAATTGAAACATAGGGATTGCTACTAAAAGCAGCTAAACTGCATATAGTGTGAATTATATTTACATGGTCTTACATGTGTCACAATTAAAATCTACTACAGTATATAGCGAGTTAACTTGTGAGTACAATACATGGTTTATTAAAGAATAGATATTTTAGTCTCCTTTTCCTTCACTGCTATAATGTTGAGCATTTAGTTTAACAAATTGAATATCTAAATATCATGGCTCATTATTTTACTTCTAGCTGGATATATTATTATATACAGATCTATCTTTTAATCTTATTTATGTACAGATAAAGACTACCTAAAGGTGTAAATGTCATTACAAATACTCAATGATTTAACAACCTAACAACCTACGTTACTTGTTTTAGTAACATAATTGAATAACATAATCCACATCATCCAAATAAATGGACTAAAACACGCATAGGATATATTATATATTGTTTATTAACACACATACACACGACACTTATATTTGTAAACAAGAATACGAATACCCAGCCATCTTGATTTAAATTCAATATCTCTTTCTTTTCACTGTCTATATATGAATTCATTATTTCACAGTTGTTTTTGGATAAAAAAAAAATACAACATTTTCATATATTATTAATAAAAGTTATGTTTTATTGGAACACCACTTAAAACAACTGCTGTCCTTTTTCCATTTACTGTGTTACTACAACTATTTAAGAGGTAACTACTGTGAAATTTAAGTCCAAAGTGTCTGTTGTGTGTGTGAATTCAGTTGTACAGGGATACTCCATGTTTAATACCATAATTAAGTAAAATATTGACAACATATTACCAACAGGAATATTAATCATGTAAAACTCGAAGCGATATGATCATGCATTTAAAAGCTATGAACCGAAAGTTAATATGATACGTAATTAAAAAACAACAGGATGAGCTCGTGAGATAGGTGCAGTTATTAATCTATATATACCTGTATAGCTCTTGTTGGGGTGTGGTATAAAATGTTGACATTTCAAATGTCAACACCAGAATGTCAAAATTCAGAATGGCAACATGGACGTTATGTGAACATTTGCTAGTGGTCATAATGTCGACATATGTGTATGTAAGACAATCTTAATTGTAGTACCGATGTGTCATTACTTACTTGTTGCCAATTTGCTATGCGGCGTGAGACACCTGGTGCAACTGAGATGCACCAAGAGAAATAGCGTACCATATATTTATTTCAATTTAGCATTAGTGGCTTCTCAGGAACAACAAAAAGTCACACAGTGTGTTGGAGACATTAGGCTGCAACTTTTACTGCACAGGAATTGGTTTTATACACGTACCAAGGTGCAGATGAAGCACAGCAAAACTCAGAAAAAGCCACGGCCGCCTCGCTTGTAGCCCTTTTTACAGAGAATTACACTCAGGCAAACACAGTTGGACAAATGTCACACATTAAATTGATCAGTGTAACCTAGCAATGTAGTTTTGTCGCTCCCAGTTTATGTGAGTAAGACGCACATTTTGAGCGAGAAATCCTCTTGGAGCAGCCGAGTTGCCCAGGAGAGAGCCTATTTGGTGTGATTGAAACCACAATGTATTAGAAGTGAACCTATCTGTACATTTCCACCATCTGATATTAATCCTCTATAAGGATCCAATATTCAGGATAGGAAGCTATTATTATGAGTTTAAGATTATAAATATTAAATCATGGGATAAATTGAAATAATGTTTTCAATTAGTAAAAAAAAAAGGGACAGATTTGCTAAACGTTGGTTTATCAGAGCCACTAATGATCAGGGGTTTTAACTGATGGATTTAAAATGGCAAAAGAGAAAAATAGTAAATCAGTCTAGTTTTGCTTCTTTTTCTGTTCTTGTTCTAAATCCATCGGTCAAAGACGCCAATCACGAGTGGCTTTGAGAAACCGCTGAGTAGTATTTACTCCTCAGTATTGTAGTGATATTGTTTGGGTCACGTGCACAGTATAATGAAATGCATCTTTTCTCTCTGTTGTTAGTGGAATGATTCACCTTTCAAAAAGAAATATTCACATGAGGTTCAGCCCATTGTATTATAATCAGGCACACAGTTGCCCAGCTTCATAGCTACTGCAATGTGTAGGACTTTGAATCGTTGCCTAGGCACTTGTCTACAAGTTGTGAAATGCCATGTTCTGGGTGAGTGCTGAGGGACAGTTGCAGTATCTACCCATTCTGCAATCTATGAACGTTAGAGAGTTAACATAAGATGAGCAAAGAAACATTTTCTGTGAATCGGAAAGTGCGGTAGAAAATACCCAAATGAATGTTCTGTGAAATTGTTTTGAAAATGTTTCCTTTTCTCTACTCTACATTCTAGTAGTTACTACTGATAAGATATAAGACGAAGGATATAGGAGGCTATTCTGGAATTATTTTTTTTTCTCAAAATTTGAATCTAGTACTGTGTACTTAAATTACAGAGGTGTTGCTTAGGAGATGACAGCATATACATATATCTTAGTAATTTTCCAACATAAGCTACATTTTGGGTAAAACAGTATATTTACTCCAGCCCCTGGTGAATAATTCTACCCAACCAGAGCTATCTGCATGGGGTCATTTTTTTCTTGGGTGTGTCCACATATATTTTCTCATAGGAAATTGAGTACCATGCTGAATGTGCATTTCCCTGTTACACTGTGAATAGCACAGCATAGCACAGTGCTAGTTGAGGGTACTCCACAATGTTTCTCTCCACACATTGTTTAATTATTTTTTTTTTACTCTGCAAGGATCCATGTTGCAGATGATAATGATCTTTGTACCACAAGAGTCAGTCGTGTCTGTGGTTAGGTCCAACTCTGATTGTGTTGTAATTACATGAGCAGCCCTTACTGTAGTTGACCTACACTGATCAAAAATGCATTTTGCAACTTTTTAACACCTGCCTGAGTAGAAAATCTGCTGGTGTGACACCCTCTAGGCAAAATACATTATTTTTCATATGACAACATATTTAACAGTTCTGTATTTTCCTGGGGGTGGAAATGCAGCAGGAAAAGCTCTCTTGTGCATTGCATGCTATTCTAAGAAGCATATGCACATTGACTAATAATAAAGAGTAAGCTCTATTTCCTATATGTTTTAACATATTTTAGTTTTACATTTTATATGGGTCAGCATAAATTAGCCACAATTTCTGAAAATAGTTTTCAGTTTGAGCAGACTGTATACAAAACAAACTGTGTCCTCCTTATAAAATAGCAGCTGTCTCTGCTTCTGCAAAGTCCTGGTTTGCCTATTGCAGGGACCGCAGGTTTGCAGCAACAAGAAAAAATGTGGTTATTTTTCCATTTTTTTTAACAATAAACATTTGCCTCACAAGCATGTTGAAAGAAAAGCACATTTTCTACTTAAATATATGAAACAAGCAAAAACAAATTAATTTTCAATAATGGCATCATTATAATGGATTTGGCTAAAGAACACATTTAAAATGATATTTGTATTGTAGATAATTAATTTTTTTTAATAAAATCCCAGGTGATGCATTTAAACAGGGTCAGTAACACATACGCACACTGTTCTCTTGAGATGTCTTAATGAGTTTATTAAACTCTTAATAGCGAAGCAGCAGCAGCAGCTAATAGGGCACCTTTGCTCACAGAAAAGAACTTATGACTGTTTTTGTTCTTGTTGTAATAACATCTTATTTCTAAATAGCCAGAATCTCTGTCCTTGTATGGAATTATCTTTGCCAGTTACAGCTACATATCTGTGGGGATGCGGATAAGATCCTGACAACTGGGATGCCGTCTGCCGGAACCCCGGCATCTGTATCCCAATCGCCCAGAGAACACCGATGCTGAAATCCCGACATGTCATAAGGACATCGGGAAATGGTAAGTATCAGCCGCACACGTGGGAGAAGGGGGGTAGGTTTAGGCTGCCCAGGGCGACTTAATGTTAGGCTGCGGGAAGGGGGAGGTTGGGGTTAGGCTCCAGGCAGGGAGTGTTAGGTTAAGGCACTACCGGGGAGGTTTAGGGTTAGGCACTAAGCGGGGAGGGTTAGATTTAGGCACTTATCGGGAGGGTTATGGTTAGGGTGCGGGGTAGGGAGGGTTAGTATAACGGTGCAGGAAAAGAGGGTTAGGGATAGAGGGTAAATAGGACAGGGGAACATTACTTACTGTTTCCCTGTTGGGATTTGAACCATCGGGATGCCGCTGTCAGTGTACTTGTAGATTGTCTGATTCCGAGATGGACGCAGTGACAATGTTTATGCAGCAGAGCGATTATCAGTGGTCTGTACATGCATCTGAGTCGAATTGCACATGTCCAAAGTTTCATTACCAATGTCGTTTGCAGTGAGGATTTATTAAAAAAAATTATCAACAGGCAGGGAGCACTTGTGGGCAAAAACGGGGTTGGCGACTCAAATGCAGGCATGTCACAACAAGCACTTTTGGGGCATGTTTCTGTCTTAGACTACGATCCCGTATGCAGTAAAAATTGCTCAGGCTTCTTAGACTCGGCGACCATTCTGCGTGAATCTATGATTGATCAAAAATTAATAATCGACTGATTTGAGACCGATGCTGCGTCTTTGTACGCAGGTGCTTGGATTTGTGATGCCGTCCATTGAAATCTCAATACAAATCATGTCGGCTACAGCATTTGCACAGCCACTGCGGACAAATTCGCAGCTGCTGAGGCATTAGCATATATCTCTGAATGGTCTCCATTTGGTAAATGAAGATACACTGCAATTCTTATTTATTCTTTACAGGCTTACGTCAGTTTCTGCTTCCATTTTCAGACTTAGATTTTCCAGTCATAGACTTCTCTGGGATGCAATGAGGAATGCCGACCACCGGCTTCCCGACTGCCAAATCCCAGCAGGGTACTAATGACAGACGTTGAAATCCAGATGCCTATCATTATACCTACGCCTGGAGCCTCACACCCAGCATACCGATTGAAGGTAAGGCGGGCGGCGGGCGTGGACAGCCGCTGGGGAAAGAGTTAGGTTAGGGGCTCCCAGGGGGGACTTAGGGTTAGGCACCACCTGGGAGGGTTAGGGTTAGGCTACAAGAAGAGGGGGTTAGGGTTCGGCACCCCCCTCCCCGGGGAGACTTAGGTTTAGGCTGTGGGGATGGGGGTTTAGGTTTAGGCACTTAGGGGGGGTTGCAGTTTGGCACTAGGGGGGAGGTTAGGGTTAGGCACCCCTTAGGTTTATGGGGCGGTAGTGTTAGTTATACTTACCTAAATCCCCTGTCGGGATCTTCACTACTGCCAGTCTTCCGATGTCGGGACTTGAACCGTCGGCCAGAAGGCCGGCGGTCATTCATACTGATTCCACTTCTCTCATGTTAATCCACTGCTGGACAGTTTGTATCTTTACCTGTTTGTGACTTATATGTGTTTCTGGCTCATTCCTTCTTACTTTACACAGGTGCACTTTTAATATGTTAATAATGTATATATTTAACAGCACCTGATCCTTGCTAGGTTGATATCTAATTCAAGACATAAATCTTGGAGTATTTTTAAATGTTCTTATGTATTCCTGCTGTATTTTTAGCACAGTTTGAAGAACATTGCTTCAGTAAACAGAATGTAGATTTCCTAATGTAGATAATCTTTAACTGGCCATTGATTGTAAACCTTTGTCAACCATCAGGAAATCACTGTGCCAAGAGTCAGACCAGATAATAAGAATTATTTATAGAATGGTACAAGTTTTAAAAATACTTATATCTTTTTACATAATTACTTATAGAAATGTAAAATATAAATATGCGTCCGGTTATAGAAAATATAATAGGGCATAACTATACTTTATACAGATTTTGTAATATAAATTGTAAAAGTCTACATACTGTGTTACCATCATATGTAGTCATTTTCATAAATGAACACAGACTAATCATATAATATACACTATATATTTTTTATTAGTGCCAATATACTAGCAAAAAAAAAATAATCAGATGCTGAGCAAATTGGAAAACATTTTCAGTCAAATTGTAGTGACAAGAGTGGTATTTGTCCTATGCCCACTTGCTATCTTTAAACCTGTAGACATATAGACCACCTTTTAAATTATCCCCTCCAGGAGAGTTCCTGGAGGGGATGAGTCCCAATCACTATGGAGGGCTGGGTTGGGTGCTTTTTGTCATTGCATAACCGCGCCCCCTGGGATGCAGGAGAGTGATCTACTGTTCTGGGAGTCAAAAGTTGAAACCAAAACACCATATTGCAAAAATGAAAAATCAAGAGCATTGATATAACATCATAGTACAGCAGATGGCCAGACAGCCATTTTAGTGCAAACATACTTGAAAAACCAATGGATTCTTTAACCCTGCACCTCTATCAGTAATTCAGCAGCCTGCAACCTCTAAACGGGCACACCCTTACCACTAAATGATAACCTGAATACACATATAAAAGGGGCAACTAGCGCTAAATTAGCAGTATAAATGTGTCAATGCCGAATCACTGTGTTATTGTAGATCGGCACTTCAATCAGTCGCTGTTCTTTCTCACAGGCAATAAGATTAGGACTCACATTCAAATTCTGACCTGACTGCACATAAAGGTATCTTTTAACTTGTAGATCACCACAAGTGCCAGCAACCTTTGGAGGAAAACCTACATTTGAATTCTATCCCGCATGTACAGTATATCAAGGTTTCTTTTTCCCTTGGACCTCTAGAAATTATAGGGGATCCAAATCCACAATAACAGAATTTATTCAGACAAAAATAATATTAAAATCCACAAGATCTTATCAATCAATTAAAAAAAATTGGTTTAAAAAGATTATTCGCACTTCGGTGCATGATCAGTCTCTAAGTTCATCGGGAGGAATAAATACTGCGGTCCCGAATGGGGGAGAAGATGGAAACCAATACCATTCTCTGTGCTGTAGACTACAAGTGAAACGGCTTTGAATATAAGTTCCCTCGGGCAGGCACCTTCCTCCTAGATGTCCGATGGTGTGGCTTCAACGCGTTTCGGAGAGTCCTCTCTCCTTTTGATCTTTAGCCACTGAAAATGCACTAGGCAATCTTTAGTAAAATTAGTGCATTCGATACTTCCATGTATCTAAAAGCTTTTGTTTACTTAAAGGGGCATTTTTAAATATAATAAATCAATATATATAATATAGAGTTATATAATATTTCAAACACCATATATTCGTAACGGGCCACAATTTAATTCATTTAAAAATATATTCCATATAAATTATGTATAAAACATATAAAAACATATGAATATTACATATCTATATTAAATAAAGATAAAAAAAATTAATATATATACATTCCTCACAAATCCACATCATGGGGAGGCACATATTGTTTCAAATGGGAAAGAGAGAAGGGGGGAGGGAAAAAAACACAAAGAAGAGAGAGCCATTAGTTATACATATAGCAGCTACATATGAAGAGTAGACATTCTATATAAACCACTTAGATTCTAAATCCACATTAAGACCTCTTGGTGTTAGGGTTATTAAATCAAATATCGTTCTCATCTCTAACTTTGCTAGAGCTATTTCTATACCCTTCGTTCTCCAGATTTTTTACATAACTTAATACAGCAGCAACTCTTTAGATCTTTTATGTTACAAGAATGTTTCTCTGAAAAAATTTAACAAAACATTGTGTTTCTCGTACCCTTTCTAAAATTCCTTGAGTGTTCTGCTAGTCTTTCTTTAAGCATTCTGCACATCCTCCCCACATATTGAATCCCACAGCTACACTCTAAAAGATAAATAACATTCTTACTACCACACATTATAAAATCTTTTATTTGGTATATTTGTGTGGTAATATTCGATTTATATTGCGTCATTTTGTTTTCCGTTTTGTAGTATTTGCACATGCTGCGAGTTCCGCAATGATAAAAAACCCTTTGAAGTAATCCTGATTGTCTTTTCCTCTATAGGTAGGGCACTTTTTACTAATAGATTTTTTAGATTTTCTGCTTTCTTATAAATAATTTGCGGCTTATTAGTTACACAATCTTTTAAGAGGGGATCTTTAACTAGAATATTCCAGTGTATTTTAATTATCCTCTCTAGTTATTTGTATTGTGAGGTGTATTTAGTGATAATGAGTACTTCTTTATCTATCTCCTGCACCTGTCTCCCCTTATAACTTAGAGCTTCATCTTGTTCTAAGTTTCTACTTTTCTGTCTGGCTTTTAGAATTGTCTCTTTGTTATACCCCTTGCTCAAAAATTGTCTCTCCATATTGTCAGCTTGGCTATCATATACCTCTATACTGGAACAGTGTATTCTTAAACTCGGAAATTGGCTATTTGGTATTCTGTTAATCCAGTTTTTGTGGTGGTTACTTCCCTGATCAATATATGAATTACAATCCATTGGTTTAATGAAGTTTTTTGTTAATAAGCTCCTTCTAGATATATTGTTAGAGCTAAATAATTTACCTCCATTCGGCTTATTTGGAAGGATAATTCTGTGTTCCTATTGTTGATGTTAAGGTACTCACAAAATGTACCTAGTGATGCTTCATCACCTCCCCACACAAAAACACGTCATCTATATATAGAATCCAGAGCACTAGGCTGGCATTCCACTCATGGCCTATCCAGACCTGTTTGTCTTCACAATGGGCCATGAAAAGACTTGTGTAACTAGGTACCAGACCGCTATAAACAAAAGTCACACTCCTACCAGAAAAAAATGTTACTCAAAATGATCGTCACTCCTTTTAGAATAAAATTCCTTTGTCATCCATATTTTCTTTGTCTAGGTGATATTTCAAGGACTCTAAACCTAAGTGATGTTGTATAATTGTGTAGAGAGCTTTGACATCTGCAGTTATTAGGAAGTGACCTGGTTGCCACTTGCACCTCATACTTGCCAACTCTCCCTCATTGCCAGTGAGACTCTCTGAAATAGCAGCAATCTCCCTGACTCCCTGAAGAGTCTAGCAATCTCTCTGATTGTGCCTTACCCCCATTATGTAGCTGTTATATATAAAAAAACCAGAGATATATACACTCAAATGGGATCATTAGTATCATTTCCCTGCATTGGATGTAAGGCAAGTTTATGACACGCCTCTCAGATGTAGCAGTACACGTCCACTTTACCGTGTCCTCGTAGGTGTTACTTTCACAATCTCCCTGAAAAGCTTTTTCAAAAGTAGGCAGGTATGATGCACCATTATCACTAAGCACAAATATGTATATAGTGTGTGTTTTTGTGAATGTGCGAGATGCATTATTGACCACATTTACAATGCAATTATTATTATACAGCCTGCTTACCTGCATTTAGTTCCGCCAAAATTCTTCATGAAAAACTTGCTCTCTGTGTCAAGGTTTATGACCTGATTGATGTAATGTACATACCGCAGTGTTAGGGCTTACACTATAGAGCAAGATTATACAGTAAAATAAAGTCTGACTAAGGGCCTGATTCATCAGTGCACGCAAGTGCAGATTCCTGTGTGTGTGCAGGAGCCATTCGGTGAGTGTGCAAAATGGGTCTTGTGTAGTCACACGCATACCCTTCTATGCCTCTGCCTGATTGACAGGCAGAGGGGCGGGGTTGACCAGTGTTACTGGAAATGGGGGTGTGTCCATCCCATTTTCTGGGAGTAGCAAGCCCAGAGACTGCGTCGACCAACTCAGTGTCCTGTTCTCGCAAGCCGGACAGCCTGAGTAAATTTCCTCAGCTGGCTGGTAGCCTGGCGCCGTCCACCATCGTGGACGGCGCCACGATGGTGAGCCCAGCCTGCGACCTATGTCACAATACTGGGATCGCAAATGCAGCAGGGTGTGTCATACACCTCCTGCTGTGTTTGCATAATAGCAAATACGTAATTGCAAAGCTGCCTGCGTGCAGCATTTGCAATTGCGATCCTTGCTGAATCACACTCTAATATACATGTATGCAGAACCCTAAAATAATTAAATATTCAGTTGTTTCCCCTCAGAAACTGTCAGTAGGGTTTTTCATGTTAAGTGTAAGGTTATTTAGAGAAATTGAAGATGCTTAGACTAGATATATGCTTATTGCAGTAAGTAAAAAGTGTGTTATACCATTTCTTTAAACCATGTTGAACTTATATTATTTGGTATTTCATTACTACCTAATTAAATGTCATTGGACATGAGTGATTTGGCAGTATACAATTTAGTTATAATACAGGTGAAAAGAGAAAAGCAATTTGGCACATTAATTTATGACCTGACATTTGGACAACCAATTAAATCAGTCTATCCACTATATAAAAGTGAAAATTTGTCCTTCTGTCTCTCTATACAAATCCACAGTTTACAAGCCAAGATCGTAAAATTTTACATACGAGTGTATTAAAACACGGCTGAGGCAACTAAAAAAGTTTGAAATAAAAATTAGTTACTGTAAATTTGTAATTAATTAAAAAACACAATTTTTGCTGGATGCTCATTGTGGGGCCTTGCATTCAGTACTGCTGTCTGCTACCTCCAGTGGTGATATTTAAGAACTTTCTTATCTCTACTATTTAATACTATTTCTATCCTTCTATACTTCTATCTTTCTATACAAATCCACAGTTTACAAGCCAAGATCGTGAAATTTGATATACGAGCGTATTAAAACACGCCCGAGGCAACTAAAAAAAATTTGAAATTGAAATGAGTTACTGTTAATTTTTCATTAATTAAAAAACACAATTTAGGCTGTACACTCATTGTGGGGCCTCACGGCATATGGGTATGGCCTCGGAGAGAGCATTTGGTGTTGTCATGTTTTGTCATGATCTTAATGTTTATTATTGAAGAGAGCTTTCTCAGCTTTCTCAGCTGTCTGACTATACCAGATTACGCAACAACATTGACTTCTTTCTGTCTCAAAATTATGACTTTGCAAGGACCCTGCTGTACTGTGAGCTGCCAAAATATTACACAAGGAATGCTTCTGGAAAAGTTTGCATGCGCAGAAAACAGGGAGATGTTGTAGATGGTCATCCTGGTATCAGAGCAACAGAAGCTCTTGGCCGTGTTTACACTGTACATCCAACACATATTGAATGCTTCTATCTCTGATATTTGCTTTACACCGTTACAAGTCCTACTTCCTTCGCAGACCTTAGGACTGTTGATGGGGAAGTTTGCCACACTTAAGGACAGGTTTGTTGGAGGGTGATGTGTAAACAAACATTTTTAAAATCCCGGGCAACGCCGGGTACTCCAGCTAGTAACCAATAAAAAAGAACTTGTTAAGATTATGTGAATTGGCTCAAGTGACTGTAACTGTGTAATACAAGTTGCATATGAAAAGACTGGCTGGATCTACCTTCCTACACACAAATATAGGAAGAAATTTTGTTTTGTATCAATTAATTTGTATTATTAGCGTAGCATGACAGTGTGTATTATTGCAAATACAGAAAATCTATTAAGGTACTGACATTTTAGAGGCAATATACCTACAGCATATTTGTGTAAGACTGTGGGATATTGCAAATTAATCATCTGATCTGAGTTTAGGAAGGGGGATGTCATCACCTTGATAACCACATTCCTTTGATTGAATCAGAGTCTTCCTGTATGTGTTAGTGCTATTAGTGGACACTTGGCCTGATTCAGACCCGCTCGCGAGCGCTATGCGCTCGCTAGCGTGTCGATGGTGGCCCAGTGCACATGCGCACAACGGAGTCAGCTCCGTCGTGTGCATGCGCGAGCCCCAGATAGCGACAGGCAAACTGTCGCTCCGGGTCTCATACCAAAGGGGGCGTGCTGTCGATGTTGAGTGACAGCATGCCCCCTTTGGTGGGCAGGCCAGGGGAGTGGCTGCCCAAATGGAGGCATTCCCATGTGAACGCCTTCGTTTGGGGGCGGCCCCACTGACATAATGAGTGATGTCAGTGGGAGAAATTTTGGCTCTGTGAGAGCTGAAATCTCTCTGGGGCTTGCGGCGATGAGACCCTACCACAAGGGTCTCGTCGCAAGCCCGGTGGTCGCGATGGTCTTGACCATCGCGACCATCTTCCTGGCCGCTCGCTATAGCTGTGGGTGGTCACCCACAGCTATGCGAGCGGCCAGGAGGCCGCTCTAAAAAACAAGAAGGCCGGCCCTGATGCAGAGCGAGCGCTCTGTCAGAGCGTCCGGCTCTGAATCAGACCCACTGTCCTGCTGATGAGCCATGCAATTATTTGTGAATACAGATTGCCAACAAAACCAAAGAGTTATTCCCACATTAAATCTCAAAATATCAACAGTTTATTTCAGTAGTTCCATCCTTAATATTGTATAACCATTCTCACCATATACCTATAAATGAATAGGGTGCTACACTAAACTCTACACAAACTTTACAATAAAAACAAAGAACCAGTGAGTTCCTAAAATGTGATGCACTAGCGACCAATAACAATACTGTTAAAATATCAATCCTTACTTTTCCTAAAAATTAGATATTCAGGGATAAAATGATAGTGGGTTGTAGACATAGGCAAACGCAGGGGGGGGGGGTTCTGGTTGCCTGGAAACCCCCTCCCCAGCCCACACCATGACCACAATAGAAACAGTAATACTGTATAATAGAATTTTACTAGTGCTGCATGTTCTTCTCAGTATCAGAAATTAAATAATTAGCAACACCTGGGGATCTTTTAACATGTGTCAGACAGTAATAAATACACATGTGTATCAATGAGGAGATCTGGAAAACATGCACTGTTACAGGTGCACTGCTATAGACCATCAATAGGGATAATTATTAATGCTGTATAATAATACACTATCCAGTGCATAAGGAGACCAATATGTACATACAGTATATGTCCAGGGCAGTGCTAGATTCTTCTGCTGCTCCCCCAGACCCAGACTTGCTCCAATGCTCTGGAATGGTGCCCACATCTGAAACAAAAACATTCAGCTCAGCCAGGATGGCCCTACTGTTGCATTTAATTGCATACTGTGCTGGAATTATGACACAATACACTTTGTATGACCAGGGGTGTATCTAGTGATCCAAGCGCCCCTGGCAATGTAATGGACTGGCGCCCCCCCCATGCAGTGCCCCCAATAGTAATCCCCCGGTAGTAATCCCCCTTATGCTGCATTTCCCCCAGTAGTAGCCCCCCCTATACAGTGCCCCCAGTAGTAGTCCCCCCATACAGTGCCCCCCAGTAGTAGACCCCAGTAGTAGTCCTCCCCTATACAGTGCCCCCAGTAGTAGTCCCCCCTATATAGTGCCCCCAGTAGTGGCCACCCACCCCCTAATTTGCCCCCAGTAGTGGCCCCCCTATACAGTGCTCCCAGTAGTGGCCACCCCCATAAATTGCCCCCAGTAGTGGCCACTCCTATACAGTGCCCCCCAGTAACAGGCACCCCCCCATAAAGTGCCCCCAGTAGCTGCCACCCCCTATTTCAGTGCCCCCCCTGTAGTGCCAGGCTTACACACACGAAGAACAAAAAAAAAATTCCACTTACATGGTCCCCGCTGCTGACGAGACCGCCGCTGTCCACTCTGAGTCCCGGCCACTCTTCTCCTGCATGGGAGAGATGTCATGATGTATGACGTCTCTCCCATCACTGCGGGGGGAGCCGGCACACGGAGCTCATTAGTGAGCTCCACCCGGCTCCCTCCGCGGATGACGCAGAAGCAAATGAGAGTCTGTCTGACTCTCATTGGCTGACTACTATTACAAACACACAGACGCCGCTGGCGGCTGTGTGTTTGTAAATGGTGTAGGGCAGACTGCTATCACTGCGGTCTGCCCTACACTTGTGGGGCCGGGGGACTTGTCCACCCCTTGGCTACTGGTGGCACTGCCGGATGGCGCCCCCCCTTTGGTCGGCGCCCCTGGCGAGTGCCATCCTTGCCAATGGGTAGATACGCCCCTGTGTATGACACATATTAAAGCTGGTTAAATGCTAATTATGCCCTCTTCATGGACTGGCCACACTCACTCTAAACTCAGGCATTTGGAAACCCCCTTCTAGAAATCTTGTGTTTGCCACTGGTAGACGTGCACCTAAAGTAGGAAAGTGATTTTTAAAATAATATTTTTACTGATACTAGTCTTCAAAGTATAGAATCTCATCTTTTTCTCTTTTAACACCCTTAGGTTTTTACTGTATATTACCTCGACAGCAGGAGCGTTTTATGAGAGGAAGGGGCCTACGTGCAGACTAAGGGCCTGATTCAGATCCGGACGCTAAGCTGTGATTGCTTGCTATGGGCGATTGTCGCCCATCTGCGCGAGCCAGTCACAGTGATTGGAATCGTGCACTCATAGCACAAAGACTGAGAACTACCTTGAGTGACAGATAGTGCCGTTTGTGGGTGGTAACAGGGGAAGGTGCTTGTGAACGGGGGAGTGGCTTCGAACATAGGTGTGTCTGGGTGTCAAAACGGTTTTTAAAGGGTGTGCATAATTAGCATGGAGGCGTCATTGTACGCGTCACTTGGTTGTATTTCAGCATGCTTGCAGTGGGGTAGGGTCTACCAAGCGCTGCGTGCAGCTCCGATGGCTCTCGATGTTACCGATTCATCATACACTTCCTGGAGATGACGTGTGTTAAGAAAGGAGAGTGGGCATCTTATACACCAGTGTACGCTCACTGCCGTCGCTCTGTAAGACATAGAGGGCGTTCTTATGCCACACAGTGCGATCACGGAATTTGCATACCCGGTCCCTTTTGGCAGCGAGCGATTGCAGCTTAGTGTCCGAGTCTGAATCAGGCCCTCGGTGCGGACCCTCTCCTCTCTCCAGCGGTCCTGCGGTGCACTGTAGTTTCTGGCTTAGTGCTAGAATCTACTGCGCAGGTCACTGTGAAAATGGGTACCGCCATTTTCCCAGTTATATTTGCTGCTCTGCAGCACCAGCCTGGCACTGCAAAGCAGCACTACGGAGAGGTAAGTATAGGACTATGGGTGCAGGGCGTGCGGTGTGGACCTACCTGGACCTAGGGGCCTGTGTGCCCTGTAGAACCCTGCACCCATTATAGATACGCCCCTGCATGACAGTCTTCTCAAACTGTTATTATAAACATATCCTTCCACTCCTATTGTAAGTATCTTAAAGCAGGGCTCCATAGGATGGATATTTTGTGAAGTACTATATTGCAATATTAATATCTAAAAATCAACACTGCTGCTCTTACTAGTGTTGCTATTGTCCATTGAGTTATGCACATAGTTTATCTCTGTTCCATAATTATCATTATGATTTATTAACAATTACTTATACAGTGCCAGAATATTCCGTTGTGCTTTACAAATCAGTTTATCTCCCGTCTAGATATCCCATAAAATAATCCCAGAGCATGAGGGTATATTGATTACAGTGTCTCCACTTGTACAGTAAATTAGATCCTTGTGTATCAGCTCTGCGTGCCTTTATAAGGTAGACTATTTTGCAGTACACTGCTATATCTCTTTGCAGTTATCATACTGATACCCAAATATACAGTGAACCTTTTCCCCACTATTCTTGAAGAAATCAATTCAAACTCAATAGATGAATATTTAATCCATACAGATACAAAAAGCATCTCACTTGAATTTCTTTTAGATCTGTGATTTAATCAATGCTGCTCTTTTTAATTGCCAGTATTTACTGAATAACTTTATATTACATTTTTCATACAGTATATGCTTCTAAGGTAATTATAACACAAAGTAAATGAGTTACACAATACTTTGATAATAAAGTAATGAATATAACTGGTCGATCTCCTGAAGAAGATAATGTGTCTGTAGTTCAAGAAATAATAATGACTTTGAATATAAAGAAAGAGAAGGAAGTATCCCCAACTATGGTAATGACCTCAGATATGTATAGAAGATGAAGGAAGTCATAGATGGGCCAGATATCTAACTCAAGCAGACCATTATGCTGGTGCAGTATTAGTGGAATGCTCACACTTCCCATGGACTCTAACTAATTAATTATACCAGTGAGCACTTGAAATATGGATGAAAGTCCTGAAATTTCCCTAATGACTCTACTCATGAGGTCAAATAGTAGAAGTAGTAGCAAATGCAGGTACCTACTGTATGACAGCTTAAATTAATCAGCAAACCCTGCAAAAAAACAGAATGATTCCATACTCTATCTGGACGGGTTGGGTACGGGATCATGGCGGTCAGAATGCAGATGGTCAGAATACCAACAGAGGCATCCCGACAGTCAAAATCCCAACAGAATTTGGCAAGTAACCCTAACCTTCTCCTTATCCCTAACCCACCTTTCCCACAGCCTAACCCTCCCCCCGCAGCCTAACTGTAACCCTTCCCTCCTACAGCCTAACCCCAACCCACTCCCTTAGTGCCCAATCCTAGCCTGTAAACCTGGTGCAGGATTTTGATTGCTGACAGGATTCTGGTGCTGAGATTCTGATTGATGGCATCCTGACAGTCGGGATACCGACTACATCCCATCTGGACACCTAGGCTGGAACTGGAGATCTCCTTGGTACATAGAGTAGACCAGTCTTCCCTATGGACTGGATATGGATCAACATGTGAATCTCTGGCAACTTAGTCTCTAACACAAACAATACTGTATTTCACAACGTTAAAGAAAAAAACATAACTTTTAAAAATAATGGTAACATTTACTGCCAAAAAACATAAAATTGCCAGCATGCCATACAATACATGCAGTGGCAAGGAAAGGCTCAGACCATGGCCTTTCTTTGTGAGTGGTGGTCCTGCTACCATAGTTTCATGTCCTAGAATACCTATTGCGGATGCTGGGGCCAAGCACAGTCAGGCATCTTCTATAACTTTGCATGCAGAATCTTCCTACTCTGAGTCTAGAGATGTCACCTTTAAAACAGGCAAATCACTACACAAAAACCCCCCACTAAGGCTGAAGAGCAAAGTGAGAGTTCACAAACTTCACAAATCTCTGAGAAGAGTCTTAGGGTGTCCACGGGTGCTAGGTGTGAATCTGACATTTCTGACACTGTAATCCTAGAGAAGCCTCCTTCCACCATTTCTGCACCTTCTATGAGGATGAGTAGCAGTAAAAGTAAGAATGGTGACATAGAAACTAAGGATTCTACTGTAGAGGGGCAACAAGATTAGGGGGGTATTTGTGTATCTGATGCTAATAAGGATGTTGATAATGAATTTCTTGGACAAAAAGAAGTTGATAAAATTCAGAAGGAGGATGTTGTTAGTATCAATGTAAGTGAGCCACCAGTAGCAGCAGCTCTTACCAGTGATTAGAATAAGGCCATTGTCATACCTGGGCATAAGACCAAAAAAACTCTTTTGTGTGGAATTATATTTACCCATATCCTAACAACATTGATTAAGCCATCTGTACCATTTGTGAGGCCAGCATCATGGATAGAATGTAGCACATGCAATCTCCACCATCTTCACCATCAATTTCCTCATTAATAGTTAGAGTTCTCCTGCATGCAATTTGTGACAGTTAACTAACTCCTACTCTATTCTCCAGAAAAATAATTGTGTGCTAGTGCAGCTGTAAAGGGTGAATCTTCATCACAGAAGGGGACCAATAAGACCAGTAGTTTCAAACAACAATTGACTATGAAACAAACATTTGCAAGAGGAAGCAAGTATTAAAGATGCCATCCAGTTGCACAACTGAAGCTAAGACAACTATGCTACCAATAGATCTGAGTCCAATATTCGCCATCAATGCATCTTATGTTAACAGTTACAGTAGTTGAGGTCTTATATCCCCGCTACCAAATTCCATCTTGATTCCATATTACCAGTATAGCAATTTCTTGGCCTAAATAATGCCATCTTCTTGAGTATTCACTTAACTACAGATATGTGGACAAGTTGTACTGGTCAAACAAAAAATATTACAAGACTGGGTGGTTCAAATAATCCGTTTTATGCAAGACACTGAAACAATTTGAAATAGTAACCAATGAAGTGAGTTAAGACACTGCCAACCTTAGTCAGGTGATTCTGTTAGTTAAACTACTGGAAAAGCAACTAGAGAAACTGAATGAGGAGATAAAACAAAGCGTTTCTGCTAAGTATGTTGGACTTGTAGATCAAGTTCTTCACCAGGACCAAAGGGTTTGCTACATCATACATTTCATTGCATTTTGGCAACCTTGCTTGTTACTAGGTTTAAGTCCTACATAAAGCTAAGGACCTGATTCAGACCTGCTCGCTAGATGCGTATGCTCAGTCCGAGCGTATGCAGATCTGACCAACCCAAGGCAGGTGATCGCATGGCAAGGCATTAGGGCACCCTCTATGTCTTGCGATCGCTTTGTGTATGCAGATGCCCACTAGCCTGTCTTAAGACACCCACTTGCGCACATCATCTCCAGAGAGTGTTTGCAACCATCGGTGGTACATCGGGTACCATCGGATGCGATCGGAGTGCTTGAGGCAGACCATACTCTACCGCAAGCACTGCAAGCACTTCAGTTTAAAATCCAGCCAGGTGACGTGTACTATGATGCTGCCTCTTAATTATGCACGCCTCTGAAACGGCGTTAAGACGTTCAGGCACGCCTGCGTTTGCACCTCCTCTCCCCCATTTTTAATGGCCAGTCCCTGTTACCACCCACAAACGGCTTCTCCTGTCACTCACTCTGCTGGGCTGTCTATGCGCAGCGAGTGAATGCTTCCTGATCTCTCGCACTGGTTTGCACACGCGCACTGCGATGCATACGCATGAGCACAATGCAAAAATCGGCCAGCTACGAGCAAAATGTAATAGCCTGCGAGCTTCAAACACTGCAGGGTTTTTTTAAAGTCCCAATTATTTTAAAGGCTAAACCAAACAGGTATAACCTATAAAATGATTACCACTTAAAAAAGTGGATGACTTGCATAAATCCCAGCAGTGTCGGAAGCTCGCAGGCTAATACATTTAGCCCGTAATGTCTTTCTTTACAACTGACACAGATCTTAGAAGATGTGAAGTGCACCTTGCAAGCAAGTTGGCAGCTCATGTGGCATGAAGATGTCTCCTGCTCTACTTTCTCCTGCAAATGCCACTGACAGGAAAAAACTGACCTTTACCATGAAAAAGATGTTCTGCACCACCGAGACTCGTGTGTTATGTGCAACGCAACTTGTAGCGCATGGAGGATAGCTGTATGTGGACACATCTGTAGGAGCTGATTGGTTAGTGCTATATCCACTTTATATCTCTCCATGTTTTGATAAATACCCCCACAGAAATCTGTCACTATTATACTTTCCAATTAGAAGCTTTCCTATTGTGTTTAACTACTCTATACGTGCACAGAAATATTTGTACAATATTTTCTCCTGCAATAAAAAAGAATACAAAGGTAGGCACTGCCAAAGGGCACTCAAAGAGTATGTACACAATTAAATTCTAATTTGCTGCCATCTAAAACATAGTAGTCACCCAAAGAAACTATAGTGAAATGGCGCAAAGTGGGTAGTGTTCTATCAAACGAATCACATGCAGATCTAAGATGTAAACTAATGAAGGATCCATGTGGACTGTCTAAAGCCGGTAATTATACTTGCAGGCCATATGTGACTTATTTGAGTCATTAATGAGAAATAGTGGAGGAGTATATATATATATATATATATATATATATATTATCCTGGTGGATATTCTCATATATATATGTGTGTGCTCTATTTCCCCTGCCTTATATTGCAAATTTGCATTGATATTAAACAATAATTTTCATGTACAGTATATGTTTTAATCTATACGTTTGTGCATTTTTTTATATGTTTTTATGCTGATTATATATACCATTAAATGGTAATGCTTTTTGGCATTGTCATACGGTTCCTTCATTAGTTTACATCTTAGATCAGAAAGTATATTCTGCTGTAAGCAGAGTTATATGCATCTGCCCCTATCCATACGTTTGTTCACCAATCACCATGCACTTGCATCAGCCCTACACAGGGTGCAAGAGATCTGTATGAGATCAATGGAATCTCTATGTACACTCAGCGCAATTCCACCTACATGCTCTCAACAAGCCATCACTAAACTTAGCCTATGCCCAATTAGTGCCAGGTTACACCCACTCAGCTGCAAGTAGAGGTGCAACGGAGATGTGTACATATTCCTATATAAAAAATTGGGGGGGTTGGGGTGCCAATGCTCTCTCTGGCACAAGGCACCAAGAAGTCTAGTTACGGCACTGATTGTATGCAACCCTAAATCACATAATTTACAGTGTACTTTGAATAGAGATGGCTAATGCTGAGTTTCAAAGTGCAGGTCAATACCAGTAGCATATGCACCAGGTTTTAGGTAGGTATATGTCATATATACATACACCGATGATTTTAACCATTTGTTTTGCTTCCTAATAGGCTTCATAAAAATATAATACATGTGCAAGCAAATTAAAAAAGCACCTATCAGCATCAGCGGTGCATTTGAAGTCAATTACATACAGCTCTCTGTTGCTGGCGACCGTCATACTTACTGGTTTTATGAATCTCCTTCGGGAGAACCCTGGAAAGGAAATGCAGGTGGCAGCTGACAGGGCCAGGCTATTCACGTCCGATAAGAGAGGGTGGGGCCAAAATGATGTTATTATCATAGAATATCATCATATTGACCCTGCCCCCTCCCCACAGACACGCATTTCCCGGTAGCATTCTCTCCCTCCTGCCCAATTCACTAGAACATTTTGGTAGTTTCCCAGAGGTTCCAGGAAGTAAGTATGACAACATGATGATCATGTAATTGCCACAGTGTTTGCGCACCCTAGAGTGATATTGCTTTGGGCAACCTATAAGTGTCAGTATACCATCTGCATCTGTTCACAATTATACAGCCATGTTCACAATCTCCCATTCATTGTCCCACCTCTCTAGTCCTCAATAGTTGTGTCTAAAACAGGCAAATCTACACATCTATGCATATGCCTGTGGTTATTTTTCTCAATAGGTTTAAAGCGATGTTACACATTTTACACTAGTCTTTTCTGCATCAGCCCAGAGTGACAGGTTTTAATGGAATTTAAGATTATAAGCACCATACTGCTTTCAGTGTTTTCAGAACATACTGTTTCTTTCAGATGTGTTCATATGGCTGTAAAGAGAAACCTATTAAAGTATATTAAATTTAATAAATATTTTCAAAGAAATACATGGGTAGCTGACAGATACTTTTAAACATTGCTCCCTATGCAATGATTTATGGTTTTTCACATACAACACTGTTTTATTTGAACTCATGAAAATATAAACTGTTTGCAGTTTGTTCCGATTGAAAAGCACATAATGGATGTTTCTTTTGGTATATTGCCTGTATTTTTGCACTTATCATAACCTTGTACATACATCTAGGCTGTAACTATGGGTGAGCGAGTGCTGCCGCCGCTGAGGGTGCAGGGCCTAGGGCATGGGTCTTCAACCTTTGGCCCTCCAGCTGCTGTGGAACTACAGATCCCAGGATGCCCTGCACAGTTTTAGCATGCTGTTATATCAAAATGGTGGCAGGGCATGCTGGGATGTGTAGTTGCACAGCAGCTGGAGGGCCAAAGGTTAAAGACCCATGTCCTAGGCCCTGCACCCTCAGTTGAAGACCCATGGCCTAGGGGAAGACACTGACGCTGTCCTAGTGGTACCTCTCTCTACTTACAGGGTGTTTGAAGATTATTATCATCATCATCATTGTGTATATTTGCACTGGCCCTCAAGTCCAACAACAGAATCCTGACAAGCATATCTGCATATGTGTGCATGTCTTTACCAGCAGCGGCTCCTACCTAAATCGTGAGGGAGCTGTTGCTCTGATCTCTGCTGGTCTGTGCAGCCGGCTTGTGTGCATGCACGGGATCACAATCCCGCACATGTGTATAAATTGACAAACAGCCTAGGCTTCTAGGAACTGCATCAGCTGCAGCCCCTAGAAGCCAGATATGGCTGACGTTATAGCACAGGAGTGGATTCCCATTGGATATGCTCTCTATGCTAATTGTGGTAGAAACTGCCAGTCCCAGGGAGAGAAAACACCTCCCCCTGGAACTACCTGTCCAGCTGTGATTAGTAGAGACAGGGAGCACCTCCACTGGGAAATCACTGCAACTGCTAGGCAGTCCCTGCGGGTGGTGGATTTTACTGGCATAGGAATCTGCCACTGGTCTATACTCTTTGCTTGCCCACCACTCTCCACCCACACTCCGGTTCAATCTCACCAGATATGAGGTGATGCAAGTCATGGATACACAAAATATAAAGTATGTATGCATTATTTGTGTGAAATCAAAATGTCAGCATGCAGCATGGCTACGTGGATGATAGGTCGACCTAAAGTTCCTGGTGGCCCAGCAGTCACTAACCTAGACCTGGCAGCAGCGGCATCTTTAGCGTCATCTTCTGGGTCCCTGCATGTATGTGACCAGCAGTTCTGGTGCAAACTGTTACCGAGTGGCCACAAAGCTGGGCCGCAAGTATACTATATTACCACTGTTATAGTACAGGACATCACCGCTATTCCTATAATAATATCCTGTTATCCGTAATATCATTTACCACTTGCTGTTCTACCTGATCCAATAAATTTAAGTACTGGTTAAGCTGTACCACATGTGGAGCAACCCCCACTAGCACCAACAACGGTGTTACATAATTAACACGACATGCATCCTTGGCTAAGCACATTGGTTTAACTATTGTCATTCTGAGGAAGTCGACATAAAGTCCATTGACTTTCCAGTGTTGACATTATGAATGTAAATATGATAACTGTCAACCATGTGACCAAATACAATTACTGATATCAGGTATCTCTGAGCAGAATCAGTGGCGTATCTATAATGGGTGCAAGGTCTGCAGTGCACACGGGCCCATGGGTCCAGAGGTGCCCTCCACCTTGGACCAAACACTGTAAGACTGGGTACACACTGGAGCGACGGTCATTTGTTCCGACATCGGGATGAAAGCCCGTCAACAGTGATTGTGCGTCCACACTGGATGTGCGTCCACACTGGATTGAACGATGTAACAATCACCGTTACGTCATTTATTAACAATGCACTGGGCGCTAGCGATATCACTAGGTTTGATGTGCAGCACATCAAACCTGGCGACCATCGCTAGGGACCATGATAGCATGCAAGCATGCATACACAGTGAGTGATGTAAGCGATATGTTGTTACAAAATGGCATATCGTCCCGACATCGCTTCTGTGTGTACCCGGCTTTAAGGTCTGTGTGGCAGCAACTTCCCTATGCTCTCTGGTGGCACCATTTTTCCTGTGATATATTTGGAAAGATGGCTTTGTTTGCATAGACCTCGCAGCTCTTACAAAGCCCCTGTGTAGAATCCAAGTCCACAAGAAAATGCACTATTGATTTGCTGGTCCCCTCACTTTATTTGCAGTGCTGATAACGACCATGTGACAAGAAAAGGATCCACCACGTGGCCACCCTAAGAGATATATTGTTTAATCTTCAAACAGCACGTACAATTAACAATCAAGTATTCCCTGGACAGTCAAAGCTTTGACAAAGTTTCCCAGGTATCAAAATGTTTTAGCAATATCATTGAGAGATCTTTGACGAGCTGGTAACACAGTATCATTTGACTGTTCAGAGAAACTTTTATTGTTTGTGTTATACACTTCCAAGAATAGAAGCTGCCTCTTAGGGTGGATCTGGGCCACAAACTCGCCCTGATACACAAATCCACATTGCAAATGTACATAAAGCATTAAAACCTGTACAGTAGTTATTCTTTTGATACTCCTCCCTAGTTCATTACATTAAAATGATTGGACTGTACAGTATATTATTCTGCATAGAAGCACAATTAATAAAGCATTTAAATTACTCTAAAAATGGAAATATTTTTGAAATACTGTAATGTGGAAAAATTAAAAACTCCAGGGAAGAAGCTAATGGTCCTTTCGGGTTTGTTCATTACTAGTTAAATTGCACAGGAGTTTTCAGTAATTCATGCATGACCTTTATCTCCTGTAAAATAGATTGGGGAATTTAGCTTTCCTTACTAGTAGAAGTGGCAGGGGATCATGCCTTGGGAAACTTCAATGGATTTTTATTAATGAGCTCCACTTCACAAAACTGAATGACAGAGATGAAATTGTGGGATTGACTAGGCCTCTGAGGCCTGAAAAGAAAGATTGCATATTATGTTTAGCATATTGATAGCTGTGAAAGACAGTGCGAAGTTAGAGTGCATATACATACACAACTGGCCATAAGCAATGTATTTTATTAATGGTTCATTAGCATACTATGAGGTTCATTAGCATTCTATGACACAACTGCATTTTTCACCTGAAATGTGTTTTATTTCATATAACAGTAACAGTAAGAGATGTGTTCTAAATAAAAGCATCTTTTTAAAGTTATACTGCTGGTGGGGAAAAAATCAAACAAAAACCTAAAACTGTATACACAATTTGGATGAATCTATGGACTGCAGAATATTATAGATTAGAGGTACATTATACATTTAATCGCTTATTATGTTAAAATGTATGGGAGACTTCTGCATTAGGCAATTGTCCCAGAAAAGTGCTTATCTGGATGGCATTATGGCCCTCATTCAGAGCCGGACGCTCTGAGCAGAGCGCTCGCTCTGAATGAGGGCCGTCCTCCATAAAAATGGAGCGTCCTCCTGGACTCTCGTATAGCTGTGGGTCACCACCCACAGCACATACGAGCGTGCAGGATGATGGTCGCGATGGTCTTGACCATCGCAACCATCGCCAGTGCGACCAGAAGCCTGTGGTCAGGTTTTTCGACCACAAGCCCTGGAGTGATTTTGGCTCTATCAGAGCCAAAATCACTCCCACTGACATCACTAGTGATGTCAGTGGGGCCGGCTTCTGACGGTAGGCGTTCCCTTGGGAACGCCCCCGTCTGGGAGGCACGCCCCTGGCACGCCCACCAAAGGGGGCGTGCTGTCAATCAACATCGACAGCACGCCCCCTTTGATCAGACACAACGAGCGAAGGAAAGTCCTTCGCTCGTCGCGTCTGGCGCATGCGCACGACGGAGCTCCCTCCGTCGTGCGCATGCGCAGTGCACACCATCGACCCACTTGCGAGCGGACAGCCGCTTGCGAGTGGGTCTGAATGAGGCCCTATGTCTCATGATGACACCTTGGATTCAGAAGTTAGATAGGTGTGATAACCATTAAGTAATTTGTTTTCTGCAAGTACTTTCCATATGGTAAGCTGCAGCAGTTCCACAATTACCAGCTTCTCAATTTCTTGGCAGACTTTCTCACAACCTTCTACCTAATACCACTTAGATGCAATGTTTGGTGGGACTGTATATCCTTTCTCCACCTCTCCATCTCTTCATGCAGACTTTTTGGTAGTGTTTGCACTTCCTCACCATTCTTCTACCTAAGCTTGCAATCCCCTGTCCCAATGCACCATTTCTGCACATCATAGAGCGGGTCACTATTTGTACATAATTGAATAATATAATGAAGTGTTATATACGCAACAGAGAATATTGACAGTGTTAAGAAAAATGAAAGCCGCATTTATCAATTTAAATACACATACATATTCAAGTCAATTAATGAAATTAAAACCAACATTTTTTGTAAAAATCAATGGGAATCTCCTTTCCAGTACAAATAGAATGTTAATAAAGTAATGCAACATAGACGACCGTGACTTCATATACTTTTATATACTATAGCATCCACACTATTAAATTAGTCTCTTCAACTGGAAAGCTTTTTCTGGGATCACCCAATCAGAAGTCGCTAGCTACCACTGCTGATCATTATCATGATTATCATCATTGTAGCCTCTTTTCACAAGCCCTCCGGCACCTGCAAGATATGCTTCCTAACAGGTGTAGGCTATATATGTTGGCATCCAGGTCTACCTCAGTAACCTTTATATGAACAGATACCCTGCATTTGACTCAGTGTCTACGCATTTTGACATTCAATTCTTCACCCCCTGATGAAGTCTCATTGAGTGACGAAATGCATAGATCATGGTCTAATGACATTAGTCAGATGCAGATATCTGCGGTTTACAGCATATTCCAGAGACAGGTGGTTTGGTGACCTGATTTAAAGACTTCTTATATGTCTTTTTATTATTACTTTGATGTACGTGTGCTTTATACAGAAGCAGGTATTGATTTATTCTTATATGCTTTATGATTGTGCCCTCCTTTTGTTTTTTTTCCTTTCCTCCCAAAATCCAAAACTATACTGGTAGGTTAATTGGCTCCTGACAAAAAATTAACCCAAGTGTGTATGTGTGTGTAAAGTTCTGGTGTGTTCAGTTTTCAGCAAAACCAAACTGCTCATCAGTAGTTAAAAGACACAAAAGGCTAATGAGACATCACTATATATGCTGGATAAAGTCACTGAATCTTTAGTATTGGCAAACAAAGGTATACAAGTGGTCTTTCAACCAATACATTCCTCTGTCTTACCATTTTAGTGACCCGGTTAGCAGTTGTTGCATCCTGTATAGAATTTGCTTTGACTGGTTTGTTAATGTATAAAAAATGTATGATGAATTCTAGTACTTTAGGCTCCAAAATTTTAATTGAATTTGATCAAGGCAAACAGGTTTAGCCATGACTGGTTTGAAAACACGTTCAAGTTTAAATAACTACCTTGTAAACTATTTTCATGTTTTTTCCATGCTCAACCAGGTGTAAAAGACAACATTTGATTGTCTATTTTACAACTTTTTAACTGTAATTTGTGAACACAAACTTAAACTTGATTGCTGAGTTCGAACTACAAATTAAAAATAATAACTATGTACAGTACAGTAATTATAAAATACTAGAGATGTGCGGTTCAGTTCTCCAGAAATACAAATGCACTTGAATTTTGTGAAACCAGACAGATCCAAGTCGTGGTTCTGATCTCCTGAGGAGTTCTGAACAGACCAGAGCCGCGTTTGTGATCATTCCACAGTTCGGAATTTAAATCCCAATTTGGTGTTTTGCAATACAAAAATGACATGATATTAGCTGTTTTTAAAAACTTTTTATCAATTTAAAAAAAAAAAAACCCAGATCCAAAACCAAACCAAAACCAAAATACTTGGGACTGGTTTTGCAAAACCAAACAACAAAGATGAATCCAGATCCAAAACCGAAACCAAAACACGTGGGTCAGTGTACATCTCTATAAATTACACATCATGGTGGTCGAGCCAAAAATTTATTTCAGCATTTTTAAAATATTGAACAAAAGTTTGAGGTTATCAAACTGGACTAGTGTGATCAAGATTTGAATTAACTCTAATAGCTTAAATATAGCTAATATCTTGGTATTGTTTTATTGTTGATATAGATTTGTGAATAGTAAACTTAACTTGATCATAAGAACAAAAACTTCCCAATCCTCCAACTCACCTTTTTTTATTATATTTTTTGTATGTGTTCTAAATTTATTTCTGTACTATTGTTGCATGAATGCTATAAACTGGCCAAACTCTTGCTTTGGAATGGGATTGAAATGCCGGCAGTTCAAATCCCGACATCGCATGCCTGTTGGGATCAAGATCCTGACAGAAGCAGATAAGTGCCCTAACCTCCCCTGTCCCCCCTAAACCTAACCCTCCCTCCCCAGTGCCTAACCCTATTCTCCTCCCTTAGTGCCTAACCTTAAACTACCCCCGGGGGTGCCTAACCCTAACGCCCCCTTTCCACTCCCTAAACCTAACCCTCCTGGGGAGTGCCTAAACCTAACCTCTCCCTGGGGGTGCCTAACCCTAGCCCTCCCCCCTAGGGGTGCCTAACCCTAATCTCTCCCCTCAAACCTAACCCTAACCCCGTTAGACTCCCTAACACTAACCCTCCCCCCCGCGGCTAACGCTAAGGGGGCTCCGGACTTACCTTCGTTCGGGATGATGTCCTCTGCGTTCTGGCTTGGGGATTATGATAGGTGTCGGTGTTTTGATGCCTATCATAAATCCCTAGCCGGCATTCCGCTGTCGGGATTGTGACCAGCGGCCTTGCGTCCTACCAGCCACCTGACTACATCCCTCTTGCTTTATAAAAGGAAGCTCAAACGACCCTGGTATCTTCTTTCTACATCTTTAACATCTTTGTGGAACCGTTCACCCTGTTCTTCACTGTAGTGTATGGAGTGTGTGTGTGTGTAGTGTGTACTGTGTGTGTGTGGTGGTAGGCAGGGGTTAAAATGAGTCAGCACAGGGCAAAACTGTGTTGCATCTGTTGTATTTGGTTCCACCTTCACCAGCCCACCTTGTAGTTGTAGTTGCTGTGTGTGTGCAATGTTCCTTTAGACAGTATGGGGTTTAGGCCCTTTGTAAATTTCAGTTCCAGGCCCATGTGGAGGGCTGGGGGAAGTTTTTTGACGAAAACTGAATTGCAACGTTCTATACTACTGACTGAA
Organism: Taudactylus pleione; assembly: GCA_031769625.1. Lineage (NCBI taxonomy): Eukaryota > Metazoa > Chordata > Amphibia > Anura > Myobatrachidae > Taudactylus > Taudactylus pleione. Next base: position 7,819,414 of record JAUIMM010000324.1, on the reverse strand, counting down.
TTAATTTAGGACAATGTTTTATAATAAATGTAGGCCGTATACATTGATTACTTTATGACTTATTCATAAATACACGTTTTGCAGAAAAATGCGATGTGATATGCAAAATCGGGAGTTATTTTCGTGTTCAGAAGCCAAAAATCACATAAATTCCTTAATAAAGCTTTTTCATTGCAGATCTGTGTAATTAATGTTAACCTCTGCAACAAAATAATTTCAATGGTGAACAGCATTTTTTATTGAATAAGAGTTCAGCTGTAATATAAATCGATTAATACAGAATTACACTTCTAAAACTTTAAATCCCACCTGCTTTCACTTTCAATAGTTGATTGATTTAAAAGGGTTATATGGTTGTAAGCTAGTGGTTCAAATGTCCCTTTATCCACATATTCAGGGGCAAATGCAGGATTTGTAGAGGTGGGGTATCCAAATGCTTGATTTTAGTGCGAGTGTGGCCAGTCTATGAAGGGGGCATAGTTAGCACTTGAACATCTTTAATATGCATCATACAAAGTTATTGTGTGTCATAATTCCAGCATATACAGGACCAGTGATCACATTAAGCAATTAAATGTGGCATTAGGGCTATCCTGCCGGAGATTAATATTTTTATTTCAGATGTGGGCACCATTCCAGAGCATTGGAGCAAGTTCAGGAGTCTGGGTGAACAGCAGAAGAACCTAGCACTGCCCTGGACATATACATTATTTACATATTGGTCTTCTTATGCACTGGATAGTGTATTATACAGTATTAATAATTAAACCTATAGATGGTCTATAGCAGTGGACAGTGCATGTTTTTCAGATCTCCTAGTTGATTCACAGATGTATTAATTACTGGCGGACACATGTTAAAAGATTCACAGTTGGTGGTATTTAATTTGTGATGCTGAAAAGAACATGCAGCACTAGTAAAATCCTATTACAGTATATACTATTTCCATTGTGTTAATGGGGTGGGCTGGGGTGGGGGGTTTCCAGGCACCCAAATCCCCCCATTTACCTATGATATTAAACATGTTAGTCATGTCTTCTTAATGTGAATGAGTAACTAACCTAATACTTGTATGAGAATTAGAGATATGAAATATTATTCTGTTTAGCCAGACATACTAAGGTAGATTATAGAGTTATTGGGGCTAATTCAGAGCTGGGCGTACATAGTTGTCAGGCGTTGCTAGTGCCTGATATGTGCAACTCTACATAGTGAATATATACATGCGTGTGTTTTTGGTTTATGCCATGCAAACTATTAAAAGTACTTCTCAGTTTCAGCTCTATCGAATATATCCTTTTACTGTAATATTATAATAATATAATCACCTGCTACAAATTCCTGAAATATTGCAAAGGTCAAGACATTGCTCTTTAAAGTGGTCTGGACAAGTACATAAAATGAATAAGATCAATCTAATTTGAAATAGTGAAAATATATGAAGTGATTAAAGTATATAATTCCTAAGGCATGTAAAGATTTTGGGGCTACAGCTTGAACTGTTATAGAAGATAATATAATGCTAATAGATTATATTTTCTATGTTGTTTACTTTTCTTTTTCCTTGGAGGCGAGCAACAATGTCTGTTTTCTTTTTGTTTTCTCACCAGCCAGAGTGCATCACAGTGTTTCACCTACTCTATAGCACAAGGGAAACTCTTTATGGCTTCAAGTACAGTACATAATCAATTAATAGCAGTCATTACTGCCTGTAAGTAATAAATGTTCCTATTGTGTTAATGGTAAATATCACTCTGGTATATGACATCAAGTACAAACACACTTACTAACGTTATAATTAGCTGCACTTGTAATTAATAACGTTCTATAATTACAGTAAGTAAAATGTATATACTGTAGGAAAGTTTATCCAAATAAAAAGTAGAGATGAGTGGTTTAGTTCTACTTGTTTTTTTTTGCCAAATTAGCACAAGTTTGGAGTTATCATATTAGCTATCCAAAACATGAGAGAGCCAGATAGCCAATAAGATGCCATTTTTCATATCCGAACATAACTGAGTAGAACAAGAACGCTCATTATCAACACATGTCCCATATGCAGAGATGGGCAACGTTTCAGATAATTTTCAGTGTAAGAAAATGACAGTATTTTTCCTGGTCAGTGAAGTCTGTGCTGGGAAGAATGTAATTAGGACAAATTTGCCTTTAGAAAATGTACAGCTACACAACACAACAAACTTTTTTTTTTTCTAGAAAGACAAACCAAGCGGGTATAGAGCAGAAAATACACATGCAGACATAAACAAAAAAGCACAGCATCTTTCTCCTGCCTACAGCACCTGGTACAGCAATCCACACCCTTATTATTATTAACACTTTTTGAGCGTGATTCAGAAGTGCTTCTTTTTTGCAGCCACGTCTGAATATTTATGCTAATGCCATGACTGAGGTTCGTCCAACTGGGACACCCACTGGCATCAGCACTAATCAGTCCACCATTGGTTTCAACATTAAGACTTGCACCAGCTTTATACAGGTGTAATTTCTCCATCTGAACATGACGCCCTGCGGGCCTGATTTAGCAAGGAACGCACGGATGCAGACGCAAGCAATTGTTTGATGGTTTCGCTCTGCGCATGCGTATACATCACAGTGCACGAACTAGCTATTGCGATGGGAACTGCATTTGCAGAGGCTACGCAGACCCAGAGCACAGTGATTGACAGGAAGGGGTGTTTGTGGGTGGTGATGGGGGGTGGTCGGGCAAACGCAGGCGTGCCTGTGCACTGGACAGCATTTCAGGGGCATGCATAATTAAGCTCTTGCGGCGACGGACGTAGCCTGCAGTCTAGTTGCACACAGGATGTCTGCGGAAGGGTCAGGTCAACCACTATTGTGCGTATGTGTCCGATGGTTCGCAATGTTACCGATGTTTCCGCTGTCTTGCCAGATATAGAGGACGCACGTAAAGGGAAGTGGGTGGTATTATATAGTTCTGGGCGTCTGCTTATTCTGCTGCAATTGCCATGCATATGCATTCATTGGCATAGCGGCCGGGTGCATGCTTCTGCATCCGTGTGTTCCTTGCTGAATCAGGCCCTGTGTCAGCACTACTGCATCTTTAGGATCATTGATGTCTGCTTCATGCCTGCATCTGGATTAACAGTAGCACTCACAGGGGGCTTTCTGAGTACCCAGAAACCCCCCCTGACAGACTGGAGTGCAGGCACCATGTTCTTATGCCCCACCCCCTCGGCAAATTGCTGCGATTTGCGGGTCAATATGGAGGAGGCGGAGCCAATATAATGCGATTTCATTAGAATCGAGTAATTTGTCCCCACCCCACCTCCTGCTTGACCTGTGTATTGTGGCATTTAGCCATGAGGGGAAGGGCCTAATTACATGATGCCAGCCTGCTAGGTCCTGTACCGATTAGATCTGCTGCAAGGCAAGTGTCACATTTGGCCTCAGAAGATCTTCCACAGATGGTATAGAAGTCAGGGTGCTAGGTTGGGGTGAGTGGCCTGGATATATGTCTTCCTCATCTACGAATACCGGATTTTGGCTAGACCTGAACAAAGGCGCGGAGTCTAACCTACTGGGAGGTGTTCACCAGTGACGCCTCCAATCGGGATCTGGGTTTAAGCTGCACTCAATAGGCAGGTCGCGGCCCTTTGGTCAGGTATCCAGTACAAGTGGGAAACGGAAGAACATAAACACAGGGAAAGCACAGGAGAAAGCCACTACTAGTCAATACTTGGGTGACGTACTGAGTACACACACAGTTGATCCAGACGCAGGACTTGTACAGGAGAATGGCACTAAGAGTCAGTACGCGAGTGACGTACTGAGTACACACAATGTTGATCCAGATGCAGGACTGGTACAGGAGAATGGCACTAAGAGTCAGTACTCAGTTGATGTACTGAGTACACCCACTGTTGATCCAGATGCAGGACTGGTACAGGAGAATGGTAGTGGGAGTCAGTACTCAGGTGACGTACTGAACACACACACTGTTGATCCAGATGCAGAACTGGTACAGGAGAAAGTCACTAGGAATCAGTACTCGGGTAACGTACTGAGAATAAACACTGTTGGATAACACTTGGAATAATACACTAGAAGAAAGGAACGTGGAACCTGGAATGCAGCAAGTAATCACTGGAACTAGCGAAGTTGTTCAGGCAACTTACTGTTGCCTGGAGCCCGGCTAAATACCCTAAGGTAGCGATCCATTGGAGGATTGTGTCAGCTGACAGCAACAAATGCTGCCATTGGGTATAGGGCTAATCAGGTGATGAAGAACATCATGGCTGTGTCCATGAAGGTAACCACAGGAACCAAATCACGAAGCAACACATGCATGTCCTAGCAGACCCCAGGAATAATCCTCAGTGCGTCACTCGCCACCACACTTGGTGTTTGACCGCACGGGAGGTCAGGGGAAGCCAGCGCTGAGGTAAGTAATGGCCGATTCTAGGCCGCAACCTGACAGTAAGTTTGTGTGTAATGTATATGTGAATTATGTGTGTGTAAATATGTGTGTGCGTGTAAGGTATGTGTGACATATGTATTTGTGTGTATATATGTATATGCGTGAGTGTGTGTATCTATATATTTGTGTATATCTATATGCAAGGGCTAGCAACCCCCGTTACCTCCCAAGAATGCCCAATGGAATTCACTTTCCCTGCATCCATACTACCTGGGCGCATGCACAGTGAGATTCGGATGTACAGTATGCTCAGACATAAAACATTGGCCACTTGTGTGCACATCTGAATCAGGCTTGTTATCTTTACAGTAATGGGAGATACAGTAGTAGTGAATGTGTGGGTAGAGATATGCCTAACCTTTCTGATGAAGCAGTTGAAGCAATAGTTTTATCATCCCTTATACAAACTTATAACTTATACATTTTTTAGAACACTACCCTGTCCTATGAATTTAAATATTAATAGCAGAAGGATGACTTTTCTGAATGACATATTTCCATGATGCTATGAGCAGAACACATGATATACCAAATTGAAGGTCTTAGTACATAGATTTGCAGAAAAATTTTGGTCGTTGTAATTGGTTGCTTCGTTTCTGAGTTATTTGGCAAAGTGTCTACCCACCAATTACAATGTATCACCATTGTGCTCTGGAAAATGTTACAGTATGTGAACCGACCCTGTGCACCTGCTGGGTGACCAGTAACATGTGACCTGCTGGATGATCTAGAACCTGTGAGTTATTTGCAGCCACAAATATAAATGCATCTTGTGGGGACCTCAATCACCGATTGCTGTGTTATTTCAGTATTCACTTTACCTCGCATTGTTTACACCAAACATGCCTAAAGGCCGGCCTCAAGGACATCGACATGGTGGAACCCTTACAGGTCGCCCAGAGTGCGCAGTTCAAAGATCTTAAACAACGTATAGCAAGATCAACTGATGCACTGCTTGCATTGGACATGACATATTTGCCACAATATTACTCTTTGGGTCCTATGAACGTGCAATGTGTGAACTGTGGTGCCCTATACTTCTTGGTAGAGGAGATTAATGAGCATTTTCAAGCTGCTGTCACAATGGAAAGGTTTTGTTGCCCAGTGTGGTTGTTCCACCATATTTAGCAGAACTCTTTATGACAAATACCCTTAAATTATGGACTCATTATCTCAATAATATCCTCAGTAACTAATATTCATATTATCCTCCATAACTAAGATGTTATCCGCTGGGATTTTCTTGTAATTATAATTAGCTTTAAATTATTCATTTCAGTAATTATGCGAATTTAAAAATCTTTATACAAAACTACAAATATGTGACTTGGATTCATCAGAATCTGACAGAACACTAAAGTGTACTGATTAGAACAGGTGCGCCAGTCCTCAAGTACCACCAACAGGTCATGTTTTGTGGATTTCTTTAATCATGCAAAAGTAAGTTAGTCTATTCTGCTCGGTAAGTAATTTTCCCACCTGCTTCCACAGACAGTGAACCTCAAAATATAACCTGTTGGAAAAACTTGAGGGTTGAGGTTGTGAACCACTGGATTAGAACATAACAAATGTCCAAAATAAGGCTGCTGTTTAAGTCAACAGTACTCCAAAATTCCCCCCCCAAGAAAAACATTCTTGTTGTAAAACTTCAAGTGTTTAATGTGAAGGGTGTTTTGTGAGGGGGAGTGTCAGAGTTTGAAAAGCAAGCAGCAAAAATACATGCTGTAGTATTTGGTCATTCACATCAGTCCCTGCCCAGTGAAACCTACAATACATTAGGGGTGTGAAACAGCCACTTTTCGTGTTTTGTGTTTTGGTTTTGGATCTGGATCTTTCTTCGTGTTTTGGATCTGGATTGGTTTTGCCAAAACCACCTTTCCGTGTTTTAGATTCTGGGTTTTGTGTTTTGGATCTGTATTTTTTTGAAAAAAAAAAGCATAAAAACAGCTAAAATCACAGAATTTGTGGGTTTTTCTGCTCCTATGCTATTATTAACCTCAATAACATTAATTTCCACTCATTTCCAGTCTATTCTGAACACCTCACACCTCACAATATTGTGTTTAGTCCAAAAGGTTGCACCGAGGTAGCTGGATGACTATGCTAAGCGATTCGAGTGGGCGGAACAAACACGTGGCCCATCTAGGAGTGACACTGCAGTGGCAGACAAGATGGCAGTTTGAAAAACTAGGCCCCAAACAGTACATAATGCAAAGAAAAAAAAATAGGTGCAAGATGGAATTGTCCTTGGGCCCTCCCACCCACCCTTATGTTGTATAAACAGGACATGCACACTTTAACAAACCAATAATTTCAGCGCCAGGGTCTGCCACACGACTGTGGATGAAATTATTGGTTCGTTTGGGCCCCCACAAAACAAGCTGGCAATTAATCTGTCCCTGCACAAACTGGCTCTACGGAGGCAAGATGTCGTCCTCATCCTCCTCATCCACCGATTATTCACCCTCTTCAGTGTTGTGTTCATCCTCATCCTCACAGAGTATTAATTCGTCCCCGCTGGAATCCACCACCACAGGTCCCTCTGTACGTTCTGGAGGCTGGTCTCCCTGGAAAAGTTGATAATTCATTTTTATGAACATCATCTTCTCCACATTTTGTGGAAGCAACCTCCTATGCCTTTCGCTGACAAGGTTCCCGACAGCACTAAACACTCTTTCGGAGTACACACCGGATGGGGGGCAACTCAGGTAAAATAGAGCCAGTATGTACAGGGGCTTCCAAATTGCCTGTACAGGTACGGACTGTCTGACATCCCTACTTGGATGCTGTCACCAATGTAATCCTCCACCATTCTGTCAGTGGTGACAGTATCATATGCAGTGACAGTAGACATGTCAGAAATTGTTGGCACATCCTTCAGTCTGGGCCAGATGTCCAAACCGGCCCTTGACTTATGACACAGACGCACGCTTGGCGCTGCTACTGTGTTGATGCACGTGCGGCTACAACGCACACAAGTCACAAACACAGAAATTTTTTTTTTTTTTTTTTAAGTACTTTGGGGGTTACACCACCCTTTAACAGACTTATGGGACACAGGCGCAGGCTTGGCGTTGCTCCTTTGTTGATGCATGTGCAGCTACAGTGCACACAATTCACAAAGACAGAAAAAAAAGAATTTTTTATTTTTTGTGGAGCGCACTTTGGGGGTTACACCACCCTTTAACAGAGAGACGCACGCTTAGCACTTCTGCTTTGAGGATGCACGTACAGTGCAGGCAATTCACAAACACAGAAGAAAATGTTTTTTTTTTGTTGGAGTGCACTTTGAGGGTTACACCACCCTTTAACAGACGCATGCTTGGCGCTGCTGCTTTGAGGATGCACGTACAGTGCAGACAATTCACAAACACAGAAGAAAATTTTTCTTTTTGTTGGAGTGCACTTTGTGGGTTACACCACCCTTTAACAGACAGGCGCACGCTTGGCGCTGCTGCTTTGAGGATGCAAGTGTGGCCACTGCGCATACATTTCACACACAAACAGAAAAAAAGATTATTTTATTTTTGCTTGAGCGCACTTTGGGGGTTACACCTCCATTTAACAGAAAGACGCGCGCTTGTCGCTGCTGCTATGAGGATGCAGGTGCGGCTACTGTGCATACATTTCACACACAAAAAGAAAAAAGAAGATTATTTTATTTTTGTTGGAGCGGACTTTGGGGGTTACAACACCCTTTAATAGACAGACGCACGCTTGATGCTGCTGCTTTGAGGATGCATGTACAGTGCACACAATTCACAAACACAGAAGAAAATTTTTTTTTGTTGGAGTGCACTTTGGGGGCTTACACCACCCTTTAAGAGATGAGCCAGCCGGCCCTTTACTTATGGGACACAAGCGCACGCTTGGCGCTGCTCCTTTGTTGATGCACGTGCAGCCACAGTGCCTACAATTCACAAACACAGAAAATATATTTTTTTATTTTGTTTGGAGTGCACTTTGGGGGTTACAGCACCCTTTAACGGACAAGCCAGCTGGCCCTTGATTTATGACACAGGTGCATGCTTGGCGCTACTTTGTTGATGCACGTGTGGCTACTGCGCACACAATTCACAAACACAGAAAAAAATAATTCATTTTTTTTTGGAGTGCACTTTGGGGGAGCACCCCTGATGCACATATCACCCCCTAGACAACACTACAGCACCCCTCTAGGACTACAGCCTTTATGGGACACTGCACAACACAGTCCAGCCAGCCCCTATAGACTTTGGAGTGGATACAGCCCCTATGGACAACTGACGGCACAACACAGCCCAGCCAGCCCCTATGACAGCAGCAAAACACAGTCCAGCCAGCCCCTATGGACAACAGCAGCACAACACAGCCGAGTCAGCCCCTATGGACTGAGTGGACACAGCCCCTATGGACAACAGCAGCACAACACAGCCCAGCCAGCCCTAGCTCCCACCCTCCCTCTTCACTGTAGACAGCCGAAGTGAGAAATGGCGCCGACGCGGGGACCTTTTATAGAATCCAAAACCCGTGAGATCCGGATGGCGGGATGATGACGTTTTGCCTCGATTTCAGATCCGAGTCAGGCAGGAAATGTCGAGCCTAACTCGGATACGACTCGGATCGGGGGGCTCGGGGGGGTTTGGCTTTCAGAAATCCGAACCTGCTCATCCCTACAATACATATTCTCTACCGCACACACACATAGATACAGTACTAAGGTTAATTTGAGAGATTTGTCAAAACCACCCTCAAATAGTATGCCAAAAACCACCCTCAAATATTATGGTTTTGGATTGCCTACCCTCTGGTGTTTTGGATCAGACTAATTTTTGGTTTTGGTTTTCTATGAAATTGTTAAAAACTGATAACCTCATGTAATTTGGGCCTGTTTACATGCAATCCAAAATTCAAGATCCGGTTTTTAAATCCGAGTTCTGACCTTACAGCAGACCCGATACGGGACTCGGTTCTACTCGGACCCCCAAAAGTCACCTGGGCCAGGACTCAAATTGACTTTGAACCTCAAAGTTCAGGTGTTTTTGTTTTTCAGTAAAATTGAACCACACATCTCTAGTAAATTTTGTTTGATAGCTAATTAACCTAGCAGTATATTTTTGGATTGTGAGAGGAAACCAGAGTACCCGGACGAAACCCACACAAGCATGAAAATATACAAACTCCATACAGTTAGGGCCATGGTGGGTGCCAAACTCAAGTCCTCAATACCTCAGTTCTGTTACGTAGTAATGGCAACCATTTCACCAACCGTGCTAACAAAGGGATGCAGACATTTCACTGCCATCCATGATGAATTTTCACAGAAGCAAAGTACAATCAATTTAATAATTACTCACTGACCATGGGCTGTATTCACTACAATCCGCATTTGCATTGCAGATTGTAGTGTGATATTGCTGACTGAATTCTCATAGCGAATTCAGGCAATATCACAGGGATTTACTACAAATCCCTTGCAGGGACAGAGCTTGCGATAAAGCTCTGACCCTGCGAATCCCCTCCGCACACTTATCATGGTAAGGCTTATTGATGTGTGTGGGGAGTGAAGGATAGCCCATCTGGTTTGATCCCACAGAAGAGTTACTCTAACACAAATTTCTGAAAAACTTAATGTTGGCTATGATAGAAAGGTGTAAGAACATACAGTGCATCGCAGCTTGCTGTGCATGGAACTGTGTAGCCATAGGCTGGTCAGAGTGCCCATTTTGACCCCTGTCCAGTGCCAATAGCACCTGCAATGGGCACATGACATACTTGCCTACTTTTGAAAAGTAGTTTCAGGGAGATTACAAACTACAGTAAAAAGTGCGGCGCGCCGTTGAGAGGTGTATCCGGCACCACCCAAAAGGCGTGTCTAGATCCACCTATGGGCGTATCTATTGCCAATTGGGTGTGTTCTGGACCGAATTAAATTACAATTACTTTATGTAAACACTTGGCATGTGACACTAAGTCACCAAAATATTCTGTATTATCTGATATAGAGACAAAGTTACATAAGTACATTTCCATAGACACAGGGGCATAAGAGGGCCTTGCAAAAGGAAGTGTGGACAAAATAAGAATCTGCTCCCCCACAACCATTCTAATTAAAATTCTCCAGTAGATGACCACACAAATATAATCACAGATCTTACTATACGCTGACACCCTAGCCCCCCCCCCACTGACATTACTAGATCTCCCCCTGCCACATTAACATTACCAGATCCCCCACACACACACACACACACACACACACACATTCACATTAATAGATCCCCCCACACACACATATTAATAGATCCCACCCCCCACAAACACACACAGACTCCCCTCTCTCCTCTCCTGCAGCACTAGCACTAACACAGATATACACACACACACTCCCCTCTCCTGCAGCACTGACACAATACAGATATACACATACACACACACACTCCCATCTCCTGCAGCACTGACACAACACGGATATACACACACACTCCCATCTCCTGCAGCACTGACACAACACAGATATACACACACACTCCCATCTCCTGCAGCACTGACACAACACAGATATACACACACACACTCCCCTCTCCTGCAGCACTGACACAACACAGATATACACACACACTCCCCTCTCCTGCAGCACTGACACAACACAGATATACACACACACTCCCATCTCCTGCAGCACTGACACAACACAGATATACACACACATACACTCCCCTATCCTGCAGCACTGACACAACACAGATATACACACACACACACTCCCCTATCCTGCAGCACTGACACAACACAGATATACACACACACACACTCCCCTATCCTGCAGCACTGACACAACACAGATATACACACACACACTCCCATCTCCTGCAGCACTGACACAATACAGATATACACACACACACTCCCCTCTCCTGCAGCACTGACACTGACAACAACAGATATCACTGAGTTTTTTACCTCAGCCTCTGAATTGTTAAACACTCACACAGCCGGGCTCAGACAGCTCGGCATCAGCTCCTCCATGTGTCCTCCTTGGGCTCAGACAGCAGGCAATCAGCTCCTCCTCGGTTATGGCTGGGCAGGGAATGCTGGGAGCCTCAGTCTCTCCCAGCAGTCTGTGTGAACTTTGGCAGGTAAGTCAGCTGCTCTGTGCAGGGGGTGGACCCGGGAGACATCTCTCTGTGTTAACAGACTCCCTGCCCCTGTGTCTTCACGTATTGAAGCTCTGGCCCCGGCCCCATTACATCCAGACTCGCGCATGCGCAGTCCGGGCTTTCTGCTGTGCAGAGAGGAAAGCAGGGGATTACATCTACTGTGCGGGATAGCGGGAGCTCCCACCTTAATTCGGGAGGCTCCCGCAGAATTCGGGAGGGTAGGCAAGCATGGCACATGAGCATCAAAAAAAAGAAAGTTGCCAGGTCTGATGAATCATGTTTTCTTTTAGATCATGTGTGTGTGTGCATTGTTTATTTGGGAAAGAGATGGCACCAGGATGCACTATGGAAATAAGTCAAGTGTGATGTTCTGCTGGAAAATCTTCGGTCCTGCCATTCATGTGGATGTTACTTTTACACATACGACCTACCTGACCATTGTTGCAGACAAGTACACCACTTCATAGCAAACAATGCATCCCGCCAATAATCGCATGAATACCGTCATTTAGTAATGCCATATGCATGATTTAAGCAAAGGAACGCTTTACTGATAAGAGCTGCCCTTTGTGGTGTGGAGACTTCTGGATTTATGACCCGGCAGTCCTCCTGCGCATTTTTGGCCGTCGGTCAGCAAATGCGTAGGCAACGGGGGACCCCCGGGTGGCATCCTATTGGATGCATTGCCTATCAGGACCAAGTACTAATAGCACAATGCTGGAGATATCACGAAAATTTCTGTCAGAGTGTTAATTAGCACTGCAGATTGCAGTCCACATTATTATCAATACTGACTACGATTTCTGCCCTACAGTATGTACCAAGCTTCAAAAAGCAAAGTTTTTTTGAGTTTGATAGCAATAGTTTACACCATCTTCAGAAGGTGTAAACTGCTTTTAAGGCCTATGGAGGCTTAGGAACAGGAGAGAGATCTTCCAATCTCTCTCACGCAGCATCCGGCCGGTGGTGGAAGCTAGCTCTTTGTGCATGCGCAGTGTCAACTGCCCCCGGAGAAGTCTTTCACAAATGTGAAAGATTTCCACAAAATAATGGGGATATAACTTGCAGGGACAGCAAATAATGTAATCACTGTTCCTGTGAGTTCCCCTTTGTACATAGCGGGGATATTTTCATTGAAAATTTTAAATATCAGCCGCAATACGGAACCTTAATAATCCAGGCGGTTTCGTGATTATTAATACATAGGCTTATTAGACATAGAAACTAAGGCCCTGATTCAGACCCACTCGCAAGTGGGCGTACGTACGTTCGGCTTACGTAAAAAAATATTTAAATTCAAGCACTCGCTCTTATTTTTGTACGCAGCTAAAAATCCGCCCCAAACTCAGGCGACCCCTCCTCTAACTAACAAGCGTGCCAAATAGCGAGCGTACATCCCCGAAATGGCTTGAAGGGAACGCACGCACAAGTACAAACCGGAAGTGGGCCTGTCAGATTCCGATTACCTGCTCGTTTATTCTGCCTACCTCCCTCAATCGTATCATGCCAATCAATGAATCAGTTAGCTTAATTGTTTTTTTTTTTTCAACACAATGCAATAAACATTAATCTTGTCCGTGTTTGTGTTTACTCGCAGAATACGTACAGCTGAAACCTTCGCTTTTTTTGTCCAAAAGACATGTTAGCCACAATTAAACAATTGTTCTATTTGTTTGTATCCCCACAAATTTTCTGTGGCTCATTTCTTTATTTAAATTTGCTTACGCATGTCACTGCATCAAGCCTATCATAACTCTCAATAGATTTGTGGCCCTGTCGGACACATAACTCTTACACTAACCAATAGAATTTGTCCTGTTAATTTCCCAAATACATTAGCCAATCAAATTTTTTTTGGGTGCTTTATTAAAAATAATTTTCTAAAAATACACCATTGCCATCATGAGATCCGCCGCATTCACCAGGCGCGAACTGCTGGTGCTCACGGAGGTGATGGACAGGCGGATCACCAGTCAGCCTCCACCCATCTCAAATAGCCAAAAGCGTTCCGCATATGCGGAGGTACGTCGCCGCCTGCGCTCCTTCGGCTCACGCCGACATATTGGCCAGCTGGAGCGCAGGTGGTCGGACCTGCACCAGCGTACGACCCGCTTGCTGGCATGCTTTCGCATGCAGATCGAGGAAAGTAAGTTTTATGGACTGTTGTTTTCAAGTTTATCTTGTGGGCCCTAACTGCGTGTGCATGTTTTCATGTCTGTCCTATTTAGTCATTGTAGTCATATCTGCATGTGCATGTTTTCATGTCTGTCCTATTTAGTCATTGTAGTCATATCTGCATGTGCATGTTTTCATGTCTGTCCTATTTAGTCATTGTAGTCATATCTGCATGTGCATGTTTTCATGTCTGTCCTATTTAGTCATTGTAGTCATATCTGCATGTGCATATTTTCATGTCTGTCCTATTTAGTCATTTTAGTCATATCTGCATGTGCATGTTTTCATGTCTGTCCGATTTAGTCATTGTACTTGTTTTTTTTTTTTTTGGGTTTCCTGTTGAAACTAACCACAATATTTTTATTATCTTTTAGGGGCACAGCAAAGACTACGGCATCATCGCCAGACAAGACGCCGGTCCCGGCCCCTCTCTCCAACCCCCAATTCCTCAATTACCCCCTCCTCCCCAGACCCTGTGGCCGAGATTTCTGGTCTACTTCCCCTCCAGCCCAATTCCCCCTCTCCTCCATCCGCCCCTCCTCCAAATATCCCCTCCCAGGATTCTTCAAACACCCTGCCCCTAGGTGTGGGGAATGTAGCCACCTCCGAGGTGGTCAAGGGAGTGGCTTCTCTCTCTGGCGTGTTGCCGAACGGTAATTTTTTTTTTTTTTTTGGGCACCACAAACTGTTTGTATGTAAACATGTCTCGTCCCCATTTGTGTTGGCTTTCTGTCGGCTTAGGGTATTTTTGGGGGTTGTCTTTACCTGTTCCTGCTGATTTCACCATACACATATCACACCTGTATGCATTTTTTGAGGGCCCTTGTATTTTTGGACTCGGACATTTTGGGGTGCTGGGTTTTATCCGTGTAATGGTTTTTTATGCCACAAGCTTTTAAGTTTTGGTTTGCTTGTTTTGTGTTTTTTTTTAATGTTGCTTCATTATTGATGTATTAATCCCCAAACTTTTGTCACCCACAGAGGAACAGAGGTGTCGGGCAGAAATCTGTCAGTGTGTGGCACGTATGCGGGAGCAAGTCACCGGGCTTCTGCAGGGCCTTGACCATCTGGCGGACCTCCTTAGGAATTAGTTTTTTTTATTTTTTTATTCTAATTGTTGACAAATAAATCAGTTTAATTCACGCTCTGTCTCATGCGTTTTGAGTAAATCCAAGATTCTTTACACTGACATAAGTAGACTCTTCAAGCAAGGATTGCCAAAGAATCTCACTACAGATTGTGTGTTGTATTTTGAAGGCAAACAGGCACAAGAAACACCTCCCAGTACCAATGTCATTTTCCTTTTTTTGGGTGGACAACATGATAGTTTACAACATTTTACAGGTTCCTATTTGGTGGCCAATCGGCTTAGGACAATCTTACGAAGGCAACTGATTGTACAGGATTCCTTGTTGTGTTGGTTAGTACCCCGAAAACATATTACATTTTAGCTCCACTTGCTTCATTACTGGGTTACCCCTTAGGTAAAATTAACGTTTGAGAGTTTGTTTACACTTGCTTCTAACGTGCCCAAAAAGTAAACAAATTACACTCTCGAAATATTTATTCACAACAAAAATCAAAAAACAAAGTGGTCACTCACAAACAAAACACACAGTGATAATCCGAAATACACCACATACCAAAAACAGGAAACAAACACACAACAAATCAAGAACTGGTTGACGAAGGTCCATGCCCACATGATTTCAAAAAGATGGCGTTGCAATATGGGTGTCATAATATATTCCAGAAGTTTCCACATAAAGGTTTTGAAGGGTAGAAGGAAGTAGTCATCGTGGGAGTGGCAAAGATTATGCAAACAAACAGAAGATGGTGCAAGAATTAATATCAAAAAAGATGAACGCCAAAAAACCGTAACACATTGGGTATACACACTGTTGTTTGGTCAATAATTACCTAAAATATCGGGCCACCACATCATCGCGTATGGCCCCCCCACATACTGACCTCCGACCAACCTTGGGGGGGCCATCCTCAGGTAAGGCATCCTCTGGCAGCATTGGAACACCACTCCTTATGGCGATGTTGTGAAAGATCCCACACAGGACCACAATTTTCGAAACCATATACGGCAAATACATGAGCTCGCCACCAGAGCAGTGGAGGCATCTGAATCAGCCTTTTAAAAGGCCGATACAGCGCTCCACCACTTGCCTGGTGGCTGTAAGTGCGGTATTAAACTCACTTTGTGGGCCTGGTGTGGGAGCCAAATAAGGAGTGAGCAGCCAGGGCTTGCAAGGGTATCCACTGTCTCCTGTGAAAAAGAATAGACAACATCAGGATCACTGTGTATCAAGCTTAACATTGTTATGTACTAAAGGTCTCCACGTACCCAGAAGCCACGCATCACCAGCTTGTAGGTTGTTTCATTTGTGCCATATCCCTGATTGCCGGATGACGAAGGAGTCATGTGCACTTCCGGGTAATTTTGCATTCAGGGACAGGATCTGGAGGGAGGCATCACATACCACCATTACATTCAGGGAGTGATAGTGTTGACGGTTGCGAAATATTGCCTCCAGCCGTGCTGGAGGCTGAAGTGGTATGTGAGTACCATCCACAACCCCTATGATGTGTGGGAAGCCAGCTATTTGGTAAAAATTGGCCTTGGCCACACTAAGGGCACCCATATCCAAAGGCATTTTAATAAAATGATGGAGGTGCTTGAAAAGTGCCTTCATCACTGCCCTCAGGATCCTGGAAAAGGAGGATTGTGAGATGCCCGCCACTATTCCCACCGTTGTTTGAAACGATCCTGAGGCACAGAAATGTAACACCGCCATAAATTGCGTAAGTGGTGGTATTGCTGTTGGACTGTCAATTTGCCGCTCAAGATCACTCTCTATTAATGAGAGAGTGTCTATGATGATTTTGGGAGGAAGACGGTAGCATCTTAAAACCTCATCATCGGGCATTCCAAAAAGGGTGACACGTGTTTGAAATATCTGGGGCCTTGCACGCCTACGATGCCTACGCCTTGGACGAGATTGAGGTTGGTCGGCTTCCGGGAGCATGGCCAGAACAATCCGCCCAAGATCAACCTGAAATGGCAAGATTTGAATGTAAGGCTTTGGACCCACCCCAAAAGAAAAATAAAACAACTTAGCTTGATGATACCATCCATTGCTGCTTACATGCCGGGGTATTGTCATGATACGTCCAAACTGAAAATAATCCCAATATTATTTTGAAAAAGTTTAGTCTGTGCATTTATGTTTTTAAATTAGGTGCGAGACAAAACATAAAATAGGCGAAACACACATTTGGGCAAAGAGCAAAACACCATTGCACACAGTACATCAAAATGGGGTGAAATGTAAGGCAAAAATGCTAAAGGGCAACCACAAACAATTTTACAGGATGAATAAGCATTTAAAAATGCGCTAATTAGTTCGCCAATACAAGTTAAAAAACAAACAAAGAAAAATGCGCTAATTAGTTCGCCAATACAAGTTACTATACAAACATAGACAAATGCGCTAATTAGTTCGCAAATACAAGTTAAAAAACAAACATAGAAAAATGCGCTAATTAGTTCGCCAATACAAGTTACTATACAAACATAGACAAATGCGCTAATTAGTTCGCAAATACAAGTTAAAAAACAAACATAGAAAAATGCGCTAATTAGTTCGCCAATACAAGTCACTATACAAACATAGAAAAATGCGCTAATTAGTTCGCCAATACAAGTCTATACAAACATAGAATAATGCGCTAATTAGTTCGCAAATACAAGTCACTATACAAACATAGAATAATGCGCTAATTAGTTCGCAAATACAAGTCACTATACAAACATAGAATAATGCGCTAATTTGTTCGCAAATACAAGTAAAAAAATGGACTTACCAAGAAAAAATATATAAGATTCCCAATCAAAAGGTCTTTGGGTCCGAAATAAACAAAAACCTAAAAGAGATGAAATTATGGATCACAAAATTAAGAACAAGAAGAAAAAAAATGATACACCAATTGAACCAAAGTTAGACTTCACAAAACTTACCAAATCAAGAAACAAGGCCAAAAAAAATACCAAAAAAAAGCGAACGGAAAATAAAAACGCAAATCTAGCAAACCAAATAAACTCCAAACGCCAACTCCTTAATCCGCAAACAAGAAACTCCAACCAAGGTAACCTCCAACAATCCAAAAACGCCACCTCGACTCGAGACACACCAAGCCATAAATAGTGTTTCGTTTCCCGCACAAATTAAGGAGGGATCATAGGAACGCACAATCAATGATGCGGCCGCAAAATAAGGACGCATGTATATATACGTCACGAAAACACATTTAAATTCTGGTGTATTTCTTGTTTGGACCTCAGACATGGCTACAGACCAGGGAAACAATGGACAAGTGTCAGGCGGTAAGTCTTTCATGCATTTTGTCTCAATGATTAATTTGAAACATAAGATTGGGCAAGTTGTGAATTAGAGAAATCTGCATATTTACACAAATAGGTGAGGAGGATGACATGGAAGAGGCTGCTGGGCCCAGTATTCTGGCCAAAGCTGCCAAAAAGAAAAGGCAGCCACATTTCACAAGAAAGGAGATGGAGGTTTTGATTCAGAAGTGTGTGGACATCCTGCCACAGGCAGACAGGAATATGAGTACAAGCCAGAAGTGGAGAATGTGGGAAGAGGTAGCCGTTGCTGTCAATAGGGTGGGTGATTATGTCCGTCTAGCCCGGGATGTCAAACGGCGGTAAGTAAACACTTGCCCCCCCTATAAACAGACCCCATTTTAAACAAAAGGATAATGGTTCCCATTTTAACCCACAGATGGGGCGACTTCAAATATCGCCTAAAGCAAAAACTGGCGGACAGGGCTAGGCATGCAAGGGGGACAGGTAGGGGTCCCACCCCTGTGTCATTGGAGTTGACGGATTTAGAAGAGCTGGCACAGGGGTGTGTGCAGCCTGTGGAGGTGTTTGGCGTGTCCAACATGGATACGGACATGCCAGACTTTGCGGCTCCTCATGTTGTCCCAGGTAAATCTTGTGATGTCACCAACTCTGAAATGTTAGTGGGCCAATATGTAGATTCTAATGTGAGTCTTTTCTCATTTTTCCTAACAGAGACACAGGCGGATGAGTCTGCTCCAGAGGGGAGCCTTGGCCGCCGAATTTCTGCTGGCTCTGCAGGGGAGGAACCAGTACATCCGGCTGAGGACCCTGCAGAAGCCAGTCCAGGGCAATCCCCCTCGCAGGCAGTGGCCCTCCTCACAGAACTCAATTTCAAATCGGATTTCCATACGGAGATTCTGCAGAGGATAGACGCCAGTCTGCTACGGGTGGCTGAGGCCCTGGAGCAAAATGCTGCGGCCAACGTGACCATTGGTCAGGCCCTGGCGGAAAATACCAGGGCCAACATCTGCATCGCCAATGCCCTGGTGCAGCTCGTTCGCCAGCACATGGTGGAGCCGACCTCCCTTCCTGCCGGAACATAAGGATCCTCCACCTCTGGCACAACATCAGCCAATCCTCTAAATGTGCCTAGCCCTGTGCCTAGTCCAGAGGCCACAACATCTGCCTCTGGACAGGCAAGCCCGATGACATCCCGGACCCGGTCTGGCGCCCTCCCTCCCCCAGCCAAACGGGTGAAAAAATGGTGACAGCAATGGCGACTTTTCCCACACTCCTTCTGTGCTTGGCTCATATTCCTTTCTGGTCAAAACTTCCCTCTCCTTTCTTGTGAATTGTTTTTAATTTTGTGTTGTACATTTCATTAATCTTTTATGTTGGCCCAATTATTGTAACTTTGGGAATGAACCCTGCAAAAAAACTTTGCCACAAATTGTTTTTTTTTGGGATTTTTTGTTTGAGCAATAAAAAAAAAAAAAAAACTGACATTGTATTCTCACATTTTTGACAAAATGGATTACATTTAATCCTGGGCCAAAAGGCACAAACTGGCAAAAACCACATTTTACATGCCCCCCCAAAAAAGGGCTCTTTAAGGAACGTTTCAAATTTAACATAACGATGCAAATTCAACAGGCCAAAAGAAAAAGGTAAAAACCCAAAAAACAGGATGACATTATTGTTACAATAGGCCCTAACCAACAAATTGTGCCCAAAAGAAACAACCACAAATGTACGTAAATTGATTGTGTAATCATCACATTAGCAGCTATGATTTCCACCTGCGTACGCTTTTGTGCTAACACAAAAAACTGATTTCAAAACACATACCAAGCCGGTTTTCAATCCAACACTAATTGCTGTTCTGACCACCCGCGATTAATCGCAGCAACATCGTGGAGTGCCGGGATGGAGGAGAAGGCCATCGCCAATGTGGTCGAGTAATCCAGACCCTAAGCTGTGCAAGCATTTTGAAGGGAAAGAGGATCATCCAGTGACGTATGAGTCGGTCCGTACACATTTTACGCTCGCATCTGCTAATGTATGTACGCCCCAAAAACGCCTTGCCACGCCTGCGTTTTTCCATCTCCACCCCCGTCAACACCTAAAAACGCCCTGTTCTGTCAATCACATTTGACATGTCACTTCCTGTACGCTATTTGACGAACGAGACCAAAAAAGATCGCAATCTGCCGTACGCACATGCGCAGTGTCACACCGACGCATGCGCAGTTAGTCAACATCGGAACGCAACGAGCGTACTGCTGTTTGCGTACGGCTCTGAATGAGGGCCTAAGTATTTGCAATGGATGATGATAATGGGCAAAAGGATGAGTGGGATAATTGTGGATCTTACTATAATGGGAATAATGATTATTACTGTGTTGTTTCATGAAGAAGATAATAAGTATTATGTTAATTGTGTCAAAGTAAGGTAGCAAGTAGAATTATGGACATTAATCCTCTAGGAACCACCCGATTAACTCTCTTGCAGCAAGCTCATTTAACTGGTGCATCAAAAGATGCAACATTGTGTAATATAATAATAATAATAATAATAATAATAATAATAATAATAAGTAGTAGTAGTAGTCTAACAGCAGCATGGATAGAGAACTGATGTAATCTTCATCATGTTCATCATAAACCTCATTAGGTTTTAGTCATGCATCCAAATTGCAATGAAGACTGACTCCCTTATTACAATCTATAATTCCCAAGAAGAATGCTTGGCTGCTAGGGCTGCTGCTGCTGGGGGTGAAACCTCATTACAGAAAGTGACCAAGGAGACTAGGCAGCATAGTTTTAAGCAAAAACTTAATTATCTGTAAATCAATTGTTTGGACAAGGAAACAAGTATGATAGCCAGCACATCATGTTGCACAGCAGATCACTAAATCCATAACAGCTATGTCAGCATTGGATCTGTGCCCAAATTCCGCCATCAATGCATCAGGTTTTAGCATAGTAGTTCTGGTAATGTGAACATTTTACAGAATTCTATCTCAAATTCCATTTTTTCCAAACAGCAATTTCTCAACTGATTAAAGCAAAGTCATTCACTCCTAAGAAAATGCATTTGTACTGATTATTCACTTAAATACGGATGTGTGGACAAGTGGTACTGGTCAACCAAAATATTGCATCACTGGGAAAGCTCACTAGTAAGTGTATTGCCTTCACCAGTAACAGCTCCCGTAATGTAATAATCATCATCCTCATCATCTCAGTATTGTATTCAGTGGCGTAACTAGGGCAGGGCGAGCGGGGTGCGTGCCCTTGGTGCCGTGGGACCGGCGGCGCGGGGGGGGAGCCACTGGCCACGGTACCGGCCTGCCCACCCTAGTTAGCCAGTGTAGCGCCGACCGCAATAAGTGTGGTCAGCGCTACACATTTACACAGGACCGGCGCTAGGCTTCCAGCGCCGGTCCTTTGCTGCACAGCTGAGCCCATTCCCTCCCCCCTGAGCGCTTGCCCAATAATGCTAGGAGGCGGGTTCAGCTGTGTTAAACAGCAGCCAATGAGAGTCAGATAGAGTCTCATTGACTGCTGCAGCACCCACTGCAAGAGCCGGTATTCCATCCGGCTCCTGCAGTGGGTAATGGGACAGACGTCATGACATCATGACGTCTGTCCCATAATGCTGAGCGCGTCAGCCCGGGAGGACTGGCGGGCAGCGACGGCGGGAGCGGTGTCGCGGACCGGAGCAGCAGCAGCGTGGATTCAGGTAAGTATATTTTTATATATATTTTTGTAAAACCTGTCTGCACTACTGGGGGCACAATGGGGAAGGGGGGTGGCTACTACTGGGGGGACCTCTACTGGGGGTGGGGGCACAACAGGGGAGGGGGGTGGCTACTACTGGGGGGACCTCTACTGGTGGTGGGGGCACAACGGGGGAGGGGTGGCTACTACTGGGGGCACCATTATTGGGAGGACTTCTACTGGGGGGGGCTACTGCTGGGGGCACTTAATTGGGAGGGGGAACCTCTACTGGGGACTACTACTTGGGGGGGGAACTATCACTGGGGGCATTATTAAAGGGGCCTACTACTAGAGGCACTGCACTGGGGGGACCACTACTGGGGACAATAATAGGAAGGGCCACTACAGGGGGCACTTGATAGGGGGGATCGCTACTGGGTGCCTGCATAAGGGGGACCACTACTGGGAAAACTGCATGGGGGACTACTGCTGGGGGCACTATATAAAGGGCACTGCATAAGGGGATACCGCTACTGGGCGCACTGCATTGTGGGGACTGCTACTGGGGGCACTGCATAAGGGGGAACACTACATGGGGCACTGCATTTGGGGGGCCACTACTGGGGGTACTGAGTAAGGGGAACTAATTGGGGGCTGTATAAGGGGAACCACTACTGGGGAAACTGTATAAGGGGCACTACTATGGGCCTGCATAAGAGGGACCACAACTGCATACTGGGGGTACTGTATAAGGGGTACTACTGGGGTTAAGGTGCATATGGATAGGAATGTTCAGTGTGAAAATAAAGGGGGTGTCATGTTGACACGCCCCACTTTCAAGTGACCACGCCCATTTGTTTTGCCGCGCACGCCTTCACAGCGCACACATCGGGGGGGGTTTCCCTTTTCAAATTTGCCCTGGGCTCCAAATACCCTAGTTACGCCACTGATTGTATTGCACGCACACAACACCAGATCATTCACAGGCAAGCTACATACTCTCTGTATCTATGGCTTCACTATGAAACATCCTGGTGTCAATCTGTTGGAAAAAAATGGAAAGTCCTAGATAAATGTCTTATCCCATTAAGAGTCTACTTACGATTGTTCAATACTGATAACAGATAGTGTGTGTGCATTAAATCTGGATGAAATTCAATACATACCATGCTTTGCACATGCAATAAAATTAGTGGGTCAAAATTTCCTGTTTCCCATTAGATTTCTGGGCATTTTTGGCATTCAGCAACTGCATGTAGACCTTTGCAACAGCTGTAAAAAAAATATCATCTGCCATGCAACCAACTGAAGCAAGAAGTACTAATAAGTTGGGATTCCACAATTTATATGCTTCAGTGACTAGAGGAACAACAACAAGCCATGAAGAGCTACTCATCAAGCTATAGCAGGGATGGGGAACATCCTGGATGGGGGCCGTATAAGGCCGTCGGAATCATTTGGTCTTGCCCTCTGAGCTTTATTTTGCTAGCCTCATTTGGCTAGCAGGGTGCCTAGAATGGCACACTGCTAGCCAGAATCTATGCAGCAGTGCCACTTGGAGCATCCTTAGGATGCTTCAGACGGTCACATTGTTGCCCTTACAGCTCCCCAAAGCATCCTCAGGATGTTCCGGGCATTGTTGTAATCACTGGCGATTGTGGCCCTGCCCCTGTGTGACATCACGTGGAGGGGGCATGGCCTGAGCCTGGCCTGCAAATAAAGTTATATGTATCAAAATGGCCATCGACAGTAAAAAGGTTTCCCACCCCTGAGTTATAGAATAGGGAGAGGGTGGAGATTTTAGCTTACTGCAGCACATTGGACAATCTTTTTAGATACAGTATATACTCAAACCATTATAAATTAAAATTATAACAAATTAAGTAAAATCAAGCACTGAAAGCGTTATGTCCCTAATCAGACTACTGGAAAAAGCAGTTATAGAAGTTGACAGAAAATTTGATGGTAAGAGATTCTGCTTGCTTTTTTTTTTTTAATTCTGTTTTATTATATTTTAAAGCAGGTACAAACAAGCTCTTAATACACATGTTGATTGTAAAGCACTGTGCTGGTGTGGTGAGGCAATGAACTATTGTATAAAATAAGTTTATATAAAAATATCTGCTTGTTGGCATAGTTATAATGGCTTCTCTGTTTAAACATTCATATACTGTATATTTATTAAAACTTGACAGAAATTGTACAATAAAACATATAGTAATGAGACACAATAAAGGTAAAACAAATGAGCATACAATTAATCTTAAATAAAGGTGGGTTAGGTTTGTTAGTAGATAAAAATATAGGAAAATTGAAATTGAGGACAGTCCCACCAGGATCCAAGACATCCTTCACCTGTGTTATACACTTCACTTTCCATTGAAGGAAAAGATGGTTCTCTAATCCAAGAGAAAAAAGGGAGCACATTTGGAGTAGTTATGGGGCCTAGAAATTCTAGAGCAGATAGCCTTCCAGTAAAAGTATGTGTCATGAAAAAGTACAACTTCTTTCTCTTAATATGGGAGTTAATCACACCTCTTGAAATATAAATAGATTGTAACCCTCCCAAGTGATGGACTGACGGTGTCTGGAAGCTTCCCACAGTGTCTCCCTATAGAGAAAATTGAGACACCAAAAAATGGTTGTCCTGAATTGTTACGATGAGGGCCAATATAAAGCACCCATACCACAATCATATTAGCACAGGTATCCTTGAAGCCAAAAGGTCAGAGATAGAGGAGGCAATAAAATTAGTCAATGCATCACCTTTAACGGACTGCCAGCTTATTTAGTACTTGGAAATATTGCTTATGTAACTCCTTGTATTGTTTAAGTTGAAAGGCATCCTGATATGTCTTGCTAAGTTTTATTTAATTAGATTGGACCCTCTGAGTTAGTTGCAAGGTTTTAGTTTGGCTCTTGGAATGCTTGCTTAATGGAGTTGGTCAGAGCCGGCCCTAGCGAATTTGGTGCCCTAGGCAAAATTTTGATTGGTGCCCCCTACCCCTACACACACACACATATATATATATATATATATATATATATATATATATATATATACACACACATACATACACATATGTATATATACACAAATATATATATATATATATATATATATTATATATTTATATATATATACATACATAGTAATGACCCTGTAGTAGTGCCCATATAAAGTAGTAAACCCCATAGTAATGCCCCTGTAGTAGCACCCATATACAGTAGTAATACCCCCATAATAATGCCCCTGTAGTAGTGCCCCCATAGTAATGCCCCTGTAGTAGTGCCCATATACAGTAGTAATACCCCCCAAAGTAATGCCCCTGTAGTAGTTCCCATATACCCCATAGTAATTCCCCTGTAGTAGTGCCCATATACCCCCATAATAATGCCCCTGTAGTAGAGCCCATATACCCCCATAGTAATACCCCCATAGTCCTGTCCCTGTAGTAGTGCCCATATACCCCATAGTAATACCCCCATAGTATTGCCCCTGTAGTCGTGCCCATATACCCCCATAGTAATACCCCAATAGCAATGCCCCTGTAGTAGTGCCCATATACCCCCATAGTAATACCCCCATAGTAATACCCCCATAGTATTGCCCCTGTAGTCGTGCCCATATACCCCAATAGTAATACCCCAATAGTAATGCCCCTGTAGTATTGCCCATATACCCCCATAGTAATACCCCCATAGTATTGCCTCTATACTCCCATAGTAATGCCCCTGTAGTGCTGCTTTTACAAAAAAAAACAACACTTACCTTAATCCCCACTCCTGCATCCACCGCTGTCCTGTTGCTCCTTGGAACTATGGGAGAGACATCATGACATCTCTCTCATATTGCGCATGGGGAGAGCCGGAAGCTGTAGTTCAGGAGAGAACTCCAGCCTCCAGCTAATGAGGTGCTGCAGGGAAAGAGCCGTGCACCCCCTGGTAATAACTTCTCAGCGGGCGTCCGGCTTGGAGCCCCCCCCTGCGGCGCCGGGCTTGGGGAAACTGGCGCCGGGTGCAGTGGCACACCCGGTGCACGTGCACCTCCAGCTCTGCCAGAATGAGCTTCTTTACAGAAGCTCATTCAGACCTGGATCCTGGCCAAACACTGAGCTGCTCCAATCGTGGCAGTACCAAAGGGGGGGGCGACAGGCGGGGGGACCTGTGTCGGGCAGCTCTGATCACGGCAGCGGCAGGCGGGTGGAGCTGCGCCTTGGGGCAACAGCAGAGCCGTCGGATGTCCTGGGCATTCCAGTCGCCCCTAGGCATTTGCTTACAATGCCTATGCCTAGGGCTGGCTCTGGAGTTGGTGTGCACTATGAAAGAATGTTTAACACAACCATGAACATTGTGAAAAATGCTACTTCCAAAGATAAAATTAAAAACTTGTGTTAATATAATGTACTGATAATATTGACATCATTGATTAGGATGATAATGGCATTGTCAACATTGAGGAAGATGACCAATGTTAGCTTAAAGGCATGAAAAGTCCGATCTATAAACACCCAATAATGGACTCACTGTTTTCCTAAGCCTTATAAGGGTTCGTACTATAGTATGTGGTAGCAAAACACTATGTGGATGCTGGGAGATGTTCCGCTTAGCTCCAGAGACCCGACCAGAATATCCTGCATATACTTTACATCCTGTCTATACTTGCTCCGCTACCTCCATACATAACCAGCTAGTACTCTGTATGTCCTGCTCAAGCTCCACTCCATCTAGATAAACAAATGTGTAACTGTCAGTATGGCTGTACCAGTAACTACTACTACACTTCATATAAACCTGACACCTGGTTAAGCACCAGGACTGTTTGGTGTATGTGCAATTCCTCTAGTGTTGCTATTACCTGTGCATTTCACCACCAAATAGCATCCATATATCAATAACGTATTACCTCTAGTGGTAAAATAATTAGCAACCTTTCATTTATGTTTGCAGCAGCTCTATGTAGGGAGGCTTACTGCCTAAACCATCAGATGTAGCAAGATTGCTAATAAACAAATAGTTCCTCTCTCTCTCTTGTCCAGACTCTCTCTAGAGGGGGGTTTCCAAATGCTTGATTTTAGAGTGTGTGTGGCCAGTCCATAATTAGGGTAGAATTAGCACTTAACCAGCTTTAATATGTGTCATACAAAGTGTATTGTATGTCATAATTGTATGTCATAATTTCAGCATATAGAGGACCAGCAATCACAGTAAGCCATTAGATGGGACAGTAGGGCCATCCTGCCTCAGGTGAATGTTTTTATTTTAGATGTGGGCCAGAGTATTAGAGCAAGTTCGGAAGTCTAGGAGCAGCAGAATAACCTAGCACTGCCCTGGACATATATGTACATATTGGGCTCTATAGCAGCACATCCCTAACAGTTCATGTTTTCCATATCTTCTAGTTGGTGCACAGGTTATTTATTTCTGGCTGATACATGTTAAAAGATCAAAAGGTAGTGCTAATTATTTCATTTGTGATACTGAGAAGAACATGCAGCACTAGTAAAATGATATTATATTACTATTTCTATTGTTGTCATGGTGTGGGCTGGGGAGGGGGGTTTCCAGGCAGACAGAAACCCACCCTGTCATGATGTCACCATGCTGATTGTTGAAAGTAGTACAGATGTTGTGTGTCACCCAGAACACCTTTTGTAATCAATTAGTGAAACACTGGAGTACTGTTGAGGTGCAGTTGGGTATCCTGAGGTTATGGGGGAGAGTTATGAAAGCTTGGAAAGAGATAAAGTACTAACCAATCAGCTTCTGTCATTTTACAGACTGTGTTTGAAAATGACATTAGCTGATTGGCTGGTACTTTATCTCTCTCCAAGCTTTAATAAATCTCCCCTATGTGAGAACTTCATTTCTGCCATAATTGAGATAGCATTGTCTGAGATGTTGTTTTCATCTTGCTTCATTGGAGGAACAATTCTCTATGTTAGTTCATTAATTGCTTGGTGTCCAACTCCGCTTTTGTACAGCCAATGTATTAGGTTTTATCTAAGTACATTAGGAATGCTTTAGTACTGTTATAGTTAAACTCATAAAACATATATGAGTAGCGTGATACTGTATGCAAATTATAAATATATTGAAAATATGAAATATTAATACAGTAAAGAAATTAAAAGTCAACTACTCTCTAAATATGACCCCAAAGCATATTATTTTTATATGTATAACCAGCTATTTCAGTTTGCTACACAGGTTAGCAAGAATCTTCTAATGACTAAAGCTGTCCTTGTTTTTCAGAGCATATTGGCTTGTTAAAGGAGATGTACTATAGTTTCTGGCTCATTTTCAAAACCTCTCCTATCTCTCTCATGAAGGCTTTACAAGAAGAGAATTCAGTTACACAGGAGCGTCTCCATTATTTACAGTGTGTACATCCTCAGTATTACAATACAAACAAAGTGTCTCTTTGTGTGTATGTGTATATATATATATATATATATATATAAATATATATAGTTATATATATATATATATATATATATATATATATATATTAGGGGTGAGCGGGTTCGGATTTCTGAAATCCGAACCCCCCCGAGCCCCCCCGATCCGAGGCCGATCCGAGTCAGGCTCGACTTTTCCCGCCTGACTCGGATCTGAAATCGAGGCAAAACATCATCATCCCGCCTTCCGGGTCTCGCGGGTTTTCGATCCTATATAAGGTACCCGCGTCGGCGCCATTTTCTCACTCGGCTGTGGACAGTGAAGAGGGAGGGTGGGAGTTAGGGCTGGCTGGGCTGTGTAGTGTAGTGTAGTGCAGTGTAGTGTTGTGCTGTGCTGTGCTGCTGTTGTCCATAGGGGCTGTGTCCACTCCTTCAAAGTCCATAGGGGCTGGCTGGACTGTGTTGTGCAGTCAGTTGTCCATAGGGGTTGTGTCCACTCCAAAGTCCTGTGCAGTGTCCCAGTCCTAAAGGGGTGCTGTAGTGTTGTCCAGGGGGTGGCCTGTCCATCATGGGTGCTCCCCCCAAGTGCAAAAAAATAATAATATTTTTTCTGTGTTTGTGAATTGTGTGCACTGTGGCTGCACGTGCATCAACAAAGGAGCAGCGCCAAGCATGCACCTGTGTCCCATAAGTAAAAGGCCGGCTGGCTTGTCCGTTAAAGTTTGCTGTAACCCCCAAAGGGCACTCCAAACAAAATAAAAATATATATTTTTTTGTGTTTGTGAATTGTGTGCACAGCAGCCGCACGTGCATCAACAAAGTAGTGCCAAGCGTGCGCCTGTGTCCCATAAATAAAGGGCCGTCTGGATTGACCGCTAAAGGGTGCTGTAACCCCCAAAGGGTACTCCAAACAAAATAAAAAAAAAATTTCTGTGTTTGTGAATTGTGTGCACTGTTGCTGCACGTGCATCAACAAAGGAGCAGCGCCAAAAGTGCGCCTGTGTCCCATAAGTAAAAGGCCGGCTGGCTTGTCTGCTAAAGGGTGCTGTAGCCCCCAAAGGGTACTCCAAACAAAATAAAAAAAAATTTCTGTGTTTGTGAATTGTGTGGGCTGTAGCTGCATGTGCATCAACAAAGGAGCAGCGCCAAGCGTGCACCTGTGTCCCATAAGTAAAGGGCCGGCTGGCTCATTTCTTAAAGGGTGATGTAACGCACAAAGTGCACTAGTCTCCAACAAAAATAAAAATTATATTCTGTGTTTGTGTGCGCCTTAGCATCACGTATATATCAATATAACATAAATGGAGGACCAAACTTTCTCCAATAAAAAAAAAATAGGGAAAGATCAAGAACCACTTCCTCCTAGTGCTGAAGCTGCTGCCACTAGTCATGACATAGACGATAACATGCCATCAACGTCATCTGCCCAATGTCATAGTAGAGGGCACATACAATCCCAAATGACAAAGTTCAGGAAAATGACCTTGAAAAAAACATTTAAATCATCTGAAGAGAAACGTAAACTTGCCAATATGCCATTTACGAAACGGAGTGGCAAGGAATGGCTAAGGTCTTCCCTATGTTCATGACTAGTGGTTCAGCTTCACATGACGATGGAAGCCCTCCTCCCACTAAAAAAATCAAATGAGTTAAGCTGGCAAAAGCACAGCGAAGAACTGTGCGTTCTAAGAAGATATCGCAAGTCCCCAAGGAGAGTCCAAGTGTGGTGGTGGTTGCAATGCCTGACCTTCCCAGCACTGGATGGGAAGAGGTGGCTCTTTCCACCATTTGCATGCCCCCTGCAAGTGCTGAAAGGAGCACCCACAGTCCACTTGCTGACATGCAAACTGAAGATGTCACTGTTGAAGTACAATAGGATGAGGATACTGGTGTAGCTGGTGCTGAGGAGGAAGTTGGCGAGGAGGATTCTGATGGTGATGTGGTTTGTTTAAATCAGGCTCCGGGGGAGACAGTTGTTGTCCGTGGGATGAAAAAGCCCATCACGGTCATGCCTGGGCAGAAAACCAAACATTCCACCTCTTTGGTCTGGCAATATTTCTATCCAAATCCGGACAACAACTGTTTTGCCATATGTACCATATGTAAAGGTGAAATAAGTAGGGGTAGGGACGTTAACCACCTAGGAACATCCTCCCTTATTCGGCACCAGCAGCGCGTTCATAAAAAGTTACTGTCAAGTTCAGAAACTTTGGTTAAGACCATAAGCAGTCGAGGGACACCTAAATCCCGTTGTCCTGTTGTATCCAAGCGCCTGCAAACCACACCGTCAACTCCCTCCTCGTCAATTTCCTCCTTAGTCAGGATCGGAAGTAGTCCTGAAGGCCATGTCACTGGCATGACTGACTCTCCTATCCGGGATTCCTCCGGAGGATCCTGCATTGCTACACCTCCTGCTACCGCTGCTGCTGTTGCTGCTGCTGGGAGTTGTTCATCATCCCAGAGAGGAAGTAGAAACACCACTACTTTTACTAAACAATTGACCCTCCAACAGTCCTTAGTGAGGAGGATGAAGTACGACAGCAGTAATCCTGAAGCAAAACGTATAACTGAGGCCTTGACTGCTATGTTGGTGTTAGACGTGCGTCTGGTATCCGCCATTAGTGCAGTGGGATTTAGACAATTGATGGAGGTAGTGTGTACCCGGTTCCAAATCCTGTCTAGATTCCACTTCATTAGGCAGGCGATACCGAGACTGTACAGAAACGTCAGAAAAAGTGTTCTCAGTGTCCTGAAAAATGCCATTGTACCCAATGTCCACTTAACCACGGACATGTGGACAAGTGTAACAGGGCAGACTAAGGACTATATGACTGTGACAGCCCACTGGGTAGATTTGTGATATCTCACAACGCCACCAATATTGTGCGGGCATTACATCTGGGCAAATTCCAGCATGTCCCATGTTTTGCTCACACAATAAACTTGGTGGTGCAGAATTTTCTGAAAAGCGACAGGGGCGTGCAGGTGACGCTTTGGGTGGGCTGAAAAATTTCGGGCCACTTTCGCTATTCAGCGACTGCGTGCCAAAGACTGGAGCACCAGCAAACTCTCTTGAACCTGCCCCGCCATCACCTGAAGCAAGAGGTTGTGATGCGGTGGAACTCAACCCTCTATATGCTTCAGAGGATGGAGGAGCAGCAAAAGGCCATTCAAGCCTATACATCCACCTATGACATAGGCAAAGGAGGGGGCATGCACCTGACTCAAGTGCAGTGGAGAATGATTTCCGTGTTGTGCAAAGTTCTCCAGCCCTTCGAACTTGCCACACGTGAAGTCAGTTCAGACACTGCCAGCTTGAGTCAGGTCATTCCCCTCATCAGGCTTTTGCAGAAGCAGCTGGAGAAAGTGAAGGAGGAGCTAAGACGGAGCGATTCTGCTCAGCATGTGGGACTTGTGGATGAAGCCCTTCATTCGCTTTGCCAGGATTCCAGGGTGGTCAATCTGTTGAAATCAGACCTCTACATTTTGGCCACTGTGCTCGATCCTAGGTTTAAAGCCTATGTGGTGTCTCTCTTTCTGGCCGACACAAACCTGCAGAGGTGCAAAGACCTGCTGGTGAACACACTGTCAGCTGAAGCGGAACGTGACATGTCAACAGCTCCTTCTTCATTTTCTCCCGCAACTGGGGCTGCCAGGAAAAAACTTAGGTATCCTAAGCAACCCGCTGGCAGTGATACAGGGCAGGCAGGACCAAGTTTGGACATCTGGTACGGACTGAAGGACCTGGCAACAATTTCTGACATGTCTACTGTCACTGCATATGATACTGTCACGATTGACAGAATGGTGGAGGATTACATCGGTGACAGCATCCAAGTAGGCCTGTCAGACTGTCTGTACCTGTACTGGCAGGAAAAAGAGGCAATTTGGAGGCCCCTGTACAAACTGGCTCTCTTTTAACTGAGTTGCCCCCCCTCCAGTGTGTACTCCGAAAGAGTGTTTAGTGCAGCCGGGAACCTTGTTAGCGAAAGGCGTAGGAGGTTGCTTCCACAAAATGTGGAGAAGATGATCTTCATAAAAATGAATTATCAACTCTTCCAGGGAGACCAGCCTCCAGAACGTACAGAGAGACCTGTGGTGGTGGATTCCAGCGGGGATGAGTTAATACTCTGTGAGGATGAGGATGTACACAACACTGAAGAGGGTGAGGAATCGGTGGATGAGGAGGATGAGGACAACATCTTGCCTCCGTAGAGCCAGTTTGTGCAGGGACAGATTAATTGCCAGCTTGTTTTGTGGGGGCCCAAACGAACCAATCATTTCAGCCACAGTTGTGTGGCAGACCCTGGCGCTGAAATGATTGGTTTGTTAAAGTGTGCATGTCCTGTTTATACAACATAAGGGTGGGTGCGAGGGCCCAAGGACAATTCCATCTTGCACCTCTTTTTTTTCTTTGCATTATGTACTGTTTGGGGCCTAGTTTTTCAAACTGCCATCCTGTCTGCCACTGCAGTGCCACTCCTAGATGGGCCACGTGTTTGTGCCGCGCACTCGTGTCACTTAGCATAGCCTTTTGGACATAAAAACACTATTGTGAGGTGTGAAGTGTTCAGAATAGGGGTGTGCACCGGCCACTTTTCGTGTTTTGTGTTTTGGTTTTGGATCTGGATCTTTCTTCGTGTTTTGGATCTGGATTGGTTTTGCCAAAACCACCCTTCCATGTTTTGGGTTCTGGGTTTTGTGTTTTGGATCTGTTTTTTTTTTTAAAAAAGCATAAAAACAGCTAAAATCACAGAATTTGTAGGTTTTTCTGCTCCTATGCTATTATTAACCTCAATAACCTTAATTTCCACTCATTTCCAGTCTATTCTGAACACCTCACACCTCACAATAGTGTTTTTATGTCCAAAAGGTTGCACCGAGGTAGCTGGATGACTATGCTAAGCGACATGAGTGGGCGGCACAAACACGTGACCCATCTAGGAGTGACACTGCAGTGGCAGACAGGATGGCAGTTAGAAAAACTAGGCCCCAAACTGTACATAATGCAAAGAAAAAAAAGAGGTGCAAGATGGAATTGTCCTTGGGCATAAACAGGACATGCACACTTTAACAAATCAATCATTTCAGCGCCAGGGTCTGCCACACAACTGTGGCTGAAATGATTGGTTCATTTGGGCCCCCACAAAACAAGCTGGCAATTAATGTGTCCCTGCACAAACTGGCTCTACGGAGGCAAGATGTCATCCTCATCCTCCTCATCCACCGATTCCTCACCCTCTTCAGTGTGTACATCCTCATCCTCACAAAGTATTAACTCGTCCCCACTTGAATCCACCACCACAGGTCCCTCTGTACCTTCTGGAGGCTGGTCTCCCTGGAAGAGCTGATAATTCATTTTGATGAACATCATCTTCTCCACATTCTGTGGAAGCAACCTCCTACGCCTTTCGCTGACAAGGTTCCCGGCTGCACTAAACACTCTTTTGGAGTACACACTGGAGGGGGGGCAACTCAGGTAAAATAGAGCCAGTTTGTATGGGGGCCTCCAAATTGCCTCTTTTTCCTGCCAGTACAGGTATGGACTGTCTGACATGCCTACTTGGATGCTGTCACCGATGTAATCCTCCACCATTCTGTCAATGGTGACAGTATCATATGCAGTGACAGTAGACATGTCAGAAATTGTTGCCAGGTCCTTCAGTCCGGACCAGATGTCCAAACTTGGTCCTGCCTGCCCTGCATCACCACCAGCGGGTTGCTTAGGATACCTAAGTTTTTTCCTGGCAGCCCCAGTTGCGGGAGAAAATGAAGACGGAGCCGTTGACGTGTCACGTTCCGCTTCAGCTGACAGTGTGTTCACCAGCAGGTCTTTGCACCTCTGCAGGCTTGTGTCGGCCGGAAAGAGAGACACCACATAGGCTTTAAACCTAGGATCGAGCACGGTGGCCAAAATGTAGTGGTCTGATTTCAACAGATTGACCACCCTGGAATCCTGGCAAAGCGAATGAAGGGCTTCATCCACAAGTCCCACATGCCGAGCAGAATCGCTCCGTCTTAGCTCCTCCTTCACTTTCTCCAGCTGCTTCTGCAAAAGCCTGATGAGGGGAATGACCTGACTCAAGCTGGCAGTGTCTGAACTGACTTCACGTGTGGCAAGTTCGAAGGGCTGGAGAACCTTGCACAACATGGAAATCATTCTCCACTGCGCTTGAGTCAGGTGCATACCCCCTCCTTTGCCTATGTCATAGGTGGATGTATAGGCTTGTATGGCCTTTTGCTGCTCCTCCATCCTCTGAAGCATATAGAGGGTTGAGTTCCACCGCGTCACAACCTCTTGCTTCAGGTGATGGCGGGGCAGGTTCAAGAGTGTTTGCTGGCGCTCCAGTCTTCGGCACGCAGTCGCTGAATGGTGAAAGTGGGCAGAAATTTTTCGGGCTACCCAAAGCGTCTCCTGCATGCCCCTGTCGCTTTTCAGAAAATTCTGCACCACCAAGTTTATTGTGTGAGCAAAACATGGGACGTGCTGGAATTTGCCCAGATGTAATGCCCGCACAATATTGGTGGCGTTGTCAGATATCACAAATCCCCAGGAGAGTCTAAGTGGAGTAAGCCACTGGGCGATGATTTCCCTCAGTTTCTCTAAGAGGTTGTCGGCGGTGTGCCTCTTACTGAAACCGGTGATACACAGCGTAGCCTGCCTTGTAACGAGCTGGCGTTTCTGAGATGCTGCTACTGGTGACGCTGCTGCTGTTGCTGCGTAAGGTGATACATCTACCCAGTGGGCTGTCACAGTCATATAGTCCTTAGTCTGCCCTGTTCCACTTGTCCACATGTCCGTGGTTAAGTGGACATTGTGTACAACGGCATTTTTCAGGACACTGAGGACACTTTTTCTGACGTTTCTGTACAGTCTCGGTATCGCCTGCCTAGTGAAGTGGATTCTAGACGGGATTTGAAACCGGGGACACACTACCTCCATCAATTGTCTAAATCCCACTGCACTAATGGCGGATACCGGACGCACGTCTAACACCAACATAGCAGTCAAGGCCTCAGTTATACGTTTTGCTTCAGGATGACTGCTGTCGTACTTCATCCTCCTCGCTATGGACTGTTGGAGGGTCAATTGTTTAGTAAAAGTAGTGGTGTTCCTACTTCCTCTCTGGGAAGATGAACGACTCCCAGCAGCAGCAGCAGCAGCAGCGGCAGCAGTAGGCATAGCAATGCAGGATCCTCCGGAGGAATCCCGGATAGGAGAGTCAGTCATGCCAGTGACATGGCCTGCAGGACTACTTCCGATCCTGACTAAGGAGGAAATTGACGAGGAGGGAGTTGACGGTGTGGTTTGCAGGCGCTTGCATACAACAGGACAACGGGATTTAGGTGTCCCTGGACTGCTTACGGTCTTAGCCAAACTTTCTGAACTTGACAGTAACTTTTTATGAACGCGCTGCAGGTGCCGTATAAGGGAGGATGTTCCTAGGTGGTTGACGTCCCTACCCCTACTTATTTCACCTTTACATATGGTACATATGGCAAGACAGTTGTTGTCCGGATTTGGATAGAAATATTGCCAGACCAAAGAGTTGGAATGTTTGGTCTTCTGCCCAGGCATGACCGTGATGGGCTTTTTCATCCCACGGACAACAACTGTCTCCCCCGGAGCCTGATTTAAACAAACCACATCACCATCAGAATCCTCCTCGCCAACTTCCTCCTCAGCGCCAGCTACACCAGTATCCTCATCCTGTTGTACTTCAACAGTGACATCTTCAATTTGCATATCAGCAAGTGGACTGTGGGTGCTCCTTTCAGCACTTGCAGGGGGCGTGCAAATGGTGGAAAGAGCCACCTCTTCCCGTCCAGTGCTGGGAAGGTCAGGCATCGCAACCACCACCACACTTGGACTCTCCTTGGGGATTTGTGATATCTTCTTAGAAAGCACAGTTCTTCGCTGTGCTTTTGCCAGCTTAACTCTTTTGATTTTTTTAGTGGGAGGAGGGCTTCCATCGTCATGTGAAGCTGAACCACTAGTCATGAACATACTAGGGATCGACCTTAGCCGTTCCTTGCCACTCAGTGTCGTAAATGGCATATTGGCAAGTTTACGTTTCTCTTCAGCTGATTTAAATGTCTTTTTCAAGGTCATTTTCCTGAACTTTGCCATTTGGGATTGTATGTGCCCTCTACTATGGCATTGGGCATCGGCCTTGGCAGACGACGTTGATGGCATGTTATCGTCTATGTCATGACTAGTGGCAGCAGCTTCAGCACTAGGAGGAAGTGGTTCTTGATCTTTCTCTATTTTATTTTTATCGGAGAAAGTTTGGTCCTCCATTTATGTTATATCGATTTGATATATACGTGCGGCTAAACACAGAAAATAATTTTTTTTTTGGTTTGGACAGGAGTGTACTTTCGGGGGTTACAGCACCCTTAATGGTCAAGCCAGCCGGCCCTTTACTTATGACACAGGCGCACGCTTGGCACTACTTTGTTGATGCACGTGCGGCTACTGCGCACACAATTCACAAACACAGAAAATATTTTTTTTTTTGGTTTGGACTGGAGTGTACTTTCGGGGGTTACAGCACCCTTAACGGTCAAGCCAGCTGGCCCTTTACTTATGACACAGGCGCACGCTTGGCACTACTTTGTTGATGCACGTGCGGCTACTGCGCACACAATTCACAAACACAGAAAATATATATTTTTTTGGTTTGGACTGGAGTGTACTTTCGGGGGTTACAGCACCCTTAACGGTCAAGCCAGCCGGCCCTTTACTTATGACACAGGCGCACGCTTGGCACTACTTTGTTGATCCACGTGCGGCTACTGCGCACACAATTCACAAACACAGAAAATAATTTTTTTTTTGGTTTGGACTGGAGTGTACTTTCGGGGGTTACAGCACCCTTTAACGGTCAAGCCAGCCGGCCCTTTACTTATGACACAGGCGCACGCTTGGCACTACTTTGTTGATGCACGTGCGGCTACTGCGCACACAATTCACAAACAGAAAAAATATAATTTTTTTTTTGGTTTGGACTGGAGTGTACTTTCGGGGGTTACAGCACCCTTTACGGTCAAGCCAGCCGGCCCTTTACTTATGACACAGGCGCACGCTTGGCACTACTTTGTTGATGCACGTGCGGCTACTGCGCACACAATTCACAAACACAGAAAAAATATAATTTTTTTTTTGGTTTGGACTGGAGTGTACTTTCGCGGGTTACAGCACCCTTTACGGTCAAGCCAGCCGGCCCTTTACTTATGACACAGGCGCACGCTTGGCACTACTTTGTTGATGCACGTGCGGCTACTGCGCACACAATTCACAAACATAGAAAATATATAATTTTTTTTTTGGTTTGGACTGGAGTGTACTTTCGGGGGTTACAGCACCCTTTAACGGTCAAGCCAGCCAGCCCTTTACTTATGACACAGGCGCACACTTGGCACTACTTTGTTGATGCACGTGCGGCTACTGCGCACACAATTCACAAACACAGAAAATAATTTTTTTTTCTGGTTTGGACTGGAGTGTACTTTCGGGGGTTACAGCACCCTTTAACGGTCAAGCCAGCCGGCCCTTTACTTATGACACAGGCGCACGCTTGGCATTACTTTGTTGATGCACGTGCGGCTACTGCGCACACAATTCACAAACACAGAAAATAATTTTTTTTTGGGTTTGGACTGGAGTGTACTTTCGGGGGTTACAGCACCCTTAACGGTCAAGCCAGCCGGCCTTTTACTTATGACACAGGCGCACGCTTGGCACTACTTTGTTGATGCACGTGCGGCTACTGCGCACACAATTCACAAACACAGAAAATAATTTTTTTTTGGGTTTGGACTGGAGTGTACTTTTGGGGATTAGAGCACCCTTAACGGTCAAGCCAGCCGGCCCTTTACTTATGACACAGGCGCACGCTTGGCACTACTTTGTTGATGCACGTGCGGCTACTGCGCACACAATTCACAAACACAGAAAATAATTTTTTTTTTGGTTTGGACTGGAGTGTACTTTCGGGGGTTACAGCACCCTTAACAGTCAAGCCAGCCGGCCCTTTACTTATGACACAGGCGCACGCTTGGCACTACTTTGTTGATGCACGTGCGGCTACTGCGCACACAATTCACAAACACAGAAAATAATTTTTTTTTTGGTTTGGACTGGAGTGTACTTTCGGGGGTTACAGCACCCTTAACGGACAATCCAGCCGGCCCTTTACTTATGACACAGGCGCACGCTTGGCACTACTTTGTTGATGCAT
Organism: Taudactylus pleione; assembly: GCA_031769625.1. Taxonomy (NCBI): domain Eukaryota; kingdom Metazoa; phylum Chordata; class Amphibia; order Anura; family Myobatrachidae; genus Taudactylus; species Taudactylus pleione. The sequence continues at coordinate 7,780,898 of JAUIMM010000324.1, read as the reverse complement.
GTGCGGCTACTGCGCACACAATTCACAAACACAGAAAATAATTTTTTTTTGGTTTGGACTGGAGTGTACTTTCAGGGGTTACAGCACCCTTAACGGTCAAGCCAGCTGGCCCTTTACTTATGACACAGGCGCACACTTGGCACTACTTTGTTGATGCACGTGCGGCTACTGCGCACACAATTCACAAACACAGAAAATATATCATTTTTTTTTTGGTTTGGACAGGAGTGTACTTTCGGGGGTTACAGCACCCTTTAACGGTCAAGCCAGCCGGCCCTTTACTTATGACACAGGCGCACGCTTGGCACTACTTTGTTGATGCACGTGCGGCTACTGCGCACACAATTCACAAACACAGAAAATATATAATTTTTTTTTTGGTTTGGACTGGAGTGTACTTTCGGGGGTTACAGCACCCTTTATGGTCAAGCCAGCCGGCCCTTTACTTATGACACAGGTGCACACTTGGCACTACTTTGTTGATGCACGTGCGGCTACTGCGCACACAATTCACAAACACAGAAAATATATAATTTTTTTTGGTTTGGACTGGAGTGTACTTTCGGGGGTTACAGCACCCTTTAACGGTCAATCCAGCCGGCCCTTTACTTATGACACAGGCGCACGCTTGGCACTACTTTGTTGATGCACGTGCGGCTACTGCGCACACAATTCACAAACACAGAAAATAATTTTTTTTTTGGTTTGGACTGGAGTGTACTTTCGGGGGTTACAGCACCCTTAACGGTCAAGCCAGCCGACCCTTTACTTATGACACAGGCGCACGCTTGGCACTACTTTGTTGATGCACGTGCGGCTACTGCGCACACAATTCACAAACACAGAAAATAATTTTTTTTTTGGTTTGGACTGGAGTGTACTTTCGGGGGTTACAGCACCCTTAACGGTCAAGCCAGCCAGCCCTTTACTTATGACACAGGCGCACGCTTGGCACTACTTTGTTGATGCACATGCGGCTACTGCGCACACAATTCACAAACACAGAAAATAATTTTTTTTTGGGTTTGGACTGGAGTGTACTTTCGGGGGTTACAGCACCCTTAATGGTCAAGCCAGCCGGCCCTTTACTTATGACACAGGCGCACGCTTGGCACTACTTTGTTGATGCACGTGCGGCTACTGCGCACACAATTCACAAACACAGAAAATAAATTTTTTTTTGGTTTGGACTGGAGTGTACTTTCGGGGGTTACAGCACCCTTAACGGTCAAGCCAGCCGGCCCTTTACTTATGACACAGGCGCACGCTTGGCACTACTTTGTTGATGCACGTGCGGCTACTGCGCACACAATTCACAAACACAGAAAATATATAATTTTTTTTTTGGTTTGGACTGGAGTGTACTTTCGGGGGTTACAGCACCCTTAACGGTCAAGCCAGCCGGCCCTTTACTTATGACACAGGCGCACGCTTGGCACTACTTTGTTGATGCACGTGCGGCTACTGCGCACACAATTCACAAACACAGAAAATAATTTTTTTTTTGGTTTAGACTGGAGTGTACTTTCGCGGGTTACAGCACCCTTAACGGTCAAGCCAGCCGGCCCTTTACTTATGACACAGGCGCACGCTTGGCACTTCTTTGTTGATGCACGTGCGGCTACTGCGCACACAATTCACAAACACAGAAAATAATTTTTTTTTTGGTTTGAACTGGAGTATACTTTCGGGGGTTACAGCACCCTTAACGGTCAAGCCAGCCGGCCCTTTACTTATGACACAGGCGCACGCTTGGCACTACTTTGTTGATGCACGTGCGGCTACTGCGCACACAATTCACAAACACAGAAAATAATTTTTTTTTTGGTTTGGACTGGAGTGTACTTTCGGGGGTTACAGCACCCTTAACGGTCAAGCCAGCCGGCCCTTTACTTATGACACAGGCGCACGCTTGGCACTACTTTGTTGATGCACGTGCGGCTACTGCGCACACAATTCACAAACACTGAAAATAATTTTTTTTTTGGTTTGGACTGGAGTGTACTTTCGGGGGTTACAGCACCCTTAACGGTCAAGCCAGCCGGCCCTTTACTTATGACACAGGCGCACGCTTGGCACTACTTTGTTGATGCACGTGCGGCTACTGCGCACACAATTCACAAACACAGAAAATAATTTTTTTTTTGGTTTAGACTGGAGTGTACTTTCGCGGGTTACAGCACCCTTAACGGTCAAGCCAGCCGGCCCTTTACTTATGACACAGGCGCACGCTTGGCACTACTTTGTTGATGCACGTGCGGCTACTGCGCACACAATTCACAAACACAGAAAATAATTTTTTTTTTGGTTTGAACTGGAGTATACTTTCGGGGGTTACAGCACCCTTAACGGTCAAGCCAGCCGGCCCTTTACTTATGACACAGGCGCACGCTTGGCACTACTTTGTTGATGCACGTGCGGCTACTGCGCACACAATTCACAAACACAGAAAATATATCATTTTTTTTTTGGTTTGGACTGGAGTGTACTTTCGGGGGTTACAGCACCCTTTAACGGTCAAGCCAGCCGGCCCTTTACTTATGACACAGGCGCACGCTTGGCACTACTTTGATGATGCACATGCGGCTACTGCGCACACAATTCACAAACACAGAAAATATATAATTTTATTTTTGGTTTGGACTGGAGTGTACTTTCGGGGGTTACAGCACCCTTTACGGTCATGCCATCCGGCCCTTTACTTATGACACAGGCGCACGCTTGGCACTACTTTGTTGATGCACGTGCGGCTACTGCGCACACAATTCACAAACACAGAAAATATATAATTTTTTTTGGTTTGGACTGGAGTGTACTTTCGGGGGTTACAGCACCCTTAACGGTCAAGCCAGCCTGCCCTTTACTTATGACACAGGCGCACGCTTGGCACTACTTTGTTGATGCACGTGCGGCTACTGCGCACACAATTCACAAACACAGAAAATATATAATTTTTTTTTTGGTTTGGACTGGAGTGTACTTTCGGGGGTTACAGCACCCTTAACGGTCAAGCTAGCCAGCCCTTTACTTATGACACAGGCGCACACTTGGCACTACTTTGTTGATGCACGTGCGGCTACTGCGCACGCAATTCACAAACACAGAAAATATTTTTTTTTTCTGGTTTGGACTGGAGTGTACTTTCGGGGGTTACAGCACCCTTTAACAGTCAAGCCAGCCGGCCCTTTACTTATGACACAGGCGCACGCTTGGCACTACTTTGTTGATGCACGTTCGGCTACTGCGCACACAATTCACAAATACAGAAAATAATTGTTTTTTTGGTTTGGACTAGAGTGTACTTTCGGGGGTTACAGCACCCTTAACGGTCAAGCCAGCCGGCCCTTTACTTATGACACAGGCGCACGCTTGGCACTACTTTGTTGATGCACGTGCGGCTACTGCGCACACAATTCACAAACACAGAAAATAATTTTTTTTTTGGTTTGGACTGGAGTGTACTTTCGGGGGTTACAGCACCCTTAACGGTCAAGCCAGCCGGCCCTTTACTTATGACACAGGCGCACGCTTGTCACTACTTTGTTGATGCACATGCGGCTACTGCGCACACAATTCACAAACACAGAAAATAATTTTTTTTTTGGTTTGGACTGGAGTGTACTTTCGGGGGTTACAGCACCCTTAACGGTCAAGCCAGCCGGCCCTTTACTTATGACACAGGCGCACGCTTGGCACTACTTTGTTGACACACGTGCGGCTACTGCGCACACAATTCACAAACACAGAAAATAATTTTTTTTTTGGTTTGGACTGGAGTGTACTTTCGTGGGTTACAGCACCCTTAACGGTCAAGCCAGCTGGCCCTTTACTTATGACACAGGCGCACGCTTGGCACTACTTTGTTGATGCACGTGCGGCTACTGCGCACACAATTCACAAACACAGAAAATAATTTTTTTTTTGGTTTGGACTGGAGTGTACTTTCGGGGGTTACAGCACCCTTAACGGTCAAGCCAGCCGGCCCTTTACTTATGACACAGGCGCACGCTTGGCACTACTTTGTTGATGCACGTGCGGCTACTGCGCACACAATTCACAAACACAGAAAATATATAATTTTTTTAGCACTTGGGGGGAGCACCCCTGATGGACAGAGCACCCCCTGGACAACACTACAGCACCCCTTTAGGACTGGGACACTGCACAGTTCTTTGGAGTGGACACAGCCCCTATGGAGAACTGACTACACAACACAGTCCAGCCATCCCCTATGGACTTTGAAGTAGTGGACACAGCCCCTATTAACAACAGCAGCACAGCACAACACAGCCAGCCCCTATGGACTTTGAAGTAGTGGACAACAGCAGCACTACACTACACTACACTACACAGCCCTAACTCCCACCCTCCCTCTTCACTGTCCACAGCCGAGTGAGAAAATGGCGCAGACGCGGGTACCTTATATAGGATCCAAAACCCGCGAGACTCGGAAGGCGGGAAGATGACGTTTTGCCTCGATTTCAGATCCGAGTCAGGCAGGAAAAGTCGAGCCTGACTCGGATCGGACTCGGATCGGCGGGGTTCGGGGGGGTTCGGATTTCAGAAATCCGAACCCGCTCACCCCTAGTTCAGAATAGACTGGAAATGAGTGGAAATTAAGGTTATTGAGGTTAATAATAGCATAGGAGCTAGCTGTTTTAGCTGTTTTTATTCTTAGCTGTTTTTAGCTGTTTTTATTCTTTTATTAAAAGAAATACAGATCCAAAACACAAAACCCAGAACCCAAAACATGAAAGGCTGGTTTTGGAAAAGCCAATCCAGATCCAAAACACGAAGAAAGATCCAGATCCAAAACACAAAACACGAAAAGTGGCCGGTGCACACCCCTAATATATATATATATATATATATATACACAGAGTATATACAATATACACATACTTAGGGTTACAGAAATCTGCATTTGGAAGAGTTTTATTGTAGCAAACTATGGGCCTGATTCAGACCCACTCGCAAGCGGGCGAACGTACGTTAGGCGTACGTACAAAAATATTTAAATTCAAGGGCTCGCTCGTATTTTCGAACGCATCTAAAAATCCTCCCCAAACTCTGACGACCCCTCCTCTAAATAACGAGCGTGCGAAATAGCGAGCGTACATCCCCGAAATGGCTTGAAGGGAACGCACGCACAAGTATAAACCGGAAGTGGCCTTGTCAGATGTCGATTACCTGCTCCTTTATTCTGCCTACCTCCATCAATCGTATCATGCCAATCAATGTATCAATTAGCTTTTTTTTTTTTCAACACAATGCAATAAACTTTACTCTTGTCCGTGTTTGTGTTTTCCCACAGAATACGTACGGCTTAAACATTGGCTTTTATTGCTCAAAAAACATGTTACCCACAATTAAACAATTGTTCTATTGCTTTGGATCCCCGCATATTTCCCGTGGTTCATTTCTTTATTTAAATTTGCTTACGCATGTCACTGCATCAAGCCTATCATAACTCTCAAGAGATTTCTGGCCCTGTCGAACACATGACTCATACACTAACCAATAGAATTGCTCCTGTTAATTTCCCAAATACATTAGCCAATAAGAAATTTTTTGGCCACTTTATCAAAAATGATTTTTAGGAAAAACACCATTGCCATCATGAGAGCCTCCGCATTCACCAAGCGCGAGCTGCTGGTGCTAACGGAGGTGATAGATAGGCGTATCACCAGCCAGCCTCCACCCATCACCAACCGGCAGAAGCGTTCCGCATATGCGGAGGCACGGGCCCGCCTGCGCTCCTTCGGCTCACGCCGCAACATCGGCCAGCTGGAGCGCAGGTGGTCGGACCTGCAACGGCGAACGCCCTGCTTGCTGGCATGCTTTCGCATGCAGATTTCAGAAAGTAAGTTTTATGTATTTTGTTTTTCATGTTTGTCTTTGTGGCCCAAACTGCGTGTGCATGTTTTCATGTCTGTCCTATTTATTCATTCTCCTCATATTTGCCTGGCCATGTTTTCCCTCTATTTCATAATTATTCCTTCTCCTCATATTTGCATGGCCATGTTTTCCCTCTATTTCATAATTATTCATTCTCCTCATATTTGCATGTTTTTTGTTGGTGGGCGGTGATTTTAAATTGTTTTTTGGCCAGGATTTGTGCTGAAACTAACCACAATTTGTTTGACATCTTTTAGGGGGACAGCCAAGACTACGCCGTCACCGTCCGGCCAGACGGCGGTCACACCCACTCTCCCCAACCCCCAGCCAACACTCCACCCCCAATAATTCCCCTATTCCCCACTCCTCCCCAGCCTTCCAAGACCCTCTCCCGGAAATGTCGGACCTCCTTCCCCTCCGTCCCACTTCCCCCTCTCCTCCAACCACCCCTCTTCCAATTACCCCCTCCCCAGAGTCCGTAATAACCCCGCCCCGATCTTTGGGGAATGGAGGGTCCTCCGAGGAGGACGATGGTGGGACTTCCGGAGCTGCCGTTTTGTCAACCGGTATGTTTTTCTTTAGCCTTTTTTTTAAGCACAAACTGTTTGTATGTAATCATGTGTCGTTCCTTTATTCAGGGTTTTTGGGTCGACTTTTGGTGATTTAGCAGATTGCCTTTACCTGTTCCTGCTGATTTCAACATACACATATCACACCTGGGGGAATTTGTACATAGGCCTTGTATTTTTTGCAGCCCCCATTTTTTTTTTTTTTTGGAGTGATTTCATTGTTTTTTTTAAATTTTAATGTGGTTTCCCTATTGTTGTATTAATCCACACACTTTTCTCACCCACAGAGGAACAGAGGCGTCGTCAAGAAGTACAAGACTGTGTGGCCCAGATGCGCCTACATATAATTGGGGTGCTCGTGGCCCTTGACCGTCTGTCTGGCATCCTTCGCCAATAGTTTTATTTTTGGTTTTTCTTTTTCAAAATAAATTGTATTTTTCAAACATACGTTCCGGCTAATTCGTTTTTTCAAACCCAAAGATTGTTTACCCTGACATAAGTAGACTGTTCCAGCAAGGATTTCCATTTTTTTAAAGTAAGATTGTGTTTTGTATTTGTATGTAAAACAGCCACAAGAAACACATAACAGTCACAATGTCATTTCCCTTTTTGGGTGTAGTGTCAATTAGATATTTCTACATTTTACAGGTTCCTAGTTGGTGTGCAAGCTGCTTAGGCCAGTCTTACAAAGCCAAATCATTGTACAGGCTTCCTTTTGGTGTGGGCTTTGAACCTGAAAACATATTTCATTTTAGCTCAACTGGCGACAGTACTGGATTACCCCTTAGTCAAATGTACCGTGTGTGAACCTGGTTACACTTGCTGGTAACGTCCAAAAAAAGGAAGAACATTTCACTCTACAAACATTTATTCACAACATAACTGATAAATCAAAGTGGTCACTCACAAAAAAAATACACAGTGATAATCTCAAATACAACACTAACCAAGCAAAAACAAACCAAAAACAACAAATCAAGAACTGGTTGACGAAGGACTATGCCAACATGATTCCACAAACATGGCGTTGCGATATGGGTTCCATAATATATTCACAAAATGTCCAGATCCAGGTTTGGTAAGGGTAGCAGGAAGTAGTGAGCGTTGGAGTGCCAAAGATTATGTGAACAAACAGAAGATGGTGAAAAAAACAACAAAAAATTAGAGGTTCGCAAACAAACCCAAACACATTAGGTATAAACACTGTTGTTTTGTAAAAACTTACCTAAAAAATCTGGCCACCACATCATCGCGTATGGCCCCCCCACATACTGACCTCTGACCAACCTCGGGGGGGCCATCCTCAGGTAAGGCATCCTCTGGCTGCATTGGGACACCACTCCTTATGGCGATGTTGTGAAATATCCCACACAGGACCACAATTTTCGACACCATATCCGGCAAATACATGAGCTCGCCACCAGAGCGGTGGAGGCATCGGAATCGGCCTTTTAAAAGGCCGATACAGCGCTCCACCACTTGCCTGGTGGCTTTAAGTGTGGAATTATATGCCCTTTGTGGGCCTGGTGTGGGAGCCAAATAAGGAGTGAGCAGCAAGGACATGCAAGGATATCCACTGTCTCCTGTGAGAAAGAATAGACAACATCAGGAACACTGTGTATCAAGCTTAACATTGTTATGTACTAAAGGTCTCCACTTACCCAGAAGCCACGCATCACCAGCTTGTAGGTTGTTTAATTTGTGCCATATCCCTGATTGCCGGATGACGAAGGAGTCATGTGCACTTCCGGGTAATTTAGCATTCAGGGACAGGATCTGGAGGGAGGCATCACATACCACCATTACATTCAGGGAGTGATAGTGTTTCCTGTTTCGAAATATGGCCTCCAGCCGTGCTGGAGGCTGAAGTGGTATGTGAGTACCATCCACAACCCCTATGATGTGTGGGAAGCCAGCTATTTGGTAAAAATTGGCCTTGGCCACACTAAGGGCACCCATATCCAAAGGCATTTGAATAAAATGATGGAGGTGCTTGAAAAGTGCCTCCATCACTGCCCTCAGGATCCGGGAAAAGGAGGATTGGGAGATGCCCGCCACTATTCCCACCGTTGTTTGAAACGATCCTGAGGCACAGAAATGTAACACCGCCATAAATTGCGTAAGTGGTGGTATAGCTGTTGGACTGTCAATTTGCCGCTCAAGATCACTTTCTATTAATGAGAGAGTGTCTATGATGATTTTGGGAGGTAGACGGTAGCGTCTTAAAACCTCATCAACGGGCATTCCAAAAATGGTGACACGTGTTCAAAATATCTGGGGCCTTGCACGCCTACGATGCCTACGCCTTGGACGAGATTGAGGTTGGTCGGCTTCCGGGAGCATGGCCAGAACAATCCGCCCCAGATCTACCTGAAATTCAAAGATTTCAATGTAAGGCTTTTGACCCACCCCAAAAGTAAATTAAAACAACTTAGCTTGATGATACCATCCATTGCTGCTTACATGCCGGGGTATTGTCATGATACGTCCAAACTGAAATTAAACGCAAAAATTATTTGACACATTTCACTCTGTGCATTTTTGTTTCTAAATTTTGTGCTAGACCAAACTTAAAATATGTGAAGCACACATTTGGCAAAACAGCAAAACGACATTTCACACAGTACATCAAAATGGGTTGAAATGTTTGCACAAAAAGCGAAAGGGAAACCTCAAAAAAGTTAAAATGATTATTAAGCATTTTAAAATGCGCTAATTAGTTTGCAAATACAAGTCCCAAGAGTAAGTATTAAAAATGCGCTAATTAGTTCGCAAATACAAGTCACAAGAGTAAGTATTAAAAATGCGCTAATTAGTTCGCAAATACAAGTCACAAGAGTAAGTAGTAAAAATGCGCTAATTAATTCGCAAATACAAGTCACAAGAGTAAGTATTAAAAATGCGCTAATTAGTTCGCAAATACAAGTCACAAGAGTAAGTATTAAAAATGCGCTAATTAGTTCGCAAATACAAGATAAAAAATGGACTTGCCAAGAGCAAATATATAAGATTCCAAATCAAAAGGTCTTTTGGTTCGAAAATAATCAAAAACTAAAATAGAAGAAATTATGGATCCAAAATTTTAAGAAGAAACACAATGAAACAACAATTGATCAAAAGTTAGACTTCACAAAACTTACCAAATCAAGAAACGAGGTCCAAAAAATATAAACCAACAAAGAGAACGGAAAATAAAAACGCAAATCTAACCAACAAAATAATCTCCAACCGCCAACTCCTTTATACGCAATCAATAAACTCCAGCCAAGGTAACCTCCAACAATCCAAAAACGCCACCTTGACTCGAGACACACCAAGCCATAAATAGTGTTTCGTTTCCCGCACAAATTAAGGAGGGATCATAGGGACGCACAATCAATGATGCGGCCGCAAATTAAGGACGCATGTATAAATACGTCACGAAAACACATTAAAATTCTGGTGTATTTCTTGTTTGGACCTCAGACATGGCGACAGACCAGGGAAACAATGCCCAAGAGTCAGGCGGTAAGTCTTTCATGCATTTTGTATCAATGATTAATTTGAAACATAAGATTGGGCAAGTTGTGATTTTGTGAATTCTGAAAATTTACACAAATAGGTGAGGAGGATGACATGGAAGAGGCTGCTGGGCCGAGTATTCCGGCCAAAGCGGCCAAAAAAAAAAGGCAGCCACATTTCACAAGAAAGGAGATGGAGGTTTTGATTCAGAAGTGTGTGGACATCCTGCCACAGGCAGACAGGAATATGAGTACAAGCCAGAAGTGGAGAATGTGGGAAGAGGTAGCCATTGCTGTCAATAGGGTGGGTGATTATGTCCGTCTAGCCCGACCAAAGGATAATAGCTTCCATTTTTTCCCACAGATGGGGCGACTTCAAATATCGCCTAAAGCAAAAACTCGCGGACAGGGCTAGGCATGCAAGGGGGACAGGTGGGGGTCCCACCCCTGTGTCATTGGAGTTGACGGATTTAGAAGAGCTGGCACAGGGGTGTGTGCAGCCTGTGGAGGTGTTTGGCGTGTCCAACATGGATACGGACATGCCAGACTTTGCGGCTCCTCATGTTGTCCCAAGTAAATCTTTTGATGTCATCAACTCAGAAATGTTATTGTGCCAATATGTAGATTCTAATGTGAGGCTTTTCTCTTTTTTCCTAACAGAGACACAGGCGGATGAGTCTGCTCCAGAGGGGAGCCTTGGCCGCCGAATTTCTGCTGGCTCGGCAGGGGAGGAACCAGTACATCCGGCTGAGTACCCTGCTGAAGCCAGTCCAGGGCAATCCCCCTCGCAGGCAGTGGCCCTCCTCACAGAACTCAATTTCAAATCGTATTTCCATACGGAGATTCTGCAGAGGATGGACGCCAGTCTGCTACGGGTGGCTGAGGCCCTGGAGCAAAATGCTGCGGCCAACGTGACCATTGGTCAGGCCCTGGCGGAAAATACCAGGGCCAATATCCGCATCGCCAATGCCCTGGAGCAGCTCGTTCGCCAGCACATGGTGGAGCCGACCTCCCTTCCTGCCGGAACATCAGGATCCTCCACCTCTGGCACAACATCAGCCAATCCTCCAAATGTGCCTAGCCCTGTGCCTAGTCCAGAGGCCACAACATCTGCCTCTGGACAGGCCAGCCCGATGACATCCCGGACCCGGTCTGGCGCCCTCCCTCCCCCATCCAAACGGGTGAAAAAACGGTGACAGCAATGGTGACTTTTCCCACAATCCTTCTGTGCTTGGCTCATATTCCTTTCTGGTCAAAACGTCCCTCTCCTTTCTTGTGAAATGTTTTTTTTTTTTTGTTGTATGTTTATGTCAACAGTTATGTTGGGCCAATTTGTTTGATTTGGGAACATATCTTTGGCCAAAAAATATGTCCCCAATATTTTATTTGTTTTTTTATTTGTTTGAGCAATAAATTGAAACAAAAAATCTGACATTGGATTGTGAAATTATTGTACAAATGGGTTACATTTAATCCTGGCCCAAAAGGCAAAAACTGGCCAAAAAAAATAAATAAAAATAAAAAAAAGGGCTCTTTAAGGAACGTTTAAAAATTCATATAACGAGGCAAATTCAAGAGGCACAAATAAAATGGTGAGAAAATTAAAACATGATGACATTATTGTTACAATAGGCCCTAACCACCAAATTGAGGCCAAAATAAACCCCCACAAATGTACGCAAATTGATTGTGTCATCCTGACATTAGCAGCTCTGAGTTCCACCTGCGTACGGTTTTGTGCTATCCCAAAAAACTGCTTTCCAAACACATACCAAGCCGGTTTTCAATACAACACTAATTGCTTTTCTGCCCTCCCGCGATTAATCGCAACAACATCGAGGAGTCCCGGGACGGAGGAGAAGGCCATCGCCAATGTGGTCGAGTAATCCAGACCCTAAGCTGTGCGAGCATTTTGAAGTGAAAGAGGATCATCTAGTGACGTATGAGTCGGTCCGAACACATTTTACGCTCGCATCTGCTAATGTATGTACGCCCCAAAAACGCCTCGCCACGCCTGCGTTTTTCCATCTCCACCCCCGTCAACACCCTAAAACGCCCTGTTCTGTCAATCACATTTGACATGTCACTTCCTGTACGCTATTTTAGGAACGAGTCAAAAAAATCTCGCAATCTGCCGTACGCACATGCGCAGTGTAACACCGACGCATGCGCGGTTAGTCAACATCGGAACGCAACGAGCGTACTGCTGTTAACGAGCGGCTCTGAATGAGGGCCTATGATCTCTATAATCACGTGCATAACTACTGTAGGTATCTGAAGGCCCCATAGCAGAAGTCTCAGCTCTGGGCCCAATAGCAGCTTTATTATTTGCACCTATGGTAGTTATGTCCATGTCTCTATTTTATTGTTATTTAAGTCTCCATTATCAGGTAACATTTTTGTGTGATTACAAACATGGGGACTAATTTACAGCTGTACAATAGTGAATTGAGCTGCTAACTAAATGTATGTAGTGTACATGCAAATACCTTGTGTTGGTATATGAAAGTGAACATATATGACACTTGTGACTTCTGCGCTCAGATAGGCGGGTCAGGGGTATTTGTACAGTATGCAATAGAGGGCATGCAGATGAGAGTTAAGCACACTTTTTTAGATAAATCTTATTTTGGATCACATGTATCTTTGAAATATAGACCTGATTCTGCATGCAGCTGCTGTGCGTAAATATGCAAATGTCGCAGATGCCGGGGTATGTATAGAGATGCGCCCACCGGGGCCATAATAAATCCAAGCAACTGCGTACACATATGCAGCTGCTATTGTAGATCATTACATAATCAGCTATCTCAGTAGCTCTATGGCAGTGATTTTCAACCTTTTCAACTTGAGACACAGGGCCTGATTCAGAGCCGAATGCTCTGACCAGAGCGCTCGCTCTGAATCAGGGCCCTCCTCCCTCAACTTGGAGCGGCCTCATGGACGCTCGCATAGCTGTGGGTTACCACCCACAGCTATAGCGAGCGTCCATGATGATGGTCGCGATGGTCAAGACCATCGCGACCATCGGGCTTGCGACGAGACCCTGCGGTAGGGTCTCGGTGACCGCAAGCCCTGGAGTGATTTTGGCTCTATCAGAGCCACAATCACTCCCACTGACATCACTACTGATGTCAGTGGGGCCGGACTCAGACGGTAGGCGTTCCCATGGGAACGCCTCAGTCTGGCAGCCATGCCCCTGGCACGCCCACCAAAGGGGGCGTGCTGTCACTCACCATTGACAGAACGCCCCCTTTGGTGCAAGACCCGGATCGACGGCTACCCTGTCGCTAGCCTGGTCTCGTGCATGCGCACGACGGAGCTCCCTCCGTCGTGCGCATGCGCAGTAGGGCACCATCGACCCGCTTGCGAGCATCCTGCGCTTGCGAGTGGGTCTGAATCAGGTCCACAGTACACAAGATTTTAAAATTGCCAAGGCCCACTATTCGGCTATGCGGTGTGTGTAACAAATAAACAAAACATAAATATTGTCTCCCACATAAAAATATACACACATATTGGCCTCCACAGGAATAAAACACACTACATTGGCCTCCACAGGAATAAAACACACTACATTGGCCTCCACAGGAATAAAACACACTACATTGGCTTCCACAGGAATAAAACACACTACATTGGCCTCCACAGGAATAAAACACACTACATTGGCCTCCATAGGAATAAAACACACGACATTGGCCTCCACAGGAATAAAACACACTACATTGGCCTCCATAGGAATAAAACACACGACATTGGCCTCCTCAGGAATAAAACACATTACAGTAGTAGTGCGGTGAGCTGTCCACCGCGGCACACTTGACAACCGCTCGCGGCACACTACTGTGCCACAGCACAGTGGTTGAAAAACACTGCTCCATGGTCACTGAGATGTCAGAACCACTTTACCTGCGTACAGGATCACATTTGTAGGCACACTCCGAAATGGTTGCGACACGCCTGTATTTTTACCGTCACTCCCCGAAACTGCCTTCAAATGGTCCCTGAATGTCAATCACTTTTCAAAGAAATCCTCAAAATATAGACAAGGAAACATAATTGTGTAGATGCATATGTGTGCATGGCTTGCATACGGGATGCCAATACTCAGGATCCCAGCAGTCACAGGCTGGGATGCACTAAACGGAAAATGCTGTAAAATCCCTGTTTACAGCATTTTCCGTATGCATCAATCTCCTGGCTGCCGGACTCCGATGCGGAGGGTAACGCTGCTATGAGGGATACGATCGGATCCCTCCCAGCATGCCCCGCGGCCGCTGCGTCACTCTGCGCATGTGCAGATGGACTCCCAGGTCATAAACCCGGAAGTCCACTGTGCAGGGCAGATTGCAAAGGACAGCTCTTATCGGAGCTGCTGATTGCATATGTTAGTGCAAATGCGATCAGCAGGGAGGCGGTGGTAAGTGTAACCTGATGTTAGTGCATCGCGCCCATAATCACGAAGCAGGCATCCCTTCTGGGTTAGGATACCAACACCTCGCGGCAAGTACCCTAACCCTACCCCTAACCCTCCCTCCCTGCAGCCTAAATATAACCCTACCCCCCACAGCCTAACCCTAACACTCTCCACCCGCAGCCTAACCCTAAATCCCCCCCGCTGCCTAACCCTATCCCTTTCCCTATTGCCTAACTCTAACACCTAACTCTCCCTCTAACACCAATACCTACCATTCGGATGCCTGCGGTCAGGATTCTGACTGGTGTTAGGATCCCAGCTCTGGCATTCTGAACCCCGGCATCCCGACCACTGGGATGTCAACTACATCCCATGTGCATATGCGTATGATCATGTTTTAGGTTCAACTCTAAATCACAACCATAAATTTCTGTAAATTATGTAATTTATTATATTCAACTTTTTCAGTACTGTTCATATTATTATTCTATTTTTTGGGTAATGTCATCTTTGGATGGGAAGTGCTTGTTATACAGATGCAGTTGTGCTATAAATATGGAAAATAACAGTGAATTGTAATTATAGCTCAAAATAAAAGAAAAACAATTGAGGTCCCAGCTGTAACATCATCAGATATTTCCTCTGGTTAAAGGAGGTTCTTGCAAACTACCTCAAGTCCATCTTGCCTGCTATTATTCACCAGGACGAACACTACACCACTAAAGTCAATGATTTAATGAACTAGGATTTGACTTCTTCCACCATTTTGCTCTCTGTAATTGCTGAAAACTCATTCGATCACATAGACTGGCTGTTTATGTCTAAGCTGCTGGAGCATCTGGGTTTGGTTCTTCCTTGAAGATCCCAAATACTGATATTTTATATACAGGCCCACAGCATAAAGCAAAATAAATGCTGCCCACTATCAGCACTGATTTTTATATTTGTGTATGTAAACATTGCGTAAGTCATCATGGCTAATCCTGATATTTAGTGCATATTCAGGGCAGATTTAACACAAATTGGTGCTATTCAAAGATGACCTCCTGACCTTTATCTCAAATGATGCAATTTCCCTCCTACGGATTTTGCCTTCACCTACCAAGTGATTGCACAAACAGCGATTTGGCTTCTGCAATTACCCTGGACCAACTTACCGGATTTTATTTAAAGACCAACATCTTTTGGAACCGTCTTTGTTTCTCCATATCCTGGATCCACATTAAAGGTCCACACAGTGAACTTTGGAGGGCTCCACGTGCAG
This sequence comes from Taudactylus pleione, assembly GCA_031769625.1. NCBI lineage: Eukaryota > Metazoa > Chordata > Amphibia > Anura > Myobatrachidae > Taudactylus > Taudactylus pleione. The sequence continues at coordinate 7,765,247 of JAUIMM010000324.1, read as the reverse complement.
CATATGGAACTTATATGTTAATAGGAATACCCCCCTATCGGTGCAAGGATTTGGTAATTATATACTGAACAGTCCCATTTCTATTCTGTGAAATTGCCACACATTGTCATCTACAATTACTTATATATCCGGAAGTATACATAGGAACAGGCATTGTGTTTGTGTGGATTCCCATTGGGGTGAAACATTGGCTCACATTTCATATTGCATTTCTATTGAATTTATTAGATTTTTATTATATTAAAATAACATATGTTGTTTATTGAAGTTCTGAATATTTGTTCATGAATATATAATCATCATAGCGCTACTATTCAATTTCTGTTTCAATTTCCCTCCTACATCTGAATGAAGAATTTAAAACATTTGGAAGTCTTTCCAATTTTACAGTCAGGTATTTCAAATCTATTGCTTTGAATTACAATATTCTGGATCAGGTTGGATACGGGATCCTGGTCAGGGCCGCCACTAGATGTCTCTGCACCCAGCGCCATCCCATGCATCCCATATGCCCGCTCCTTCCCTGTATAATATTCATGAGTAGAAGCTTTGAGAACACCAAACGAGTAAATCATTTGCAAAGTGGCCCTCGAGATTTCGCTCTAACTAGGGGCCTCCATAGGGTTTAATCCAGCACTGCCCTAACCCATCTTTCTACCACAGCCTAACCATAACCCTCCCCTCCCACAGCTTAACCCTCCCCTTGTTCCTAACCCCTAACCCAAAAACAAACCCTAACACTTACTGTCGGGATTGCAGCCATCGGAATTCTGGAGCCAGGAACCTGCTGTAGGAATTCCGGCTCCGGGATTTTGAACGCCGGCATTGTGTGCGCTGAGATGCTGGACATGTCAGTGTGCCTTGAAATATTAGACTGCCATAGAAGGTTGTTACTTAATTATTCCTACACAGTGAACCCACATAATGCACACCCTACTATATCCCCCATATTATTGTGTTGGAAGACACTTACAATTCTTCTTCATGGGTGACATGTGCCCTCATTTCCTGATGTTCAGAAAGTATGTGGTAAGCCACTCACTTTGCCACAATAGCTAATGGCAATGATCGCACCTGTATTAAGTCACATTTTTATACAGTACTAAAAATATATCCTCTCAGAGTTCTTTCATCTCTCCAGATAGTCAGCAAATGTTGCCCTTTCAAACTGTTTGCCCTGCTAATCCAGATATGAGCTTATTACATGAATTTTTAAGGTTTTCACATGGTTTCCAAAAGTTTAATTTTGTTCGTTTAATAATTAACATTGGTACAGCTGCAGTGTTCGGAATGTTGTATAGCTTTTCCTTGTCTGTCCTTTTGCAAACTGCAACCTCCTGCTTTATTTAGTAATAATCAATAAATGTCACTTTGTAGATATAGACCAATGTCGTTCCTGTCTGTGCTGGGATATGGATAATAAGATCAGGGCAGAACATCACCTCTGCAACAAAGCATCTTTGTCTCTTATTGTCAGACTGTTGGCCACTCTATACTTTGGAAATACTGGAATGCCAATAAATTCTCAAACAGGTTATTACAATTTAGTGGAAAGATTGCAATCCAGAACAGGGAACAATATCAGTATTTACATTTCTAAGCATCACAGAAAGCTACCGCCACTATAAAACATTATACCCGTAATTGGAAGATGTATTCTATGCTTTCTATATAATCTTACTGCTTCATGATTTTACAAAAAAGGCAGACTTCATTGTCGAGAATTAAAAAAACATAATGATACCTAGCCTACTGTGCTACATAATGATCTGACAGCCTGAACACCAGGAAATTGTATGTCCTTTAAGGATAGAAAAATCCATATTTCATTGTAATTTTGTATATAATGTGCTAGGAGTACTGTGAACTTGCTACCAGTTGTGAAGGTTATATAAAGGGATATGAGAAACAATTCTGCTACTTTTTACCTGGGGACTTTCTATTCACAGCAATATTTTTTAAGTGCATCCAGTTAGAAGTCTAATAAATCTAGATAAATAACTTGCAACACCAATTACTACAGTATGCTGATTAAATAACTATATGTTGGCACCATCTAGATGTATTACGTGTGATTCATGATCAAACAGAGGGCCTGATTCAGACCCGCTCGTGAGAGCTGAGCGCTCGCAAGCGGGTCGATGTTGGGCCAGTGCGCATGCGCATGACGGACCCGGCTCCGTCATGCGACTCGCTATGGGTCTCGCTACAAAGGGGGCGTGCTGTCGATGGTGAGTGACAGCACGCCCCCTTTGGTGGGCGTGCCAGGGGCGTGGCTGGGCAGATGGAGAGTGACAGCACGCCCCCTTTGGTGGGCGTGCCAGGGGCGTGGCTGGGCAGACGGGCCAGTGCCCAACATCGACCCGCTTGTGAGCGCTCATATGCCCAGTTTGATCATACATTGTCATACATTGTCTGATAGAGCCAAAAGCACTCCAGGGCTTGCGGAAGATGAGACCCTACCACAAGGGTCTTGTCGCAAGCCCGATGGTCGCGATGGTCTTGACCATCGCGACCATCTTTTTGGCCGCTCGCTATAGCTGTGGGTGGTCACCCACAGCTATGCGAGCGGCCAAGAGGCTGCTCTAAAATTCAGAGGGACGGCCAGGGGCGGATTGGGCCACCGAGAAACCGGGACAGTTCCCGCTGGGCCGCCACCTCTCAGTAGTTTACACAGGGCCGGGCCATTTAATATTATAGCTACTGTGATCGGAGCTCAGCTCCGCTCAGGCAGCTTTGGGAGCTTCTGCGCATGCGCAGAAATTCATTCTCCTGTCAGTGTAGGGGCAGGTGCTTACTACTGCAGCGCCGTGGCTGGAGCTCAGACTCTAGTACAGGGAGAAAGAGAGAGAGTCATGCCGGCCGGGATGCCAGGATGAGGACAGCGCGGGCTGCACGGAAGGAAGAGGCTCCAACTGCAACTACAGTAGTAGGAGGTAAGGAGCTCAGGGAACAAGCTGCAGCCAGTCTTACCAGGGCTTAGGGGGAGATCCCCGTTCTCCACCCAGCCGCTGGTAGTGAAGATATAAGCTGGAGGGGGAGGGAAGCGCACTGCCGTCCTCCTACAGACCATGCCGTTCTCCTACAGACCGGACCTGCACAGGTGATAACATCCCTAGGGCTGGCACTGCCAGGGCTGGAGCATTGAACTCACTAAGCAGTGTTGTATACAGGTCAGTGTGTGGCTAATAGCAGAGCTTCAGGAGAAGGGTAAAATTAGAGCTTTGTAATTGTCCTGTCACTGTGCCTTGTTGGTTGTATTGCTGTAAGCACTTGAAGGCTGTGGGGCAGTGTGTGTAGCTATGGGGTGTGTGTGGCTATGGGGGCCATGTGTGTGTGTCTGTGCGACCATGGGGCAGTGTGTGCATGTGTGTGGCTATGGGGGACATATGTGTGTTTGTGTGTGTGTGCGGCTATGGGGTAGTGTGTGTGTCTGTCTGCAGCTATGGGGCAGTGTGTGTGGCTGTGGGGGCCATGTCTGTGTGCGGCTATGGGGCATTGTGTGTGTGGCTAAGGGGGCAGTGTGTGTGTGCGCGTCTATGGGGCAGTGTATGTGTGCAGCTATGGGGCAGTGTGTGCGTCTATGGGCCATGTGTGTGTGCGTCTATGGGCCATGTGTGTGTGCAGCTATGGGGCAGTGTGTGCGGCTACGGGGGGGCATGTGTGTGTATGTGTGTGGCTATGGGGGGCCTTGTGTGTGTGTCTGCAGCTATAGGGCAGTGTATGTGTGTGTGGCTATGGGGGCCATGTCTGTGTGCGTCTATGGGGCAGTGTGTGTGTGTGTCTATGGGGCAGTGTGTGTGTCTGGCTAAGGGGCAGTGTGTGTGTGCGTCTTTGGGGCAGTGTGCGTGTGTGGCTATGGAGGCCGTGTGTGTGTGCACCTATGGGGGCAGTGTGTGTGGCTATGGGGACAGTGTGTGTGCGGCTATGGGGCAGTGTGTATGTGTAAAATTGTATGCAGTTGAGGGAGTGGAGCCCCAAACTGATATCATGCTTAGGGGCCCATGAGTTCTAAATCCATTTCTGCTCTGTATTATCCAAATTGGCTGTGTCCCTCCCTGCATACCACTGAGCTGAAGAGACAGAAGATAACTAGTTAGCTTCACAATTGTGTGCCAGTCATGTTTCTCTCCCAAGACTCCTCTGATGCTCTGCAGGGCATGGCCTTCTAGGGGTGATGGGGAAGAGAGAGGTGAGGGGTTCACAGCTGCACTCTGGACTGAAAGTGAAATCCAATCCCCCCACATACCCTGACAAATGAGGAGCTACTCAAACTGGGCATTACAGTTCATCTAATGTTTAGGCATTACTGACTCACATTACTTATGAAACGGGTTCAATTCCTGCCACGGCCCTAACTGTGTTGAGTTTGTATATTCTCCCTGTATGTGTGTTGGTTCCCTTTGGGCACTCCCACTATTTATATGCATGTGGTAGGGAATATAGCGTGTAAGCTACACTGGGACAGAGATTGATGTGAAAGTGCTGCAGTATATGTTTGCTCAGTATAATTAACTGGTAATAATAATAATAATACCGACCCTTCCCTCCCACACTGAACCTTCTCCCCTCCAAGCTAGCCATCCTTTGCATACTAGTCCATTCTGGCTTATATCACAGTCAAAAGGGTTTCAACCCTCAAACCGCTTCGGAACTTCTGCATCATAACCACCTCCAAATCCCCAGCCTTCACCAATGTAGCGACACCCAGGTGATCCGTGCAGGATTGTCTAATATTCTGTACACTGCAGTGTATAAGGAGGGTTGAAATAAACCACACAGATCTGGAGAATAGGCTTGAAGAAGCCACAATCTGAGGGTTGCAAACTAACCTATTAACGCCTGTGGCAAGAAAAACAGGAAAAAAAAATAATCTAATGTTTCCCAGGTCACTGAAACACTAAACTATTTAATAGACTACACTGGATACTATTGAAATGAGCTATGGCTCCTTTTTAAATGACTATCCTGTATGCACTTATCTCCCCTGTTTCTATCCAGCAGTCTGTAACGGAAGTACTGCACTGCTACGTGTCAAGTGATGCAAAAGATGTGTACTGTAGGTGACGGGAGATAAATAATGACAGAACTAGTTGGGGGAATTGGGCCAATGTTTAAATCAAGTTGCAACTAAATAATGTTGGGGCTAGTCAGGAGGGAAAGTCCAAAAGTGTTCATCTTTCAAGAAGAAAGACTCCACCTCCTAAATAGACCACGCCCCCCCAATTTAGGGCTGCTTTCAAAAAATTTCCCGGGCTGGTTTTCAATCCCAATCCGCCCCTGGGGACGGCCCTGATTCAGAGCGAGCGCTCTGTCAGAGCGTCTGGCCCTGAATCAGGGCCAGAGTCTGTCTGAAAAGTAGTTTTGTAAAAATTTGTAGAATAGTTTGCCCAATGTGACCTGCTAGGTTACAGTAGGACAGTATTGTGGTGCCCTCTGTAGCATCACAATTCAATCTGTACTTGAGCAAATTTCTCTTTGGCCAAGACTTATTAAATCACAGCTTAATTATTGTTAAATTTCCACTGCTTGGTTCACCACAATTCTAATGTTAAGCTGTTAGTAGAAGTACAGTAAGAAAGGGGTATTGTTTCAAGTTGGTGTCAAGTTTGTGTGTAACAAACAAGAGACCTAGCTAGATTTAAGGGGGGCCCATAGCAAAATTAGTATGCCACCCCCCCTTTTACTCCCCATCCTTCCTCTCCCCCTTTGCAGTCTACTATCCCATTATACTGTACAGCCAGGCAGCTCTCTTTATCTACAGTAGGGAATCCATATGTACAGTTTGATCATACATTGTCACAGAGATTTTGGGGTCTATGTATTAATAATCGTGGTACTGCCACGATTATTAACTCGACGGAGATATTTTCATGTTTAATAAAAATATCCTGGCTATGTACTACCGGGAACACGCAGGGACAGTGGTTGTGGTTACCGCTGTCCCTGCGAGTTATATCTCCGGCATTTAGGAGAAGTCTTTCACAGAAGTGAAAGGCTTCCCCGGGGGAAGCTGACAGTGGGCATGTGCACTATGTCAGCTTCCGGCGCCAACCAGGGGCTGCGGGGGAGAGATCGAAAGAACCCATAGACAAACAGTAGTTTACACCATCTGAAGATGGTGTAAACTACTGGTGCTAAACCCTGAAAAGTTTAGCTTTTTGGAGTTTAGTACATAGGGGTCCAGAGCCTACCCTAGCCAATTTGGTGCCGTAGGCAAAATTTTGACTGGTGCTCCCTACCCCTACACACATACATATATATATATATATATATATACACACACATACATATATATATATATATATATAGTTATATATATATATACACACATATATATATATATATATATACGTACATGGTAATGACCCTGTAGTTGTGCCCATATGCAGTAGTAATACCCCCATAGTAATGCCCCTGTAGTAGTGCCCATATACAGTAGTAATACCCCCATAGTAGTGCCCATATACAGTAGTAATACCCCCATAGTAATGCCCCTGTAGTAGTGCCCATATACCCCCATAGTAATACCCCTGTAGTAGTGCCCATATACCCCCATAATAATTCCCCTGTCGTGCCCATATACCCCCATAGTAATGCCCCTTTTTCTAGTGCCCATATACCCCCATAGTAATTCCCCAATAGTATTGCCCCTGTAGTAGTGCTTATATATCCCCATAGTAATACCCCCTTAGTATTGCCCCTGTAGTAGTGCCCATATACCCCCATAGTAATGCTCCCATAGTACTGCCCCTGTAGTAGTGCCCACATACCCCCATAGTAATACCCCCATAGTATTGCCCCTATACCCTATAGTAATGCCCCTGTAGTGCCGCTTGTACAAAAATAAAACAACACTTACCTTAATCCCCAATCCTGCATCTGCCGCTGTCCTGTCTGTCCAGTTGCTCCTCGGAACTATGGGAGAGACATCATGACATCTCTCTCATATTGCGCATGGGGAGAGCCGGAATCTGTAGTTCAGGAGAGAACTCCAGCCTCCAGTTAACGAGGTGCTGCAGGGAAGGAGAATGGCGCCCCCTGGTAATAAAATCTCAGCGGGTGTCCGGCTTAGAGCCCCCCCTGTGGCACCGGGCTTGAGGACACTGACCCCGGGTGCAGTGGCGCACCCGGTGCACGTGCACCTCCAGCCCTGCCAGAATGAGCTTCTGTACAGAAGCTCATTCAGGTAATGATTGGGTAGGACTGCGCTCTGCAGTATGAGCAGTTGGGGTGTGATGTTGGGCTGTAAGTTGTGGCTGATGTGTTTCTGGGGTGCTGCACTTTCCTGAACGCAGGAGTACCGGGTCCTGCGTGTTGGATAGATAGAGGAGGTGGGGGACGGAAAGTGCACTCTCCCTGTGGGTGCAGTGGTTGTGGGGGAGTCTAGGATTGTATGTGTGGTTGCTAGTGTGTAGGGTGTGAATGTGAGCCATATGAATGAGAGAGGTGGACACAATAGTGCAGGGTAAATGTTTTATTGGGGAAGTCACAATGCTTCTCCTGTGTAGTCCCGGGCACAAGATGGATGTGGTGGTGGGAGTGAGAGAAAGAGAGACTGGGGAGATGGGTCGACCCTTTCAGGGGGCTACTTGCCGTACGGTTCAATACCGGCACATTATCCCAGCTGGACCTTTGGTCGACAGTCTTAGGAAGTCTCGGATGGTGGGGGGGGAGAGAGATAAGGGGGTGCCAAGCAGGTGTGGTGGGTGGGTGTATATACCTAGTGGTGTCCCGCATGTGTATCAGAGTCTCAGAGTCTGATACCTACCAGTAGGTTCGGCCTGATGTAGATGAGGCCGTGGGGGTGTAATGTTGCTGCCGGTGAGTGGAGCTGCTGCGGTATTGGAGATGGGTTCCTGCTGAATAGGGAGATCTCCAAGTGGTGCTGGTTGCTTGTAGATGCAGCTGCGGATGCCTGCTGTTGGGGATTCTGTTGCTGTTGCCGGGTCACTGAGGTGGGGTGCGGGTGCCCCTGTGGAAATCGGAGATGTGGTGTTGGCCTTCCCTGTGCAAGGGGGTGAGCTGCCTTGGAAGGGCTGAGTGAGTAGCACTCCTGAGGTGATACGTGGGTAGTTCAGGATGGAGTAAGGCGCTTGCACCAGCAAGTGTGGGGGCAGCGAAGATGGGATGGCTGCGGCCACCGAGGGTCCCCATTGGGATGAGGAACATCGGTGGGAGCAAGCTGTGGATTGGGAGTGTGGGGGTTAGTGATTTGGCAGGGGTTCTGCCTTCTTCAAGGAGGTAAAGCTCATTCAGACCTGGGTCCTGGCCAAACACTGAGCTGCTCTGTGGCAGTGCCAAAGGGGGGGGTGACAGGCGGGGGGAGCTGAGCTGGGCAGCTCTAATCGCGGCAGCGGCAGGCGGGTGGAGCTGCGCCTTGCGGCAACAGCAGAGCCGTCAGATGCCCCTGGGCATTCCAGTCACCCCTAGGCGTTTGCTTATAATGCCTCTGCCTAGGGCCAGCTCTGTAGGGGTCAGATCATAGTCTTCATTGACAATAATGGGGACTACGATCTGACGTTTTAATTAGCACTTTGCCGGAGATTTCTGTGAAATCTCCTGTATTGTGCTATTAGTACATAAAATTATGCATAAACTGCAGTTTCTGCATAATTTAATGTAAAAATCAGCTTGATACATATGCCCCTATGTCTTCCTTCACCTCTTTGTGCTGCGCTATGATCCACAATGCTCCTGCTGTGGAGGGTGGGCTGTATGGAGGGACACACACAGGCAGCTACTGCTTTAAAGCCTCCTGAAATTCATTATTCTTTTTCATCACTTCTGGGTGCGCTGTTAACTCCTCACTGCTAGTCACAGACTCCTCCCCCCTCTTATCTCCATCGGTCCTCTCCTCCCGGCTGTCTTACTTGCCTGGGGGATGCAGCCTCTACTGTCGCTGCAGTGGCACTGAATTCCTGCACAACCTGTTCAGCATATTGGTTGATTTGGCATTAACTGCAGACCCTCCAACATGACCTATTCCATAAGGTACACAATGCTCTGCGCCTGGACTATCCACCTAATTTATGATTGCAGCCACCTGTGTTGAACTAGTTAATTGATGAGAAGGATGTTTCAACACAGTTGACTAAAATCATAAATTAAGAGAGAAGTCCAGGAGCAGAGCATTTTTTATTTGATGGAAGGGGTCATATTGGAGGGTCTGAAACTGTGTGGGAGGCAATGTGCACTAGGACCCTTGGGAGCTTGGGGCCCAATACAAGTTTCCCCTTAGTACCCCCCTGTAACTGTGCCTGCAGGGAGGAGGCAGGCCCTGGAGGTGCTGCGGGCCTCATAGCAGCCACACCCCTTGCAGCCATGGTAGCTACGCTCTTGTAACAAATTCCTGAGTTGATACTTAACAGTGAGTGTGAGTGCATACGTGCATGATAAAACTGTATGGAATGCAAATAGTCATTATATAGAGAAAACTCCAGACTTGGCTAAAGAAATTGGTTTATTTTCACGTCTTTCTAACACTGTGACTATGAACAGAAACAAAAAAGAAAATGCTAAAAATGATCTATTATATTGAATCATAAACTCAGAGGGCTAAATGTAATTTAGAGTTTAGAGCTATAATGTAACAGGGTACAAGAACATGCAAACTCACACACCCGGAACTCGCAATGGCAAAACACGCATCCAGTTGTTTGGATATTGTGATGACACAACTCGGGCAAACTAGAGTGCAAGTTTTTAACTCATACACTATTACTGACCTAAAACGCATAAAATATTAGACCTACTTCAGGCTAACGAATATAGCCTGATCAGGACAGAGTTACACAGAAACATGCACAGATCCCCCTGTATTTTCATAAACCAGCACCGTGTTCAGTGAGCCAGTCTTGGTTGTGGAAATACGGGGACAAAATGAGTATTTATTTTCCACAACCAACACCGGATTCTTTCTAGCAGGGGTGTAATGCCACAACCGTAGGACTCTTTAACTGGGTCCCCCAGCCAAAGCATTCAACACTTCACCATTAGTCAGCCCAGGTCGGGGGAACCCTGGGGAGGTGGGACCCCCTGAAATAAAGGGGTTCCTCTCTCCAGGACACCCCAGGCTTGGGCTATCTAAGCATTCAGCAAATGACTACTAGTCATCCCAAGCCATTTTAAAAGTTATATTTTTAAAATAAAAAATATATATATGCCAAATTAAGGATAGTAAGTTTTTAACAGGTGTGCTTTTCTTATCTATTCCATGGATAGCTTCATATAATATTTAACTGTTAGCAGTGAGGAATCATGTCATTATCAAGCATGGCATTTACTCGAGGAATCAGCTGCACATTTGTAATTTATGGAATGGGAATAAGTCAGTAGAATAAATGAGTATGGAACACAAGGATGTACAGTATAATCAAGGCAACAGATGATATTCCTAGCATTCAGAAAACTATGTGAATTTGGGGACTTGGAGCATACTCAAATGCAAAATCAAAAACAGCTGAAGACTGATTCTTACAGTGGCTCACAGTGTAAGATCACTTACGTTTACTGTTATTGGCTGCAAAGTATAAGTGCTTTCTTGCTTTCTGCCAATTTAGGGCCTGATTTAGAAGTGGACACTAATGCAGCCATGACTGCATCTTTTTTGCACAATGCAACTAAGTCTTTATGTTAACGCCGCAACCGATGGCACTTGTATAGATGACCACTGGTCATGAGTCGCACCATCGTACATTGCACCAGCCCTATAAAGATGCAGCATGTCCATCTGAACAAGGCAGCCAAAATCAGTGCAACTGGAGTAAAATCTGCAGTTGATGACTGCAACATGCCAACAACACTCCCGCGTCTGTCTATCCACCAGCTGTTACCACCCACGAATGCCCACTGAAATTGCCTCTCCAAATTTATTCTGTGAATTTTGGCTGTAACCATCGGGACACATGCGAAATGCGACCTAGATGCATGCACAGACTGGAAACATGCTCACTTTTGTGCGGCATTGACATAGCGTGCACCTCTGAATCAGTCCCTTACTGTGGTGAAGAGTGGTTGAATGTCAGAGCTGTGGGTGACAACATATCAAATATGTAGTTGTTCCTTTTTTGCACTGAGCGACTGTTAGCCATTGCGCGTGCAGTGATTGCATTAGCAATTATGCTCACCCAGAGGGGTCACTGCAAGTTGAGTGACAGGTAGTCAGCATTTGGGGGAGGTAAAGGATGTGGTGGTTACCAAAATGCAGGCGTGTCTGACCATTTAAACGCTGTTCCGTGGGCGTGCATAAATTAGCCATTGCGATCTCCTTTGGAGTATGAGAGCTCACAGCATGTAAAGAGAGATGCAGTGTTTGAGACAGATCAGACTTGGCTTAGAGGCTGCCTGACGTGCGTCAATGTTACCGATGTTTGTGCTGTTGTAGTTGGTCGGTCAAATATGAGAAGTCTTCATGGGCGTCCCTATGCTCGGATAAGCTTTGGAAAGCATTAGCATATTTTATCAATCGCGATCTGTGAGAGATTTCAGTTGCGATTGCATTAATATAGATCTCGGAATCAGGCCCATAGTGTTTATGCACTGTACAAACCAGGTCATTTTAAAGAATATACACTGTGTATGCATTTTTTTACATATTCAATTGTAAAACACATTTTTATCCCAACTAACCCTTCTCTTTTCTTTCTACAATTGGTGGCTAGATACACAGGCCTGGATACATGAAATATAATTTATTCTCAAAAAAGATGCTTGTAAATATTGCAAATTTACATGGCTATGCTGTGGATTACACATATACACAAATTTTAAGTAATGCATTCATCATATACACTTACTCCTATGTTTTAAAGAATTTGCTTTCATAGGGAAATTCACTTTCACTATTTGGTTCCAATGTTAAAATACACATACTGTACATATAATATATACACAATCAATGCAACAAGAGCATCTTTCAGCTTCAGAAGTGAATCTGCAATCAGTCAATCAGGAGGGCTAGCTCATACTTACTGACTTTGAAGAGTCTCTCACCAGGAGAGCTGCTTCTGTTGGCCTGGATCAGGGGACGGGGCCGGCTGTAGACATAATTAGGCCCCGTCCCTTTGCCAGGAAAAGTCAGCTATTCGTGGATCCAGAAGGAGGGACGGGGCTATACAACGTGATTTACGTAATTTTGCCCCGCCCCCTCTCTACGGACTCGCAAATGCCCCATTAATTCTCCCCATCCTGCCCGCTTCACTAGGAAGTGGGAAGGATGCGGGAGATCTGCCTAGACTTTTGAGGTTGTTGAGGGCTACCCAAAAAATTGGGAGCCTCCCGCGACTTCCGGGAGTGTAGGCAAGTATGGGTTGCTTTGCTAGCTCTGGTGAATATCAGAATCATCATTGTGTAATTGTACTCACAAATTACTATATGCATTTGACCTATCTTATATGCACCTCTGTGAGTGTCTGCATCTTTTCTCAATTGTATAAATACACCCTTATTATACTCGATCTACGACAGACCGTACCTTCCCTTCCCTCCCCTTCCCTCCCCTCCCCCTATAGAAGTAACTGGGCACAAGTGTCAGATTTGAGGAAATCTGCTTACATATATATGGGCAAGCATAGGACCATTCTGTGCAAGTCAAAATCTGCAGAGCTCCCTATCAATATATGTAATCTAATCTAATTGATAAAGAATTATGGGTGGGCAGATAATTCTGCATGACAGAGAACAGTTGAAAGTTCAGCACTATTTCCTACACAGTGCATTGGAAAATTAATAAACAAGGCCTAAGAGTTCAGTTAAGCTGACACTAGGCTGACCGCTAGATGGATCTTAAACAGAAATAAATGCATATGAGAAAAACAATGCTGAATGCATAACAGTAGTGTTTGGTGCATTTTTAAATTGGGGAATGTAGATCACAGCAGAAAATTGAGTTACAAGACCCACGACCCACTTTAGAAAACAATATATTTTTTAAGAACACTTTTTGTACAATAAACAATAATCCTCTGTATTGACATATTTTAAATGATGTTGTGATATCACATAGATTTAAAGTCACATTTCCATTATTTTGGGGAAGATCTATTAAGCCTTAGAGAGAAATAAAGGAAAGAGAAATAATGTACCAACCAATCAGCTTCTGACATTTTACCAGCACAGCCTGTCAAATGGAGGAAGCTGATTTGTTGGTTCTTTATCTCTCTCCAAGGCTTGATACATTTGCCCCTTTATTATTTTTTTTAAAATGTGTAAATCTTTGGGTTGGTTTCAACTGAAATATTACTAGCTTTATTGGCTAGTTTTTGGCAGTGCAGTCAGTGACCACATGGAGCTTGACCAGTGTGAGAGGAATGGAGTGCAGGCTGACATACACAGAACATATGCTAAAGAGTACAATATGTGCCAGGCAAAAACTGTTTACCTGTATACAAGCAAACATCAATTAAATGTGAGCTGCAAACATTTGTTAGCCAGTTATGCTAGGCTGATTTTCCTCTCACCCAGGGCCGATGCAAAGTTTCTGGGCGCCCTAGGCAACATTTCACCAACCGCCCTGCTCCCCCCAAAATATAATATGTGACGCAACAGTGTCCCCAGTTAAATAACATGCCACACAGCAGTGTCCCAAATTTATAATATACTATATAGAATATTACACACAGCAGAGCGCCAAAATCATAATGTAGCTCATAACACTGCCACAAATTCATAATATGCCACACAGCTTTGTCACAAATTCATTATATGTCACACAGCCATGAATTAAGCCATTTGTTGTTTTTTTGTGGCCTCAGCGGCGCCGTCCAGTGGCTGGAGCCCCTAGGCAGCTGCCTAAGGTTGCCTAATGGTAGCACAGGCCCTGCTCTCACCTCTATAGCCTGCAAGTAGAATCAGCCTTTTGGGAAATAGGGCCTGATTCAGGAACTCAATTGCGATCGCAGCTGCATAAATCGCACAAAATGAAGCTGCAAAAATATGCTAATGCCTGCCATAGCTCAGTCAGCATCAGCTCAGAGACGCCAACTGCTGCTTTCACACATCCGTAATACCTCGCAGTCCCGCGTATACATTGGTAACATCAAAGCACATCGACCCGTCATGCACAATTACAGCAGGTTTGAACTGTCGCAGGAATTGCAAGTCTTGTCGCACGCAGTGAGTACTCAGGCTTCATATGCAATTGCAGCGGCTAATTTATGCATGCCCATGCAACGGCATTCAAATGGACAGACACGCCTGCATTTCTGCAACCACTCACCCATCACCACCCCCAAACACTCATGGCCTGTCACTCACTCAGTGATGGATTCCTATCTGCGTGTGTATTCGCAGTGCGATTGCAGCGCACGTGCAGTGCAATGCATACACATGTGCAGTACTGACCGATCGGCCGATCTGCGTTTGTAGTTGCAATAGCATACACTGCTGAATCAGGCCCATAATGCACAAAGTCTCATGAAAGCTGATCGGCGGCTACCGTGGCTAATTGAAGCTGCACCACAGTGTCCATGCAAGAGAAAGATGTGGATGCAATAAACATCTTCTAATACTATCAAACAATCATTTAAAAAATGCATTGAAAGTGAAAATCTGTAATGGTTCTAATCTAATAGGATATCCAAATAAAAAGAAAATCCAGAATAATAAATACTATATACAAACTATAATTCAGAGTAGAGATGAGCAGTTCTATTTTACTTGGTTTTACTTGGTTATGTTCGGATCTCAAAAGGCATCGTATTGGCTATCTGGCTCTCACGTGTTTTGTATAGCCAATAGGATAAATCTGAACTAATAAAACATATCCCAACCAATACAAATTTATCTAAAAGAACCGAGTAAAAACCAAACTACTCATCTCTAGTTCAGAGTACTGTATGCTTTTGTTGTATACTGTATTACGACCTACTTACTAGATGCATTTTATGAATTGCTGACCATAACCTGTAACGCATTGTCCCACTCCTTGACAATAATCACCAATACTTGGTTTGCCGTTTTTTAAAACTCATTTCTACTTTTGTTGCACTTCCATTTCAGTTGCCCATAACATAATTATCTGATTAAATACAGGTGAAACTATCCTGTCTCCTTTATATCAATGTACACATGGACAAGAAGGGCATCAAAATGACAACAGAAATGTGCTCAATCCTAGTTAAATTCACCTTAAAAATTAGATTGTAGGCTACAATATGATATAATGATATTCAATTATAAGGACTGTACATAGTTATTTTTATTTAATTTAATAAATTAATACATTTGTATACTTGTCATGCATACTGATTCACAAAGGATTTTCTTTTTACAGTGTATTAGTTACATACTTAAGTTATTTGGGTAGTCATCGGGTATATAGAACATATCTTTGCAATAATATGACTAGTTTTGTGGTGCAGTGCAAAAATAAGTTTATTTTCTCAAGTAAAGTAATTTAAATAGATAAAGCGATGGAGAATGTAGATTTTTCTGTTTTTATGTGATTTCTGAAAAGGCTGGACACCCATTTTCATTTCACAATAATGCTTTCATCTCCAGTTCATAGCTAATGCAAATCTTGCAGTCATATTTTCTGAACAGCAAGTTTTCAAGGCTACCAATTGTGAGTATTTTGCTTCAAAATGGTAATAATAATACATTTAATAGAAAAATTTTAAAATTTAAATATTAAAATGTGGTGTGTTTACTGACGGTCAGAATCCCTAAGCAGTCATCCCGACCGGGTTAGGATACCGACTTGTCGGTCAGTATTCTAACCCTCCCCCTCTCCCTACCTCTACCCCTAACCCTCTCTCCCTGGTGTCTAAATCTAACCAACTCCCTAGTGCCTGAACCTAACCTTCCCCTCCCCGCACCCAAAACCTAACCCTCACCCCTTGTTGCATAATCCTAAACCTCCCCCCTTAGTGCCTAACCCCTCCCCCTAACCCCAGTGCATACAGTTGGGATGCCGGCGCCAGGATTCTGACAGGTGTCAGGATTCCTGCGCTGGCATCAGGGGTGTATCTATAATGGGTGCATGGTGTGCAGGGAACATGGGCCCCTGGGTCCAGGGGGGCCCCGCACCACACACCCTGCACCCATAATGTTACTTACCTCTCTGGCATCCCATGTAGGCGAGGGGGTCCGGTGCTGTAAAATGACGGGAAAATGGCCGCGACGGCCATTTTCCCATCATTTGCGCATGCGCAGTAAAGGGAAAATGCCCGCCGTGGCCATTTTCCCGGTGACCTGTGCATATACTATAGACTCCGGGCACACTCTAGTGCCCAGAGTCTATAACTCCGGCGCTGGGCGAGCACAGCTCAGTGCGCTGCCGGCCGCCGGGAGGAGAGGAAGGGGCCCGTGTCAAAGACTATACACTCCTCTCTAGAAATACCCCTGGCTGGCATTCTAAGCGCCGCCATCTCGACTGTCAGGATTTTTACCAGATACCTTAATTCTACTAGTTATATCACCAATAGTTGGTGGCTTTAAAAAATTGCTGCTTTATAAATATAACCTCTACTCTCTTTACTTTTAATAGGATACACTTGTATGTCCTTCAGTTGCACTTCATTAATAATCTTAGTTATGACTAATCTTATACCCCTTTCACACACATAGCAAAAAATAGGTTTCTGCACGTGAATGCTCATCGATGCAGGTTTTTACTGTGTGTGAATGCAAACAGCCTGGGTCCTGGGTCCACGAACCTGCTCTATACCAGGGTCGGGATGAGACACGAGTATTTGCATGGTTGATAGACCCCACAATTTCCAAGACCTTAAGTTTGAAAGGGGCATAAGTAGTATTTTAGAAATAAAATAAATGAAAAGCTTTATGTAATGAAAGGAATGATTCTAAAGTAGTGTTAACAATTAATAAATATTTGACAGCATGCCTTTATTAACTTTTTTTTAATTATTATTGCACAATCATAACTTAAATGGTACAAATATATTGATGAATTAATTCTAGCTATCATTTTAATTCTACAGGCACTAATTTAAAATTTAAAATAGAATCCCACAATTCATTTCTGGGGTAGAAAAAACATTTAAATCTTTAATGGCATCCTAAAGCACATTAACTTGTATAGTTTATTTTTCAAGACATTTCTGCTTTGTTAATAAAAATATAGATCTGTATATTGGAATTGGAGATTTATTTTACAATGAAATTAAAAGCGAGGCCCAAAACAGAACATAATTCCTATGTGTTTCAAATTACATTGTTCTATTGCAATAAAAAACATGAGGAAAATATTTTTTTCTTGAAAAGAAAACATTCTAAGTTATAAATCACATGTGCAGTAAGTGAGATGATACAGCTATTTCCATGAATTTAAAAATGTTGTTTATGGCATTTTTATTAGCTTCCTGCTGTTACATAAATTTCAAAATTGAATATTATAATAAGATTGCTAAGTGAACAAGTTACTTACAAAATAATTCATTTAAATGGCATACAAATATATTCTTATGCAATAGTTTCTGATAAAACAATATAACAGAATGTTTCACTTACATGTTCTTACCTGTACTGTATGTGGGGAGTCTCCAATATCAGATTAGCTCCCAGGAGAATTGAACAATTCTATACATTTCTCATGACATTTTATGCCTACTTAGGGCTGTCAGATTCCTCCTTCTTGTGACTGATTAGCTGCAGTATTGGTATGCTTGTGTTTATGCAAATATGTTTCAAGGACTTCAAACATATATATATTTATAAATAATATATATATATATATATATATATATATATATATATATAGAGTGCATTCACCAGAGCTTACAAAGGTAGAAGAAAAGTTTAATTCACATCAATCCTTTATCCATATGACATTTTGGGCTGCTGTGAGACCTTCCTCAGATCCAAACAACAAGCCAACAAGAACTGAACAATCACCACTGTGACTTAACCTCCTTAAATACCAGCCAGTTGTCCCAATTAGTGAGCTACATGTGATGCCACCGGAAGTGATATCAACACAGAGGCTTACTTTAAACTATCCAATAAACCACCTATATTCTAACAATAATAATTCAAACATAATACCTAGTGTCCGCTGTTGATATTCCACCATCAGGAGCCATCTGGGTGAAAAGAGTTGAGAATAACACAACCGGAAGTCCATGCCACGATATTTGGCCATTACCATAGCAACACAAGACAGGGAATGCTCAACACGGAGCCCTGTGTGGTCACCTTGGAAACCAAAACTAACAAAATAGTAACACAGCGATCGCAATGTTAAATAAGTTGTCAACATAATGACATAATAATATTAATAGCAAGACAAAATAAAGACACTGCTAGGGCATATCCATTATTCCTTGGAGAAGCAATATTTATCCGGGGTAAAATCAATCAGGGCAAAAACTGACTGGCACAAAGAGAACATAAATAAACTTGTGTACCCATCACCAAACATAATAAATTCTTACAGACTAAGACACTACACAGTTGAAAACAAATAGAAAAAATAAACCAAAAACAGTGGCATCAGGTCACATGTTGAATGTATATGAAAAAGATAGCAAAATAAAGGTAAACACAGTCCTGCTTGAACAGCAGCCACTCCAACACTGAAAAAAATGACAAAAGAGTATTGAGAAAATTATAATAAAAAATGTCCATGTAGAAAAAATAATTATAATCTTGAGAAAAATAATAAATCACAATGATAAAAATAAAAATAGTCTTAAAAAAATAGTAATAATTAAACACACAGACACAATAAATGTGCAAAATATATATATATATATATATATATATATATATATAATAAATATATATATATATATATATATATATATATCTTGAGTATAGGCTCTGAAGATCTTGAAACAATAATAATAATCCTACAAGAAAATTATTGCTATCAAAAAGCAATCATGTATCCAAGTCATCAATTTGTATCACTGTAGAAAGACACTAAGTGAGTTGTATTCTTTAAGGCCCTTTGGGACTACTGTATCCAAAAAAATAATCCACCAAGCTTCCTTCTTTAGGAGCATAATATCATGGTTGCCTCCTTTACTCGGAGGGGGGACCCAATCTTTAATCATATATCTCAAGGTAGATAGTTGGTGTCTCTCTTTGAGAAAGTGAGCAGCCATGGGATTATCAGTGGTACCACTCCCAAATGCTAGCCTAATTGAGGAGCGGTGCTGAGTCATCTGCTCCCTGAAAGTCCTGATAGTTTTGCCCACGTAAATAAACCCACAAGGGCAGGTCAAAAAGTAGACAACATGGTCCATTAAGCAGGTGAGTCGGTGGCAAAGATAGATTTTCTTACCCATGTGTGGGTGACAAAAGTGGCAACCCTGTATAAAGTCCAACAAGTCATACACCCGAGGGGGTGAGGTACCTAAGTTTTTAAAGGCTGGGTCAATTTTAATCAATTTCCAGTTGTTCCTAATAGATTTCTGCACCATGACAAGGTTGGTGTCACATCTGGTTCCAAGGATGATCCTCTTCTTTTTGCTCAGATCTTCCGCCCCAGTATTCCCTCTGGAAAAAATCTTTCTTGCTCTGGTGAGGCATCTCTTAACTACCGACAATTTATAGCCTTGGGTGGTAAAATGTGTCATAAATTCCTGTAATTGTACTTCCGCCAATTCAGCATCCAAGTTGTTCCTGAGTACTCTTAAAAACTGTGACACTGGCAAGTTTGATTTCAATGCATCTGGGTGATGATTCGTAGACTACAGAGGGTATTATGGTCTATAGTCTTGCGAAATAAAGTATATCCAAGTGTTGAACCATCTTTAAAAATAGTGACATCTAAAAAGTTAATCTAAGTCAAATCCACTGTTGCTGTAAATCAGATTGGATGATCCTTGGCATTGAGCTGTTCAACCATTTGAAAAAAATTGTCACTTCCCCCTTTCCAAAGCAGAAATATGTTGTCAATAAACCTTTTATAGTAAACAATGTTGTCACCCTAAACACTGAGAATGAAGTCATGCTCATACTGGTGCATGTAAATGTTGGCATAAGCCGGTGCCAAGTTTGAACCCATCGCTGTGCCCGCTGTTTGCATATAATAATGGTCCTGATATGAAAAATGGCTGAGTTCTAACACTTTCTGTAAAAGCGTCAAAATAAACTCAATCGGTGGGCCGTCAAAAGACTCTTGCACCAATGTGCATCTTACAGACTCAATCCCCTCTTTGTGTGGGATCACTGTGTAAAGTTAACTAAAATCTAGAGTAGTGAGCAGACAGTCATTGGTTAAATTATCAAGGGCAGCTACATCAGTCAGGAAGTTGCCTGTATCTTTAATATAGGTACTCATTCTTTGTACACTAGGCTGAAGGCAAAAGTCCACATATTGTGCTATGGGCTGTAGCATTGACCCCGTGCTGAAATTACCCACGCAGGAATAAGTTACTACAGGTGTGAGTGAGGGTAATGTGTTACTACATGTGTGAGGGAGGGGTTGTATTTCTAAACAGGTGAGGGAGGGGAATGTCGAATATGTTAAAACACAGATGAGGGAGGGAAATGTGTTACTACAGAGATGAACAAGGATAATGTTTTACTGCAGAGGTCAGGGAGTGGAATGTGTTAGTACATAGGCAAGGGAGGGTAGTGTCTTACTATAGCAGTGATGTATTACTATAGAGGTGAAGGATTAATGTGTGGAGAGGTGTAAAAGAAATGAAAACAGTAAATATCTAAGGTCTACCCGGTTAAAACCGAGTACATCTGATAGTAACTTATAGCTCTACACCTCTACATTGGAGAAGGATAATAAAAGATTAACTAACATAGCATCTCATTATGAACATAATGAAACATACTCTAAACACATAATCATAAATGGGAAACATACTTTAAATACATAAATAATTTTGTCAATAAAAAGTTATGATATTACTCACTTTATTCATGGTCCTCGAAAGCCAATGTTCACTGCTGCTCTTGTTGGGGTGGCTATTCCGTCTGAACAAATGATCTTTAAGATTCAGTCCCCTAGTAATACTCAGTAATGGGGGTGAGGTACCTAAGTTTTTAAAGGCTGGGTCAATTTTAATAAAATTCCAGTTGTTCCTAATAGATTTCTGCACCATGACAAGGTTGGTGTCACATCTGGTTCTAAGGATGATCCTCTTCTTTTTGCTCAGATCTTCCACTCCAGTATTCCCTCTGGAAGAAATCTTTCTTGCTCTGGTGAGGCATCTCTTAACTACCAACAATTTATAGCCTTGGGTGGTAAAATGTGTCATACCGAATTGTACTTCCGCCAATTCGGCATCCAAGTTGCTCCTGAGTACTCTTAAAAACTGTGACACTTACAAGTTTGATTTCAATGCCTCTGGGTGATGACTTGTAGACCACAGAAGGGTATTATGGCCTGTGGTCTTGCGAAATAAAGTATATCCAAGTTTTGAACCATCTTTAAAAATAGTGACATCTAAAAAGTTAATCTGAGTCAAATCCGCTGTTGCTGTAAATCAGATTGGATGATCCTTGGCTGTTCAACCATTTGAAAAAAATTGTCACTTCCCCCTTTCCAAAGCAGAAATATGTCATCAATAAACCTTTTATAGTAAACAATGTTGTCACCACAAACACTAAGAATGAAGTCATGCTAATACTGGTGCATGTAAATGTTGGCATAAGCCAATACCAAGTTTGAACCCATCGCTGTGCCCACTGTTTGCATATAATAATGGTCCTGATATGAAAAATGGTTGAGTTCTAACACTTTCTGTAAAAGCGTCAAAATAAACTCAATCGGTGGGCCGTTAAAAGACTCTTGCACCAATGTGCATCTTACAGACTCAATCCCCTCTTTGTGTGGGATCACTGTGTAAAGTTAACTAACATCTAGAGTAGTGAGCAGACAGTCATTGGTTAAATTATCAAGGGCAGCTACATCAGTCAGGAAGTTGCCTGTATCTTTAATATAGGTACTCATTCTTTGTACACTAGGCTGAAGGCAAAAGTCCACATATTGTGCTATGGGCTGTAGCACTGACCCCCGTGCTGAAATTACCCGTGCAGGAATAAGTTACTACAGGCGTGAGTGAGGGTAATGTGTTACTACACGTGTGAGGGAAGGGTTGTATTTCTAAACAGGTGAGGGAGGGGAATGTCGAATATGTTACAACACAGATGAGGGAGGGAAATGTGTTACTACAGAGATGAACGAGGATAATGTTTTACTGCAGAGGTCAGAGAGTGGAATGTGTTAGTACACAGGCGAGGGAGGGTAGTGTCTTACTATAGCAGTGATGTATTACTATAGAGGTGAAGGATTAATGTGTGGAGAGGTGTAAAAGAAATGAAAACAGTAAATATCTAAGGTCTACCCGGTTGAAACAGAGTACATCTTATAGTAACTTATAGCTCTACACCTCTACATTGGAGAAGGATAATAAAAGATTAACTAACATAGCATCTCATTATGAACATAATGAAACATACTCTAAACACATAATCATAAATGGGAAACATACTTTAAATACATAAATAATTTTGTCAATAAAAAGTTATGATATTACTCACTTTATTCATCTTCCTGAAAGGCAAAGTAACATAGCTAGAATGATCTATTGAATAAGACTAGGGGTTATGATGTTTCACAGATCTTCAAGAAATTGGAGAATGGCTGGTCTGTGGATTTAACATGTGAAATGAAAATTTACATATTAGTAATCAGAGTAATAGGCCAACTATTTCTAGTCATAAGCCAGTGGTTCCCAAACTTTTTTGAATCACTGCACCCTAGAGTATCAGCATTGTTTTCATGGCACCACTAAGCCAATAGTTTGTTATTGAGAAATTCAGAAAAAAATTATTAAGTAAATTATTCTAACCTGTCATCCTTAGGTTTAGTTATGTGGTGGTGGACAGGGCTGTACTTCTGTTTGTCCATATATTTTGTGTTTTTGACTCTTACATTGACCATAAATAATTTGATTTGGTGCTGGACCACCAACCTGAGGCACCCCAGCAAGTGTCCCGAGGCACCCCAGGGTGCCACGGCACACAGTTTGGGAACCACTGTCATAAGCAATTATATGTTCCTTGCTCTAAGTAACTGTAACATACTGTACATCTGGCTGTCAATTTGTCTCTGAACAAACTACAACTTTGGAAAAGTTATTAAATACACATATTTACATATGGCCTAAGATATATTTTTACTATTGATTTCTGTTTTTATTTCTGTCCACTGTTGTGGACATTTTGTTTACGATGTTGAATTAACAGGACCTATTTGAGCTGTTAATAAAAAATCAAAACACCTTACAGTACATCACTCCAATTGTTCCTTAGATATATTATCTCCTGTAGCTCACTTTGTGTTAGAGGATATGAAAGAAATGTACAGCGTCTGTTTCCACCGCTCATCAAATAACAACACCAGCAGATTTGAATTATACAGTGGGAAGCTGTTCCGCATTACACCTGCAGATTCCGATATCTAAGATTGCTGTGATGATGCTTTTGTATTACATCCCAATTTAATGAAAAAGGTGAAATTAATGAATGTTTGTATTGTTCACACTATATCCATTTCCATTGGGTTGCACAGAGTCGTAAAAGTGTTTTTACAGGAGCCAGTTTAGTATTCGGAAAAAATGAATTCTATGGCATGGTCTATTTTATGTGCCAAATACTAGTACATATATAAATGTATTTCACAATCATATAATTTGTTGAAATTAAATGACTCTTTATTAGGAAAACAGAAAGGATATTGGCTTATAGGATGCTCCTTGAATTTGTTTTTTCTAGTCTGTATCTACTTATGTGATGTGGATAAAAATAGGCACAACACAGACAAAAAACACTGTTGTTTTCAGAAATAAATGTTTAGTATTTTAGTTATTTGCAATTCCCAATTTAAAAAATGTATTGTTCATTTGTTATCTCTACATGCTCCACTATACAGTTTTAATATACCTCTGAACTACAATACCATTTATTATCTAATCAAATTTTTTCTACTCTTTTCTAAAAATTCCGTCCATTCTTTCTGTTGACATATTGAGTACATTGCTTTTTTTTTGTTTTACATTCTTTTCAAATGCATTACAATTATTTAACATAGTTATTGTGGAAAGTGTTCTTAAAATATATTTATGAGTGTACTAATAATAAAAGACACAGGGACATTCTGAATATATTAAAGAGAAATTTTTTTAGCACTGAATTATAGTATACCTTTTCTATTTTACAGTAATTCCTCCTCCAATGTGGATTTATCACGTGGTACAAATTGAACCTTCCAAAACCTCCAGAATGTGTCTTTTAATTTTTTTTTTACTTTTTTAAAATATTTTACTCTTTGTCTACATAATATGAGGCTAAATAACTTTGACAAATATAGATCTGTCCAGCTTCATTGTTGCTCATAGCGCTATACGTGGCGTGAAATACCCTCCTGCTATCGGGTCGCGCTATAGCGTCTCCTTTCAATCCTATGGAAATGCACTCTTGCCACTGGGGACTGGCAAGTGAGTCTCCATAGGATTAAATGGAGACGCACTCCTGCAAACCGGGACATGCCATAGCATGGCGCACAGTGCGATTTGCAGGCACGTTTGTGCCGCAATCGGCAACAATGAACATGGGCGCATCTGTACATATATTTTGCAGTGTTCTTATAAATCAGGATTAAAACTATATTTCTTTTGACCATTCTTTACTACTGTGGACTACTTGCCAGCACTGGACTAAATGTTTGACATCTAAAAGCATTGCAAGATAAAGATAGCCATAATTAAACTATATTTAACATTTGTTGCCATCTCACTGCTTTAGCCAATCAAACCATTACAATGGTCACAACAGCAGGAGATGATCAGCACGATCTTGTGGGAGGCTGTAACCTGTCAATTCATGTGACTATGTTATTGAGGGCAGGGATGCATGTGACAAGGGGTGCGATGCATCACACATTACATTTTGAATGACTGATCGCATGCATAGTGGCGTTTCTTAATGCTGTGTGCATAAAGATTGGTGATTAAAACTGCAAAATGACAACTATTCCAATAAGAACTTCCCTTTGCAGTGTGAGGACTTCTGGGTTTATGACCCAGAAGTATTTCCAGTGGCCAGCGAATGCATGAATCGCAGATGATACTGGGAGGGAGCCTATTGGATCTCTCTTTGGTAAGTCTCCGGTAAGAAGTCCATAGATGTCTATTAAACAGCGCCATCTATAGATGATATTGCCTATCGGGAACAAACTCTGGAAAGTTTTGGACTGTCCAGATTAATCCTGGACAGGTGGCACCCCTAGTGAAATAAAAACTTTCATACAATTTGTTTTTCCTTTCTGAATTTTTATAGTAGCCTTGAGATGACTAGATAAACATTTAGTCATCTTCCAATTACGGGTTAAAAGTGATGCACCCATACAGATGCCACGATCTTGGGCAGCAAATCCATTTGCATTCCTTTAACATTGGGTGTAGTTGTGAAAAAGAACATTTGCCCTGCACTTTACGCTTCATAAATTACCCTTAATTACAATATACAAAAGTAAAATAATATTCTAAGTAAAATGTCAGTATTGCATGAGATTTACACTAGTTTAGTTTTTAAACAACTGCAAATTGAAATCAAATGTGGTAAAATATGGAATATTTATTTTATTTCTGAAGCAGTAGAGTGACACTAATTAAGAAATGTGTGATTCTAACATCTTCTATACAGTTATACCTTGGCTCATCAGGGAGCTTGCAAATCAGAAGCAAACAGTTCAAGGTGGAAAGGTTCCTAAAATTATTCTTAGTTCCTAGTTTCTATCTTTACTAGTGTTACCTGTAGAGTTTGTATAATTATATATCACAGACACATGTGGTCTTAGCTTAATGAATTATGTGCATTAGTAGAAATAAAGGTATATTGACAATTACACCAACAATTTTTTTAAGCCTATTGATTTAATATGGATGTTTTTCTGCCGTTATATTAATGTCCCTATGATCTGTATCCCTTTCTCCTTCCACCTTTTTTCATATGAGATATTAAATTATTTTTACTCCCCTTTTCTCCACCTGTTTAGTACCATATTTATGACCATTGTAGCTTATAAAAAAAATAAGAGGATATCTGTGCATCTGTATTGGAAATAATTATTGCTCCAAAAGTTCCTTTTTATATTGGATTGGATACTCAAAACATCCACATAATATTCTGCACGAATAGGGTATCTTACTAGTTCACCTGTATTCAATATAGATTCTCCTCTTCTTCAATAATTCCCAGAGGTATACCTCTGATATAGGACCTGATTCAGCTTAGGAAGGAATTTGAAAAATGCACACAAACAGCTTTGCAATTCCGTCCTTGTAATTATAGTAATGCTAGAAAATTAAGTTACCCACAAAAATGTATATGTCATAAGTCCTTCCTTATAGGGGCACTCACAGACTTATTTTTAATACAATTTGACAGAATGCCAACAGGTTTGGAGAAATTATACATATATTAAAACATAACTTTTATTAGCAATTCAAAATAATAAAAACGTTGTCCGCGAAATATAAAGTGCAAATAATGTGCAAAAAGTATAATAAATATGTGATCAATAAATTAAATACAATAATTATAACAACTATGTCTCTCCTGTATGTTTTGTTCTTAAATAAATATAGTGATGTTCCATAAATATTTTGATTAAATCATACGGGTATATGGGAAAGATTTCTGGACTGCACAACTTGAATGTATATATATAATGGGAGGTGCTACCTGATGAGACTAATTGCAGGCACAAAAACAGACAAATCTCTGGTGCACAACTCCAAATTACTGATAATATATAAATGCAATATAATTTTGCAATCAATAGAGGTTTTTAGCATAATCTTGGCCAAGGTTATTGGCCTACCCACCATATCCAGGTAACCTCTGTAGGGTAGGTCCCTAACATACTATGATTCAAATCCAGAGCTCAGGACACCCCCAAACTAGCCCAGCTAAGCTACCCCAGGGCACCACCATAGTATGAAAAGTGCAGTGTGAAAGAGATAGTTAGGAGCAGCTACTGCTGCATATAAAGAATGAAAATAAAAGGTGAGGTACATATATAATAAACAAACAGTGAAGGGTTAAAATGTGTTATAAAGGAAATGTGTTATAATGTGGTGCCCTGAAACAGATCAACAAAGGCAATCCAGGGGGACCCATGGCCCAAAAATTAACCAAAGTTGCACTACAGTATATAAAACTTGTAGTACTTACCTAGAATTGTGCCTAATACTAGTGTGCATATTCATTACAAGACACCATGCTTTTAAACCAATAAAGTAGGGGTGCTAACCCAGACTGAGGCGTCTCCTTTCCCTCAGATGTGCTATAAAGCACATTAAATGGAGTATATGGGAAAGATTTCTTGACTGCACATCTTGATTATATATATATATATATATATATATATAAAATGGGAGGTGCTACCTGATGAGACTAATTGAAGGCACAAAAACAAACAAATCTCAGGTGCACAACTCCAAATTATTAATAATACATAAATGCAATAAAATTTTGCAACCAATAGATGTTTTTAGCATAATCTTGGCCAAGGTTATGGGCCCACCCACCATATCCAGGTAACCTCTGTAGGGTAGGTCCCTAACATACTACGATTCAATTCCAGAGCACAGGACACCCCCAAACTAGCCCAGCTAAGCTAGTTAGGAGCAGCATGGGCCACGTGTCTCCTGACGTGCGTTTCGCTTAGACAGCTTAATCATAGACAGCCCTATTAAGTGAAATGCGCATCAGGAGACACGCAGCACACACTGTTTTAGCATGTGCTGTGTTCTTGTAAATACTATTTTAAAGTTACTACTATGAAACTGTAAAATATACTATCAGAAAGGGTGTCTGTTAGACATAGTCTTACATAGTCTGTGATACCCTTTGGGATGACTAGTGTAATCAGACCATCAACATTTATATATATTGTGTGTTGAGAGAATTATATTGAGCATCATTAATACATCTAATGATGATGAATATATAGGTTGTTTAAAGATAGGGGCTTTCAACATACTATTGTTGGACACAACAGGGAGGAAAATAAATTATATCTACTAATAAAGAAATGATCCTCATCTGAATGGAAGAATATATTTATTATACAAATGTCCACAATTGGGATGCAATTATAAATTGTTGTGATCCACATATACTCTATATATCCCACATTATAACATAGGGGATTAATTTCTATTGGTGCTTTCTTTATGAATATACACCTCACAATTCTTATGATACCAGGATTCGTGGAAAACTTATGGAATTTATAAAATAGCTATGAGTCACATATACTTTGGGATGTTTAATAATTCCTAAGTGATAACGATGTTTCCCAAGAAGCATGGAATGTGTGAATAAGTTGTAAATCACGTAGTTTGGGGGATATGCTATTATCCCCTAGTGACACGGAGGCTCCCAGTTTAGGGGATTTGTGAAACAACACAAGTCACAGACAGCTTGTTATCCATAATAATTCCTAATAGTGACAATCTGTCTGATTTCTCCTGATACATGCTGGATCTCATTACAAATAATGAGGTTTATGTATATTATAGGTGATAATATGGGTTATCCCTATTGATAAAGCATTTGTATAAATATCCCTTGTTGCAATGCATATGTCAAATTATTGTTGATAGAAGAAACATTATTAGTCAACTAGACCCTTACATTTTATTACGTACATGTAGATTGTTTATTGACTTTTATGAATACGATATGTCCCCAGTTCTACAGACACCATTATGATATAATCAAAATATCTATGGAACATCACTATATCTATTAAAGAACAAAACATACAGGATATACTGTACATAGTGGTTATAATTATTTTATTTAATTTATTGATCACATATTTATTATATTTCTTGCACATTATTTGCATTTTACATTGCGCGGACTACATTTTTATTATTTCAAGTTTCTAATAAAAGTTATGTTTTAATATATTTATAAATTCTCCAAATCTGTTGGCATTCTGTCAAATTGTATGAAAAATAAGTCTGTGAGTGCTCCATTAAGGAATTACGTTCTTTCTTTCTTTGATACAATTATATTAATGCAGTAGGAGGCAAAATGCCTCCTGCATGCATTACTTTTTCGAGCTGCATTGTACAATGCAGCATCAGATAATCTGCGGGAACATCATCCAGCATGCATGACTCATGGGGTCTCGAAACCTGGCCTCCCCCCCCCCAATGGTGGTGACATACCACCGTTTCGGGAAACAAAGACTGTCCCCGCCCCCTCCCGCACATGCACAGCATGGGTTAGGCGTCTGTGCAGATTCCTGACCATCGGGAATCTGCATTCAGCAGTGCACTAGCATGCACTGCTGAATCAGGGCCACAGTGTGCTAACTTTATTAGACCATTTAAAAACATATAAAATAGGCGTCTTGCATACCAAAATGGAATGGTAAAACTGCTTATCTGATATAAAGACAGAGGACTTGATTCAGTAATGATTGCTGCGAATTTACATGGAACATCAGTAGCGCAAGCAGGGGGGGTTTCTGAGTACCTTGAAACCCCCCCTGCCAGGCCGAGCAATCGCTGCAGCACACCGATTATTAGTATATATTTTTTGTTTAGTGAGATGGAGAGCTTGTCTCCACCTCATTAGGCCGGTCCTGGAGCTCCGAATGGGCTGCGATCAGAGCTGCCGGTCATGCATAGCCTCGTAGTCATGGAGATGGGCGAGTGGTACAGGGAAGCTGATGCGGTGTGCAACTCCTCCCTGACAGCTCCCATTGGACTTTGAGTGTCAGTGAATCCCTCACTGCACTCCTCCTCGGCTCAAGACAAGTCCTGACAGCAGGAAATTTACCACTTCTACAAATAAGGGTCATCACAGGTACCTGCCTGCTCCTTTTTATACCATGGGTGTGCGGGAGACGGATCTGTAGTCCGAGTGTGTGTGTGTGTGTGGGGGGGAGGGGTCAGTCTGCAATCTGTGTGTGGGGGGAAGGGGGGGAAGTCTCAATTTTTGAGTGTCTTTGTGTGTAATCTGCGGTCTGAGTGTCTGTGTGTGGGAGGGGAGGGGGGGCAGTCCAAATTGGGAATAGAACTATACTTACTCAATGCAATGTAAACATTTTATTTTTAAATGTAAAAAAACATACATGTGCGAGAGTCATGTGGGTGGTAATATATATATATATATACACATAGTTATGCAGAAACCCCCCCTTACAAATCCTGCGTTTGCCCCTGAATGCAGCTGCGAATGTATGCTAATGCCTGCCACATCTCATCCGGTATAGAGACGCCCACTGCTGCTTTCTCACAGCTGTACTACCTTTCACTCCTCCATACACATCGGTACCATTGACGCACATTGGCCTGTCATGCACAATTTACACCAGGTCTGACCAACCGCAGAAACTGCATATCTCGTCGCTCTCAGTAAGTACTCACGCTGCATATGTAATTTCGGTGGCTAATTTATGCATGCCCATGCAACGGCATTCCCAACGGATAGAAGCTTCTGCGTTTCTCCGACCACTCCCCCATCACCACCCCCAAATGCTCACAGCCTGTCACTCACTCTGCGATGGATTCCTCTGTTCATGTGAAATCACACATGCAGCGCACACGCAGTGCAACTTATACACATGTGCAATAGTGAACAATCGACCAATTGTGTGTACGTAATTGCAATTGCATATGCTACTGAATCAGACCTCGAGTTATTGTCCCAGAAACCTCCAACGGCAGACTCACAGATGTAATAGGGGAGTCCCAATCCAAGTAGGTAGCTTTATTATTTTTAGATTTCATTATTTTTATTTATCACTTTGATAAATATGGGACAAACAAATAAAATCTGAGCAAAGGGGCCTATTCATCAACACTAAAATAACGTTTTAAGGACATTTTCCTCAATTACCAATATTTTAGTATTCATTAACACACTTAACACAGGAGATATCACTGATATCTCCTGGTTAAGTGCATATGCGTTAATTTTCACACTCCCCATACATTAGTATGGGGATGTACAAATTACACTATTCATCAAATTGAAAAAGTGATGTCTTTTCGGAATTTGATGGTGTTACAATGTGCCACTCTCAGGTGGCGTATATTGAGATATACTTACCAGCTTTCAGCTGGGCAGGTCCTCATCGGCTTCCTCCATCACTCCCTTGTCCCTCCTCTGGCTCTAGCTGCTGCTCTGACTCTGTTCTCCTGGCAGAACATAGTAAAGTTTAAAAATAAAAAATCTTCAGATGCGTGGTCGGGGTCTGCGGCTGCAGCCAGGTAGGAGTGAGAGGGGTGCGGAGGGGGGGGGGGAGTTGGGGGTGGCGGACGAACACAGAATTACCGCACCTGTAATCGATGCTGTGCATGTGCCGGTTTTGTGAACATAACGGCGCATGTGCAGCACTGATTACATCTGCGGTAAGTGATATTAGGTAGGGAAAAGTGTCTTTCAGCTTTTCAGAATAGATGCTCATGGAGAGGAGGAATGATGAATTCCTCTGGTAATTAGGTAGAACTCCATGCGGGTTCTAAACCTAATTACCTCCATCGATTTTTAAGTAATGATGAATAGCCCACAAAGTATTAGTTTCAACATATTTTTTGTTGGTATGTCATTACATTAACAAATTTGAATATGTTCTCACTCCGAGGCCTCTAGCTATTCTGCATGATGTTAAAAGTCATTATTTAACATTTTGTTTATTATAACTTTAATTATGTATTACAGTTTATTTTATGGTGATCGATAAAACCGCATCTGATATTTAGACTGACATTGAATCAATAAAACATGTACAGAATGCACCTAATAAGGTGAACTTCATGTGTGGAGCCTTGCCGTGAGATATAATAGTATCAGATGTTTGGATAGTCTCATTCTTTTGCCTCTTGAAGAAGCCATCCACATGACAGAGAAACTCATTGAGGAGACCTATGAGCCTACTTCTTGTGAGCCTTCAGACTGTCCGGCACTTTTGCAACACTTTAATTGCAGCACTACCTGGGAAACCATCTGATTTATTACCACAGAGTGAACTTTAAGCAGGGAATTAGCTTTCAGCTGTGGCTTGTCTACAGGGAAGGGTCAGAGGTGCTAATTTGTGGTGCACATTATATCAGAGCTGTTTTTGTTCCTACAGTATTATTAACCTCAATACCATTAATTTCCAGTCACTTCCAGTCAGTTTTGTCCACCTCACAGACCACAATATTGTACACCAATTTTGTCCAAAGGCTGTCTGCTAAATTAAGCAACAGAGCAGTGGCTCAAAAACATAGCAGTTTAAAATACTATAACACATCTTTGAAACATTGGCACACAGCAGTGGCAGACAGAATGGCAGTTTTTATTAAACTATACAAGCCCATGGAAAGTAAGAATGTACTAATTAATCTAGAACTAGTTCAGATGCCCAAGGGCAGTACAGGGAAATGGAGGTATGTACAGTATGTAGTTGAAGGCAGGTAAAGGAAGGAAGATTAGTTAGTTAATTTAATTGTTTGATAGACTAAGAAAATGTGTGAGGAAGGAGGGGGAGTAGTATGGCCAGCAGGTCAGCCTCCTAATATTTGTGTTCTCTAGCCCTTGTCGGGATTCCTTTGCTACAGTATTAACATTGTATTATTATTTTTCTCTAAAAATGTGTAGTATTATATTAGAGCAACAACCAATAAAAATATTTGTTTATGCAAAATAGACAGCCCCCAAAACGCCCCACCTAAATACAGCCTATTTTGAAAAAACGTGGTGCAAGATGGAATAGTTTTTGGACCCAATTATGATGTGTATTTAGAAGGACCTGCAAAGTTTAACAAACCAAGCACTTCAATGACAGGGACTGCCACTTTTGTGACTGAAGTGCTTGGTTTGTTTGGGCCTCCACAAATCAATTTTTTGGAAGGAATACCTCCTATCATAAATGAGGATTCTAATGAGAGTTTTGGTTGTGGAGATTGCATGTGCTGGTCAAAACTGCTGGTAGCTTATACTGGACTGCTTATTATAATTTACAAATTCTTATAAATTTGTTAAATAAGTTGCATGAACTCGGTGCAAATGATGGAACAGGGAGGAGGTGCCTAGATGGTTAATGTCCCTACCTCTACTAACTATGGCCTCACAAATGGTATTTCACAAATTTGTCAGGATTACAGTAAAAATAATTCCACACCCAAGAGGTGGATTTTCTGGTCTTATGTCCAGGCATGACAATTACTTTTTTTTAACATGAGCAAGAACTGCTGCCACTGGTGGCTGACTTATACAAAAACATCCTCATCTTCAACATCCTCTTTAGTGTCAGATAGTACACAAATATCTCCCTCTTCCTCCTGTTGCACTTCCACAGGAGCATCCTCAATTTCTATTATGTCACCATCTTTACTTGTACTACTCATCCCCACATTTGCTGAGGGTGCAGAAATGGTGGACAGATGCTTCTTTACAAGTACAATGTTAGAATTGTCATACTCACACATAGCTAACATGAAGATCCCTAGACTCTCCTCAGGGATTTGTAAACATAAAGTTTGTTCTTTAGCCATAGTGTTCTTCTTTTTTGGGGGCACTGATATGCCAGTTTTAAAAGTTACACCTCTACTAGCTTTAGAACAAAAAGGTGTTACAGCATCATCATCATTTGAGGTTACAGAAAAACATGATTGACTGCGTTTGGCCCCTGCTTCCGTAATAGGCATTCTTCTGCATTAAACAGCAGTAGCACTAGCAAGACCACCACTCGCAAACAAAGGCTATGGCCTGAGTCTTTCCTTTCCATTTTGCAGGGTATATGGCATATTGCCAATTTTACGTTTTTTGGCCGTAATGTTTTCTTTAACATTGTGAAATATTTAGATTACAGGTGCCCTTTCTTAAACTTTGTGTCCCCTGTAGATTTTGAAGTACTATCATGACTGACAGCAGCCGCAACCAGGGCCGCCATCAGGGGTGGACTATCGGGACTGGAGTCCCAGGCCCGGATAGTGGCAGAACGGGAGGGGACCAGCGCCCGCTCCTGACCCCAATGCACATGCCGCACTATGCCCCCACCCTTCCCATGGTCCAATTCTGCTCATCAATCTATTACCACAATGGGGTGGAGCCAATGTGGCAAACCCCACCCCTATACGTCCGCGAATCGCGTTGTTGCAGAGGTAGCAGGGCCTAATGATGCGAGGTACACTCCCCCATAAGCATCCTGCTGTTGCATCAGTGTAAGTAATACGTACTGTATGTATATGTTTTAGCATGTGTATGTATGTGTCTGTATGTGTTAGTGTGTATGTGTTAGAGTGTTTACATGTACTGTATGTGTATGTACCTCTCTCTTTCTGTCTGCTCCCATCTTGCACACCTCTTTAATCCATCCCTCTCTTCTGGCACTGTCCCTTCTGCATTCAAGCATGCCATTGTCTCCCCTATTCTTAAAAAACCTATCCTAACATTCTCTCTATCTACTGGCCCATCTCTCTCCTTCTTTTGCCTCCAAACTCCTTGAGCATAATGTTTACAACCGCCTCACCACATTTCTTTCCTCCCACTCCCTCCTTGACCCTTTTCAGTCTGTCTTTCATTCTCTCCACTCCACTGAAACTGCCCTCACAAAAGTCAGCAATGACCTTCTTGCTGTCAAATCCAAGGGCCACTACTCCCTGCTCATTCTCCTTGACCTCTCTGCTGCATTTGATACTGTGGAGTACCCTCTCCTGCTGCATATCCTTCACTCCCTTGGTCAATGTGACACTGCTCTCTCCAGGTTGTCCTCCTACCTCTCTCACTGTTCTTTCTCTGTTTCCTCTCATGACACTGCCTCTCCCCCACAGCCTCTTACAGTAGGTGTTCCCCAAGGTTCTGTTCTTGTACCTCTTCTATTCTCTCTCTATACGTCCTCTCTAGGTAAACTAATCCACTCTTTTGACCTCCATTATCATCTCTATGTTGATGATACTCAGATCTTCCTTTCCTCACCTAATCTTTCCCCCTCTCTACTGACTCATATCTCCAACTGTCTCTCTGCCATCTATTCCTGGATGTCTCAGCGATTTCTCAAACTTAATATGTCTAATACTGAGCTGATTATCTTCCCTCCCTCCTACATAACCTCATTTCCCACTATTTGATTATCAATAGATGGCATAACTATCTCATCTAGTCCCAAAGTACGTTGTCTTGGATTCATCCTGGACTATGTCCTCTTCTTCAAACCACATATTCAGAACCTCTCACAGTCCTGTCATTTCCATCTCAAGAATATTTCCAAGATCAGACCCTTTCTCACTCAGGATGCCACCAAAACCCTCATATATTCACTGGTCATCTTCAGATTGGAATACTATAACCTCCTCCTATCTGGCCTCCCCAAATCCCATCTCTCTCCTTTCCAGTCTGTCCTCAATGCTGCTGATCGGCTCATTTTCCTCTTGCAAATTCTCTACATCTGCCTCCCCTATCCAAGAAGCCCTCCACTGGCTCCCCTTGCCATTCAGAATCCAATTCAAGGTTCTCACACTCACTTACAAAGGCCTCACACATTCCTCTCCCATTTACATCTCTGATCTGATCACTCTTCTGTCCGCCCTCTTTGTTCACTTAATACACGCCGCCTTTCATGCCAATTGATTACTTCCTCCCACTCTAGCCTCCAAGATTTTGCCTGTGCTGCTCCCCACCTTTGGAACTCCCTCCCTCTTCCCATCAGACTCTGCACCTTTCTACAATCATTCAAACAAGCTCTTAAGACCCACTACTTCATTAAAGCCTTCCAGCTCTCATCCTAACTTGCTGCTACATCTTCCTTCCTCCCAGCCTACCCCAACTGTGTCATTCCTGTTTGTCTGCCCCTCCCTTTTAGAACGTAAGCTCCTTCGAGCAGGTCCCTCTACCCTCTTGTGCTTCCCCCTACTGTATTTCCATTTATATCTTACTCCCCAGTAGGTCAATTAACCCATGGTTGCTAATGTGGGTGTAAAGGTCGCTAATATAGCTATGTTTATTATTCATGTCCGTGTCCTGCTTTGTATTCTATTGTATTGTATTGTAAGTAGCTGGTTACTTATTTGTTTTTGTACTTTGTAAGGTGCTGCAGAACACTTGTGGCACCATATAAATAATAATAATAATAATAATAATAATAATAATAATGTAAGTGTGTATATTGTATTTGTGGATGTATGTATGTTTTAGAGTGTATATATGTGTGTATGTGTCAGGCTTGTATTTGTTTGTGGATCCGGTGTCTGAGAAAAGTCTGTATGGGTGTCTGGAGGTGTGTAGAGAAAGCTGGCAGGCCTGAGGAAACCTCCTGGCATTAGGAAGAGAACACTTCCCTGACCAGGAATCTAACCCAGGTCTCGGTGGTGAGGTGTCGGATCGTAACCACTAGACCACCAGGGACTTCAGGGTTGGAGACAACTTGGTATGTATAGCAGAGAAGAGTGTAGCAGTAGGTTGACCAGGCTGGTGCTGGGTTGTTACTGTAGATAATATATAATAACACTTTTCTTTCTTGTATCTGTAAACGCTGGAGTGGTAGATCTTGGCAACATATTTACCAGGCTCGAACTGAGTTTTCGCTGTAATGCAGGATCCAGAAGCACTCAGATGGTAGCAGGACCGGATGCAGACAGAACACCGGAATGGGTAGTGGATAGTGATACCAGGGACAGCACCAATGGAGCAGGAACCAGCAGAAGCTCACTGTGCAGCATGATGATATATACACAGGCGTGGTACTGGTTCAGGTAACTGGAACAGGCTGAGATTACCAGTGCAGACAGTGGAGTAGCTGCCACAGGTGTAGAACACTTGCAGGAATCCATGCAGCAAACAGGAACAACACTGCACCAACGGAAA
The DNA here is from genome assembly GCA_031769625.1 of Taudactylus pleione. Taxonomy (NCBI): domain Eukaryota; kingdom Metazoa; phylum Chordata; class Amphibia; order Anura; family Myobatrachidae; genus Taudactylus; species Taudactylus pleione. The sequence goes on along the minus strand of JAUIMM010000324.1, from coordinate 7,728,440 downwards.
TCCAGGAATGCAATAGGAGCATAGCATAGTTTACTCAATAGAGGTTAGACATTGTACTGGTGATTTGGTAGAGCCAGCAGCTGGGAGATACTGTATACCCCTGGGTTACCCGGGATAGGCTGAGCAGAATCAGGTGGTACAGAAAGGTTCAGGCTGTCACTCGATTGGCCGCTACAGTCAGGTGATTGGGATTTGTCATTACAATACTCTAGAGCAGGCTCTGATGAAGTCTGTGGCCTAGCAGGTCAGGAGATACTGAAGCCTGCATGTCTAGGATGTGACAGAGAATGCTGGCAGATTCCGTAATTGACCCAGTGGCAGGGTAAACATACCCAGGTTGTGACAGTTGCTAATGTGTATGTATGTGTTAGTGTGTATGTACAGTATGTGTCTGTATGTGTTAGTGTGTATGTATGTGTATGTATGTGGTAATGTGTACATATGTGTATGTATGTTAGTATGTTAGTGTGTGTATACGTCAAGAGGGGTTGGAGTGGGTTCTAATTACCAGGACCCTGGCTTGATGGAGGGGCCCGACAGGGGCCCGGGTCCTGCACCGCCCCCCTCCCTCTTACTTCACAGCAGCCCAGCTGCTGTGTGCTGGGCTGCAGTGGGAGATTGCTTGTGGCTGAGCAGCAGACGCAGCAGTCTTCTGTGGCTGTGTGGGGGAGCGATCACACTGATTGTGATTGTGGCGCTGCTAAACTTTTTGTAAACTTTTTTATCCTAACGGATAAAGGCCACCCCCCCTCCCTTTTCACCTGGGCCCGGCATGGCTCTCAGTGCGCCTTTATACTGTATATGTGTTAGTGTGTATATGTCTGTGTCATGTATAATATATACATGTTTGCTATATACTGTATATATTAAATATATATATGTGTGTGTGAAAGTATATAATATATATATATATATATATATATATATATATATACCATCCACTACTCCGGCACTCCTCCACACAGTGTCAGTGGGCTAAAAGCCCAAAACTTGCTCCGGTGCCCTCCCAAGAGGACAGCACCCCCAAATCAATATGTAAACCATATCAGGCGGCACTCGGAGGCTGATGTAAACAAAACCCTCTCCAGAGGGAATTTATTTAGTGATCAATGTTTCGGGGTGATGTACCCCTTCCTCAGGACAACATGTGGATTCACTATAACATAAGGATTCCTTACCCCGCTGCCCTGAGAAAATCATGCGCACATGCACCATGTGAGGTTCTGATTTTGATGTGGACCAGGGGTGGTGATAGGAGCAGACACAGAAGCGGACTTAAATGAAAAAGTGGCGTTTTTAATAAGTAGCTTAGAAGACATGGGAATGGCAAACGAAAAAGTCCAGGTTTAGCACTAAAGTGCACTTGATAACTGTAGTGGGGGTTAATGGGACAATGTCCAGATAGTGACAGGCAGGAACAGTCCAGTATACAGGTATGGTGAGCTGTAACAGAATGCAGGAATGATGAGCTGTAACAGAATGCAGGCAGAGGTAATGAAGTCCAGCTGGGAGTGAAATGAAGCAAGGTGCAGGGAAACAGCAGGTTCAGGTACTCAGGCAGTTGAGAAGGTGAATGGAGGGTGCAGGGTAAGTCCAGCAGGTTGGAGCAGGCAAGGTTCAGACTAGTAGCACTCTCATGCAGGCAGGTAATGCACAGGTACTCTCAGCCACAGCTGAGAAACAGGTTGCACTGGCAAAGGAAGGAAGGAAGGCTCTGGACCTTTCTAAATACTCAGTACCGCGCTGTGACTGGCTGGGCTCAGCACATGACCTACCAGGATTGGACAGCTGGAAACACATGGCCGCAGGCAAGGATGGCGGCACCCATGCCAACGGAACTGAAACACCACCAGACCTCACCTAGTGACAATGTGCCTGCACAGAACCACGTGCAGCCAATGCCCCTCGCCAAACACCAGCACCGCTGCCAGAGACCCCCCGCCGTAATACCCGGTGACCACCATGCCGAGAAACCCTAGCCATGACACACCAGACACAACACACAAACAGCGGCACTCGAGGATTTCGAAAAAAGATGACACACCCTTCTTGACTGTACTGATGAGTGTGTTGTCTTTTTTTCTAAATCCTCGAGTGCTGCCAATATTTGTGTTTTATATATATATATATTAGGGGTGTGAACCGGCCACTTTTCGTGTTTTGTGTTTTGGTTTTGGATCTGGATCTTTCTTCGTGTTTTGGATCTGGATTGGTTTTGCCCAAACCACCCTTCCGTGTTTTGGGTTCTGGGTTTTGTGTTTTGGATCTGTATTTTTTTTTAAAAAAAGCATAAAAACAGCTAAAATCACAGAATTTGTTGGTTTCTCTGCTCCTATGCTATTATTAACCTCAATAACCTTAATTTCCACTCATTTCCAGTCTATTCTGAACACCTCACACCTCACAATAGTGTTTTTATGTCCAAAAGGTTGCACCGAGGTAGCTGGATGACTATGCTAAGCGACACGAGTGGGCGGCACAAACACGTGACCCATCTAGGAGTGACACTGCAGTGGCAGACAGGATGGCAGTTAGAAAAACTAGGCCCCAAACTGTACATAATGCAAAGAAAAAAAAGAAGTGCAAGATGGAATTGTCCTTGGGCCCTCCCACCCACCCTAATGTTGTATAAACAGGACATGCACACTTTAACAAATCAATAATTTCAGCGCCAGGGTCTGCCACACAACTGTGGCTGAAATTATTGGTTCGTTTGGGCCCCCACAAAACAAGCTGGCAATTAATGTGTCCCTGCACAAACTGGCTCTACGGAGGCAAGATGTCATCCTCATCCTCCTCATCCACCGATTCCTCACCCTCTTCAGTGTGTACATCCTCATCCTCACAAAGTATTAACTCGTCCCCACTTGAATCCACCACCACAGGTCCCTCTGTACCTTCTGGAGGCTGGTCTCCCTGGAAGAGCTGATAATTCATTTTGATGAACATCATCTTCTCCACAAAATCTGTGGAAGCAACCTCCTACGCCTTTCGCTGACAAGGTTCCCGGCTGCACTAAACACTCTTTCGGAGTACACACTGGAGGGGGGGCAACTCAGGTAAAATAGAGCCAGCTTGTACAGGGGCCTCCAAATTGCCTCTTTTTCCTGCCAGTACAGGTATGGACTGTCTGACATGCCTACTTGGATGCTGTCACCGATGTAATCCTCCACCATTCTGTCAATGGTGACAGTATCATATGCAGTGACAGTAGACATGTCAGAAATTGTTGCCAGGTCCTTCAGTCCGGACCAGATGTCCAAACTTGGTCCTGCCTGCCCTGCATCACCGCCAGCGGGTTGCTTAGGATACCTAAGTTTTTTCCTGGCAGCCCCAGTTGCGGGAGAAAATGAAGAAGGAGCCGTTGACATGTCACGTTCCGCTTCAGCTGACAGTGTGTTCACCAGCAGGTCTTTGCACTTCTGCAGGCTTGTGTCGGCCGGAAAGAGAGACACCACATAGGCTTTAAACCTAGGATCAAGCACGGTGGCCAAAATGTAGTGGTCTGATTTCAACAGATTGACCACCCTGGAATCCTGGCAAAGCAAATGAAGGGCTTCATCCACAAGTCCCACATGCCGAGCGGAATCGCTCCGTCTTAGCTCCTCCTTCACTTTCTCCAGCTGCTTCTGCAAAAGCCTGATGAGGGGAAAGACCTGACTCAAGCTGGCTGTGTCTGAACTGACTTCACGTGTGGCAAGTTCGAAGGGCTGGAGAACCTTGCACAACACGGAAATCATTCTCCACTGCGCTTGAGTCAGGTGCATACCCCCTCCTTTGCCTATGTCATAGGTGGATGTATAGGCTTGTATGGCCTTTTGCTGCTCCTCCATCCTCTGAAGCATATAGAGGGTTGAGTTCCACCGCGTCACAACCTCTTGCTTCAGGTGATGGCGGGGCAGGTTCAAGAGTGTTTGCTGGCGCTCCAGTCTTCGGCACGCAGTCGCTGAATGGCGAAAGTGGCCAGAAATTTTTCGGGCCACCCAAAGCGTCTCCTGCACGCCCCTGTCGCTTTTCAGAAAATTCTGCACCACCAAGTTTATTGTGTGAGCAAAACATGGGACGTGCTGGAATTTGCCCAGATGTAATGCCCGCACAATATTGGTGGCGTTGTCAGATATCACAAATCCCCAGGAGAGTCTAAGTGGGGTAAGCCACTGGGCGATGATTTCCCTCAGTTTCTCTAAGAGGTTGTCGGCGGTGTGCCTCTTACTGAAACCGGTGATACACAGCATAGCCTGCCTTGTAACGAGCTGGCGTTTCTGAGATGCTGCTACTGGTGACGCTGCTGCTGTTGCTGCGTAAGGTGATACATCTACCCAGTGGGCTGTCACAGTCATATAGTCCTTAGTCTGCCCTGTTCCACTTGTCCACATGTCCGTGGTTAAGTGGACATTGTGAACAACGGCATTTTTCAGGACACTGAGGACACTTTTTCTGACGTTTCTGTACAGTCTCGGTATCGCCTGCCTAGTGAAGTGGAATCTAGACGGGATTTGGAACCGGGGACACACTACCTCCATCAATTGTCTAAATCCCACTGCACTAATGGCGGATACCGGACGCACGTCTAACACCAACATAGCAGTCAAGGCCTCAGTTATACGTTTTGCTTCAGGATGACTGCTGTCGTACTTCATCCTCCTCGCTAAGGACTGTTGGAGGGTCAATTGTTTAGTAAAAGTAGTGGTGTTCCTACTTCCTCTCTGGGATGATGAACGACTCCCAGCAGCAGCAACAGCAGCAGCGGCAGCAGTAGGCGTAGCAATGCAGGATCCTCCAGAGGAATCCCGGATAGGAGAGTCAGTCATGCCAGTGACATGGCCTGCAGGACTACTTCCGATCCTGACTAAGGAGGAAATTGACGAGGAGGGAGTTGACGGTGTGGTTTGCAGGCGCTTGGATACAACAGGACAACGGGATTTAGGTGTCCCTGGACTGCTTACGGTCTTAGCCAAAATTTCTGAACTTGACAGTAACTTTTTATGAACGCGCTGCAGGTGCCGTATAAGGGAGGATGTTCCTAGGTGGTTGACGTCTCTACCCCTACTTATTTCACCTTTACATATGGTACATATGGCAAGACAGTTGTTGTCCGGATTTGGATAGAAATATTGCCAGACCAAAGAGGTGGAATGTTTGGTCTTTTGCCCAGGCATGACCGTGATGGGCTTTTTCATCCCACGGACAACAACTGTCTCCCCCGGAGCCTGATTTAAACAAACCACATCACCATCAGAATCCTCCTCGCCAACTTCCTCCTCAGCACCAGCTACACCAGTATCCTCATCCTGTTGTACTTCAACAGTGACATCTTCAATTTGCATATCAGCAAGTGGACTGTGGGTGCTCCTTTCAGCACTTGCAGGGGGCGTGCAAATGGTGGAAAGAGCCACCTCTTCCCGTCCAGTGCTGGGAAGGTCAGGCATCGCAACCACCACCACACTTGGACTCTCCTTGGGGACTTGCGATATCTTCTTAGAACGCACAGTTCTTCGCTGTGCTTTTGCCAGCTTAACTCTTTTGATTTTTTTAGTGGGAGGAGGGCTTCCATCGTCATGTGAAGCTGAACCACTAGTCATGAACATACTAGGGATCGACCTTAGCCGTTCCATGCCACTCCGTGTCGTAAATGGCATATTGGCAAGTTTACGTTTCTCTTCAGCTGATTTAAATGTCTTTTTCAAGGTCATTTTCCTGAACTTTGCCATTTGGGATTGTATGTGCCCTCTACTATGAAATTGGGCATCGGCCTTGGCAGACGACGTTGATGGCATGTTATCGTCTATGTCATGACTAGTGGCAGCAGCTTCAGCACTAGGAGGAAGTGGTTCTTGATCTTTCTCTATTTTATTTTTATCGGAGAAAGTTTGGTCCTCCATTTATGTTATATCGATTTGATATATACGTGCGGCTAAACACAGAAAATAATTTTTTTTTTGGTTTGGACAGGAGTGTACTTTCGGGGGTTACAGCACCCTTAACGGTCAAGCCAGCCGGCCCTTTACTTATGACACAGGCGCACGCTTGGCACTACTTTGTTGATGCACGTGCGGCTACTGCGCACACAATTCACAAACACAGAAAATTATTTTTTTTTGGTTTGGACTGGAGTGTACTTTCGGGGGTTACAGCACCCTTAATGGTCAAGCCAGCCGGCCCTTTACTTATGACACAGGCGTACGCTTGGCACTACTTTGTTGATGCACGTGCGGCTACTGCGCACACAATTCACAAACACAGAAAATAATTTTTTTTTTGGTTTGGACTGGAGTGTACTTTGGGGGTTACAGCACCCTTTAATGGTCAAGCCAGCCGGCCCTTTACTTATGACACAGGCGCACGCTTGGCACTACTTTGTTGATGCACGTGCGGCTACTGCGCACACAATTCACAAACACAGAAAATAATTTTTTTTTGGTTTGGACTGGAGTGTACTTTCGGGGGTTACAGCACCCTTTAATGGTCAAGCCAGCCGGCCCTTTACTTATGACACAGGCGCACGCTTGGCACTACTTTGTTGATGCACGTGCGGCTACTGCGCACACAATTCACAAACACAGAAAATAATTTTTTTTTGGTTTGGACTGGAGTGTACTTTCGGGGGTTACAGCACCCTTTAACGGTCAAGCCAGCCGGCCCATTACTTATGACACAGGCGCACAATTGGCACTACTTTGTTGATGCACGTGCGGCTACTGCGCACACAATTCACAAACACAGAAAATAATTTTTTTTTTGGTTTGGACTGGAGTCTACTTCGGGGGTTACAGCACCCTTTAACGGTCAAGCCAGCCGGCCCATTACTTATGACACAGGCGCACTCTTGGCACTACTTAGTTGATGCACGTGCGGCTACTGCGCACACAATTCACAAACACAGAAAATAATTTTTTTTTGGTTTGGACTGGAGTGTACTTTGGGGGTTACAGCACCCTTTAACGGTCAAGCCAGCCGGCCCTTTACTTATGACACAGGCGCACGCTTGGCACTACGTTGTTGATGCACGTGCGGCTACTGCGCACACAATTCACAAACACAGAAAATTATTTTTTTTTTGGTTTGGACTGGAGTGTACTTTCGGGGGTTACAGCACCCTTAACGGTCAAGCCAGCCGGCCCTTTACTTATGACACAGGCGCACGCTTGGCACTACTTTGTTGATGCACGTGCGGCTACTGCGCACACAATTCACAAACACAGAAAATAATTTTTTTTGTGGTTTGGACTGGAGTGTACTTTCGGGGGTTACAGCACCCTTAACGGTCAAGCCAGCCGGCCCTTTACTTATGACACAGGCGCACGCTTGGCACTACTTTGTTGATGCACGTGCGGCTACTGCGCACACAATTCACAAACACAGAAAATAATTTTTTTTTGGTTTGGACTGGAGTGTACTTTCGGGGGTTACAGCACCCTTTAACGGTCAAGCCAGCCGGCCCTTTACTTATGACACAGGCGCACGCTTGGCACTACTTTGTTGATGCACGTGCGTCTACTGCGCACACAATTCACAAACACAGAAAATAATTTTTTTTTGGTTTGGACTGGAGTGTACTTTCGGGGGTTACAGCACCCTTTAACGGTCAAGCCAGCCGGCCCTTTACTTATGACACAGGCGCACGCTTGGCACTACTTTGTTGATGCACGTGCGGCTACTGCGCACACAATTCACAAACACAGAAAATAATTTTTTTTTGGTTTGGACTGGAGTGTACTTTCGGGGGTTACAGCACCCTTTAACGGTCAAGCCAGCCGGCCCATTACTTATGACACAGGCGCACGCTTGGCACTACTTTGTTGATGCACGTGCGGCTACTGCGCACACAATTCACAAACACAGAAAATAATTTTTTTTTTGGTTTGGACTGGAGTGTACTTTGGGGGTTACAGCACCCTTTAACGGTCAAGCCAGCCGGCCCTTTACTTATGACACAGGCGCACGCTTGGCACTACTTTGTTGATGCACGTGCGGCTACTGCGCACACAATTCACAAACACAGAAAATAATTTTTTTTTTGGTTTGGACTGGAGTGTACTTTCGGGGGTTACAGCACCCTTAACGGTCAAGCCAGCCAGCCCTTTACTTATGACACAGGCGCACGCTTGGCACTACTTTGTTGATGCACGTGCGGCTACTGCGCACACAATTCACAAACACAGAAAATAATTTTTTTTTGGTTTGGACTGGAGTGTACTTTCGGGGGTTACAGCACCCTTTAACGGTCAAGCCAGCCGGCCCTTTACTTATGACACAGGCGCACGCTTGGCACTACTTTGTTGATGCACGTGCGGCTACTGCGCACACAATTCACAAACACAGAAAATATATTATTTTTTTAGCACTTGGGGGGAGCACCCCTGATGGACAGAGCACCCCCTGGACAACACTACAGCACCCCTTTAGGACTGGGACACTGCACAGGACTTTGGAGTGGACACTATGGAGAACTGACTGCACAACACAGTCCAGCCAGCCCCTATGGACTTTGAAGTAGTGGACACAGCCCCTATTAACAACAGCAGCACAGCACAACACAGCCAGCCCCTATGGACTTTGAAGTAGTGGACAACAGCAGCACTACACTACACTACACTACACAGCCCTAACTCCCACCCTCCCTCTTCACTGTCCACAGCCGAGTGAGAAAATGGCGCCGACGCGGGTACCTTATATAGGATCCAAAACCCGCGAGACTCGAGTCAGGCGGGAAAAGTCGAGCCTGACTCGGATCGGACTCGGATCGGGGGGGCTCGGGGGGGTTCGGATTTCAGAAATCCGAACCCGCTCACCCCTAATATATATATATATATATATATTTATATTTTTTAGAAACCCCCCCCAAATAATCCTACGTTTGCCCATGCCCTTGTTCAATAAAAAAAATATTTTGGAGACAGCGCACATGACGTCATGACATCACGCCATGTTGCTGGAGGTCTGAGGAGCCGCGGCATGTAAGGCGCAGCACCAGCGAGACCTGGAGGAGAAGCAAGAAGGAAGGAGCATTCTTCAAGGTGATAAGGTAAGTCATGACTCAGGAGACTTAGCGGTAGCGGGGGAAGGGTGCCCCAGGGGCCCTGCCTGTTTAACAGTCTCGGGCCCCGCAATTTCTAATGGCAGCCTCGGCCACAACACTAGTACTGGGTTGCTACTAGGGATGAGCGGGTTCGGTTCCCTGAGAACCGAACCCACCCGAACTTCGGGGATCCGGGGCGATCCGAGCCCAAGCTCGGATCTCCCTGTCTGCCCCGGATCCCTCTCCCGAGGCAAAACCTCGAGATCTGCTGTCGGATCTCGAGGTTTTGCCTCGAGCGGCCATTTAAAAAAAAATGCCTTTGCCTTTAATGGGCAAAGTGCTGATTGGCTGACAGAGCCGTCTGTCACGGCTCTCAGCCAATCAGCATTATGGTGCTCATTTGCATGTAGCACGGACTCGTGAGATCCGTGCTACATGCATCTGTGTGATTGACAGTGACACAGAGCACAGATGGGTCAGTGAGACCCGTCTGTGCTGCTGTGTATTTCAATGACACAGATGCACGCACGGACCAGGAGATCCGTGCTACTTGCATCTGTGTCATTGACACAGAGCACTAACGGGTCCGTGAGACCCGTCTGTGCTGCTGTGGTAAATAAAAAAAAAAAAACCTGTGTAAAAAGAGAAAAAAATGGCGTCCTCCCCCCCAAAAAAAGAGCAACCAGCCCCGGGCATTAGTGACCCAGTGCTGGGTGTGCTTAAATACAGGGGACAAACGACATAGGGGTCCCCTGTACTTAAACACAACCAGCACCGGGCTAGTCAGAACCAGAGCTGGTTGCCAAAATACGGGGGACAAACGACGTAGGGGTCCCCCGTATTCTGCGCAACCAGCTCTGGGCTCTGATCCGGTCCTGGTTCTGGAAATACAGGGGAAAAAAATGAGTAGGGTTCCCCTGTATGTTCCAGAACCAGCACTGGACTTTTTCTAGCGGGGGGCTGATGCCACAGCCAGGGGAGCCCTTTCACCGGGCCCCCCAGCCGCAGCATCAGCCCTGACCGCTAGTCAGCCCAGGCCGGGGATCCCTGGAGAGCTGGGGACCCCCCCAATAAAGGGGTCACCCTCTCCAGGGCACCCCAGGCCCAGGCTGATAGCCCGGGGCTATCCCCGCCACCCCTGGTGGCGGTGGGTGGCGGGTTGATTGTGTGGTGTGGTGTAAATAAAGAATATCAAACATTGTCTTTACAAGTAGAACTGCAAGTCCCAGCAAGCCTGCCCCGCATGCTGGTACTTGGAGAACCACAAGTACCAGCATGCAGGGCATTAAGGGCCCACTAGTACCTGTAGTTCACCTGTAAAAAAATGTTTAAAAAAAACACAGGACACACACACCGTGACAGTATAAGTTTATTAAACATACATACACACACACACACACACACACATGTACACATACTCACCTATGTAACCCTGTAGCATCGGTCCACTTGTCCGGTAAAGTATCCATAGGGGACCTGTGAAAAAAAACATACTCACCATCTCCTATGCGAGGTTCTGTCCTCTTCGTTCCAAAGTAGGCATCCCCGGACTTGGCAAAAAAAAAAAACGAAAACGCGATCCACGAACTTAGTACCGTTCTATAGAACGGTACTTCCCGAATGAGAGCTTAGCGGCGGGGTATCACCATGGAAACCCCGCTGCTAAGCGTTCATTGGCTGAGAGAGGCCATCTCCCGTCTCTCTCAGCCAATGAACGGCTCCCTCCATTGTAGTCAATGCTGGGAGCCGCAAGGTTATTAAAGTTTACCCTGCGGTTCCCACCATTGACTACAATGGAGGGAGCCGTTCATTGGCTGAGAGACGGGAGATGACCTCTCTCAGCCAATGAACGCTTAGCAGCGGGGTTTCCATGGTGATACCCCGCCGCTAAGCTCTCATTCGGGAAGTACCGTTCTATAGAACGGTACTAAGTTCGTGGATCGCGTTTTCGTTTTTTTTTTTTGCCAAGTCCGGGGATGCCTACTTTGGAACGAAGAGGACAGAACCTCGCATAGGAGATGGTGAGTATGTTTTTTTTCACAGGTCCCCTAGGGATACTTTACCGGACAAGTGGACCGATGCTACAGGTTACATAGGTGAGTATGTGTACATGTGTGTGTGTGTATGTATGTTTAATAAACTTATACTGTCACGGTGTGTGTGTCCTGTGTTTTTTTAAACATTTTTTTTACAGGTGAACTACAGGTACTAGTGGGCCCTTAATGCCCTGCATGCTGGTACTTGTGGTTCTCCAAGTACCAGCATGCGGGGCAGGCTAGCTGGGACTTGCAGTTCTACTTGTAAAGACAATGTTTGATATTCTTTATTTACACCACACCACACAATCAACCCGCCACCCACCGCCACCAGGGGTGGCGGGGATAGCCCCGGGCTATCAGCCTGGGCCTGGGGTGCCCTGGAGAGGGTGACCCCTTTATTGGGGGGGTCCCCAGCTCTCCAGGGATCCCCGGCCTGGGCTGACTAGCGGTCAGGGTTGATGCTGCGGCTGGGGGGCCCGGTGAAAGGGCTCCCCTGGCTGTGGCATCAGCCCCCCGCTAGAAAAAGTCCAGTGCTGGTTCTGGAACATACAGGGGAACCCTACTCATTTTTTGTCCCCTATATTTCCAGAACCAGGACCGGATCAGAGCCCAGAGCTGGTTGCGCAGAATACAGGGGACCCCTACGTCGTTTGTCCCCCGTATTTTGGCAACCAGCGCTGGTTCTGACTAGCCCGGTGCTGGTTGTGCTTAAGTACAGGGGACCCCTACGTCGTTTGTCCCCTGTATTTAAGCACACCCAGCACTGGGTTACTAATGCCCGGGGCTGGTTGCTCTTTTTTGGGGGGGTGCACGCCATTTTTTTCTTTTTTTACACAGGTTTTTTTTTTTTTTTTTTACCACAGCAGCACAGACGGGTCTCACGGACCTGTCATTGCTCTGTGCCAATCACACAGATGCATGTAGCACGGATCTCCCGGGTTCGTGCTACATGCAAATGGGCACCATAACGCTGATTGGCTTCCTGTCTGCCACTGCAGTGCCACTCCTAGATGGGCCACGTGTTTGTGCCGCCCCCTTGTGTCGCTTAGCATAGTCATCCAGCTTCCTCGGTACAACCTTTTGGCCTAAAAACAATATTGTGAGGTGTGAGGTGTTCAGAATAGAGTGGAAATGAGTGGAAATTAATGTTATAGGGGTTATTAATAGCGTAGGAACAAAAAAAGGCCCATTTATGTGATTTTAGCGGTTTTTTTTTATTTTTTAAGAAAAAATCCAGATCCAAAACACAAAACCCAGAACCCAAAACACGGAAGGGTGGTTTTGGCAAAACCAATCCAGATCCAAAACACGAAGAAAGATCCAGATCCAAAACCAAAACACAAAACACGAAAAGTGTCCGGTGCACACCCCTAGTTGCTACTCCTGCTCTTTTTTCACCTGATCCATATCGACTCACAGCGCTATTAGTAAAGGTGGCACCTACTGAATATTATTTATTAAGTACAGTGCCTGAACAACACATCTGTTTTATTTTGTTAACACTGCAGTAAGTAATGGTGGCACCTACTGAATGTTATTTTTTTAGTACAGTGCCTGAACAACACACACTTTGATTTTTTTAATCACTGTGATTCACAATGCTATTAGTAATGGTGGCACCTACTGAGCATTACTTTTTAAGTACAGAGTCTGAACATCACACACTTTTATTGTTTTAAACTCTGCAATTCACAGAGTTATTTGTAATAGATGCACATACTGAACATTATTTTTTTAACGGTGCCTGAACCTGTCCTGAACACACGTTTCATATTTTTATAATGATGGTTTGCCTAACACTGACAAAGTGCTGCAGCCCACAGCATTTCACTGATGATGACACTGAGTGTGACATACAGTAGCCCACAGCCCTTAAAAACAGTCACAGTTGCAGTGCAGCCCGTAGTCCTTCACTGATGACAGACACCGACAGTCACAGACAGTGCTGTAGCCCACTCCTTCACTGATGATGACACTGAGGACCTGATTCAGACCCGTTCGCAAGCCACCGCTCGCTCCTACAAGGCCGATTTTATGCATTTGCGCATGCATATGCATTGCAATGCGCATGCGCGAACTAGTTTGAGCAATCGGGAAGCGCTCGCTCATCCAGCAAAGACAGCCCAGTGGAGAGAAGAAGCTGTTTGTGGGCAGGGTCGCCATCAAGGGGGGACCGCCTCAAGTCCTGGGCCCGGAGGGAGGGGATAGAGAGGGGGGCCCGGTTAGCAGTGTGGCTGCAGCAGCAGCAAGTGATGACAGGGAGGAACAGGAAGATACAAAGCAGGACCCGCAAGCTAGCCTGAGATCACAGATCGGCAGCCAATCGGGAACGGCCGTTGCGGCTGCTCCTGATTGGCTGCCGGTCCGCGAGCTGCAATTGGCTCGCAGCCCGGCAGCAATCAGCTGCAAAATTTGATATGCCGTCAGGGCCATCTCAGCAAACGTCAGCATCCATCCTGGCTGCTGTCGCAGCACTGCTGCCACCCAGGGCCCCATCTCCATACTTCAAAAGCAGCCAGCAGAACACACCACTAACCAGGTACTCCCTGACCTTGACATGTGCTACCCCCACTAGTTCAGCCAGCCTGATCACCCCCTGTTCCAGCCAGCCTTCAATGCCCTCTGCCTCCCCCCCTTGTCCAGTCAGCCTTCTCTACATTGCGTCCCCCATTACAGCTTTCTGTGCCCTGTACTTCCCCCCATAGTTCAGACAGCCTACCCTGTCCACCCCTCTGTTCCAGCCAGCATTCAATGCCCTGTGCCTCCCCCCTTGTCCAGCCTTTCCTTGCCTCCCCAGTCCAGACAGCCAGGCAGCCTTCCCTGCTCTGCCCAGTATCTCCCCACCCCCCTCCCAGTCCAGCCAGCCTATCCTGTCACCCCCCTCCCCTGCCCAGCCTGCCTTTCCCTGTACTGTGTCATATACTTATCCTTCCTTTTGGCTCTGTATGTGGATCCAGCTTTTAAAGTGTATTTTTATGTGGGTCATGTATACAGCATGTGTGTGTGAATTTTATAGCAGTTTTTAAATACCAATTGATGCCCTAACCCCCCCCTTCCTCTGCTCTATCCATCCAGGGGGGAGGGGGGCCATGCCTATTTTGCCAATACCGGGCCCCACAATTTCTGATGGCAGCCCTGTTTGTGAGTGGTAACAGGGGCAGGACTGTAGTAACGGGAGTTGTGAACGCAGGCGTGCCTGAGTGTTTCAACGCCGTTTCAGAGGCATGCATAATTAACAGGCAGTGTCATAGTACATGTCACCTGTTTGTTTTTTGCACTGAAATGCTCGTAGTGCTTGTCATAGGGTAAAGGCAACCGCAAGTGCTGCGGTTAGATCCGATGGAACCCGATGTACCGATGGCTGTATATACTTCCTGGAGATGACGTGCACTAGTGGGTGGATGAAGACAGGCTGGTGGGCGTCTAAAAACACAAAGTGATCGCTCACCGAGACATAGTGGGCATGCTTATGCCTTGCTGTGCGATCGCCTGCCTTGACGTCACTTAGCTGAATTTGCATACGCTGGGAGCAAGCAGCCACATCTAGCGAGCAGGTCTGAATGAGCTCCTGAGTGGGACACACAGTAGCCTACAGCCCTTAATCACAGAGTTACAGTCGCATTGCAGCCCGCCCCACACACACTAGCCCTGAGCAATGACAGACTGGGGCTGCAGATCAGTCTTGGCAGTCCACCCTGTTTGAAGGGGGTGTGCCACGTGTTGTGGGGGCCTGGTCTCATGGCACGCCCCGTCTCTTCCAAGCCAAGCAGAATGTACTGGCCCATCACTGCCGCCAACCCCTTCTGCCTGAGCTCACATAATGAATCCGTCAGGGGGGGGTGGAAGGTGGGGACACTTCCACCCTCCTCGAGCTGGCCCTGAGGCCATTGGCCCTTCTGGAATTTGCCAGAAGTGCCAGATGGCTAATCCAGCCCTGACCCTGAGTGAAATGGTGCCCGAACCATGAGGGATGGACTTTTACCGAATCCAAAACACACAAGATCTGATGCCTGGAAGATAACATTTTGCCTCGTTTTGAGATCTGACCAGGCATGAAGACCTGAGTTGCGGCTCGGTTCGACTGCTAAGTTTGGGTGTGTTCGTATTCCAGGAATCCGAACCCACACATCTCTAAAATAAATGCTATATCATGCAACAGGGTCGCAGGTAGGTAGGGGCAAGTGAGGTATGTGCCCCTGGTGAGGGAGGGATGAAGGTACCAGTGGGGGACCATGACTGATTAGCACCATAGAGGATCAAATGAAGGGTGATGATCGTCAGTGTGTTAAGATTTAATATTGTGTAGGCTCAATTTGTATATTGACAAGCTGGTCATGCATAGTATGCAGGGAGATGGGAGGTGGGACCAGGCAGTGCCATGAAGGCTGATGAGAAGCCGCTGCCTGACCAGACACTCAGAGAGACAAATGAGAGAATGACTTCTGCGCTGGCCCTGGATTTAAATACCCAAAATTTGGAAACAGGACTGGCTGACCAGTCCAGGTCTGGTTATGGCTTTTGGCGGGACACCCTATGTAATTTTTTTAAATAAAAACTCTATACATTAACTACACATGCAGAAACATAGACAAATCACACTGATCTGTGTATGTTTCTGGCAAACTCGCAGATCAGGAGGGTGAGTGTTTGAAACTTCAATTTCTCTGGGAGTTGCCTGTAATCTCAACCAAGATTGTAATCTCAAATATTAGTAAATTTGCAAACTGCATCTTTTTCATGAACAGTACTTCCAAGTTTGCCCGCTGGTGAGAAGATTCAAGTTTGCGATCTTACCAGAGTTTTACGAGTGAGATTAAAGAACTCTCTCCCACACTCACCAGAGTTTACCTTTAGTAAATTTGCAAGATGAAAAACATGCCTACACTCACCCAAGATTGCAATCTCAACCGAACTCGAATCTTAGTAAATTTACCCCTCACAGTTTTAAAACATTCTTCAGACCTGTTTAAGCTTCCTAAAGGGGACTTATTCTTCTTGATGACTTCACCCAGCAGAAATGGTGGTCTGTCTGTTTACAGCCATATGAAGGCTTATCTCAGGTTACCTTTGTAAGTCAGGTACAGATCAGCACTTTCTGTTCACACTGACATGGTCTCTGAACCACAATCAGATGAGAAGAAATTAGTGCACATCATTGCCTTTCTCTAACCCCTTTTGCTGTGACAATGTTCTATAGTATTGCTCTGGTGTTCCTGCATGCTTCTAGGATGGAGACAGGGAGGTAACAAAAAGAAAATGTATGAGGTGCAGGGTGAAGCATAGGACAAGTTCTACTATTGTATGGCAGTCACAACTACTCTTCTGTATTATATGGTAGTGACTGATGCTCTCTGTATCATATGGTGCTAATGATCTCTGTATTAACTATATAATGGTCAGTGATGCCCTCTACATTATATAGTAGTCACTGATGCTCTCTATATTATATCACGGTCACTGACACTTTGTTTTATATGGTGGTCACTGAAGCTTACAGTATATCGCGGTTAGTGCAGTTCTATGTATTATATGGCAGTCACTGGTGCTTGCTGTATTATATGGCAGCCACAGATGCTCTCTGTATTATAGAGTATGGTGGTTACTTATGCTCTCTGTATTATAAGGTGGTCACTGATGCTCTATATATTATATGGCAGTCACTGATTTGAGTATTTGAGAATTAGTCCTGGGAGAAAGAAAGTCTTTCTTTACCCTTGCAATAATCTAACCCTTACAGTTTATGAACTGAAGCTTGCATTTTTCACTTACTGCCAAAACCACATCCACTCCTTTATAGGTCACAGCTAAGGTCTTCACTGAACTTGGGCTATTCAGCTCACATGTACTGTAAACAGGTCTGACTTTATTTTAAGAATGGCACTCTGCACACTTTTTATTAGAGATGTTCGCATACCCCATGTTTTGGTTTTGGTTCTAAATCATCATCATGTTTTGGTTTTGGATTTGGCAAAACCATCCTTAATTGCTCTGGTTTTGGTTTTCTTTAAAAAATTATAAACAGCTAAAATCTTGTAACTTTAACCTGTTTTTGTTTCTATAGTATTATTATCAGTATTATTATTCATTTCCCATAATTTGCAGTAAATTTTGACCTCACTGCACCTGAAATCACGAGGGAGAGACTTATATGCAATCCAAAATTAGTGAGATCTAGTTTTTAGATCCGAGTTCTAAACTTGTGAAAAGAACATAGTCAAAACTCTGTTCTACTCGGAAGCCCCAAATTGATCCAAGCCACGACTCAATTTGACTAAGAACCCCAAAGTTTGGGTGTGTTCAGTTTTCAGCAAAACCGACCGCTCATCTCTATTTTTTATGTAATTGACCTAATTTATCAAATTGTAAGCTTACGAGCAGGGCCCTCTTACCCTTATATATGTCTTTTATGTATGTATGTCTTTTACAACACAGTATAATGTTAATGTTGATTCAAATTGTAAAGTGCGACGGAATTTGCTGCGGTATATAAGAAACTGTTAATAATAATAATAATAATAATATTAAATAATGTATGCAGTATACATGATGCACCTCACAACACCTTTGTGTTCTCCCAGTGTTATGTAGTTTATATCCAGGCGGTTGGTAAGCCGGCACTCAGAATGTCGGAGTCCCTATACCAGTCATAATCCTGATGCCAACATCCCGACCGCCAGCATCCCGATGGTAAGTATTGGGGTTAGGGTGAGAGTTAGGGTTAGGCACTAGAGGGAGTGTTAGGTTTAGGCTGCAGGGGGGAAGGGCTAGGTTTAGGCTGCAGGGAGGATGGGTTAGGTTTAGGGGTATGGTTAGTGTTAGGATACTTACCAGCAGGCGTTGGTATCCCAACCCTGTCAGGATGCCGATGTTGGGATTATGAGCACCAGGATCCTATACGCCAGCATCCTGTACCCAAACCCTCCCAGAATATAAAAAGATCTGTGCCTCCTTTGGCACTTGGAAAACCATAAACAAAACACTTTGTACTTCAAAAACACACAAAACATCAAACACACAAAAGTGAAGAGTGTAAGAAAGACAATTCCAACATTCCCTAACTCTCAAGATTAATGTAAAACATAAATCAAGCAAATCCAAGCAGCATTTTAGGAGAAAAATGTAAAAGTTACAATTATGAAGTGGGGTGGTTCTAAAGGTGTAATATGTTGGACTTTGAAATAACATCTGTACTCTTCTCATTATACTAAGTTTTAGATTGTTTCACAAACCCACATAACTGTGGGCAGATGGACCTTCCTGGGCAGTTGCAAGTAACAGAAAGTAGACTATAAAATTACACAATGAGGGTCCATGTTTTTTGTGTTTTTTAAATTTCCTTTATGGATGATTACTGAAAAAAAAAGCTTACATTACGGGAGATATGAAAGTCATGTATATTTTGAGATAAACATCAATCCATATAATGTCAAAACTCTTAACTCAGGACTTTTAAATTAGACGAGGTCACTGGATGCATATCATAGGTTTAGTTGTTCATTAAGATGTCAGATTGGCCTGTGTATGGACTGTTCCTTGTGTCCTTGAAGACTGTAACCTACAGTATATACTGTATGGATTTATTAATCTTATAAATCAGACATATGTTTCTCTTGTGTCAGCCAGGTAAAAGCATTAAAATGTTTACAGACAAGAAAGCTGCATTGCATAAATTACAACATGTGTCCAATAATACGTCAAGGAAATTTCTATTTTAAATACTGTAGGTGGCTTGAGGCGTACTAAAGCTGTTTGAATAGTACAATATTTACAAAAATAACACATAAAGCCATGACTCTAATAATATTAATAGTACGACAAATATTGCTTGCATTATTCATAGCAATACAATCCATTGTTTTGCATTTTAAAGCTTATGAAGTATGAGATTTATTAAGCTTTTGCCAATTCTCATTTCAAGCTTTTTAGACGTCTTCTCTCTACTGTATGTAGCAAATGACTTGCATCCTCGATCTGCCTTCAGGCAATGAGGGAAAAAATATAATAAAATGGTTTGACAGATTACCATTTATATTCAACATGACAGGAAATTATGTAGGTTTTCTGAGCTTGTTCTCAGGTTATATTAATTGAAAGAAATCCTCCTGATGTGGAGTCAAATGAAGTGGTACAATGTTAATGGAAGATGTGCCTCAGGATAATTATGCAACTCACGGAACACTTATCATTTCAAAGTGGACTGCTGTCATGGATGAAAGTGTCTGGGAATGTAATCATAATAAAATATCTGGGACTGTCCCAAGAAAATTGGGGCTAATCCTGGTTTTGTTTTTATTACAGTGTCATAAGATGAAGGATCATTTATGTAACATAAAAATGGAGACCTGCAATTCTGCTTTATGTGTGCAAAATGTGCCCTATTGCCAGTTTATCACCACTCAAGGCGCACTTCCACTTTACTGTCCTGTGAACTGGCCCATAAAATTAACCTGCCCCTAGCGTTGTGTGTTTGTAGAGCAATATATATATATATATATATATATATATATATCAATTTCCAATAAGGAGGCACTCACAGGCTGAATAGACGTGAAAAATTCTAATGCTTTATTGCATTAGTGCAATAAAGCATTCGAATTTTTCACGTCTATTCAGCCTGTGAGTGCCTCCTTATTGGAAATTGGTATATGAAGGGGATCCTAAGCCTCAGGGTGAGCACCGCAGCAAGGTATTCCTCACAGTGAAGGATTGCCGGTAATATGGATTTTATATATATACTGTCAGGTCCCAAATTATTGGGACATTGACAGAATTTTCAGATTTTGGCCTCTATTCACCACCACAATGGCTTTGAAATGAAACAAACAAGATGTGCTTTAACTGCAGACTTTCAGATTTAATTTGAGGGTAATTACATCCAAATCGGGTGAACGGTGTAGGAATTACAACAGTTTCAATATGTGCCTCCCACTTTTTAAGGGCCAAAAGTAATGGGACTATCAACTCAAAAGCTTTTTCATGGACAGGTGTGGGCTATTCCCTCATTATTTCATTATCAATTAAGCTTGTAAAAGGTCAGGAGTTGATTCTAGGTGTGACATTTGCATTTGGATTCAGTTGCTGTCAACTATCAATATGAGATCCAAAGAGCTGTCACTATCAGTGAAGCAAGCTATCATTAGGTGAAAAATCAAAACAAACCCATCAGAGAGATAGCAAAAACATTAGGTGTGGCCAAATCAACTGTTTTGAACATTCTTAAAAAGAAAGAACGCACCGGAGAGCTCAGCAACACCAAAAGACCCGGAAGACCACGGAAAACAGCTGTGGTGGATGACAAAATAATTATTTCCCTGCTGAAGAAAAACCCCTTCATAACAGTTGGCCAAATCAAGAACACTCTCCAGGAAGTAGATTTATATGTGTCAACGTCAACAATCAAGAGAAGACTTCACAAGAGTGAATATAGAGGGTTCACCACAAGATGCAAACCATTGGTGAGCCACAAAAACAGGAAGACCAGATTACAGTTTGCCAAACAACATCTAAAAAAGCCATTACAGTTCTTGAACAACATCCTATGGACAGATGAGACAAACATCAACTTGTACCAGAGTGATGGGAAGAGAAGAGTATGGAGAAGGAAAGGAACTGCTCATGATCCAAAACATACCACCTCATCATTGAAGCATGGTGAAATCCGAACCCCCCAGAGGCCCCGATCCGAGGCCGATCCGAGTCAGGCTCATCTTTTCCCGCCTTACTCGGATCTGAAATCGAGGCAAAACTTTATCATCCCGGCTTCCAGGTCTCGCAGGTTTTGGATTCTATATAAGGTACCCGCGTCGGCGCCATTTTCTCACGTGGCTGTGGACAGTGAAGAGGGAGGGTGGGAGTAAGGGCTGGCTGAGCTGTGTAGTGTAGTGTAGTGCAGTGTAGTGTTGTGCTGTGCTGTGCTGCACTGTGCTGCTGTTGTCCATAGGGGCTGTGTCCACTCCTCCAAAGTCCATAGGGGCTGGCTGTGTTGTGCTGTGCTGCTGTTGTCCATAGGGGCTGTGGCCACTCCTCCAAAATCCATAGGGGCTGGCTGTGTTGTGCTTTGCTGCTGTTGTCCATAGGTGCTGTGTCCACTCCTCCAAAATCCATAGGGGCTGGCTGGGCTGTGTTGTGCAGTCAGTTGTCCATAGGGGCTGTGTCCACTCCAAAGTCCTGTGTAGTGTCCCAGTACTAAAGGGGTGCTGTAGTGTTGTCCAGGGGGTGCTCTGTCCATCAGGGGTGCTCCCCCCAAGTGCAAAAAATAATATTTTTTCTGTGTTTGTGAATTTTGTGTGGAGTAGCCGCACGTGCATCAACAAAGTAGCGTCAAGCGTGCGCCTGTGTCATAAGTAAAGGGCCGGCTGGCTCGTCCGTTAAATGGTGCTGTAACCCCTAAAGTGCACTCCAAATAATATTTTTTTTATTCTGTGTTTGTGAATTGTGTGCGCAGTACCGCACGTGCATCAACAAAGTAGCGCCAAGCGTGCGCCTGTGTCATAAGAAAAGGGCCGGCTGGCTCATCTGTTAAAGGGTGCTGTAACCCCCAAAGTGCACTCCAAACAAAATAAAAAATAATTTTCTGTGTTTGTGAATTGTGTGCACTGTGGCCGCACGGTTATCAACAAAGTAGCGCCAAGCGTGCACCTGTGTCATATGTAAAGGGCCGACTGGCTTGACCATTAAATGGTGCTTTAACCCCCAAAGTGTACGCCAAACAAAAAAAATATATATTTTCTGTGTTTGTGAATTGTGTGCACTGTGGCCACACGTGCATCAACAAAGTAGCGCCAAGCGTGTGCCTGTGTCATAAGTAAAGGGCCGGCTGTCTCATCTGTTAAAGGGTGGTGTAACCCCCAAAGTGCACTAGAAAAATTTTAAAAAAATTATTTTTTTGTGTTTGTGAATTGTGTGCACAGTAGCCGCACGTGCATCAAAAAGTAGTGCCAAGCGTGCGCCTGTGTTATAAGTAAAGGGCCGGCTGGCTCATCTATTAAAGGGTGGTGTAACCCCCAAAGTGCACTCCACAAAAAATAAACAATTCTTCTTTTTTTTCTGTCTTTGTGAATTGTGTGCACAGTAGCTGCACGTGCATCAACATAAGTAAATGGCTGGCTGGCTTGACCGTTAAAGGGTGCTGTAACCCCCAAAGTACACTCCAAACAAAATAAAAAATTATTTTCTGTGTTTGTGAATAGTGTGCACTGTGGCTGCACGTGCATCAACAAAGGAGCTGCGCCAAGCGTGCGCCTGTGTCATAAGTCTTTTAAAGGGTGGTGTAACCCCCAAAGTGCGCTCCACAAAAAATAAACAATTCTCTTTTTTCTGTGTTTGTGTGTGAAATGTATGCAAAGTAGCTGCACGTGCATCATCAAAGGAGCAGCGCCAAGCGTGCGCCTGTTTCCCATAGGTATGTTAAAGGGTAGTGTAACCTCCAAAGTGCACTCCAACAAAAAGAAAAAATTTTCTTCTGTGTTTGTGAATTGTCTGCACAGTACATGCATCCTCAAAGCAGCAGTGCCAAGCGTGCGCCTGTTTCCCATAGGTCTGTTAAAGGGTGGTGTAACCCCCAAAGTGCGCTCCAACAAAAATAAAATAATCTTCTTTTTTTCTGGTTGTGTGTGAAATGTATGCGCAGTGGCTGCACCTGCATCCTCAAAGCAGCAGCGCTAAGTGTGCGTCTGTATGTTAAAGGGTGGTGTAACCCCCAAAGTGCGCTCCACAAAAAAAAACAACTTTTTTTTCTGTCTTTGTGAATTGTGTGCATTGTAGCTGCACGTGCATCAACAAAGGAGCAGCGCCAAGTGTGCGCCTGTGTCCCATAAGTAAAGAGCTGGCTGGCTCATTTCTTAAAGGGTGGTGTAACCCACAAAGTGCACTAGTCTCCAACAATAATACAAAATTATTTTCTGTGTTTGTGTGCGCCTTAGCCGCACGTATATATCAATATAATATAAATGGAGGACCAAACTTTCTCCGATAAAAATAAAATAGGGAAAGATCAAGAACCACTTCCTCCTAGTGCTGAAGCTGCTGCCACTAGTCATGACATAGATGATAACATGCCATCAACGTCGTCTGCCAAGGCCGATGCCCAATGCCATAGAAGAGGGCATATACAATCCCAAATGACAAAGTTCAGGAAAAAAACCTTAAAAAAACATTTAAATCATCTGAGGAGAAACGTAAACTTGCCAATATTCCAGTTACGACATGGAGTGGCAAGGAATGGCTAAGGTCTTTCCCTATGTTCATAACTAGTGGTTCAGCTTCACAAGACGATGGAAGCCCTCATCCCGCTAAAAAAATCAAACAATTTAAGCTGGCAAAAGCACAGCGAAGAACTGTGCGTTCTAAGAAGATATCACAAATTCCCAAGGAGAATCCAAGTGTGGTGGCGGTTGCGATGCCTGACCTTCCCAGCACTGGACGGGAAGAGGTGGCTCTTTCCACCATTTGCATGCTCTCTGCAAGTGCTGAGAGGAGCACCCACAGTCCACTTGCTGATATGCAAATTGAAGATGTCACTGTTGAAGTACAACAGGATGAGGATATTGGTGTAGCTGGTGATGAGGAGGAAGTTGGCAAGGAGGATTCTGATGGTGATGTGGTTTGTTTAAATCAGGCTCTGGGGGAGACAGTTGTTGTCTGTGGGATGAAAAAGCCCATCACGGTCATGCCTCGGCAGAAGACCAAACATTCCACCTCTTTGGTCTGGCAATATTTCTATCCAAATCCGGACAACAACTGTCTTGCCATATGTACCATATGTAAAGGTGAAATAAGTAGGGGTAGGGACATTAACCACCTAGGAACATCCTCCCTTATACGTCACCTGCAACGCGTTCATAAAAAGTTACTAACAAGATCAGAAACTTTGGCTAAGACCGTAAGCAGTCCAGGGACACCTAAATCCCTTCGTCCTGTTGTATCCAAGCACCTGCAAACCACACCGTCAACTCCCTCCTCGTCAATTTCCTCCTTAGTCAGGATCAGAAGTAGTCCTGCAGGCCATGTCACTGGCATGACTGACTCTCCTATCCTGGATTCCTCTGGAGGATCCTGCATTGCTACGCCTACTGCTGCTGCTGCTGCTGTTGCTGCTGGGAGTCGTTCATCATCCCAGAGAGGAAGTAGGAACACCACTACTTTTACTAAACAATTGACCCTCCAACAGTCCTTAGCGAGGAGGATGAAGTACAACAGCAGTCATCCTGAAGCAAAACATATAACTGAGGCCTTGACTGCTATGTTGGTGTTAGACGTGCGTCCAGTATCCACCATTAGTGCAGTGGGATTTAGACAATTGATGGAGGTAATGTGTCCCCGGTTCCAAATCCCATCTAGATTCCACTTCACTAGGCAGGTGATACTGAGACTGTACAGAAACGTCAGAAAAAGTGTCCTCAGTGTCCTGAAAAATGCAGTTGTACCCAATGTCCACTTAACCATGAACATATGACTGTGACAGCCCACAAGGTAGATGTATCACCTTATACAGCAACAACAGCAGCATCACCAGTAGCAGCATCTCAGAAACGCCAGCTTGTTCCAAGGCAGGCTATGCTGTGTATCACCGGTTTCAGTAAGAGGCACACCGCAGACAATCTCTTAGAGAAACTGAGGGAAATCATCGCCCAGTGGCTTACCCCACTTAGACTCTCCTGGGGATTTGTGATATCTGACAACACCACCAATATTGTGCAGGCATTACATCTGGGCAAATTCCAGCACGTCCCACGTTTTGCTCATACAATAAATTTGGTGGTGCAGAATTTTCTGAAAAGCGACAGGGGCATGCAGGAGACGCTTTGGGTGGCCTGAAAAATTTCTGACCACTTTCGCCATTCAGCGACTGCGTGCCGAAGACTGGAGCGCCAGCAAACACTCTTGAACCTGCCCTGCCATCACCTGAAGCAAGAGGTTGTGACGCGGTGGAACTCAACCCTCTATATGCTTCAGAGGATGGAGGAGCAGCAAAAGGCCATTCAAGCCTATACATCCATCTATGACATAGGCAAAGGAGCGGGTATGCATTTGACTAAAGCACAGTGGAGAATGATTTCCGTGTTGTGCAAGGTTCTCCAGCCCTTCAAATTTGCCACACGTGAAGTCAGTTCAGACACTGCCAGCTTGAGTCAGGTCATTCCCCTCATCAGGCTTTTGCAGAAGCAGCTGGAGAAAGTTGCCAGGATTCAAGGGTGGTCAATCTGTTGAAATCAGACCACAACATTTTGGCCACCGTGTTCGATCCTAGGTTTAAAGCCTATGTGGTGTCTCTCTTTCCGGCCGACACAAGCCTGCAGAGATGCAAAGACCTGCTGGTGAAAACACTGTCAGCTGAAGCGGAACGTGACACGTCAACAGCTCCTTCTTCATTTTCTCCCACAACTGGGGCTGCCCGGAAAAAACTTAGGTATCCTAAGCAACCCACTGGCGGTGATGCAGGGCAGGCAGGACCAAGTTTGGACATCTGGTCCGGACTGAAGGACCTGGCAACAATTTCTGACATGTCTACTGTCTCTGCATATGATACTGTCACCATTGGCAGAATGGTGGAGGAATACATCAGTGACAGCATCCAAGTAGGCATGTCAGACAGTCCTTACCTGTACTGGCAGGAAAAAGAGGCAATTTGGAGGCCCCTGTACAAACTGGCTCTATTTTACCTGAGTTGCCCCCCCTCCAGTGTGTACTCCGAAAGAGTGTTTAGTGCAGCTGGGAACCTTGTCAGCGAAAGGCATAGGAGGTTGCTTCCACAAAATGTGGAGATGATGATGTTCATAAAAATGAATTATCAACTCTTCCAGGGAGACCAGCCTCCAGAACGTACAGAGGGACCTGTGGTGGTGGATTCCAGTGGGGATGAATTAATACTGTGTGAGGATGAGGATGTACACAACACTGAAGAGGGTGAGGAATCGGTGGATGAGGAGGATGAGGATGACATCTTGCCTCCGTAGAGCCTGTTTGTGCAGGGACAGATTAATTGCCAGCTTGTTTTGTGGGGGCCCAAATGAACCAATCATTTCAGCCACAGTCATGTGGCAGACCCTGGCACTGAAATGATTGGTTTGTTAAAGTGTGCATGTCGTGTTTATAAAACATAAGGGTGGGTGGGACTGGCCAAGGACAATTCCATCTTGCACCTCTTTTATTTCTTTGCATTTTGTACTGTTTGGGGCCTAGTTTTTTCAAACTGCCATCCTGTCTGCCACTGCAGTGTCACTCCTAGATGGACCACGTGTCTGTGCCGCCTACTCTTGTCGCTTAGCATAGTCATCCAGCTACCTCGGTGCAACCTTTTGGACATAAAAACACTATTGTGAGGTGTGAGGTGTTCAGAATTGACTGGAAATGAGTGGAAATTAAGGTTATTGAGGTAAATAATAGCATAGGAGCAGAAAAACCCACAAATTCTGTGATTTTAGCTGTTATTATGCTTTTTAAAAAAAATACAGATCCATAACACAAAACCCAGTACCCAAAACACGGAAGGGTGGTTTTGGCAAAACCAATCCAGATCCGAAACACGAAGAAAGATCAAGATCCAAAACCAACCAAAACACAAACACAAAAAATGGCCGGTGTACATCCCTAATATATATATATATATATATATATATATACTTCCCATCGGTGTGGCACTCCTGGACGACATCACTCACTCAGACAGCGGCATAATACGGCAACGTTTCAGTGCCTATTTATTGGTGTGGCACTTTCATCAGGATGACAATATACAACAATGTTTCCTACCTTAATATAGGCAAGCACCAGGTGAACGCCATTGCTAATTGCGGGACCTCGCACCCGAACAGCGGCGCATATGGGATGACGTCATCAAGCCCCGACTCACACGTGGGTATAGACGTCATGTACGTGCACACCATCACCATGGCAACATCATAAACAAAAGCATACGGCTGTAAATATAATTATACAACATATAAAACCATATGGTTTGCTGAACATATCACCTATAGCAAATATTTAATATATCACACGGCACTAACATATAGTAACGTGCAAAGCGCTACACATAGATATTAATAGTAATAGCTACAACAGCGACCAATCATAGTATGCTATATTACTACATATATAATATTTAAGGCATATATTATCACACATATATTGTAAAACATGTATATGGTATGTATATTCACAACCTAGGAACAACATCATAAATTCTACCAATTTTAATACACTACCCATAAAGCAGGTATAGGCATAGCAAGCAGCTCCTAATAATATACTGCTCATCACACGTAACTCACGTGGACCTATATCGTGTTACAGCAAAAAATAACCTACTATTCAGATGGTATGTATATATAGCTCCGCAATATGTCTTTATTAAGCTCGTACTATAAGAATAACCCACATAACCTATCTACATATTCACCTAATCCATATGGCAGATGCCTGCCCCATATTACGTATCCAGGTAACCAACGTGCGTAAGCTACTATAGCATGGAAAAACAAATTAATAAATAAAGAACTGTCAACTAACATGGTGTCAAGGGACCTTGGCTAACCAATAATAGTATATATTAGTCCTTTACAGGCAGGAATTCATGCCCAAATGCTCATTAAGTCCCCTAGGGTGCATGGTACCGAGTCTATAGATCCATCAGTCTCTCTGCGTAACAACATCAGTGGTCAATTACCCCCTCTAATAGATTGCGGGATGTGGTCTATCATACGATACCTAAGGGAGGCTAATTGGTGTGATAGTTTACAAAAATGCCTAGCTACCGGCTGTTCACTGTCCCCACTTATGATAGCTGCACGTATTGCAGACCGATGAGCTGCCATTCTCTCCTTAAAGGCCGTTCGGTCTTACCCAGGTATGACAGACCACATGGGCATATTATCTGGTAAATCACATACTTAGAATTACAAGTGAGACGATGTCTAATTGTAAAGGCTTTTCCAGTATGAGGATGATAGAAAACTTCACCCGAAATAAGGTATCGACACGTTGTGCATGAGCATTTAATACATCCCTTTTTGCTGCTGAGAAAATTAAATTTGGGGTTCCCCATTGAGCTAATGTTCGTTTTTACCAGAATGTCTCTAAGATTACGACTCCGAGTGTAACATGGCATTAATCTAGTATCTATCAATTGTAGTTCCCTGTCAGATTGAACAATAGGCCATAATTTTTTTGTAGTACGTCTAATAGCCTGACTAGCCACATTGTACTCAGTAACTAAAGGTATAAAAGGTTTCTCTTGTTTTTTCGAATGATTCTTCATCAACAAGGTTTTTCTATCAAGTTTGCTTACTTTGGGCCTGATTCAGAGCCGGACGCAAGTGGCTGCTTGTTCGCTCCGAGTGATGTTTGCCCAACTGCGCATGCGTATGGATCATAATACGCATGCGCGAACCAGTCAGTGCGGCCGAAAATCGTTTGTTCGCTAAATTGCTAATGCCTGCTATTTTGATTGACAGAATGAGGCATTTGTGAGTGGTAACAGGGGAAGGTGCTTGAAAATGGGGAGTGGAGATCCGAACGCAGGCAAGCTTAAAGGTCAAAACGGGCGTTTTATGGGTGTGCATAATTAATACAGCAGCGTCATTGACCACGTCACTGGGTTATTTTATAGCCAGAACTGCTCGCAAAATTGTGGTAGCAAAAACCAACCCCAAGAATAGCGAGCAGTTCATACCCTGGTCGATGTACTCGATTAATCTAATAAATAGCGGACATGACGTAGGATGCGAGCGGCCAGGGGGCGTAGATTCCCAAAAAACGACCGCAAGTTTTGTACGCTCGTTCAGACCTAGAGGCGTGAACAGACCGCAAGCAGCAAACGGTTCATTTGAATAGCCACCCCTATTTTCTTGACGAGCGAACGCAAATAGCGTCCGGCTCTGAATCAGGTCCTTTATCTTTGGCTTGTTGCAACAAATACATACTATAACCTCTTGCTAGGAATTTATCAATAAGTGTATCCATCTGTTGTTCAACTAACGCTGGATCAGAAGTAATTCTCTTGATGCGTAGCATTTGGGAATACGGTAATCCCATTTTCAGGGATGTCGGGTGGAAACCTGACATATGTAACAGATTGTTACGATCTGTAGGTTTATAGTAAATAGAAGTTTCTATTTTACCCTCATTCAACCAAATCTGTACGTCAAGGAATGTAATGGTCTCATTACTGATATTGTATGTAAATTTTACAGGATGATCGCATGCATTATGCTCCTCAATTACATTGCCTAATTCTTCATTCGTGCCACGCCAAATAATAAGCAGGTCATCTATATACCTACAGTACATCACAATCTTAGGAGCAACTCTAGGATTGCCCCAAAAAATATCATGTTCAACCTCAAACATAAAAATGTTAGCGTACGATGGGGCCACACTTGACCCCATCGCACAGCCAATAAGCTGCAAAAAGAACCGACCATCGAACATGAAAACATTTTTGGTAAGAATCATTCGCAATAATTCTATACATAGATTTAAATCTGGCCCCTGATACAAATGGTGACCTGTAAGGAATCGTTTCACTGCTGCCATTCCCATTTCGTGGGGTATAATGGTATAAAGACTATTAACGTCAATGCTACACAAATGGATCTCTCCTTCCAGTATAGGTAAGTCTTGCAATTTAGTAAGCAGCAAAGTAGTGTCTAACAGGAACGTAGGATGTTGTTGGATACAAGGTTGAAATAATGAGTCCAAGTATATTGATATTGGCTGAAATAACGAATTCACTGCCGCTATTATAGGGCGGCCAGGGGGGTTCACCATTGATTTATGAATTTTAGGAGTAGTATATAATATAGGTACCACCGGGAAGTTCGGAACCAATACATCTGCCAATTTCTTAGATATTATTCCCTCTTTCACAGCCATTTCTAGGAAGGTTCCATGGACCTCTTCTATGAACTCTAATCTTTAGTTTTTTCCATAGATTTTCAATTGGATTCAAGTCTGGTGATTGGCTGGGCCATTCTAGCAGCTTTATTTTATTTCTCTGAAACCAATTGAGAGTGTCCTTGGCTGTATTTTTGGTATCATTGTCTTGCTGAAATGTCTACCCTTGTTTCATCTTCAGCATCCTGATAGATGGCAGCAGATTTTTATAAAGAATGTCTCGGTACATATTTCCATTCATCCATCCCTAAATTACTTAAAGTATGCCAGTACCATATGCTGAAAAACAGCGCCACACCATGATGTTCCCACCTCCAAACCTCACTGTTGGTATGGTGTTTTGGGGGTGATGTGCAGTGCCATTTCTCCACCAAACATGGTGTGTATTTTGGCATCCAAAGAGTTAAATTTTGGTCTCATCTGACAAGACTATATTCTCCCAGAATTTCCCAGGCTTGTCCAAATGTTGTGCAGCAAACTTTAAACGAGCTTCAACATGCTTTTTCTTCAGCAATGGAGTCTTGCTTTGGTGAGCGTGCATACAGGCCATGCCAGTTGAGTGCATTCTAGTAAAAGAGGGGAGGTCTGTGCTAGTACGAGAATTATAGAAGTTAGTTTTACTACCTGAGCCAGCGGACTCAGTATGATTGACCCTCCAAATCCTGACAGCAGCATCCTGGCAGCAGTGAAAATCTTGATTGTCCCATGGTAAGTATTTCCTACCCTATTCTACCCCCTAACCCTAAGCCTCCCTTAGGGGTGCCTAAACTAACCTCCACCCCAAGTGCCTAACCATAATCCCCCCTCTAAGTACCTAAACTTAACACCCCCTTCCCTGCCGCCTAAACCTAAGTCCCCCAGGGCGGGTGCCTAACCCTAAACTCCCCCGGGGTTGCCTAACCCTAACCCTCCCTTCCCCTAGCCTAACCCTAAACTCCCAGGGGCGTGCTTAACCCTAAGTCCCCCCCGGGAACCCTAAACCTATCCGTCCCCCAATGGCTGCCCGCGCCCAGCGCCCAGTTTACCTTTGGTCGGTAAGCCAGGTGTAGGGCTCTCGGTATAGGTAAAATGACAGGCATCAGGATTTCGATGCCTGTCATTTAACCCCTCATTCTGTCAACGCTATCAGGCGGTCTAAATTTACTAATTAGTGATTACTGCCTTAATAACATTGTCTGCATTTAGTCCACAGGGTTTTAGGGTTTTCGGGCTGAAAATCCATTTTAGTTCATCTTGGTTCAACACCTTCTCGAAGTCTCCCCCCCTCCGTTTCTTTTCATTTAGGGAAATCCCTAGGAATTTTACTCCCTGTGGATTCTGATTATGTTTCTCCTTAAAGTGTTTTGAAAGGTTATGTGTGTCTAATCCTTTTCTCTCATTATGAATGTGTTCCGAGATTCTCACTTTTAGTTTCCGTGTAGTCCTACCTACGTACTGTAGTCCACAGGGACATTCAATCAAGTAAACCACACCCTGTGCTGTTGCAGCTGATATTTTGTTTAATCTTGTAGGTTATATTAGTGGAAGTGGATCTAAATTGTTCTATCCTCTTGGTTGTGCTGTTCCCAATCTTGCAGTTTAGGCAAGTTCCACAATAGCATAACCCCTCCCTTATATTGGTATGATGTAATGTAGTTTGAACCAATTTGTCCATTTTAAAATGGTTCTTCACTAGTCTTTGTTTCAAATCTTGGGCCTTCCTGTAAATAATCTTGGGGTTGTCTGGCAATATGTCTGCTAAGATCTCGTCTTCCAGTAGTACATGCCAGTGTCTGTTCAAAATCTGTTTCAATTTCCTTGTGTCTTTATTGTATTTGGTAATGAATGCAGGTTTGTATGGTCTGCTTATCCCCTCTTATCTCTCCTTGTATTGGTGTAATGTACTCTTATCCATCTCCCCCACTTTCTGGCATGCTTCACCTACCAACCACCTGTCATATTTCTTCAAATTGATCTTTCATGGCCTAACTCTGAATTTGATAGTTTTCTATTCTGGTGCAGTTCCTCCTTATCCTGGTGAATTGGCTCACAGGTATACTCGGGAGTCAATTTGGGTGGTGGCCACTACTATAAAGGATGTAGCTGTTAACATCTATGGGTTTGATTTATGTCTTTGTGTGTAGTTGACTATCTTCAATGTACAATGTTATGTCCAAAAAATTCACTTTTGTTTTAATGTAAGCTGTCATAAACTTAAAATTTTGGATGTTGTTGTTGATATGTTCCAAAAACTTATGTAGTGTATGTTCATCCACCTTCCATATGAAGAATATGTCATCTATAAATCTTATCCATAGGACTAGATTTGCACCAAAGGTATGCCCAGACCAGATGTTGTTGTCCTCCCAGTGGCTCATGAACAGATTTGCATAGCTCAGCACAAATCTAGTCCCCATCGCGGTCCCTGTTACTTGACGAAGTGGTGTCCCCCAAACCAAAAGTAATTATGTTTCAATATATAGTGTATGGCCTGCACAATGAATTGGACCTGTTCCTGCTGTAGAGTGTCATCCTGAGTCAGGTAATAATGTACTGCCTATAGTCCTTGTTTGTGATCTATCTCTGTGTACAAGGACATAATGTCACTTGTACACAGTCAGAGATCATCTTCCCATTGTACCTTCTCAATGGTTCTCAATATGTCTGTTGTGTCCCTTATGTATGATTCGTGCTCCTTCACATATGGCTGCAGAAAAGTGTTTAAATATATTGATAGATTTGATTAAATCGAATCTATTCCATGATAATATAGGTCGGCCTGGGGGTTGTGTGGTATTCTAGTGAACTTTCTGTAAGTAATAGAACACTGGCATCACATGCAGCCACATGTGAAGGAGCATGAATCATACATAAAGGACATGACAGACACATTGAGAACTATGGAGAAGGTTCAAAAGAGTGAATGATTTTGAAAAGGACCACACTTTTGAATGATTATATGTGAAAAATACTATACTTAGTATGAATGTGATATACTAAAGAGCGAAAGCTTTGACAAGGAACACAGAAGTCATTCACAGCTGGATAACAATGCAATTTAGGAGTAAATGACAGTGCAGGCAGGCATATTCTCTGACTGTTTGGAATGGGGTATATAAGGAGCAGAGTTACTTACTGGACAGAAAAAAGTATTGCTTCCTATATCACTGCAGTTTCAGATATTACTGCAGAACAGAAATCTGTGAATAACATAAATAACTGTCAAGCAGAAATCTCTGCATACTAACGTTGGAGACCATGGCATATGAAAATGTGCTTGGAGGAAATAAGTGTCAATGCAGGTACAGTGTAACAGTTGATCCTCCTCCGACTTACTGATTCTCTGTAGGAGCTCTGCCTGCCCCCGACTGGTACATATCAGCCTGTGCCTTCAAATGAGTGAAGTTTTAGGCACTGGAAGACACCCTGAGTGAATTTACTTAAACCAAAATTTCAAATTAAAGACTCCACTGCCTATTTGGTGTGCACCATGCAGAGAGTGTGTGTGTTTGTGTGTGTGTAAAATCATGACTCTAAGTTGTATGAACAAGGCTGCTAATAAAAAAGTGCAATTCAATAAAAAACCAAGACTGGCTAATAAAAGACAGAGAAAGGAGTTTAGTTACAAAGCTCTGAGTCATAAAAACCAGGACTTCTG
The DNA here is from genome assembly GCA_031769625.1 of Taudactylus pleione. Classification (NCBI taxonomy): domain Eukaryota; kingdom Metazoa; phylum Chordata; class Amphibia; order Anura; family Myobatrachidae; genus Taudactylus; species Taudactylus pleione. The sequence goes on along the minus strand of JAUIMM010000324.1, from coordinate 7,694,851 downwards.
ATCCTGTTTATGCCCGATATTTAAAAGGGCAATGCTTTTACTAACAGTGGGCCTGATTCAGCAATGAACGCAAAGGAGAGGACGCATGCACTCGGCTGATGTTTTCACACTGCGCATGCGTATGCATCGCACTGAGCGTGCACGAACTAGCTTGTGCGATTGGGTAAGGGTATGCAGACTGACAAGAAGTGCTGTTTGTGGGTGGTGATGGGGTGGTGTCAGGTGAACACAGGTGTGCCTGTGTGTTGGGACGCCATTATAGGGGCATGCATAATTAAGGCATTGCGGCGACATATGCAGCCAGACAACTCGATGCACACAGGGAGTGGCCAAAATCCTGCACGACATCAGGTCTACCTCTATTGTGCATATGGTTCTGATGGTTCTCGATGTTACCAATGTTTCCACTGTCTTGTGGACTACTCAGGCTTTGAGCAAAGGGAAGTGGGCGGCATTGTGTAGTGCTGTGTGTCTGCATCTTATGCTGCGGTTTCTGTGCATATGCCTTGATTAGCATATACAGTGGCCGAGTGCGTGAATTCTCTCCTTTGCATTCCTTGCTGAATCAGGCCCAGTGTTTTGCTAGTAAAAGCATTAGCTTTTTAAATATTGGGCATAAACGTAATCAGAATCGCCACAACCTGATGCTTCACAAATAAACCCCAAAGACGTAAGAGGGACCTGCTCACATGCTTACAATTTATAGGGAAATATACATTGATACACGAGAATACATGCTACATAGTGCATATCAGTCCCACCAGATTGCAGAGGTTTTTGTGGGCTGTATGATCCAGTCACACAGCAATGATGGTCTGCAGTCAGTGAGATGTGTGAGTGTATAAGAAAAAATGTGTAAAGTTATGTATGGACTGTATAGAGGGGATGTAATCTGGTAGAATAGCTTTCAGAGGCTGTGAGAGGTTCTGGAAATAGATAAGCTTGCCTGAAAAGGAGTTTTCAGGGAATGCTTGAAGGTTTGGAAACTAGAGTAAAGGCTTTATAGAGTGACACATTAATCCAGTTCCTTTTTTGACTCTCAAGAAAATAGGGAGAAAAGAAAGGAACACTTGGAAATGAAGATTGCATGGTCAACCTATTAATACTTAATGATGGCTTAGTCCCGTTTTTCTGTTAATAGAAGTTCTCATTAGGGCTATAGGTCATGGATTAGGCCATTTCCATCGTATCACTGTACATATTGTAACACTTAAAAAAAAGACTATTTAATCCTTCTACTTTGGCAGAAGCTTGTAAATAATAGAGGAAGTGACATTTCTGTATAATGTTCACATTTCTGTATAATGGTCACAGTTTTACACACAATACATGTTAATTGCACAGTGAAATGTGTACCTCTATCTGAATTAATGTTTTCCAAAATCTGGGTATAAATTCTGTGTCACAAATGTAGGTCTCAACCCATCCTGCATACATACACGCAATTAGCAAAACATTTTCAATGTTGCAACAATTTTCATTGTTACATTTTATATTTCTTTTAATCTTTTTTATATTTCTTTTTGGATTAAAAAATATAAAATGAGGGCCCAAATGAGAGAGCTGTATATTGTTATATAAAATGTGTGATTCTTAATGCAAAACATGTCCTTGTATATAACAGAATTCATCCTTCCTTTGATAATATGTGTCAACAACTTCACGTGTCTCAATGAAAGATAAAGCAAAGCCTCCACAAATTGTATAAGTACTAGAGATGTGTGTGGAGTGGATCCCCATGTTTTGGTTTTGGTTCTAATTCATATTTTTGCCAAAACCACCCTCATATGTTTTGGTTTTGGATCTGGATTTTTTTTTAAGAAAATTGATAAAAACAGGTAAAATCCTGTAAATTGGGTTATTGTTCCTACAGATTTTTTACCTCAATAACATTAATATCCAGTAATTTCCAGTCAATTTTGACCACCTCACAGCTCACAATATTGTTCACCAATATTGACAAAAGGCTGGCTGGCTAAACTTAACAACAAACCACAGTTTAAAAGAATATAGTACATCTATGAAACATTGTGGCACAGCAGTGGCAGAGAGGATGGCAGTTTAATTAATTATACAACCCCATAAAAAGAATGTTCTCATTAATCAAAAGCTAGATCAGAGGCCCAAGGGTATGGAGGTGGAGTATGTGTGACCATGTAGTGGAATAGAGGTAAACGATTAATTGATGTTGATTGATCCATTGATTAATTGATTAATTAAGAAAATGTAAATTAAGAAGTGACCATGTTTTGCAGCAACTGAAAAGGCCATAAAAGAATACCATTTATAATGCCATGTTTATACAACTGAACAATACTAAATTAAATATGCTCCATAATTCTTAAATTTTTCTTGTTTTTTGTGAGCCACTACATTATTTCTGGTTAAAGCTACCAATGAGCTTAAGGTGGCTAACAGCATTGTAAATCATCTCTACACTGGAAAGATGTCACTATCATCCTCACCACCTTCATCAGTGTTAGCATCATAATCATCATCACACAATATTAGCTTATTCCCACTGGAATCCACAGTTACAGAAGTCTCTGTACTTTGCCGGCAAAGGTCTTCCTCATAGAATTTGTAGTTAATTTTTATGAACCTGAGTTTTTGCACATTTTGAGGAAATGGCCTCCTATGCCGATTGCTCACAAACACTCTATCTGAGTACACGCTGGAGGGTGGGCAGCTTAAGTACACCAAAACCAGTTTGTACAATGGTCTCCAAATTGCATTTTTCCTCCCAGAAATCAAGAGGACTGTGTGACATTCTAATTTGTACATTGTCATTAAAATAATCCTCCACCCTCCTATTGATGATTAGTGTATCATATTAAATCAATGTAGAGGTGTCAATAATTGTGGGAAAATATTTTATGCTTGACCAGATGTTAAAATGGTGTTTCACTTTGGTGCACTGAGTTGACTCATCATCCTTACCCTAAGTGGATCTCGTGAAAAAGGTCAGATTTTTCCTGGCAGCAGAATTTGCAGGAGAATCTAAAGCTGGAGTCATCATCATGTCATGTGCTATTTGAACTGACAACTCTCTGGCAAAGAGCTCTTTGCATTTATTAAGATCTATGTCAGCTGGGCAAAAATAAATTATGTATGACAAACTTAGCATGGTTGCCAAAATGTAGTGATCCAATTGCAATATCTTGACAACCCTTTCGTCCTGGTGAATCAAATAAAAGTCCAACATACTACTGTAAGAATCACCCTGTTTCATCTCCTCCTTCAATTTATCTAGATGTTTTTCAAGCAGTTTTATTAAGGGAATGACCTGATTCAAGCTGGCAGTGTCTGAATCACTTCATTAGTTACAACTTCAAATGGTTTCAGAAGTTTGCATAAAACAGAGAGTCTGCTGTATTAAGGTACTTTGCCGCTCCTCTCCCTATGTCATGGCTTGTTGTGTAGGTTTGGATGGCTTGTTGTTACTCCTCCATTCGCTGAAACATATAAAGGGTGGAATTCCACCTTTTCATTACCTCTTGCTTCAGTTAGTGGAATTGAACTGTTAGCAAATTAAATGTTCTTGAAGCCGCTGCAATCATCTAAATGTAGTTGCTAAATGCTGAAATGTCCAGAATTTTTTCTGTCCACAGACAGCGTCTCCTGTTTCATTTTTTTAAATCTTTTGAAGCACTATGTTTATTGTGCTGGCAAAACATGGGACATGATCAAATTCATCCAGTTGTAATGCTCTCACGATGTTACTTGTGTTATTGGTAATGACAAATCCTGAGATGATTCCTATCAGGATAAGCCATTTTGCTATGACATCCAGTACTGCTTGTCCACATATCTGTGGTTAAGTGGATAGTGGGTACAATGGCATTTTGTATGTCAAGAATTCATGTTTTTTAAAGAACTGGTACAAGCGAGGAATAGCTTTTCTAGTGAAATGGAACCGATTGGAATTTGATAGCGGGGACATGGGACCTCAATTAACTGTCTAAAACCACATGCATTGATGGCGGATATTGGATACAGATCTAATATTAGCATAGTCATCATGGCTTCAGTGATCCATTGTGCAACTGGATGGCTGCTTTCATACTTGCTTTCTCTTGTAAAGGATTGTTTCACAGTCAATTGTTGCTTGAAACAAGTTCTCTTCTGGGATGAAGATTTACCCTCAGCAGCAGCAGCCTGCGCGTGCAAGGGTTCTTCTGGGGAACTGTGGATAGGAGAGGAGTCAGCTTTTGTAAATTGGATGCAGGAGAACTACCTCTGATCATTAATGAGATTTAAATATAATGAAGGTGTAGGCGGTAGAGATTGCATGTGCACTACTTGTAGTTATTTTATAGGATTTTTGATATTTTCACAAATAATTGCATGAACTTGCAGCAAATAATGTAACAGGGAGGAGGTTCTTAGATGGCTAATGCCTCTACCTCTACTTACTTAACTTCACAAATGGTAAAAATGACATGACAAATGTTGTCAGGATGTGGTAAAAATTATTTCACACAAAGGAGGAGGCTTTTTTGGTCTTATGCCAGGCATGACAATGGTCTTCTTATCATGGGCAAGAACTGCTGCCACTAGTGGCTGACTTACATTTAAACAAACAACATCAAAGTCCTCATTAGTGTCATATTCACAAATATCCCCCTCATCCTGTTGCACTTACAGAGTAGCATCCTCAATTTCACAATTCACAATATTTACTTTTACTGCTGCTCATCCCAACATTTGCAGAGGGTGTGGAAATGGTGGAAAGAGGCTTCTCTAAGAATACACTGTCAGAAATGTCAGACACACTCATGGACACAATTAGACTCTCCTCATGGATTTGTGCAGTTTGTGAACACACAGTTTGTTATTCAGTGTTAGGTTTGTTTATGTGAACTTATTTGACTGTTTTAAATGTGATGCATGTATACTTTGGGGTATATTTACTAAGTTTTTAGAAGTGGAGATGTTGCTCACAGCAACCAATCAGATTCTACTTAACATATATCCAGCATCTTCTAGAAGAAGCTCCTAGTATAAGGGCGGCACCCTATGATGTTATAATTGTTTTGTTTTTATAAAAAAAGTGCCCCAGTAGGCTTTATAAGTAACACATTGCTGCAGTCCACTCCTATGGCATTTTGTGTACCTCTCAGGTAAATAAACTGATTATTAGAGTATACATGAATTCTAAAGATAGTAATACAAAGGTCAGCTACAGAAAAATAAGTAGCTTCTGTTGGAAGGATTTGGTACTGAGTTTGGTACTGCAAAAACTAAATCAAACAATATTAATTATGGATCTGGGGTCTAGAACAATACTGATGGTGGTGTCACTACCTGGCTTCTTAATTTGATGGATGGGAGTATTACAAGTATTTCATGCTGGGAAAATATTTCTCCAATTTCATAAAGACTATTCTTTTTACTGGAAGGGGATTGCAGTACCCTTGTCAGGGCTTTAGTTGGATAAACAGTTTTGCTTAATTTGCCCCGTTAGTCCCTAATTTTAAACAGCCCTCTAACATGTGTGTTATCTCAGTAAGAGCACTATTATGGGCTGACTACTAGGTAAATGAAATTCCCTTAATGTACAGTATATGTTTGAATGTTCCTAGTATAAATAATCCTCATTGTTACTATTGAATGGTTCACACTCTGCTGGTATATCATCTGATAGGAAGTATTGGACAAAAGGGTAATCAAAATTTCAGTAGGTAGTGAGATATTAAAATATTAATTTTGGAACATACTGGTGGAGGACATCTTTGACATTGTGTATGTGCATGGTGTGCTAAATATTTGTGGTTGCTGTAGTGTTGTTGCTACTAGTGTCTGGTTCAACTAAATATTTTCACCTACTGTTGTGTACCTCTCAGGTAAATAAATTGATTAATAGAGTGACCATGAATTATAAAGATAGTAATACAAAGGTCAGCTACAGAAAAATAATTAGCATCTGTTGGAAGGATTTGTTACTGAGTTTGGTACTGCCTACTTTTGTGTAAATTGAGTGTCAGTGCTATTCATTCCTGCTTACCATTTTAGCCCAGATGTGGCCCACCATCTCCATACACTAGTATGGGGATCTAAATTCATCAAACTCCAAAAATAATATATATTCGGAGTTTGACTGCAGGAACTTATGCCATCTCAAGATGGGAAGGAGTCCCGGGTTTGTGAAAAGGGATCCATTTGCATCCCTCCACCCCCATTCAGCTCCTTCCACCGCAGGTCATGCATGCATCAACCGATGTTCACACATGCACAGTAGCACTTCCAAGTCAGACTTGCCAGTGCTAATTTTCACTGCTTTGGGAAGCAGCAGTGAAGGACATCGCGGAGACTACTGATTTTCAGATCAGCTTTCTTCGCACCAGAGCAATGTTGAATTGTGCTGATGGCTTTGTATCCACCACTGCTGCTAGCAGTGAGTTGGATACCTTATTATCAGAGGCGCCCCGACAATTAGCATAATGAATGGATACCTCATAGAGAAAAGTCTCTAGGGGGTCCAATGATTATGTTAATTATCAAGGGTCTCCGATAATTAAGTATCCAACATTAAACTGGTGCGGAGACAGCTGGTCCATAATTCAGCTATCTCCGTGATCCACGGCCGAGTCTGACTTGGCAATTCTAGTGCTCCTGCATGAACTGGGATTTACTAAGAAGCACAAAACCCCAGTGTCCGGTGGAAGGAGGTGGACAGGGGAGGAGGGATCCAAAAGGATGCCTCTTCGCAACCCGAGAGAAGGCGACAGAGTGTGGGAGCAAACGCCATTTCAAGATACAGAATGTTCCTGCAGTCAAGCTCCGAAAATATTATATTTTCGGAGCTTGATAAATTTAGGTCCCCAACAGCAAGACAGATCAGGGTAGAGAGGTAATCAAAAGATATCATTGACATCTCCTGCAGTACCTTTACAATGAATACCCTGATTCTTAATTTCTTCATAAGTAGGTGAAAATGTTAATTTTCACCTGGTTTTTTTAGAAATAAGGTGAGGATGATTGGACCCCTTAAAGTGTATTTGGGTTAATCTCAGAATGTGAAAATGGCTCTCATTGCTCCAGGTATATGCAGACCACTTATGATACCAAGTAACTGTCATGGAAAACATGAAAACAATTTCAGAGGTGTAAATAATCAGAAGTCTATTAATAAACAAAGTATAAATGTATGAACAGATGATGAGATTTAGTGGTAAATTTACTAAAGTGAGAGGTTTTAGCAGTGAGATTTAGAAGAGATGTTGCCCATAGCAACCAATCAGATTCTACTTAACATTTACCTAGCACCTTCTAGAAGATAATAGCTAGAATCTGACTTGTTGCTATGGGCAACATCTCTTTTAAAACTAATTTTTAAAAACTCTCACATTAGTAAATTGACCCCGTAGAGAGCAATCGTACACACATTGATTTCTTGTCCATTTGCATCCAGATTAATCTCTATTTAAACAGTTTGTTTAGCCTACAATATTGTTGATATTACATGTAATTGACCTTCACATAGCATTCGTAATTAATTTAGAGAAAATATTTCACATAATTCAAAGTAATCTATATTTAGATGACTTTGCAGACTTACAACATTATGAAGTCTGAAATAAAGTCATATACTGTACATCTCTCATTGGGCTCTATTTATTAACATTATTTTTACAAAAATAAAGTGTAAAAGGGTGTTTTCACACCCTTTTCACATTATTTTAGTTTCACTTGTAGTTATTACAAGGCAATTGGAGTAGAATTAGTAAAATTCTACTCCAACCCCCAGTATCACTTATTTTTAGCAAAGCAGATCGCATTTCCCATTAATTGTAATGGGAGATGTGATCTGACCACAATTACTAAAAATAAATTGTAAAAAAATACCGGGGGAAGCCCTGTGATAATAACGCCACCTGGAGGTGGCGTTATCCAGGGTCTCCCCCGGTTGACGGGCTCCCACTCTGCTCTAACGGGGAGAGCAGAGGCGGGAGCCGGTACCAGTAATCAGCTATGTGGTCTAAGCAGACCGCAAGCTGATTGCTGTAAAAAAAAGAAAAAAAAAATTAAATATTTTTTTTTTTACTTACCTGAATCCAGGGACCGGTGATCGGGCCTCCGGTGATGGCTCCTCTCTGGTCAGCTGGTCTCCCACAGTGCACAGGGGCCCGGTCATCAGGATATCAGGCCCCAGTGCAGTATGGGAGATCACCTGAACGGGGAGCCTGGAGAAGATCACCGGAGGCCAGGAGGATGCAGGTAAGTGTAATGAAGGGAGGGGGGGTCGCAGGGGTCCATGATCACGGGGGGCGGGGCTTAGCGCTGGGGGGCGGGGCTTAGCATCAGTGGGGGGTAGTAGCGGTGATCGGTCGGCGCATGTGCGGGCTCTTAGTCGCGGTATTTTTTCCGAAAATACCGCGACTAGAGTGCGGATGGGATCCGCAGGGACAGAGCTTTATCGCAAGCTCTGTCCCTGCAAGGGATTTATAGTAAATCCCTGTGATATTGCCTGAATTCGCAATGCGAATTCACTCGGTAATATCACACTACAATCCGCATTCAATATGCGGATTGTAGTAAATAGAGCCCATTGACATTTACAATTTATCTGATTCTGGTACTGTAAATCATAATATATATTAATATATATTTTTGAAAAAGTTTCCTTCAACTAATACCACTGTGTCAAATCCTTTGATATATGTGACTATCCATTACAATATAGATCGATAGGAAACTTGTTTCAGGCCTAAAGAATGCACAATATACACCCTCCATTGTAACAATTGTACTGTGAATGCCAATGATCTGTATCTCCAAGAGCAAGCGGATGCAATATAAGCACACTTTCCTGCTCTCCCAGAATGGCTGGTAGGCTTCCAAAAATCAGGTGGCACTCATGGCTGCCCGGAAAAGTAGGTAAGTTCTCCAGCCAGCCGCCTAGACATGAACCTCCCCCCCAAGCCCCCTGCACATACCCGTACTTACCTCCACAGCAGGCGGAGGGGGAGGGGCGATAGCGCTATTTGCACTGAATAGCATCATCATAGTCCCGCCCCTTGCTTCACAATGCCGCCAATCTCTAACTCTAAATTATGCCCTCTGTTTTACAGAAGAAAAATCATCAAATCAAAGAATTTCATGGTGTTACAAGGCATAAATAACCAGACAAACCGAAAACAATGCAAGTAAACACTAGAAAAATGTCAACATTAACACTAGTGAGTTAAAAAAGCAAGCAATCATTCATATCCATGAAGGTTATATAGACTGGCTTGTCCTTGTATGTGCATCCACATTTGTGGATGTAGTGCAGCTACTCTGGGATAAAGAACACTGTCAAAACAGAGAAAAGCCGCTATATAATTTCATTAAAAGTGATTAGAAAAAGTCAGTTGCCCTTAACTTGACCAGTTTTGGCCAGTAGCCATTTTTTAATGAGGGTCATTTCTCTTTGCATTGGCTGATTTTTAAAATTCATCAGTGGTTTATTTAACTATTTGCTTAAACTATTTGAACTGGGTAAGCACAAACACTTAGGATATAGATACCAGTATATATTTCTGTAATACACTCCAGGACTATATGATTGCTGCAACAGTATCCTATTTTCAAAGTACTGTACTTCTAAAAGCATATTCATGTTAAATCAGGGGTTCCCAACCACGGTCCATAAGGCAAACTAACAGTCCAGGTTTTAAGGATAGCCATACTTGAGCACAGGTGACTTAATTAGTAACTCAATTATTTTGATTTAAACATCTGTGCTTAAGAATGGATATCACTAAAACCAGGACTGTTAGTATGGATTGAGGACTGAGGTTGGGAATCACTGTGTGAAATAATGCATATATTGAAATAGTGCCTGTGAGAGGTTGGCTAAATTTCTTTGACAGTCAAAATTCCACAGGTACAATATTTAGACAACCAAAATGTTGACATGGACTACAGTATATATACAGTAGACATTCAATATGTAGACAGTGAAAACATTGATATGTACATATATATGTGTCCTTACACATCTTTGTTGCAGTTTCACCAAAAAGCCACTCAAGGCGCACCAGGTCCTGTGCTGTATAATTGCCTACTCTTCTGGGAGCCAAAATTTTTCAGGAAACCCCCCGCACCCCTGAAAGAGTAGACAGTTATTCAGCATCCCGCCCACTTCCTAGTGAAGTAGGGAGGATGGGGAGATTTTACAAGAAATTTGCCAGTCTGTATGGAAGGGGCAGAGATAAATGATGTGAAATGTGCATTTTAGCCCCGACACATCCTCGAGGACCAGCAAATTGCAGGCTTTTCTTGTAAAGAGGGTAGGGCCTAATGACAGCTATAGTCTGGCCCCACCCCCCCCAAAGCTGAGAGCAGCATTTCCTCTATGGGCTGCTCCCAGAAAGGATTCATGAAAAGTCGGTAAGTATGCTCTGCTAGCGTCATGCGTCTTTGTTGTCTAAGTCACAATGTAATGTGAGTAGGATGCACCAGAAGATTGTACTGCTAAAATTGATATGCAACACTTGTAAATATGTGTTTGACTGAGTCCTTGAATCTGTATACGAAGTTCTACAATGTATAGGCCGCAACTTTTTTCATTCCAAGTTCTGCTGTACTTCATATACAGTCTTAGGTGAACACAGATATACAAATGTTGCATATCAAATTAACCAGCACAGTCTGTTAGTGGGACCTAGATGCATTTTCAGCAAGAAAAATACTCAAAAAAGACTCTCGCCACACTCACCCTGGCGTCTCACTCATGCCAGACAAGTCACACCGCATCGCGCATTGAGAATATATGTATGAGGACACATCTGTAATTTAGACACTTAAGTACAGTACTTTAGACATTCAATTTATAGACAGTTTGAAATGTCGACATACTGTAGCCAACATAAGACCTAGTGGTGACCAGTAAACAGTGATTCTGTTATGTCAGACTGCTTGCAATTAGCAACTCAGCAACTCAGATGATACTATGCTCCATTGTAATGCTAATTTCAGAAGCAGCAAAAATCACCAGGAAAATGGGGTAGTGGCTGCTTTCCCGGAGATTTGTGCATGCACAGTTAATGGCATCCCTGGTAGCAAAGCACAGGCACCATGTTACCAGAAACTTGCACATGCACAGTAGGGATGTCCCCAGTTCCATGGTATGGGTACCACATTAGCAGATACCTACACAAGTGCAGTAAGCTCTGGCACAAAGCCAGAGTCTACTGCACCACAGAGAGGAGGAGACCCGCATGGTGTAGTCTGCACATGCGCCCTCATCTCTCTAAAACCACCCCTGAATACAGGATCCCATTGCATGCAGTCTGACAAACTATACTGCTCTAAGTCTCGCAGGCTAAGCCCACCTTCTGTTCTGTACTAAGTGCTAGGATCATTCAAACATTAAAACAGGTTTAGTGACAAGCAAGCTAACACCAATGCACGTTTCACTGCCAATTAACTGGACATAGAAAGACCTAACAATAATATAAAGAGGCATAAAAACCATCAACAGCACTGACAATTCCATCACAGAGTAATTGGGAAGTGGCTCATTATCAATCATACATTGAGAGCCCACACCCTGTTCAATAGCTTAATCGTAACAGTGTGGACAATCTATAAACCATTGTAATAAACTGCCACATGTTTGTAACTAACTAACTAAAAAAATATGATTACTTACATGTTATAATTGAATTGAGGAAACGAGAAACCACTAATGAAAAGTACAAAGAGATTAAAAACAACACTATGGGGCAAATTCAATTGGGGGTGAGGTTTAGTGAGGTAAAGAAACCTTGTGCCCAATTTTGGATTTACCTTGGGTATGCATGCTCCCATTACTCATGGTATTCTGCAGCTCCCAGTGGCCTCCCTTTCATCTTTTCACTAGGGAGGGGGCTGCTGGGAGTCCCGAGGGCTACTGGGAGGCTCCAGGGGTATAGGGAGGCACAAGGGGGATGTATTTCTCATAGCAAAATACAGGGGGGAATACACTTACATGGGGGTGACACACATCGGAAGTCACTAACACACTTATACACTCACTTACAAACATTCACATACGATGCTGCAGAAGACCCAGCTCCCGATGTTGGAGGAAGAAGACACTGCTTCAGAAGGTGAGTAATTAAGGACAAATTAAGCTAATTGGGGCATAGCGCGGGTGGTTCTGGTGGAGCATGAGCTCCGAGCACCAGAATGGATAGAGGGTGCCATCCAGGGTACCGGAATTCATAGGGCGCTGCACAGCATGATGCCCGCTGTGATAGAGGCACTGGAGAAGTTGGGGATGGCATGTATGTGTGTCCCAGATTCCTGTCATATGTATTTTAAACTCCCAGGACAAGTCTGTTTTACCAGACAGATTTGAGTGTCGGCTTTTGGTAAAAGCCGGATAATGGGTCCTGGGGGTGTGAGTGTGAGAGAGAAGGGAGGGCTCCATCCACAGGGCCACTTCAGGTATTGGGCTTTTCAGCCTGAGACCCCTACAAATCTGTAAAATTGAACACAATTAACATAATTTCACTGATCCTTCAATGAATTGCAGAACATCGATGGCCGCCAGTTGGCAATTCTGACCAGTGGATTGGTGTTTCTGATCCCATCGCAGGATCGCTAGAACTGTTGGTAGATGTATGAAGGTCTTTAGTCAGAGGTTTCCAAACGTGGCCCTCAAGACACCCCAACAGTTGAGGTTTTAGACTGACATGGTTGAGCACATGTGATTAAATCAAATTAACTGAGGTACAGGTTGAGTCTCCCTTATCCAAATATTCCGAAATACGGAATATTTTTAGCATGACTGAGAAAGTGAAGCCTTTGATTTTTGATGGTTTAATGTACACAAACTTTGTTTATAGCACAAAATTATTAAAAATATAGTATAAAATAACCTTCAGGCTGTGTGTATAAGGTGTAGATGAAACATAAATTAATTTCATTTATGTACACAAACTTTTTTTGATGCACAATATTATTAAAAAAATTGTATAAAATTACCTGCAGGTATATGTGTATAAGGTGCATATGAAACATAAATGCATTCTGTGTTTAGATTTGTGTCCTAATCCCAAGATATTTCATTATAGTATGCAAATATTCCAAAATACAGAATATTTCGATATCCAAAATACCCCTGGTCCCAAGCATTTTGGATATGGGAGACTCAACCTGTACTAAGTAAGTCACCTGTGGTCAAGCATGGACATCCTTAAAACCTGGACTGTAAAGCTACCTACACGCTATACAATTAATGGACCGATTTGGAAATAATCGGTTGATCAACCTGATTTATTGTACAGTGTGTATGAACGATCGTTTCAGCATTTCACCAATAAAATGGTAAGAAAACATCCACAAACACATTTCTTCGATTATCTTTTCTGTCGGTCAAGAGCGAAAATCTCGGGCCTCAAATTCCCGATATTGAGCAGTGTGTGTGCATTTTCAATAATCTGCCAATATTTCCTACAGTATGTTCTCCTGTCACCATCCTTGTGGGTAAACATATGCAAAATCAGTGTGATGTGATGAAAAACCACTAGCTTCTATGGAAAAATTGCATAATGTGTAGCACAGATATTGGGACAGGCAATTTGCTGAAAAATTGCCCCATTTCTTCTCCTGATTGAAAAAATCTGACAGTGTGTAGCTAGCTTTAGGGTGCCTTGAGGACCATGTTTGGGAACCTCTGGTCTAAGGGGGTCATTCAGACCCACTCGCGAGTGGCAGTACGCTCGCAAGTGGGTCGATGTTCCCCACTGCGCATGCGCACGACGGAGGGAACGTCTCATCAAAGGGGGCGTGCTGTCGATGGTGACTGACAGCACGCCCCCTTTGGTGGGCGTGCCTGCCAGACGGAGGCGTTCCCAAGGGAACGCCTACCATCTGAAGCTGGCCCCACTGACATCACTAGTGATGTCAGTGGGAGTGATTTTGGCTCTGATAGAGCCAAAATCACTCCTGGCCTTGCGGTTGGGAAACCCAACCGCAGGCTTTCACTCGCAGTTCCGATGGTCGCGATGGTCAAGACCATCGCGACCATCTTTTTGCACGCTTGTATATGCTGTGGGTGGTGACCCACAGCTATACGAGCGTCCAGGAGGACGCTCCATATTAATGGAGGTGGGCCCTGATTCAGAGCGAGCGCTCTGGTCAGAGCGTCCGACTCTGAATCAGGGCCTAAGTTCTGACTTTGTGAAATTTGACTACATCCCCCTGTGACCCAGTTCAGAGGGGGTTGTAGTTAATTAGCTGGCGGACATGATGCCGGCCACCGAAATACCAACGCCAGCATCCTGCTGGCAAATATGCAGACAATGATATCCTGAAGGACATCAGGATATTGGCATCAGCATACTGAATGTCAGAATGGTGAATATCCAGACACCAGTGAGTACAGCACTGTCCTCGCTAATGGAGGGGTAGGTTTAGGCACCCCATGGGGAGATTAGGGTTAGGCACCCCCCAAGGGAGGGTTAGGCTATGGGGAGGGAGGTCAGCATTAGGCACCTCCGTGGGAAGGTTGGGGTTAGGTACCTCCCCGGGAGGGTTAGTTTTAGGGTGCTGTAAGGGGGGGTTAGGGTTAGGCTCCACCCAGGGGGAGGAGGTTGGGGTTAGACACTAGGGGGGAGGTTAGGGTTGGGCACCAAACAGGGAGGGTTAGGGTTAGGGGGGGTAGGAATAGCATACTTACCTCCCCTGTCAGGATCTTCATCCTTCGGGCTTCCAACATTGGGATTAGAACCCATTCCAGTCAGAGGTCCATTTTTATTAAACACTGAGTATTGAAAGCCTAAAGAAAAAAAAGCTTATCCAATGGTTAAGGTGATTCCCTTGCTAACCAGATTATTTAGCATTCTAATCAACATAACTAGCATGCTTTATTTCAGCATTGAACAGCAAAGGGGCATGAGGGGGAGCAGCACACTGTATTGCTTAGTGGGAGAGTAAGATAAGTGTGCTTCGTAGCAATCTCTAGCTGCCCTTTTCCTGAATATATTACATATTGGTAATAGTATTGGAATTAGCGCAATGAACATGAGGGTTGGATCTGGGATGCAGGGGCTCGGGTTCCCGGAGGTCAGAATCTTGATGGCATCATCCCGACAGGGTTAGGATACCGACACCTGTCGGTCAGTATCCTAACCCTACTTCTCTCCCTACCCCAAACAATCCCTGCCCACTGCCTTAACCTGTCATGGCTGCTGACACTTGAGACTCCTGGAAGGAGGCAGGCCTACTAGGCACAATAAACTGGGGTGCTCTTAAGAATGACCTTTCCATGAAACTCAGTAGCACAGGATAAAAGTAAAATTTAATTTATTCACAAAAGAATTATAATCAGCAAGGTCTCATATAAAGTCTCAAACAACACAGAGATTCATATATGCAATAATAAGTATATGAGAATCCCCAAATATATATGCAGTCTTTAACATATAAGAACTAACGTGGAAGGGAACCCTGAGTCCAGAATGAGACTAATACCTCAGGATGACATTGAGGACCTTTGCCAGGGTAGAACTCTGTAGTAATGGAAATCCAGAGCAGAGCGGGCCCTGCAGAATAATATAGTTCCGGGACAGGGTTGAGCCCTGTGGTGCAGTGAGATATGAAGCAAACTTGAGCCTTGTGGGGTAGTGAAGTCGGAGCAGGGTTATGCCCTGTAAGGTGATGTGATTCCAGGACAGGGTTGAGCCCTGCGGCATGGCTAGAGTTTGGAGCGGGGTTGAGCCCTGTGATGCAGAGAGGATTGTAGCGGGATTGAGCCCCGTGATGCGGAGAAGATTGTAGCGGGGTTGAGCCCCGTGATGAGGAGAAGATTGCAGCGGGGTTGAGCCCCGGGATGCGGAGAAGATTGTAGCGGGGTTGAGCCCCATGATGCAGAGAAGTTTGTAGCGGGGTTGAGCCCCGTGATGTGGCTAGGGTTCGGAGCGGGTTGAGCCCCATGATGCCGAGATGACACTGTAACAGTGCAGTTGACAACTGTAACAAGGATGAGATCAATATACACAGGAATGGAAAGACAACAGGCAAAATAAATATCGCAGCAAAATGGTGAAACTGCAGTAATGGAGCAATAAGCAATACTTAGGCAATAGGAATGCTGGGCCCTGTAGTGCAGCGGGTGACTGACATCAGAAATTCATCTGGAATATAACAAAGTACACAGCAATCCACAGGCACAGTGGGGATCTGGCAGGAGTCCAAGAAAAGACCTGAAAGCAATGTTGCACAGACACTGAGACACAGTTAGTAACAAGCTTTATACTAGAGGTCTGTGATCCATAGGAAGTTTCAGAACATGTGACCCAAATGGAATCAGGTTTGAAATAATGAGCAATCTAGAAATCCCACAACCTGACGACACCTGGGAAACAGATGATCCCTTGAATGAGAAGCATGCCAGCAAGCAGGATAGCTCCTCCAATGACCACAATGGAACTTTGGCAAAAGTAGTTTATCTTTATGTACTGAAATAGTCGCAGTCCTGACAAAACCTAACCCTCCCTGACAGTGCATAACCCTAACCTCCCCCCTAGTGCCTAAACCTATCACTCCCCACTTAGTGCCTTACCCTATCCACTAACCCTCCCCCTAACTCCACTACTTAACATCGGGATGCTGGTGGTTGGGATGCTGATGCCAGCATTCTAAGCGCCAGTATCTCATCAGTCAGGATTATATCTACATCCCGAACATGATATAGTAAGCTTATGAAGCACTTTTTACCTATTTTTGTCAGCTGACATATTTATTGAAACAAAACTGCTGAAAATTGCATATTGCCATCACAAGTTATACATATAAAAAATATACAACGCTAGAAAAAAAACACCAAAAAATTAGTTGAATGTTACAGATGAGAGTGCTTAAACTGCAGGCAATATCAACTTCCAACCTGCATATGTGAATGGATCCCTCTCTCCGAAAGATTTGCAAAATGTAGACCATAGGCTACAATGGCTAACACCATCTGAAGATGGCAAGGACCAAGCTTGGTAAATTTGCCATTTTAGCAGCCCCCATAGAAGCTATAGGGGTTGTTTTTAATGAAATTAGAGGACCACAGTAGATATCTCTGATATTTGCTGTACTTCCCTGTACATACATTCAGAGGATCTTCACTACATTATTTGCAATTATCTGTCAGACTGTTTAATTCGGGATGGGTATACACCAGTGGTGGCTTCTTATTTTTCAGTCAGGGGGCTGCCCAAGTTACAGTTTACATTAGCACTGGTGAAATGGAGCCTGGAGGACTAGGGGATTACTGAATGTTTGGATTTACTGTGGAGCTGCACTAAAGAATTGCTTGTTAAATTATATCATCTACAAATCATCTGTGCTTTATTCTTTGTTAAGTGACTTTGAATCAGTTTTTATTTTTTTTACAAAGAATTAAAGACAGATGATTTGTAGATGATAGAATTTTTCAAGCACTTCTTTGGTGCACTGTATACCTTTCAGCTGAATTAGAGTAACTGAAAGTTTACACATGCGCACCTGCAGTAAAACAGCTTCTAAGGCTAAGCAGGTTATGACCAGGAAATGAGCACAGAATAGCTCCCTGCTGGAAGCTGTTGCTGCTAATTGCACTATGGACTGGCATTCCCGAGGCAGGGGGGAGTTTCCTCCACTAAAGGTGCATAAATATTAGACAATATTTTGAACGATTTGCCCAATTTCAACACATCAGAACAACAAATCGTGTAAAATATGTCCAAATTGTGAGTGTCCACTCACAATCACAATACCAATGCGTGTACCCACGGGTCATACAATGCATCTTCAGATCTTGCCTACAGCAGGCAAGATCTGCCAATCTCATACAAGATACGGTGGCATATCGTTCAGTGTTTATGCATGAACGATATGTTGTTTGGATCCGTATATGATGCTGTGAATGCAAAGTAAAAAAAAAACCTGCGTGGCTTTTCCCCCAAAGCACAACCATCCCCGGACTTTTGTGACCCAGTACTGGTTGTGCTAAATAAAGGTGACAAATGATGCAGGGGTCCCCTGTATTAAGCACAACCAGCACCAAGCTATTCAGAACCAGCCCTGGTTGCCAAAATACAGGGGACAAATGATGTAAGGGTCCCTTGTATTTAGTGAAACCAGCACTGGGCTCTGATCCAGTCCTGGTTCTGGAAATACAGGGGACAAAAAGCATAGGGGCCCCTGTATTTGCCATAACCAGCAACCAATCTCTTTCTAGTGGGGGCTATAGTGCACACAGGGAGGTTTCTGAATACCCAGAAACCCCCCCTGACAGACAAGATGAGTGAACGCCATATTATTAAGCTCCACCCCCCCAGCGGCAAAATGCCGCGATTTGCGGGTCAATCAGGAAAAGGCAGAGCCAATTTGAAGCAATTCCATTAGAATTGCATAATTTGGCCCCACCCCCTCCCAATTGACCTGCGAATCATGGCATTTGCCACTAGGGAGAGGAGCCTAATGACAGTGCCAGGTCCCATCCCCATCTCTACAACCCACAGCTGCTGCCAGGTAAGTGTGTAATGTATGTGTGTGTGTAATTTGTTTGACATATGTTTGTGTGTGCATACCTATATGCATGTGTATATATAATATATATATATATATATATATATATATGTTTATGTGTGCATACTGTATATATATACATATATATATATATATATATATGTATATATTCTAAATAGTCCTGCACTCTCAGTCTCTTAACAACATTGTTGGGGTGCTTCCAAAGACATAGCAGTCCCAAAGATAAAGGTAGATTTCCTGGAAGGAAGGATGCACTCGCCGTTTTGACAACATATCAAATTTTATTCATCATAAGGCATTATAGAAGAAATACGTGATCGTGGTCGACGTTATGGTACACATCTGGACCTTTTTCAAGACCTCAGTGTAACAGTCACATATATACTGTATTTAAACAACTGGAATGTAATTATATACCTATTAGCTATTAGCTAAATTTGATTGCATATGTGAGTTTTCTAGTCACGCTGATGCAGTCGCAGGTTGCTAGGTTACAGCTTGCGTGTCATTCCGACACGCGGAAGTTGAATAGCTGATGAGCGCTTCCTGTCTGGCGGCTTTTTTAGCCGGGATGAAGCGGTGAATTACACACACGGTGGGAAAAGTGTATACCCACAGCAGGGTTCAGCTAGTGGCGGCAGGCTTTAATTGTGATATGGAGCTCTAGGTAAGTGCCCGTGCATCTAGCCTGGTGATTTTATTCATGCATTATTTGGCTACATATAGGATTACAATCATACTATATCCACAGGTGTATGTGTCTTCCTGTGATCCGGTCAAGTCAGACCATGCTCCTATTCTTCAATTCTGAAATTGCTTAATGTTGAAATTGTATCTAATCTTCTTATGTCCACGCTGGAATTGAATTGAGGTACTATAATATATATAAAAAATATATACATTTGTTTATATGACCGCATCATGTGATTTTATGCATGCGGGGAGCACAAGTTTTTGATATTGCACCGGATTTATTTTCACTGTGGTGTGGTGTTATAATTAGCCATGAGTTATGACATTCCAGTTGTTTAAATACAGTATATATGTGACTCTGTTAAACTGAGGTCTTGAAAAAGGTCCAGATGTGTACCGAAACGTCGACCACGATCACGTATTTCTTCTATGATGTCTTATGATGAATAAAATTTGATACGTTGTCAAAACGGCGAGTGCATCCTTCCTTCCAGGAAATCTACCTTTTTATATATGTATATATACATATATATATATATATATATAAAATAATTAGTGCGCTTATTCAGAGTTTGGAACAATACCAATGTCCAGGGAATGAGTCCCACAAGTGATTGCACAAACAGTGTCTTGTAACCAATTCCTCACATATGAAAGTGGGATTGTGAAGCAGAGATCCTGTATATGAAATGGATCGGCGTCTTCCCAATATAAGAACCCCCGAATCCAGCCGGAAACAACACTAGAAAGAAAACATAGAAAGGGGGCGCCACATCGTGCTTAAAAGTATAACAATATTTTATTGCAATCTTTAAAAATGACAATGCTCGTACCAGAACAAGCGGTCAGAGCCACCGCGGATCAATCAGGAAAAGGCTACCTCCTGATAAAGTCTTATGACGAAACATGTAGTGGCGTGGCTTGGCGTTTTGGATTTTGCAGAGGAACCAGTTCCCAGAGAAGTCCTTGGAGACGTCCAGGTTACAGACCGGGTGACTGCCTCTGCTTATTATTGTGCTGTTTATGCTAGCGGTTGCTCTGTCCGCTTGTTCTGCTACGAGCATTGTCATTTTTAAAGATTGCAATAAAATATTGTTATACTTTTAAGCACGATGTGGCGCCCCCTTTCTATGTTTTCTTTCTAATATATATATATATATATATATATATATATATATATATATATATATATATGTAAAACAGAGATAGGGGGCACCACATAGTGCTTTCAAAGTATAACAGTTTTTGTTGCAATCTTCCCAATAACCAGTTAAGCGTACCAGAGAGGGCGGTCTTACACCACCGCAAGTTTATACAGCATATAACAAAGGAACAAGGCAATCACCAGCTGCTTCCGACCATGATCCCCAACGCCAAGCTACGCGTTGGGGATCTTCGTCAGGAGTCGAAGATATATATAGATATTTTACCTCTGGGGGGGTAATGTCACAGCCAGAAGAAACCTTTCACCGGGTCTCCCAGCAAAAGCATTACCTGACTGCTAGTCAGCCCTGGTCAGATATCCCTGGGGAGTTGGGGACACCCCTAATAAAGGGGTCTCCCTCTCCAGAGCACCGCAGGCCTAGGTTGGTAGCCCGGAGCTATTTCTGGCACCCCTGGCCAGTGGGTACCAGGTTGATTATGTAGCATGGTGCATTTAAAGTAGTTACAAATATTGTCTTTTGCTGTGGAGCTACAGGTCCAAGCAAGCCTCCCCCACATGCTGGTACTTGGAGCACCACAAGTACCAGCATGCAGGGCATTACAGGCCCACTGGTACCTGTAGTTCCACAACAAAAGCAATATTAAAAGACCACAGAACACACATACCATAGAAAGTAAAACTTTATTAAAACATACATGCACACATACTTCTCACATACTCACCTATGTATCCCTGAAGCCCATTACGTCCACTTGTCCAGTAGAATACCCATAGGGTACCTGTAAAAAAATCCATATGCATTTTTCACCATTGGGTGGTACATAGGGGTCCTTACAAACTTTTGCTATGGGGCATCCAACAAATACCTAGTTACGCCCCTGAGTTTCTGTACCATTTATTTGTATATTCTGTATATATTGTGATAAGAGCACTGGAGAAGTTAGTGATGGCATGTATGTGTCCTAGATTCCTGTAATATGTATTTTAACCCCCAGGAAAAGTCTGTTTTACAAATAGATCTGAGTGTCGGCTTTTGGTAAAAGCCAGAGATTGGGTCCTGGGGGTGTGGATGTGAGAGAGAAAGGAGGGCTCCATCCAGTGGGCCATTTCAGGTGTTAGGCCTTCCAGCCTGAGAGCAGGCTAATTAGGGATTCCACCTGGAAGTGGCTCAATATAGCTGTGTAAGAGTTTAGATGCAGTGTCTCACACACCCTGGGGAGGACAGACACAGAGGTTTGTTCAGAGACACTGTGACCTTTTGAAAGTGCTGTGTTTGTGGTGAGGTAGTAGGCCTTTCCACTTATAGAGAAGAAATTACCGTCTAGTCAGTGCCAAGCCAGGCTAGGATTTTTTTTATGTTTGGTGTATTTGTCTATTGGTGTTGCACAATAAAAACTGGTGCCGACCAGCTTGCACGAACACCCACGACTATAGTGCTGTTTTCTGGCTGCTGTGTGTAGGAGGTGTCCACCTACCCCAGGAGAGGATCATATCACTATATATATATATATATATATATATATATATTTAGAGTAATTTATCTGGGTGTCAAGAACTTTAACTTTATACCAGTTATAAATTAGACTAGATTTGCTTCTGTTAGACTATGTAGTGATACTGTAAGTTCCCATCCTATAAATCAGTTTAGCTTATGTAGTTTGGACTACATAGTGATACTACTTATAAGACCCCATCCCATAGCTCAGTTTAGTTGAAGTAGTTTAGACTAGGTAGTTCTAAGTTAGACAAGGTTAGCTTCAGTTAGGCAGTTTAGACTAGGTAGTATAAGTTGTAGGTAGTTTAGATTCCATTAGGCAGTTTAGTCAGGACTTTGTGTTTGTGGGCACAGTGCACACTTATTTATTGCAATTATCATCTTGCACTGTTATGTTTATCTCCTCATCAATAACCTTCTATAGGATCAGATGACCTGGCCAGCAAAGCAGCCAGGTCCATCTCCCCTTGCAGTGAGCTCTGGTAAACACCATTGCTGTCTTAGATTCCATCCCTATAGGAGGTAGTGCCAATACTGGCATTAATCTGCTCAACCTTATGTATTATCTGTTGCTAATAAACATCATTGAATATATCATTTGGTTGTGACAGTTTATACAGCATTCCTGAAAATCCAGGGTTGTCAAAGTAGCTTCCAAAAACAGATGTTTTTTTTTTATAATTATGCGCTTAATAATCTTATCAGCTATAACCCAAGAATTCCATCAAAAATCGGTAGGAGATCCACTTCTTACTTACTATGGTTCCTATGGAGAATGCAATCCTTAATGCAGGCATCACCATATAGAACATATAGGGCCTTATTTATAAATAGGTGCAAAGCCAGTCAAAGCATGTAACTTTACAGCCAGGTAAACCATGTTGCTACGTAAGGGATACAAATGTATTTGTTTTCTTTTCTTTTGCATAAAGGGAAAACACAGTATGCATGTATAATGTAGTAGACAAATACATAGCAGCTTTATTTGTACACTGGGATTCAGTTCAGCAATGATGCACTCCCCTCCCATCTCTAAATCAATCTGCATATTTTACATTTGCCACCTTTTGCCAAGATACATTGTTGCACATTCTAGCTGAATTTGCTGGAAATGAATTCCATAGAGTGTAATGGCATGATGCTTTTTATTTTTGTCTATGCCACATGTGCATTGCTAGGAATAGTTCTTGAAATACTACTATTTATTAATAAAAAATGACATACAAGGAAAAGCACATTTTATTTTTTGCAATTACATTTTGATATTAGTGTCCTAGTGCACTGGCTATAACAATCTTTGGAATTAAAGTACTGAGATGCCTAAATGCCTATACAGTATGTTCTGGGAGGGTTTTGCTGAAAGATGTATAGCAAATGAGAAAAGCAACTACAAAAAAATAAATGTCTAGCCAGCATATATTGTAATAAAATGTGCCATTGTTTTAGAAAATGTTATTTCTGGGTATAGGTCACTCTACATAGACCAATATGGTTACTTTATATGGTTGTCAATTAACAGTAATTGATTTTTTTTGTGTAGAATATATTTTTGGATTAGAAAGATACACAATATTTTTTCCTCCACATTACTAAATTGTATCATTGTGTATTTTATCATATTCGGCAACACAATAGTCAACCTCAGGGCTTCCATGTCTACAGCACTATGCGCAATTATCAGTGTGATATATAATTAACATTTCTCTGAGTTATGATATCCTGGAGAGTACTCTTCATATTTTTTATACAGTATTTTAGTTAATTATTGTTATTTGACTGTAATTGGAACATATACGTGATTTCACACTGTGAGAAAAGGACTCCCTCTAAGGTATTATTATCTTCATGCTTTCAGTAGCGTACACTGTTCCTGTCTTCATCACAGTCCTCTGTGCAGTCAAACAATTAAAAGCATTGTAATGAGTAATGTAATATTGCGTAATTGTTTTTTGTTACCGTGCAAGTTGACAAAATGTATTTAATTTGAACTGAATGAAAATAACAAGAATAATACATCTATTTTATCTCTCTGGGACACATAAACTGCCCAGTGTCAAGCTTCCAACCCTCTTTTACATCAGACAATAACATCTGTACACAGAGGCGTAGCAACCGTGGGTGCAGGGGGTTCAGTTGCTATGAGACCTGCAGTTCCTCCAGGGCCCTCCTCCCCCTGCGCCCAACTCACCTCAGGGGGTCTGACATACTGTGAGAGATGGGGCCACAGCACTTCCCGCACAATGCAGCATTGGACATAAGGGAACTGGCTGGTCACAGTTGTGCCTTCCTGCTTCTGACTACTTCAACTGTGTAACTATGGGGCCGGGCTACATGGAGGCAGAGCTAAACAGGGTGCTGTTAGCTGGCTAGGCACAACAGTGGTTACTTCAACTGTGTAACTATGGGGCCGGGCTACATGGAGGCAGAGCTAAACAGGGTGCTGTTAGCTGGCTAGGCACAACAGTGGTTACTTCAACTGTGTTACTATGGGGGTGGGGCTATATGGGGTGCTGGTGGTTTTCTGGGCACAACAATAGGTGTGTGGGAGTCATTGCTGTGTATTGTTCAGACCGTGAGTGCCACTGATCCTTCCTGCAAATTGCTACTTAGTCACAGTCAAATTTCAGCCTGTGACTAGGAATCAGTTTGCTGCAGGGATCATCAGCACTGCAGCTCCTATCAGACTGACTAGCAGTAACTCCCCCGTCCCCAACACTCCTCTGATACAACTCTCCTAGTCTACTCACTGATGTTCCTCCCAGCTTCACAGAGGAGAGATGGAGAGCCGGGCTCTGGAGATGAAATGGAGGTGAGATGGGCTGGGGTGGCATAGCTAGACCTATGGGGCCCCCACCTCTCTAGCTACACTACTGTCTACTGTGCATGTTAAATGAAAATCACTCTATCTGCTGTGCTCATTGAATAATGTAGTATATCTTTCAACATTTCAAAAAGCAAAATCAGAAAAGAAATAATCCCTTCCCATGAGCAGTCCAAATTACATCCATTTGGTTGTGGTGTGGGCCCATGGAAATTATTTCTCTTTAAATTATCATTTTCTCCAGATGCAAAATTAATTTATTGATAGACCTCATGGTCCATGTCTTGCTCTCTTTCCCACTCAGTCCACCCAGTGCTGATCAAACTGTGGTTGGCAAACACATATTGATAGTTGTACTCAATGCTGTAGGTTTCCAGGTCTTATTGTGTGACCAGCCCAGCCTAGCATAGACTGTTCTTGGTTCCTACTTTTGCCAGGAGACTACATGTTCTTTAGCTTTAACCACATGTTTGTTTTAATTGGCCCAGGATATAAAGTGTGGTGCTGAATACATATTGCAAGATGGGAAGTTCTTAAAGTTATTTAATTGTTCTTTTTTAAATTAGTAAAAATATGTGCTAAAGATGTTTCATTATAGGCACATCAGGAGATGCAGCTTGCATTTCATTTGGACACACCCTTATTGTACATAACTGACTTTTGGATGCTTATGATCTACTTCATCTATGGGCATGGGAGGCTGCAAATGCAGGTTACATTCAGATTAATAATTAGCTCTGCTTTACTGGGTATCTGCAGTAAACCAAACTACATTTTTGCAACCAGGCATTGAACAATACCCACCCAACACACAATAGGAATGTGTACTCCAAGGGGAGTAGACGTGCCCCCAAAAGTGGCCATGCTCCCCAGTATCTCGGACCGACCAATGGTTTAGTGACCTTGCAACTACTTTACTGTATGTAGCAAATGCAGAGTGCACACATATGTACAGCAGTCTGGTCTACTAATAGCCACAGTCACAAAGAACATCTACAGAAGTTTTCTTCTACAGTCCAGGTAAATGAGTATTTTGAAGGCTGTTAACTCCTTCTACAAAGCTATAACTATGGTACAGTACATTTGTTGATGTTTTCATATTTTACATCATTACACTGCATTAACCGCAATTGACTAAATTCTTCAGTGGGTGATATTTCATTGCCAAATATAACAGAAATGTAATTACTTTAACTTAATGTTTTGTCAGGCATTCCGAGAAATGTTTAGTGTTTTTGTTTTGTTCAAATTGTATTTATTTATTGTACACCGTTTCCTACATTGTACAGTTTTCTGCAATGTGCAACTATTCCCTTATGATTCATTAAATAAACAAAGTTAAATTAGCTCCTATTGTGTAACAATTTGCCTTAAAATTCCCATGATTCACTATGATTGATTTTACAATGTACATGTATCTTTTGAAAAGGCATATATTAGTAGTAAATCTGCAGTCATAATCAGTTAAAATATATGAAGAACATACTGTAGAATATTTCTTTTGCTAGATCTACCATATTTTCTAGAACCCCCTGAGAGTATTTCTTTTAGAGCTTGTTAGCGACTGTACTTCCATTGTGGGTGTTTGTCTGAAGTTTTCATTTCAGAACTTAAGCCAGGTTGACCTGAAATGAGAGTTCATTCTCAGTAACAGTTACACTGTATAATTTGCTTATTGTGGAGTAAATGTCTAATATAAGGTAGGTTCATTGCTGCATATATTTTGTTTTCAAATACTACCATAATATAATTGTATTGGAGAAAAAATAGTAATTAAAGATTTTTCTTAAATATTATTAGATACTGATATTATTTAAGATACTGAAATAGGCTGCAAAGCAGTTCACTGTGCATGCCTGTAATTATATATTATATTTTACAAAGGTTGCATGGTGACATTGTAACAGAGTAGTTAGTCTTTGGGAAAAATATTCTATATTATATGAAGAAAAATGTACACACTTCACTACTGTACTGGATACTTTGGATATTCATTAAGTATGCTTATTCATTGGTGCAATAAGTTTGGTATGTCCCTTGTAAACCTATTGTCATGACAAGGCGTTAGTATTCCCTTTCATTACAAAAGATCAAACTGTTAGTATTATTAATATTAAAAATATATAGAAAAGAGATTGCATGAAAGCACTCTATGGTGGGTGAATTACTGATACTGGATATCTAGAGAGAGTTGGACTAGCGTTCGATGCTTGTATTTATATTATTGATGTCTGTATAATATAACTGAAGACTTCTGAGTATGATATGTTACATTGAGGTGTTATGGTCTGGTCAGCAAAAACTTGAGGCTGGAATTTGTTTGAAAAAGAAAGTCTCAGGAAAATCTACTGGAAATTCTGGTTGGCAATAACTGTTGGCTGGGAATTCAACATATGTTGTATGTCCATAAGAGAAATGGCATATAATGGGAACAGTGATATACCCGTTTTGAACTTTGATTTTATTCTAAGTCCATATATCTGTATATTGCAACTGTGATGCATACTGTAACTGGAGTTACAATAAATTAGTAAACCGTCACATTAGCCTCAGTTCTTACCCGTTCACTCCCTCTCACTCCCCCTCACTTACATGCATGTACTGGGGGGTTCGCAGAGAAGTGACTGACCAGCAGATGTCCACTATTGGTAAGTAAGGTTTACTTACCTATTTACACTGCAATATAGTGTCTCTGTCACTCTGATACTGCGTTCCTCTTCTCTGAGGTTATGTGAGCTGAGAGGAGAAGGATTAACACGACAAAAGTGAAAAAGATTAACACATGTTTAGTGAACACCCAGCTGCAAGTTTATTCCCATGAAGTCAACTATTATCTGGATAGACATAACCAGTACTATATGCCATTTCACTGGCCTCAGCACACCTCGAGAAGCAGGTTGATGTACCCCTGTTTTGAGAACACAGCCCATCGCCACCCTGTCACTGCCCCCAAAGGGCACTGTGACCACTGATGGACACTCACACTGCAGCTTTGGTGCATTACCAGTTTAAAAACATATTCGCCAACTGTGTAAATATCACCCTAGCGTCCTCTTTGGAATTAACTCCAATGGTTGTAAATGACATAATGCTAGGCCAACTTATCAAAGTAAGTGCTCCAAGTACTGAATGGGCGGACCACCATCTCTGAACATACTGGGGGAGACATATCAAGCCTTGGAGAGAATTCTGTCATTTATCTAGCACAGTTTTTGAAATGACAGCATCTGATTGGTTGCTTTGTGCAGCTACTCTACGTTGGGGTAGATGTACTAAGCCTTGTTAGCACAGGATGACAAAACAAGAACATCTCACTTTCTGCACTCCTAAAGTCCTTAGATATGTTGGCTCCTCTGTCCGCTGATTTTTTTTTTTTCAACTGCACTACAGCTAATCTGTGTACTTTTCAATCAGTGAGTTTTGATGAAATGATTCTGTTTCATTTGGGATCAAAATTGGGCCTGATTAAGAGGTGGAAGTAGTTTGATGCCACAGACAGTTGGCCGATACTTTAGTCTGCATCAGAGTCGCACTGTGCATGTGTCCCAATGGTTACTGCAGGGAGAAGCAGAATGATTGTGGACACAAGAGCTGTGGATCTCAATGGGCATTCCTGGGAGGTAACAAGAGGATGGCTAGCCAGATGCGGAAGTGTCGCTTACATCGACTGCGTCTAAAGAAGCAGTAGCACTAATACTGGAACCCATTTTCAAATGGAGAAACTGCGCCTGCAATAGGACTGGTGCTAGTTTTGATGTTGGATTCGATGGTGCATCTAAAGACCTCCGCAATTGATTAGCGCCGCTGCAAGTGGGCATCTTAGTAAACTCAAATTCGGCCACAGCATTAGCATAAAGATGCAGACATGGCTGCAGCAAAAGATGCAGCCACATCTGCGCCCATCTCAGAATCATCCCCATAAGTTCCTGGGACAGCACCGTTGCTGCCCCAGTGCACCAGCATTTGGCTTGCAGGGTTTACTTTGGGCACACACCCCGCAGGCTGTAGAGCCATCTAGAATGTTCGTAGGAATGCTCCCGATGCTCTACTTCTTGGTGCCAGCAGTCCCGCCCCTTAGTGTAACATCATGATGTTATGTGTTTGGGGGTGGGTATAGCACAGAGCCCTTCTCTGGCACCGATCACGCTGCCCCTAAGCACAACATTACCCCCCTTTATCACATAGTGTACTGTATACTTATTGAGTGCCTCAATGAATTCCATAAAACTGTAATAGATGTTATATTATATTGCACTTGACAATCCAATTATTGCTAGAGAAGATGGAAAATGTGCAAACATCTACAGGCAACAAACCTGCTTGTCATCATGGCAGTTAATTAGATGTACTAAACACTTTGTTTTAAAAAAACAAAGTTGGCACTTATGAATAATAATATTCCAAGAGTTATGTACATATATAAATTGTATATAGTACAAAGTAAAAAAGGGATGTAGTCATATTCAGAAAATCAAAATATCGACACCGAAATGACAAAATAACAACATGGTTAAAATGTCGACAATCATAAGGTTGACAGTTAAAGAGTAGACACAGTCAAAATGTCGACAATGAATAAAAAATGTTGACAGTCAAGATGTTGACAGGTACAAAATGTAGACAGTCAAAATGTAGACACAGTTAAAATGTCGACCTTCATAAGGTCGACAACCAAAATGTTGACAGGGTCAAATTGTCCACAGTCAAAATGTTGACAGTCATAATAAAATAACACAGCTAAAAACCAGCAGCTGCTAAAAACAAGTCTCAGACAGGCTCAGACCCTGCTTAAAGCAGCTCAGATGTCTGTGAGAGCCACCAGGGTAGGAGCAGAGAAATAGCTATTTTTTTTTTTTAATGCGTGCCTCCCCCTCCAAATCCATAACCAGCCCTGGACCTCATAGCCTGTGCTAGTACTGAAAAATTGTGTGTGGGCGGGGAACTGGTGTGGGATTCCTATTTTCCAATAACCAGCTCCAGGCTGAACCAGTTTTCAGCCCAGTGCCTGATGCTGTTTATTTGGCGAGTTTTCATAGTAACTCCTCTGATGTAATAGGCTGTGATTAAAAAGCTACCAATGTTAATATCCTACGGCTTTCAGTATGTTTGCACATGCTAAACACAGGGGTTTTTCTGACAGAAAGCATTGTACAGTATGCATTGCGAGATTGAAGTCCAGCGAGTTTCACCTCATTAATTAGTCTATTAACTAAGCAGTGTTAGGAAACAGAGTGAAAAGTGATAATAAAGTGATAAGGTGCCAGCCAATCAGCTCCCAACTGTCATCTCACAGGCTGTGTTTGAAAAATGACAGTTGGGAGCTGATTGGCTGGCACCTTATCACTTTCTTATCACTTTTCACTCTGTCTCCTAACACTGCTTAGTAAATAGACCCCTAAGCCTTTATAAGTCTTGTTTGTGCATATTTAAGTTTGAGAGCTTTGGGGTGGAGATAGGTGAAGGACAGAGGAAAAGAATGTAGAGAAGTTCAGTTGCTCAGGAGCATTCAAACAACAAGAATTAAATCTGTTGTGTAGATTAATTTTTTTGGGGATGTAACATTTTAATTTTATTAAACATTAAAGTGGTCAAAGCTCAATTATATATAGAACACACTGTATTTTAAAAATGAACTTAAAAATTGTGGTTGACTTAAAAATGTAACAGATCTCTAAAATGCATTACAGTACATCTGCCCAATTACTTGCAAAAAAATTTATTTTATCAAAGGACAATTTTGATAATAAGACAGCACTTTACATGAAAAAAGGTTGTACAACTATATTTGAAAATATATTTAAAATAAAATTATTAACATTAGAACCTAATGAAAGTGTTATTTGTAGTGTAAAGGCTTGTGGGAAGGTCTCGCTAGCCTTTGATTGTGTTAAAATAGGCCACTTTTGTTAACCAATAGGACTTATATGTCAGATTTCACTAATCTCGCTGATCTGAGGACAGTCTATTATTTGGCGAGTTATTGTGACGAGTTTATGGAGAATTTACAACTCGTTGCTTTGAAATTCAGTGAGTTGTATGTTTAAGATGAGAAACATCTGGAGGTGGGTTGTGTTGCAGTGAGAATGGTTGATGCAAGATTTGGGTAAATTAACATGTACTCCAATTCTATTACATAAGTTGAATCCAATATTGCCGGGATCTCACAGGAATCTCGTACATTTTTCAAACTTGCATTCTGTTACATTGAGCCCCCTATTTTACTGATTTGAGAAGATTGTGGTGTCAAGTACATGAGTATGTGAAACATAGTGTTAGCAGCCAATTTGTTAGAAGCAAAATCAGAATTGTGTTTTATAAGGATTAGATTATGTTTTTGTGGTTATGGATATGTTAATATTACCTTGGTCAGGCAGCACACTTGAAAGTGACAACTTCTTTATTTTTGAATACATCACAAATTGTAAACAGTATATAAAGAACAATAAACTGCATATTAAGGAAAATGTTATGACTGTAGTTTGACGTTTTGATTTTTAATTAACCTTTAATATTAATATGTATCTTTTATATTGTAGGCCTGTATACTGGAAAGACAAATATTTGACTTCCTTGGCTACCAGTGGGCACCTATCTTGGCAAATTTTCTACATATCATTATTGTCATACTTGGATTATTTGGAACCATCCAGTGTAGAACACGTTATATAACAGGAGTAAGTATATCTAACATTGTACTATAAAACTGTACCTTTTCATTTTAAGGTGAACTATTACAGCATATCCATGATTCTGTGCTATCATTTATTAATTTGTACTGTATTAACACTTCCCGCAGTTCTGTACAGTGACAGTGAGTAGATAAATCAAACATACAGTATATTAACCACAATACAGAAAATATGGCAAGGGGACTGCTAGCCAGATTGTAGAATTTAACCATTTGCCTATTATCAGTTTTAAAATATCAGTGATTAAAAATTGCACTAGAACTTGCAGCCTAAACAACAATAGATTGCTGGTAATTTGCATCTAAACTAAACAATTGTATGATTCCACCAGGGTTATTGCAGGGGATGTTATCAGGAACTCCAAGGGGTAAATTTACTAAGAATCGAGTTTGGTCGAGTTTTTTTTTTTTTCAAACACTCTTTACTTCGACGAAACTCAGGTGAGTTTTTTTTCCGTTTTTCAACTCGCAAATTTACTAAGGAGTGAGTTTAGCTGAAAGTGAGTTTTCCGAAGGTGAAGTAGATCGAGATTTCTTCCCCTAGTTGCGAGTTTAGATTAGATTGCAGTGTTTTCTCTCTGCCAAACTCACCAGAATGATCAGCCTGCACTGATTGGCTAGCGGCCCGTGAGAAATTACAGATAATTTTGGTCATCTGTCATTTCGCAAGGTGTAAGTATATGTAACAGCATATATTTACATCTGTTTGGCTTGGTTCTGGTAAATCGTTTTATTGTTTTGCCAAAACCCTGGATGCTACGGAGAGCAGCAGGTCATTCCACACAGATATCTACATTGGAGAAGAGGACCGACCGGCTGGTACAGGTAAGTATGTGTGATTGATGTATGTGTGTAATAAACTTGTACTATCTAAGGTGTGTGCGTTATGTCTTTATTTAACTATTTATTTTACAGTGGAGGTACGGGTGCCAGCCACCTGCTGGCACTTGTAGTTCCACAAGTGCCAAAGGGCAGTCATGCTGACACCTATAGTTCCACTGTAAAATACAATAGTTTACTTATATTTTACACTTTATTACCCCAATACCCACAGCCCAGGGGTGCGGGGACGAGCCCCGGGCTTCAGACCAAGCCTGGGGTTTTGAGAGAGGGGGGACCCTTCTTGTGGGGTCCCCACCTCCCCTGAGATCCCCGGCTTGGCCTGACCAGTTTGGGGTGAGAATGCTTTGGCCCTGGAGACCCGGTAATAGGGTCTCCTGGCTGTGGCATTACACCCCGGTCGGTTTGGGTCTGGTGCTGGTTTAAATATAGGGGACCACTACGCATTGTATCCCCCCTATATTTAAAACCAGGACTGGCCATGCAGCCTGGTGCTGGTTCCTAAATTATGGTGGAACCCTACTCATTTTGTTCTCCACAATTTTTGGTACCAGGACTGGCTGACAAGTCTGGGGCTGGTTATTGCTTTTGGGAGGTGACCCTACGTCATTTTAAAAAAAAACACATTAGATTAGGTATACAGGCAGAAACATACACAAATCACACTGATCTGTGTATGTTTCTGGCAAACTCGCAGCTCAAGACGTGGTATATTTAAAACTTCAATTTATCAGTGAGTTTGCTACAAACTCATGCGAGATTGTAAATTTGAATCTTAGTAAATTCCCGAGTTGCATCTTTTTCATGAAAACTACTTCCTAGTTTGGCCGATGGTGAGTTTTTTCGAGGTTGCTATCTCACACAAGTTTTAACAGTGAAAAGAGAAAACTCTCTTCCAAACTCACTCAAGTTTGTCTTTGGTAAATTTGCAAGTTGAAAAACATTCCTAAACTCACGTGAGATTGCAAACTCACCCAAACTGTATTCTTAGTAAATTTACCCCCAAGAATCAAAACACAAATTTTGAAAATGTAGGTGTGAGACGTCAGTTCTCCTTACCAAGCCCTTACTGCTTACTGTCATCACTATATCTACCAAAGAAAACTGTAAAAAAAATTGCAATCTATTGCTTTTATTTTTTGGTGAATATAATATACAGTATATTTATTACTGTATAATAAATGGTTTAATTAGGTTGTTGCAGAACAATATGTATAATTACAGATGTGGAAGGTTACAGTGACATTATTTGCTTCCTCATTCACAAAATGTCAGTTTACAACTTAGGTTAATATGACAACCTTCGTTTTTAATGTGTTTAATTTAAAGTGTTATAAATTGCAAAATTAAAAAAGGAAGAATCTCTTAATGTAAAATCATACTCCTAGAAATCACATTATTACAATTGCTCTTTTAAATGTGCTCGTGTAAATTAGCCCCCTAATTGCTAGTAGAGGGCACCACTTTGTCCTTATTCAGTAAACAGGTCGTTGTTTTCCTTTGATGGGTTTAATCATGTAATTGAATAAAGAAATACTGTACTAATAGCATTTTTATTACAAATATTTTTGAAACTTCAAGTTACTTGTTTCTATGCATTGACTGCTTTTACAATGAATTGAACTATGGTACATTCATGCTCTATCATTTTTATGGCTGAGTGCACAAAGACCCATCAAAGGCAAAACAAAAATGTCAGGTCCGTAGAAGATAACATGGGCACGGTCACATGCTGTAAATACTAAGTAATGATTATGTAAGGGCAGAGTATACATGTCCACTATTTATTTATTGGGGTACACATGACCAATGTATTTATTTTAGGGATGTGCAGGCTCGGATAGGTTCGCCCGCCAAGTTCAGATTTTTCCTGCCAAAAATCAGATAACAGAAAGAGGCAAAATGTCATCTTTCATGGACAAACATCATCTTTCATGGGCTTTCATCTAGGAATGATGATGTTTGTCCATGAAAGATGACGTTTTGCCTCTTTCTGAGACCCGATTTTTGGCTGGAAAAATTCAAGCTTGGCGGGAAAATTCAAACCTATCCGAGCCTGTACATCCCTAATTTATATAAACAAAAAAATTGTCTATAGATACACTAGAATACCTACAGTGTTTTATCCCATCTTCCTCTACATCCATAAGTATGTGCTTCAAACCAGCCTCTTTGGCATATTCAGTGTAAAATGACTATTGAAGATCATTTGGATTTTTTAGTACAAGCTGGCCCATGATAGAGTTTAGGTTGAAGCAATGTAAAAGATTGCACAGCTGTTTGTTAGCTGGAGGCAGTGGCTTTGTGTTCTGGTTATATTTAGTATAAAGCTTTTTTATAGGTCTCTACGGAAATCTTTTTACATCTGGCATTTTGCAGGAACACCTTGTTCTAAAAGAGCACAAGGCAGTTTTTCTTAAATTCTCCTTGGTGTGTCATATTAGTCCTCTCTGCACTTAATTCCTATGGTAAGAATGTCTGATAATTTCTCTGCAAGCAGGGTCTACTCTGTGTGCATTCCATGTTTCCTGCTTCTTACATTGAAAACTCTCTGTAAGCAGCTGTTACTCTAAAAAGGGATTACTTCCTTAATAAATGTCATGCTGCAGGCTCCTGTATGACCGACATTTGTATTTGAAGGTCTAGAGTACACTTCAAAAAGAACGAAATATAGAAGAAGAAAAAAATCCCTTCTACTGTAAAGTTTGTAAAGTACTGTATGTGAAAACAGAGCCATATTGTACTTTTATAGAGGACTTACTTTTTACATAAAACGCTGAGTGTACAACCTATGTATATTGGATAATGGCAAATAATGTGAGTGGTTTATTTCCAACATTCCTTTCCTCTGGAAAATATTCTTATTGTACTAAGTAAGTGTAATTTTTCCCCAGCCTGCAATTCATTCTCCACCCCACCTCTCCCTAGTAATTGCCCACTCTCCCTCATAAACACCTTGCAGTTCAACCTCAGCATGAAATTCATTTTCCACCTTTCCACTACCACAAACAAATGTCCTCCCAAATACTCCTTCTTCCAACTGGCAGAACCGATGGAGTTGGTAGGTGTCAGACGTTTGCGAAGGAGTTCAGTCCACATGGCAGATAACAACCACAGGGGCATATATATTATGGGTGCAGGGTGTGCGGTGCACACGGGCCCCTAGGTCCAGGTTGGCCCACACTGCACCCATATTTAGTTATACTTACCTTTCTGCAGATTCCAGTGTTCTGCTCTGCACCGCCGGCTTGGCGCTGCAGAGCAGCAAAAAAATCACAGGTGAAAATAGCTGCGCCCATTTTCCATGTGACTCCCGTATGCGCAGAAAAGATGTCCCCAAGAAAAAGGCGTGGGTGCCATGTTCCTGGAGACCCACGCATGCACATTATATTCTTACAAGCAGAGGGGTAATTTGACAGCCAAGGGACACATTTGGAGTGGTCTCTCGCCCAAAGTATTAAACCCCCTAACTAGTCAGCCAAGGCTGGGAATTCCTGGGAAAGTGGGGACACACCAAAAAAGGGAGCCCCCCTCTCCAGGTAACCCCAGGCCAGAGCTAAAGCCCAGGGCTATCCCCCACACTACTTTGTTTATAGTCTTGCCCGCAAAGTCACATCTGGTGTAAGGTGATACCCCTCCCCCAGGACCATGAGGTAGGTTTGTCTCTTCTAGACACGCCCACCTCTCCTCTCTCTGCACGGATTCCTGTGGCTGTGGCTTCCTTCCTACTGCACAGCACTCTGAAATTACAGAGTGTGAGGCTGGCTGGAGGCTGCTTTATACTGTAGTGTGCAGCATGGATTGCTTCATGTCTCCTTGCACTTGCAGCAAATATCTCTTTCTAGTCACCTGCCATGAGAATGGCTGCAGGTAACAAAGGACAATAAAAAAAAAAGTTAATAAGTGCAACACCCCAAACTCCCCCCCAAAAAAATCCCCTACACATATCCATTTTCTCTACATACCTTGTCTTGTAACCCTCTCCCTGCCAGCATCCTATTCCATGTACAGTATAGGTTTTGTTCCTGCTAAAAAATAGATTTTATATATACTAGTATATACAGTCAGGTCCATAATTATTGGGACATTGACAGAATTTTCATATTTTGTCCTCTATTCACCACCACAATGGCTTTGAAATGAAACAAACAAGATGTGATTTAACTGCAGACTTTCAGATTTAATTTGAGGGTAATTACATCCAAATCAGGTGAACGGTGTAGGAATTACAATGGTTTCTATATGTGCCTCCCACTTTTTAAGGGGCCAAAAGTAATGGGACAAACTAAACAATCCTAAATCTAACTTTCACTTTTTAATATTTTGTTGCAAATCCTTTGCAGGCAATTACAGCCTGAAGTCTGGAATGCATAGATATCACCAGACACTGGGTTTCATCCCTGGTGATGCTCTGCCAGGCCTCTACTGCAAATGTCTTCAGTTCCTGCTTGCTCTTGGGGAATTTTCCCTTCAGTTTTGTCTTCATCAAGTGAAATGCATGCTCAATCAGATTCAGGTCAGGGGATTGACTTGGCCATTGCATAACATTCCACTTTTTAGCCTTACAAAACTCTTCGGTTGCTTTTGCAGTATGCTTCGGGTCATTGTCCATCTGCACTGTGAAGTACTGTCCAATGATTTCTGAAGCATTTGACTGAATATGAGCAAATAATATTGCCCAAAACACTTCAGAATTCATTCTGCTGCTTTTGTCAGCAGTCACATCATCAATAAATACAAGGGAACCAGTTCCATTGGCAGCCATACATGCCCACGCCATGACACTACCACCACCATGCTTCACTGATGAGGTGGTATGTTTTGGATCATGAGCAGTTCCTTTCCTTCTCTTCTCTTCCCATCACTCTGGTACAAGTTGATCTTTGTCTCATCTGTCAATAGGATGTTGTTCCAGAACTGTAATGGCTTTTTTAGATGTTGTTTGGCAAACTCTAATCTGGTGTTCCTGTTTTTGTGGCTCACCAATGGTTTGCATCTTGTGGTGAACCCTCTATATTCACTCTTGTGAAGTGTTAACTTGAGTGTTGACTTTGACACATATACATCTATCTCCTGGAGAGTGTTCTTGATTTGGCCAACTGTTGTGAAGGGGTTTTTCTTCACCAGGGAAATAATTCTTTTGTCATCCACCACAGTTGTTTTCCGTGGTCTTCCAGGTCTTTTGGTGTTGCTGAGCTCTACGGTGCGTTCTTTCATTTTAAGAATGTTCCAAATAGTTGATGTGGTGACACCTAATGTGTTTGCTATCTCTCTGATGGGTTTGTTTTGATTTTTCAGCCTAATGATGGCATGCTTCACTGATAGTGACAGCTCTTTGGATCTCATATTGAGAGTTGACAGCAACTGATTCCAAATGCAAATGTCACACCTAGAATCAACTCCAGACCTTTTACCTGCTTAACTGATAATGAAATAATGAGGGAATAGCCCACACCTGTCCATGAAATAGCTTTTGAGTTGATAGTCCCATTACTTTTGGACCCTTAAAAAGTGGGAGGCACATATTGAAACTGTTGTAATTCCTACACCGTTCACCCGATTTGGATGTAATTACCCTCAAATTAAATCTGAAAGTCTGCAGTTAAAGCACATCTTGTTTGTTTCATTTCAAAACCATTGTGGTGGTGAATAGAGGCCAAAATCTGAAAATTCTGTCAATGTCCCAATATTTATGGACCTGACTGTATATATGTATAGGGAATATACACTATATATGTATGTATACTATGTATGTGTATTAGGGGTGAGCGGGTTCGGATTTCTGAAATCCGAACCCCCCCAAGCCCCCCCCGATCCGAGGCCCGATCCGAGTCAGGCTCGACTTTTCCCGCCTGACTCAGATCTGAAATCGAGGCAAAACGTCATCATCCCGCCTTCCGGGTCTCGCAGGTTTTGGATCCTGTATAAGGTACCCGTGTCGGTGCCATTATCTCACTCGGCTGTGGACAGTGAAGAGGGAGGGTGGGAGTTAGGGCTGGCTGGGCTGTGTAGTGTAGTGTAGTGTAGTGCAGTGTAGAGCTGTGCTGTGCTGCGCTGTGCTGCTGTTGTCCATAGGGGCTGTGTCCACTCCAAAGTCCTGTGCAGTGTCCCAGTCCTAAAGGGGTGCTGTAGTGTTGTCCAGGGGGTGCTCTGTCCTTCAGGGGTGCTCCCCCCAAGTGCAAAAAAAATATTTATTTTTTCTGTGTTTGTGAATTGTGTGCACTGTGGCTGCACGTGCATCAACAAAGGAACAGTTCCAAGCGTGCGCCTGTGTCCCATAAGTAAAAGGCCGGCTGGCTTGTCCATTAAAGGGTGCTGTAACCCCCAAAGGGCAATCCAAACAAAATAAAAAAAATATTTTTTTGTGTTTGTGAATTGTGTGTGCAGTAGCCGCACGTGCATCAACAAAGTAGTGCCAAGCGTGCGCCTGTGTCCCATAAATAAAGGGCTGGCTGGATTGACCGCTAAAGGGTGCTGTAACCCCCAAAGGGCACTCCAAACAAAATTTAAAAAAAATTCTGTGTTTGTGAATTGTGTGCACTGTGGCTGCACGTGCATCAACAAAGCAGCGCCAAGCGTGCGCCTGTTTCCCATAAGTAAAAGGCCAGCTGGCTTGTCCGTTAAAGGGTGCTGTAACCCCCAAAGGGCACTCCAAACAAAACAAAAAAATATTTTCTGTGTTTGTGAATTGTGTGGGCTGTAGCTGCACATGCATCAATAAAGGAGCAGCGCCAAGCGTGCACCTGTGTCCCATAAGTAAAGGGCCGGCTGGCTCATTTCTTAAAGGGTGGTGTAACCCACAAAGTGCACTAGTCTCCAACAAAAATAAAAAATTATTTTCTGTGTTTGTGTGCGCCTTAGCCGCACGTATATATCATTATAACATAAAGGACCAAACTTTCTCCGATAAAAATAATATAGGGAAAGATCAAGAACCACTTACTCCTAGTGCTGAAGCTGCTGCCACTAGTCATGACATAGACGATAACATGCCGTCAACGTCATCTGCCAAGGCCGATGCCCAATGTCATAGAAGAGGGCACATACAATCCCAAATGACAAAGTTCAGGAAAATGACCTTGAAAAAAACATTTAAATCATCTGAAGAGAAATGTAAACTTGCCAATATGCCATTTACGACACGGAGTGGCAAGGAATGGCTAAGGTCTTTCCCTATGTTCATGACTAGTGGTTCAGCTTCACATGACGATGGAAGCCCTCCTCCCACTAAAAAAATCAAAAGAGTTAAGCTGGCAAAAGCACAGCGAAGAACTGTGCGTTCTAAGAAGATATCACAAAACCCCAAGGAGAGTCCAAGTGTGGTGGTGGTTGCGATGCCTGACCTTCCCAGCACTTGATGGGAAGAGGTGGCTCTTTCCACCATTTGCACACCCCATGCAAGTGCTGAAAGGAGCACCCACAGTCCACTTGCTGATATGCAAATTGAAGATGTCACTGTTGAAGTACAACAGGATGAGGATACTGGTGTAGCTGGCGCTGAGGAGGAAGTTGGCGAGGAGGATTCTGATGGTGATGTGGTTTGTTTAAATCAGGCTCCGGGGGAGACAGTTGTTGTCCGTGGGATGAAAAAGCTCATCACGGTCATGCCTGGGCAGAAGACCAAACATTCCACCTCTTTGGTCTGGCAATATTTCTATCCAAATCCGGACAACAACTGTCTTGCCATATGTACCATATGTAAAGGTGAAATAAGTAGGGGTAGGGATGTTAACCACCTAGGAACATCCTCCCTTATACGGCACCTGCAGCGCGTTCATAAAAAGTTACTGTCAAGTTCAGAAACTTTGGCTAAGACCGTAAGCAGTCCAGGGACACCTAAATCCCGTTGTCCTGTTGTATCCAAGCGCCTGCAAACCACACTGTCAACTCCCTCCTCATCAATTTCCTCCTTAGTCAGGATCAGAAGTAGTCCTGCAGGCCATGTCACTGGCATGACTGACTCTCCTATCCGGGATTCCCCCAGAGGATCCTGCATTGCTATGCCTCCTGCTGCCGCTGCTGCTGTTGCTGCTGCTGGGAGTCGTACATCATCCCAGAGAGGAAGTAGGAACACCACTACTTTTACTAAACAATTGACCCTCCAACAGTCCTTAGCGAGGAGGATGAAGTATGACAGCAGCCATCCTGAAGCAAAACGTATAACTGAGGCCTTGACTGCTATGTTGGTGTTAGACGTGTGTCTGGTATCTGCCATTAGTGCAGTGGGATTTAGACAATTGATGGAGGTAGTGTGTCCCCAGTTCCAAATCCCGTCTAGATTCCACTTCACTAGACAGGCGATACCGAGACTGTACAGAAACGTCAGAAAAAGTGTCCTCAGTGTCCTAAAAAAGCCCGTTGTACCCAATGTCCACTTAACCACGGACATGTGGACAAGTGGAACAGGGCAGACTAAGGACTTTATGACTGTGACAGCCCACTGGGTAGATGTATCACCTTACGCAGCAACAGCAGCAGCGTCACCAGTAGCAGCATCTCAGAAACGCCAGCTCGTTCCAAGGCAGGCTACGCTGTGTATCATTGGTTTCAGTAAGAGGCACACCGCCGACAACCTCTTAGAGAAACTGAGGGAAATCATCACCCAGTGGCTTACCCCACTTAGACGCTCCTGGGGATTTGTGATATCTGACAACGCCACCAATATTTTGCGGGCATTATATCTGGGCAAATTCCAGCACGTCCCTTGTTTTGCTAACACAATAAACTTGGTGGTGCAGAATTTTCTGAATAGCGACAGGGGCGTGCAGGGGGACGCTTGGGTGTCCCGAAAAATTTCTGTCCACTTTCACCATTCAGCGACTGCGTGCCGAAGACTGGAGCGCCAGCAAACACTCTTGAACCTGCCCCACCATCACCTGAAGCAAGAGGTTGTGACGCGGTGGAACTCAACCCTCTATATGCTTCAGAGGATGGAGGAGCAGCAAAAGGCCATTCAAGCCTATACATCCACCTATGACATAGGCAAAGGAGGGGGTATGCACCTGACTCAAGCGCAGTGGAGAATGATTTCCGTGTTGTGCAAGGTTCTCCAGCCCTTCGAACTTGCCACAAGTGAAGTCAGTTCAGACACTGCCAGCTTGAGTCAGGTCATTCCCCTCATCAGGCTTTTGCAGAAGCAGCTGGAGAAAGTGAAGGAGGAGCTAAGATGGAGCGATTCCGCTCGGCATGTGGGACTTGTGGATGAAGCCCTTCATTCGCTTTGCCAGGTTTCCAGGGTGGTCAATCTGTTGAAATCAGACTATTACATTTTGGCCACTGTGCTCGATCCTAGGTTTAAAGCCTATGTGGTGTCTCTCTTTCTGGCTGACACAAGCCTGCAGAAGTGCAAAGACCTGCTGGTGAAAACACTGTCAGCTGAAGCGGAACGTGACATGTCAACAGCTCCTTCTTCATTTTCTCCCGCAACTGGGGCTGCCAGGAAAAAACTTAGGTACCCTAAGCAACCCGCTGGTGGTGATGCAGGGCAGGCAGGACCAAGTTTGGACATCTGGTCCAGACTGAAGGACCTGGCAACAATTTCTGAAATGTCTACTGTCACTGCATATGATACTGTCACCATTGACAGAATGGTGGAGGATTACATCGGTGACAGCATCCAAGTAGGCATGTCAGACAGTCCGTACCTGTACTGGCAGGAAAAAGAGGCAATTTGGAGGCCCCTGTACAAACTGGCTCTATTTTACCTGAGTTTCCCCCCCCTCCAGTGTGTACTCCAAAAGAGTGTTTAGTGCAGCCGGGAACCTTGTCAGCGAAAGGTGTAGGAGGTTGCTTCCACAAAATGTGGAGAAGATGATGTTCATAAAAATGAAATATCAACTCTTCCAGGGAGACCAGCCTCCAGAACGTACAGAGGTACTGGTGGATTCCAGTAGGGACGAGTTAATACTCTGTGAGGATGAGGATGTACACAACACTGAAGAGGGTGAGGAATCGGTGGATGAGGAGGATGAGGACGACATCTTGCCTCCATAGAGCCAGTTTGTGCAGGGACAGATTAATTGCCAGCTTGTTTTGTGGGGGCCCAAACGAGCCAATCATTTCAGCCACAGTCGTATGGCAGACCCTGGCGCTGAAATGATTGGTTAGTTAAAGTGTGCATGTCCTGTTTATACAACATAAGGGTGGGTGGGAGGGCCCAAGGACAATTCCATCTTGCACCTCTTTTTTTTCTTTGCATTATGTACTGTTTGGGGCCTAGTTTTTCAAACTGCCATCCTGTCTGCCACTACAATGTCACTCCTAGGTGGGCCACGTGTTTGTGCCACCCACTCGTATCTCTTAGCATAGTCATCCAGCTACCTTGGTGCAACCTTCTGGTCATAAAAACACTATTGTGAGGTGTTCTGAATAGACTGGAAATGAATGGAAATTAAGGTAATTGAGGTTAATAATAGCATAGGACCAGAAAAACCCACAAATTCTGTGATTTTAGCTGTTTTTATGCTTTTTAAAAAAAAAATACAGATCCAAAACACAAAACCCAGAAGCCAAAACAATCCAGATCCAAAACACGAAGAAAGATCCAGATCAAAAACCAAAACACAAAACACGAAAAGTGGCCGTTGCAAAACCAATCCAGATCCAAAACACGAAGAAAGATCCAGATCCAAAACCAAAACACAAAACACGAAAAGTGGCCGTTGCACACCCCTAATGTGTATGCATGTATGTGTATACTAATTATATGTATGTATGTGTACACTGTGTGTGTATGTGTATATATATATATATATATATATATGTATATATATCTGAGTGTGTGTGTGTATGCACGTGTATACTATGTATGTATGTATGTATGTATATGTATGCTATGTGTATGTATGTATGTGTATTCTATGTATATGTACAGTATGTATGCATGTCTGTGTATACAATGTATATATTATATATATGTACAGTATGTGCTTGCATGCATGTGTGTATGTATGTATGTATGTGTACGCTATGTATATGTATGTATGTATGTATATATGTATGTCTATGTATACAATGTATAGTTAATTGTGTATGCATGCTATGCATATATACTATATACATGTGTTCTATGTACAGGATTGTTTATGTACACTATGTATGTGTACACTATGTAGATATACACTATATATATATATATATATATATATATATATATATATATATACAGAATATATGTGTGTGTGTGTGTGTTTGTGTGAACTATTTATATTATATATCAGCAATAATTGGTGCCCCTTTTATTAGACTACTATAATAAAAGAGTCACCGATTATTTATACTTTTAGAAAGGGGGCACGGATTATTGCTTATGTAATAAAACAGAGCACAGAATACTATAATAAAAGGGGGCACGGATTATTGCTTATATAATAAAACAGAGTACAGAATACTATAATAAGAGGGGGCACGGATTATTGGTATTATACTAAAAGTGTTACAGATTATTGGTATTATTTAATGGCGATGACCATACCTACAAAAGGCTGGTCATGGTCACGCCCCTTCAGTGGGCCTCTGCCATTGCATTCCCCTGTGGGCCCGACACTGAATGACTGTTACTGCAGATGGAAAAATAGTGAGCCGCATGATGCAAAAACAAGAAGACATGAGTATAGTGGCATTAGCAGTCCAGTAGTAAACTCCTCATTTTGAATGCAGCTACTTACAGAGCTGCATGTGAATAGTGCACTTTATCTTCATTTGTGGTACCTACTATCGAGATAGGAATTGAATAGTTTGTTGTATAAGAAAGAGGTTATCATTTCATGTCAGATTGCCAATCTTATATTTGAAGAAGCAAAACCTTGGACAGTGATAATGGTTTGGGTGGGGGTAGTGTCGGAAAATTGAGAAGACATTTAAGCATATTAAACAGCCATGTGCAGCTAGAAACCTATTTTGCAGATGAGGGTTTGGTAGAACAATTGTTTGGTTGCAGCTAGAATATTTGGTAGGATTGGCAGCTAGCATTATGAAGAGAAATTCATGAGAGCTTAATTAGTTGCACCAATAGTATTCGTTTTAGAAGGCTCCATGTTTTTTCAGTGTGTCATGACTGGGATTATTCCCAAGAAAAAAGAGTAGGTGGACCCAATTGACCAAGTGGAGACATTTGATCAAAGGTAGGTCTGATTAAGGTGTGGTAATATTATATGATGACAAGAAATGAATAAATTGAGGAGAGGAATTGTTGAACTGAGGTGAAAACATGTTAAAAATGTATAGAAGTTAATGTTTTGTGAGTATGAGAAAGCTTGGCTAATCTAGAGGACAAATAGGTTAAAGAGGATCAGGAGATCTTGCACATGATGATGTGATATCCTGAGAGAGGAAAAAGTACTGTATGTTAAATAAATCATAAACTAAACAAATTCTAGAAAAAAATAGGATCAAATCCACCATGGTGAGTAAAAGAATCAGTCAATTTGAAGAGACTGAGATAAGTT
The DNA here is from genome assembly GCA_031769625.1 of Taudactylus pleione. NCBI lineage: Eukaryota > Metazoa > Chordata > Amphibia > Anura > Myobatrachidae > Taudactylus > Taudactylus pleione. Next base: position 7,650,208 of record JAUIMM010000324.1, on the reverse strand, counting down.
AGTGATGCTGGATTGAGGGCACAAGTAGAAAGTGATTGATCAACAAGGATATTTAAATCATCCATGATGATGGTAGGGATGTCTGAAGATAAGAAATGCTGTAATAAAGAAGAGAAATGTTCAAGGAATTGTTGGACTGGTCCAGAGTCGTGATAGTTGACAGCAACATGTAGATGTTTAAAAATATGAATAAGAGATACTTCAAAGAATGCGAATGTAAGTCATGGACCAGTTGGTAGAACTATGAATATGCCAAATGAAATCAAACCACTCCTCCTTATCTGCTTCCAAATGAAATGTCAGCAGGTGAGGCTGTGTCTTTTTGTGTGAGCCGTACAGTATGTATGTTATTACTAGAAGGTCAAGGTTATTTGAGAGGAAGATGTCATGGATTGAAGTTAAATAGATGCGAACACATATATGGACCAAAAGTCATGGGATAGATGACTAGTATCGTGTAGGACCCCCTCTAGCCTGGCAAACTGCAGCAACTTGAAATGGCATCGATTCCACAAGTGGACCGAAGACCTCTGGACTGATGTTGAATAACTTTCCGCTGCTCCCTTATATTTGTAGGTGTAGGATCTTGGGTGTGAATAAACCCCTCCACCACATCCCATAAATGCTCGATTGGGTTCATGTCAGACAAATGGTGTGGTGGCCACACCATTCATCGGAACTCTCCAGAATACTCCTCAAATAAATTCTGGAGACTAATGACACTGGGCCTGATTCAGACCCGCTCGCAAGCGCTGAGCCCTCGCAAGCGGGTCGATGGTGCCCAAGTGCGCATGCACACGATGGAGGTGGCTCTGTCGTGCGCATGCGCGAGACCCTAATAATGACGGCCAAGCCGTCATTATGGGTCTCGCACCAAAGCGGGCATGCTGTCAATGGTGATTGACAGCACGCCCCCTTTGGTGGGCGTGCCGGGGCGTGGCTGCCCAGACAGAGGCGTTCCCATGGGAATGCCTACCGTATGGTGCCGGCCCCACTGACATCACTAGTGATGTCAGTGGAAGTGCTTTTGGCTCTGATAGAGCAAAAAACACTCCAGGGCTTGCAGCAGCGAGACCCTACCGCAGCGCAAGCCCGATGGTCGCGATGGTGGAGGAGTGGACACAGCCCCTATGGACAACAGCAGCACAGTGCAGCACAACACTACACTGCACTACACTACACAGCCCAGCCAGCCCTAACTCCCACCCTCCCTCTTCACTGTCCAAAGCTGAGTGAGAAAATGGCGCCGACGCGGGTACCTTATATAGAATCCAAAACCCACGAGACCCAAAAGGCGGGATGATGACGTTTTGCCACGATTTCAGATCCGAGTCAGGCAGGAAAAGTCAAGCCTGACTCGGATCGGCCTCAGATCGGGGGGGCTCGGGGGGATTTCGGATTTCAGAAATCCAAACCCGCTCACCCTTAGTGTTAACAGGGGCATTCTGGTGGGCTTTCTGCTCACATATCAAATGAAAGCTAAATAACCTGCTGGATATATGTCTGGTACATACAGTATTGAATGTAGATGTCATTTGAGCCACTGTTGCTTGTCTGGTACCACAGAAAATTCTGGCCAGACACTACTAGTCACAAAAATTAAACACCTGTGGTCAGCCACTGCACTGTCTACGGTGGGTGGAAATGCCTTCCATGAGGTATTCAGGGTACAAACGTGACACTGTAGATCAAGGAATGTTCCCAGAACTTCGTGAATGGAATGTCCCATCTGGCAGGAATGGAATGACCCACAATTCTGTTCCATTTAAACTCCAATAAGTCACGTCACCTTGCCATGAGCAGCCTAGCCAGTATTCAAACTGAATCACGAGATGTCAGATATCAACTAATGGAGGTCAAGACATCACAGTACAGTGGGCCTGATTTAGCACGGATCGCTCTTTTGTTAATGCATATGCAACGCAGTTGCTAATATCAGCGGTGATATGCAAATGCGTTGCAATCGCAGTATAACATAAGGATGCCCACTTTCCCATGTCTCACATCCATAATACTGAGCAATAAAACGAAACAATTGGTAACACTGAGTAACATCGGACCCATACGCACACTTGCACAAGCCCAAACCTCACTCGGAAACTGCTAACAGCCATGCACACTATCAGTGCTATGGCTGCGTATGGCATCGCAGTGCCTAATTTATGCACACTCCTACAAAGCCGTTGAAACTCACTGGCACGCCTGCGTTCGCCCGACCACCCCCTCATCCCCATTCACAAATGGCACTTCCTGTCAATCACTCTGCTATGGGTCTGCATAGTCTGTACAATCACAATGCCGGTCACAGTGCCTAGTTTGCACACGCGCACTGCGATCCATACGCATGTGTAGAACACAACAATTGACCAATTGTTGCATGCTATGCATGCGTATGCATTGCACCTGTGACCCTTGCTGAATCAATCCCAGTGACACCACCTATCATTACCTTTATATACTGCTATCCCATGACTTTTGAAACTTCAATGTGTTATGCATTCAAACTGCATATTTAACCCCTTTGGAGATAAATATAAAGGAATTTCAGTGCATCCTAAAAAAAAGGACAAACACTGCAGCTAACAAATGAATGTAAAAGTGACACTCCTTACCACTATAGAATATATTCAATAAAATATATTTTTTTACTTCCCTTGTACAGCATTGTGTTAATTCATTAAAATCATAAAAAAATTACAAAGTTTATAAACTTAATAATAAATACACCCATATGATATTCAGTGGGGATTTAATACTTATTCCAAAAGTATTTTGTAGCACTTTTCATATAAATGGTTGTCTTCTCTCACAATAGGATTAATTCAATATCTGCAGTAAGGTTGGATCATAGAATAAAACATACTCTAAAAACAACATCTGGTGCAACATCGTATATAAAAATGATTTATGTATTTAATGTATTGCTCTTACAGACATAAAATATAAAACAGCATATCACAGTTGAAAAGTTGTTGTTTGGACTCCTACCAGCGATATTACATTAGAGAATAAAATACAGTAGGGATGGGCATGGAATATTAATGTTTTTTCTTGTGATGGTAGTTATTTTACCATTCGATGGCGGCTTTCTGATGGCAGCTGCCATCAATTGGTGTGGAAGCGATGGCGACTTGATGTTCAAATAAAGCTGAATTCAGCTGTTTAACATTGAAAATGGCAGCAGGTCACTATTGTGCATGAATAAACAATTTTATCTGTAAATGCACGAACCATCACAGCGTTTTTTCCATCAAATTCTTTTGATGCGATGGTTGGTTACCATCTTATTGAAAGTTTTGATTGTGGAAGCCCAGTCATCATTTGATGGCAGTCTTCTGATGTCCATCCTTAGAGCAAAACAGAATATGAGCTTGGTTCAGACCTTAGTTCAAGGGCTTCCTTGTTCAGACACTCCTTTATGTAGATAAACTTCTGGAGGTTCCAATCCAGGGCTCCCCTTAAATGTCTAAATGCGATTCGATACAATGTATCCTTTACAATAACAGGTATTGAAGCCAGCTTTGTAGTTATCCTGAATCCAGCCAATTAAAATGTCAGCTTAAATCACCTGACTTCAAACAAGAATTCTTGGTATTGATATTCTATTGTTATATTGACAGATAATCATTATGTCAACAATTGCTCACAATCCTTTAAGAGTTTACACATAAATACTGTATATCAGTATACATCATACCAAATGCAAAATATATATATTTCAGTGACACAGACTTTCATTTGTATCATATTTTTCCACATTATTTAAACATTGATTTATTGATATGTGAATATAATTAAAGTGTAATAAAAAAATCTCCTTAATCCAACAGAAAAAAATTAATCATATAATTTACATTGATAAATGTCTCCTAAGCACTTTAATATACTTTTCAAAATATTTCAGATATAGTAACAGGAAAGAACAGGGCCGTAGGGAGGGTGGTGCGGCCAGTGCCTCTGCACAGGGCGGAAGCCTGGAAGGTCACTGGCCACTACCTGCTGGGCTCCGGAGGAAGAGACCTCCTGGAGTGTTACACGGCAGAGGAGAGCAACGCTAAAGAAGTCCCTGCCCTCCACCCGATGGTCATTGGAAAAGGTATGCGCTTTACGTGTCAGGAGGGGGCGGGGGGTGAGCGAGAGGGGCGGCAGTACAGCACAGAGCACACTGCCGACCTGCTACGGTGCAGGGAAAGAATATACAATGTGAAAACCTTGAAAGAGGAGGAAATAGCATTTAATATAAATCATTTTCACAAAACCACTTTATCTCAAAATTTTTGTTGAGGCCTCTCGGCAGCCTCCCATTGAGCTTCAATATTTCTGTATCTAACCTGGGGTTTAATGTGTTGGACAGCACAAAACATTTTTGGATATTTCTAAGGGCAATGATGTTTTTCTCTAAAATGAGTAGATAGGGTGTATCTCTACCATTTCTAATGTTATTGAGGTGCTCTGATTTTCTCATTTGTAAGGGTCGAGACATGTGTCCTATGTTATATACTTTACAATTTCACCCAATAATATAAATAGACTACAATATTCAAGACTGTTAGTGCTAAGGGCAAGTGGGACTGGTGTGTGTGTGTGTGTGTGTGAGTAGGAGCGCCTAGACACACAATTTCCTGCATTAGGAAGTATCCCACTCAACTAGGAGCTGGTATTGCCCGTCCCATTATCCTAGTCTTTACACTAACTGTAAATTGCAATATTCTCAGCCCTGAAGGCCCTGCCGACATTGGATTGCAGTGTAATATTCAAAACCTGCCAATAAGGATGGAGCATGTGAACCACTGCCATCGGAAAATAATGTGAGATTAGATGTCAGTGGGGATGTAATCTCTTACCAGTCTTTCATATAGTGGGCAAGTGGTGTGTATAATGAATGTTATATTGGTAAGTAGCGTGTGCATAGTGGATGTTATACTAAACTGGGGGCACTGTAATGTGGCATAATATGAAGGGGGCACTGTAATGTGGCATAATTTGAACTGTGGATACTACAATGAGGAAAATTATGAACTGGGACACTGTGACATAAAATGAACTGGCATAAAGTGTACTGCATCACTACAATGTAGCATTTTGTGAACTGGGAGCATTACAATGTGGAATAATATGAACTGGTGGCACTATGTGGTATAATGTGAACTAAGGCACCACTATAGGACATAAAATGAACTAGATCACTACCAGTGGCGGCTCTCCAGATGTGGGGCTGCACTGCGGTCCACAATTCATATAGGGAACCGCATCAAATGTCCTTTCAAATGCTGTCAAACATCCCTCGCCCGGACTCACTGGCAGTTGGTATGGCTCCCCAATTTAAATTTTGGACTGCACTGCAGCCCCACCTCTGGAACCACCACTGGTCACTACTATGGCTTATAAAATGAACTAAGGCACTACTAAAATGCATCAACTTAACTATATGTTGAAAGGGGTGATACATGCCACTACACTAAGAGAGACTGAGATGATGGTAATTGTTGCAGCCACTGGGATGATAAAGGGGGAATCCAAGATCCCCTCAAAAAGGGGTGTCTCTATTGGGTTCAGGTACACCATCAGGTTGGATTTATTGAGTGGCTAATATTTGTATTCTTGCTAAAATAAAGTACTACAATTAACATGAATACATTCAAATACATTTATGTAGAATTACTTTATTATACCAAGAATATTACCAAACACAAGTATTCCTATCTGACTGTGTGCCTGTGCCCAAGATACCAAACCCTTTTCAGCATAAAATTAACTAGGGCACTACTTGGAGCATAAAATGAGGTGTCTCTCTAGAAGCATTGGGGCAGAGGCCCCTTCAAAACATTGCTCTGGGCACCACAAAGCTCTGTCTATGTCCGTGCACAAACTATAGTGTTTATTCACTAAGGTAAAGCAAAGCAAAATGGAACCATATGAATGTTTACTCATAGCATTTAGCACAATTCAGTAATTACATACATTTATTAAAAATCCCGAGCATTTCTGCTCAGTTAGCTAATAAAGCCAATGATATCTCAGCATTTTCGGAATATTATTTTGCATACAGTATTTTTTAATTACCCAGCATGTTAATAGTAATGCTATTTTCTACTTTACATAAAATGCTCTATTAGCAATTTACTAATACCTGATTAAAATAAAAATACACTGTGCACATGAATTTCATATTAACACATTGCACTGAAACCACTTTAAAAGGGCACTTTCTTTTTTGTATTGCTTTTTAGCATTACAATGATTTATTTGGGGATTAAATATGTTGTCTTCCATGTATTTCTTTGCAAAAGTAGTGAGAAGAATTACATATGGCATAGGTGTTTATAATTATATATATATTTATTTCTAAATAATTATAACTAGTATTCCAATTGCAATTGATTTCTCTTTATGGGAATGCACGGGATAGTGACGTATAACAGACGTTGTTGTGTGTTGTGTCTCTGGTCTAGAAAGCCGACATTTTAAATTTTGTTGTCAATACAGATAAAAAAGTCTAAACAGAAAATTGGTTGCTTATGTTTATGTGAGTGACATTACTGAATAGAAAGCTTTGTTTTCCTTGTCTCACTGCAGATGAGAATAACAATATGCATTACTATGATAGAAAACATGAAAAATGTGCTTTATAGGTTTTACAACATATTCTATTATTCTAGTTTTACTGTGTGAGCTGTGCATGTGGAGATAGCCCTGTTAGATTGTTAGCTGACCTTTCCAACGGAATCACAGTCGGGAAGCCGGCGGTCGGCATTTTGACCGTTGGCTTCCTGACTGCGTCCCTTTGCAACCAATGGTATTATAAATGACAACTTACCTATATTGACTTTACTACATTAGAAAAAATTAGACCAAGCTCAACTCATTTGTGTGTTTTCTATGTCTAGCATGTAGTGTGAGAGTTACATCTACTTACCAATGGTGCCTCTGCAAATAATGTCTGATACTGCTAGTGGCTAAAATACAGTTATTTTATTGGGCAGCTTTCAATTTTCAATAACATGATCAGACTATTAATGGAAAATGCAGCATGTTGTTAATTGTTTTGGCATAGTTGAATCTTCATTGTCCTTTTCAGGTCTTTTCAAGGCTATTTTAGCCTTATTTCAGTGACCTTTGTGCATAAACACTTAATGATGCTTGGTTTCCCAGTTGCTCAATGCAGCTAGAAGCCACTTACCAATGCTTTTGCTTTGATGCTAGTGGGAACATAACATTTGTTTTCTATCCATTTAAAGATCAAATAGGGATTAGTGTTCAGGCATAATGTGAGCCTAGCGCGATGAGTTGGTTAGCCATCCAGAAAATGTACTGCCATGTGAAGCTGACTGCAGAGATATCTTAATTCTCTTAGAGCAAATTGTCATTTAACACTGACATCTACTAGGTACAATTATGTGAGTAATTCTCGAGCACAGAGTTATGCAAAATAATGTAATAAGACAGCATTTCAATTCTACCATTATTGTGCAATCTTTTTTATAATATGTTATTCCATTTAGAAGTTAGAATGGTCCAAAGGTTATGAAAACAATAAAAGCATTATTCCATGCAATATCCTTTCATTTATTAATGGAAACTGTGTTATAGTAACATATACTGTATATCTACAGGAAATTAATTCAGCATAAATAAAAAATATTGTGAGGACTGTTTGTTCACTCATCATAGGTCAATTCTTATAGAGCCAACAAGTTAAAACTTTTATAATAATAAAAAACATCTTCATGGGAAATAAGTTACAATGTATGTTCCACTGCGCTTCTTGACACAACATAAGAAAGAAATATGCTGGAGTCATATTCGGTAGATAGGCTATAATTGGATCCCTTAATTGTCACCATAGATCACTGTTCTACTGGACACAATGGTGGCTAACTTAATATGATAATCAGGCCCAGAAACCTAAAAAGAAATAGTAGCTATCCATTACTGCAAATGATTAAATGTATCAAGCAGCAGTTTTTATAACCAGAGCAAACATTTTTAGATGTGGTTCTCATAACCATACTGGTGGAATTGCATTATTTGTCTTTAAGGTGTCTATATAAAATTATCTAGTTTGAAGTTTTAGGGGAGATGTACTAAGCTTTGGAGAGTGATAAAGTACCAACCAATCAACTCCTGTCATTTTTCAAACTCAGCCTGTAAAATGACAGGAGCTGATTGGTTGGTACTTTATCACTCTCCACTTTATCACTCTCCAAGGCTTAGTACATCTCCCCCAGAGTAGCCACAAAAATGTTTACACAAATTCTTTCATATTTACATATTTAAATAAAATATATAGCTCATTAAGTAAACTTGTACTAGGCCTATAGAATGCACAAATATATGTCTCCTAAAAGCTGTGTCTTACACAAACCTGTATTTCAAAATTGGATGCAATGTAGAGTGATATACCAGGAGCAAAAGGTTTTGCATGACGTTCAGGTAAAGAAAAAAAATCAGTGGTTTCTTTTAACTGAATACAGTTTGCTTCATACATGATAGTGTGTCATGCCATGCAAGTTCACACATAACAGACATAAACTGACTTAAAATTAAAATAAACTAGAATATGATATTTAATATTGAAATAAATATTGTATTAAAGTTATTGGAATTGATTGTAGAAAAACTTTTAGCACAAAAGGAACACAAAGGGGTATTTTCTAATTTTAATAAGAAATGGAAGTATTTTTCTTCACTGGAATAGCTGGGTTGTAAAAGGTACAGACTTTACAGATTAGAGGTCCCATCTGTCTTTGGGTTACCTTGTTATAGTGGAGGCAGTATTCAATCCCCTCACTAATTTCCCCACCTGAGCCACATCATTATAGTCTAGTAGCACTCGCTCTTTCTTCAGCCACCCATGCCTGAAAGTGATTCACAATTCTTCTGAACAGTCATTTGTCTTCAGTTTGCATTTGAGTCACAGTCTTTATATGATTTAGAGCTTTATGTTAGAACCATAGCATATACTGGGAAAGTAAATATTATCATTGTTAATGAATATTTAGGAGCAAATTTACTAAGCAATGGATTTTAAAACCTTCTATTGTAGCATATTTAAAAGGGCAATAATATTTAATGCAAAACAAGCCTGAATTTTGCATTTGCTATTATTGGTCAAAATACGATAGGCAAAAATCGTGGGTTTTGAAAATCCATTGCTTAGTAAAAGAATTGTTATCCTGGAACTGTTTTAATGTTATTCTGGAACTTTTTTAATGGCTTATATTTAACAATATCAGTGTTTAAGGCTTTAACCTGATGCGATAACAAAACATTATGCGTTCAGCATCCCGGCGGTCTGGATGCCGATGTTTACCTTACTGGCGCCAGAATACTGACGCTGGTCAGAATCCCGGCACCAGCATCCCGGCCGAGATAACCAGCCCCAGTTGGGAATTAGGTCTGTCTGGGTTCTGCTGTCGGTATTTGTTAAGCCGGTTAAATACCAATTCCATTTAACCACTTAACTTATGATTTTTACTGCAAAACTGGTCAAAAATGTATTAATAAAGTATGGAAATATAGAGGGTTGGAAGGGACACCTATTGTATATATTAACAATTGTAAACAGAAGAAATTTGCAAAGAAGTCAGAATTTTATCCTACACAACATAAAAGTTATATTTTAAGGCCTTTTATACAGCTACCATGGAGGACTTTTGTAAATTATGTGAAAAGTCAAAAAGAATACAATAATCCCTAACAAGTTAAATATCATTCAAAGAAAAACCTTATAGAATCAAAATAGTTATGAATCTGTAATCATCAAAGGATGTGGTACAGTTATTCAAGACAAAACTGATTACCTTCTTGAAGCCTACAGAAAATTGAATAATTTAAAATTTTATACCAAGTTGTCAACCAATCCCACCCCAGAAATGGTGGATAGTGCCTTGGTCGAGGAGGCCATTTCTAACACAGATTTTCAGTTTCTTTTCAATTCACATCCCATTGTCCCCATGTATTATTACTCCCTAAAATCCATAAGTCCCTTTTCTCACCTCCTGGTCATCTAACTATTTCAGGTATTGGGTATATTACCATTAAACTTTCTTCCTTTGTTGTTTATTTTCTTGAAACCCACGTTGTCTATCTCTGATACCACATCAGCGATACTACTCATTTTTGTAATTTGTTAAGAGGTGGTAAGTGATGTGACAGTTATTGTTTTCTCACATGTGAAGCATAGTCATTTATATACAAATATTCCCCACATACGTGGTGTAGAGACCATTCAGTATTATTTTTGCTCTGATGTGTGTTTGGGGACTAGACAACATGAGTTTATTCTGGTTTCTATTATGTTTATTCTTTCTCATAACTATTATTATTTGTTGCACAGTTCAGATCCATGGGACTCCCATGGGTACCAAGTTTACCCTGAGCTTTGCCAAACTGTACATGGGTCTCTTTAAGGACCAGTACACTTGTGGTTGCCCATTTGGTGCAAGTTTGGTGCTCTGTGGCAGGTGTATAGTTGACCTTTTTACAATTTGGAATGGGGATTCTGATTCTATGAATTCTTGCACATCTTATCTTAACTCTTTTGGGCTGCATTCCACAAGTACCTTTCATCCCGCACATATTAACTACTTTGATGTTGCCATCTCGATCAGGACAACCAAATGTGCTCAATGACAATGAACTAGTGGACTATAATTGCTTTTTTAACTAATCTAGTTGTCATAATAGGATATAGCAAAAACAACAACCCCAAAGGACAATACTTACAACAAATATGTAATCATTCTGATGACAATTATTTTTTAGGACAAGCACATGAGCTTACAAAAGCATTTAGAGAATATGTATATCCTGTAGAGTTTCTTATGAAGGCCATAGAGAATTAATTTTTGAATAAAGGGTTTTCCTTCTAGCCCCGAAGACTTTTGTAAATCATGATTCATGATTCACAACAGGTACATTTTTCAAATAACTCCATTTATATCTAGAATAGGTTTAAAAATTGCTCTTAACAAATCATCAACATATTTAATAAACAGACCTTCTGCCTACTAAAATTTCATAAAATATTGACCCATACTTTAAGGGGAAGACCAAGAATATTTTTTTCATAAGGACAATGATTTGAGAAAAATTGGCACCAAGATTTTTTAGAACTCATAATATTTTGAATAATGTTAGAAAAAAAACAAGACTTTCAATTGATTAATGGAAAGTCAAAAGGATGTTTTAGGTGCAGAAATATATCTTATATCATATTTAAGTACATTAACATAAATTGTACATATAAGTACATCATTCCAATCATTATCTTTAGGTACCATTTTGGGATTTCATTAATTGCCAATGCACATTTTTTGTCCATCTCATTACCTGTACTTGCAGAATACAATTTGTTGGAAGGACAAACCACAGCCATATAATGTTTTTAGAACAGTGATAATGCCATAAAAGGCATGAAAACACAGTATTCCCAACATGTTGCAATATTCCACAATACTGATGTAACTGTTCTATTTATACAGGGTATTGAATATACTGTACCCACACCAAGAGGTGGTGACAGGTTTAATTTAACTTACAAGAGGGAGGCCCCTGGGATTTTTCATTAAGATACATTGACACCCCATGGCCGAAATTATTCCATCAAAATGAATACCATTTAGATTCAATCTGATGGGCAGGATAACAAAATGTTCAATTTATCTACATTCATAGCAGTTTAATTTTGATGTATTTGTTAAATTTATTGTATTTTATTGGTTGGTCTTTGCTAATGATGTACGTATTTATCTTATTTTGTATTTTAATTTAATTATTATAAAATAAGAATGTAAACTATTTGAAAAATTACCTGATTGTTATTGATGCCCTACAGCTGGGCCCAGCTAGTTTGTTGCTCATAGTGCACCATTCAGGCCTATGTATCGCGCCATGGAACATTACGTGATAGTTAGACTTTGGCGTGCCGTGGTATTCTTCAACAAAAGATACGCTATGGCATGTAATGCACTGCTTAACCACTGGGTGGTGAGTGCTCCACTGATGTAATTTGTACTGAATACCATACTGTTAAATTGGATGGTTATCACATTCACGCAGTGTATTTGCATATTGCTTGTTCACACAACCAATCTTTTTAATATCACATAAGCTCTTAGAACAGGGTGCAATCAGTACACATACTGTACATAACTGTACAGTAGTGTAATTGTCGTGTTCTTATGATGGTATCACCGATACTACACCTTAATGAGACACATGCACAACTTTCAATGAGACGGGATGAATTATTCTCTAATGGTGGGGTACTGTGTATATACTGTATGTACTAGTATAATATTTTTTAAGGAAGACACATTTTTTCATTATTAAAAACAGCAGCGGGTGGGTGGAGTGCACTAGGATGAGATCGCTATGGACATTGTAGACATTGCCTGCTGTAATTCGCAGATGTTACATCAAATACACGACAGGTGCAGCTCTTGATATGGCTGGCATATGGGCTGGAAGTTCAGTGATTGCCTTGCTACAGTGCTAGTCCCGGGGGTTCGAGACCTGGAAAATATATATATTATTTTTAAATTGTTAAACCCAGATTAAAAATAAATCACTTGATGGTGTGTGAGTTCTGTCATTTATACAGATATCTGTGTAAGCTACGGAAGTACACCAGCATGGCAGCAGGCACCACACCGCACCCCTCTTAGAAATGCATGCTAATGCCATAGTGTAATACAGTTGTTGAGTAAATACTTACTGAAAAAAAACTACAGTCATTTATATACTGTAGTAGATTCATACTGTATACTGTTAAACTATAACAGTGAATACATTTTTAATTACTGTACACTACTGTGTTTGATCTACAGTACTTACAATAATCATTTTTGTTTACTTTTTCTAGTTGGCATCATGCAGTGACCATTGGCAAATCCATTTTGTTTTCATCTTATCTAAAAGCATGTACTAAAAAGGTGTGATTATCTGCATACAGTATATTATGTTATGTTAAGTAAAAAAATTGTCATTAATTTTTAAAATAGGTGTTTGTGTGTAATTATATCAGTCTTTAAGTCTTTCAGTATCAGTCTGAGTTCCAACACATGCATCTGTCATTGCAAGGTACAGTTGTGGATGTTGTGAATAATGTAGTGAGTTTGACACAGTACCCCATCAGTAGTGAACAGGAATTAATCATACTGTAAATCAGGATGTGACATATAGTACAGTAAGAACTATCGTGCATGATCTAACGAGTTTTATATTAGATCATACGCAATAGGAGAAGATGCTTGCAGCAAAGATCAGGGAGATCCATGCTCAAAGTATAAGTGAAAAAAACAGATCACAGATGCATGCACAGATTTGGGCATTCCGTGTTGCAAGCAGCTACAGTATGATAACAAAGTCAATAATACACAGATGCATAATCCAGAGACCCCTCTTTCAAACAGAGCCCACTACTAGTTTCTAAAGTCATGAAATCACTATAGTATCTAAGTCTGGGATGCACTGTGTGTGACGCCAGACTGACTCTACTGGGCATGCACAGTACTATGAGACTCTAAACGGCATAGTGCAACTCGCAGGGCACTATGTGGGTACTGTAATGGAGTGCCGTACACCACTTTCTTGAGCACACAGTGGATCAGCAGTACAGTGGCATAATGTAGCATAGAAATGCCAGGTGGTATGAAGTTGTGGACAATGTATTGAGTTCAGTTGGCTTTGATAAAAATACTGAAATTCCATTGCTCAGTCTACAGTATATGCAATACTGGGAGTGCGTATTTTTGGTCAACTCAGATAGTGTACCTGTATAAATGACACAACTCACACACCACCAAGTCCTGTAGTGAAGATTTATTTAAAAAAAAAAAAAATGTCCCTTACCAGGTCTCAAACCCATGATGCCCACTCTTGCAAGATGATCACCAAACCTCTAACCCATAGTCACAACTGTTGTATACAGCATGCAGTGCATCAGTGTAGTGCTGATTGCACTGTTTCACTCCAGATCAGCTCCACTAGGCATGCGCAGTACTATGAGACTCAATATGCCACAGCATAGCGCTACTAGCTGGATGCTACATGGCGTATGGAAGGGCTCTACTGGGCATGCACCAGAAATCCCATGTGCAAGGTCTGGAGCTGTCAGCCCGCACAGTGCAGATGTGATGACAGTGCCGAAAATGTGCACTTTAAAATGCACAGTTGTAATACTGAGACCCCACTTTTAAACAGAGCCCCCTGCTAGTTTCTAAAGACATGGAATCACTATAATGTCTAAGTCTGGGATGCACTGTGTGTGACTTCCGACCCACTGGGCATGTGCAGTACTACAGAATGAGCCTCCATAAGCCACAGCATAGCGTGACTAGCAGGGTGCTACATGGCATATGGAGCGGCTCCACTGGGCATGTGCCAGAGATCCCTGCCAACACAGTGCTGCCAATGTGCTGACAGTGTCGCAAGTGGGCTTCTTAAAATGCACAGTCAGCTTGTAATCCAGGGACCTCTCTTTCACTCAGACCCCACTACTAGTTTCTAAGACATGCATTCACTACAGTATCTAAGTGTGAGACAGCGCCGACAGTGCCAACATTGATGCAAGTCTGTGTCTTAAAACGCACAGTCAGTGTGTAATACAGAGACCCCATTTTCATACAGAGCCCACTACTAGTTTCTAAAATCATGAAATCACTATAGTATCTAAGTCTGGGATGCACTTTGTGTGACTTCAGACCGGCTCTACTGGGCATGCACAGTTCTATGAGACTCTAAATGCCATATCGCAACTCGCAGGGGGCTACGTGGGTATTGTATGGAGTGCTGTACACCACTTTCTTGAGCACACAGTGAAATATTTATATAAAAGAGCACAGGACTCACACACTTAATGATTTAAAACTTTATTAGACATGAGACATGATTCCATGAGGAAAACACTGTACTACAGTATATTGTACCGAATCACTGCTTTTGTCAGCCAATCATAGGGCGGTGATACAGAACATGCATTGGAAATCAGATGCATTCGCTGTGTAGTTTAGGAAAAGTGACACCTGGTGGACAAAAAGTTATATTACACATTATGACTTTTTTCCAGTGTTTCGCTATGTTCCGTTACAAAACTTTCTGTGTGGCGCAACTCAAGGCGTAGTGTGTGGCGCAAGATGCATGGTGCGCCACATGGCATATGGAGCAACAAACTAGCGAGGCACATCTGTATATTTGAGATATGGTGTGATCTTAACCAATGATTTCATGCTTATAGTCATTGTGATTTAACCCGCTTTAACCCAAGTTTTTTGGCTCTATTTTATTATTACTATTCTTGTTATTAGCATTATATTCTATAGTGAATTATGTATCAATTTTTTAAAAAGATCGAAAGATGCCTTGTAACTGACATAGTGATTAAATGTATAGTTTATGCACAATTTTATGGATATATTGTTTGTGTAACTTATAATATAAGAATGTGTCACATATACTATTAATAATAATATACTATATAAAAAATGTTTGTCTATTAAAATGAAGAAGACACAAGTTGAATTAATTAGCTATTCCCATTGGCTGATGGCAGTATAAATATTGATCCAAGGAACATGTTTCTTATTTTCCACTGATGAAACCATCCAATATATAGACGGAGAACAGGTTAGGGTAATTACTAACCCTGTGCAGCACTATTCCTTTACTGAGATATACACAGAACATCATTGGACTGGCATTTTAAAATGTAAACAGCAGGTTTGGTAGGATCATCTATGCACCTGTTGAGAACATCTTTCTATCCACTATTTGTTATTCACACCATCTGTACCATAGGATTTAGACTGAGAGCCTGCCACTGTGTTCTGATTGTAGGCAGGTTCAACCACATGATTTCACTCATGGCGGCCCTAGCAGCTTTCCTTATCCTGCAATCCTAATAATTGTATTATCTTCACTAATTGGGATGAAAAGAAGACCTGACTGAAAATAAAACACAATATAATTTATCAAAATATAAAAGGAAATTTAATATCCTGAAACAACAATATGACCGATAGAATATCACATATAAGACAATAATATTATTAACTACAGAAAATTGTTATAAGCTAAATAAATCAATAATACACTACAATGTATAATAAAACCTAAAGGAGGTGGATCCTAAAAAACCTGGCATTACCAGTATAAGGATTGTATTGTGTGATACTCGAAGAATGTAATTTTACATCAATTGATGCAATATATTTGAAGTCCCGTAGCTAGTTCAATAGAACTCAATCAAGGTTCTGTGGAGTTCTGTGGACATCCGTAATAGCAATGCTGGCTTTGAGATATAATCATACGCTGTGCACACAATATATGGACAGGGGGAGACAAAGGGAGGCACTTCACCAAACGGAGGTACCAGGCATCAACTTTCTGTCAGATAAGTACAGTCCTGTAACTCACGTGTTGTGCCCAGCCTCAACCTTAACTGCAACAATGTGTCAGCTGTGCAGTACAATGTCTATGTCTCCAGGGCTCCACAATAGTCAGGTGTGCACGATCTTGTAGATCTCCTGATGTGCCCAGTTTCCACTGGGACAGTGGCAGCCTGTCCAGCCGCACAATAAAGCAGCCGAATCTCCGAGTCTTCACACCAAACAACAAGTGTCAGCGAGTATACACAGTGAGTCCAGTAGTTAGCTCTGACATGTTTCACACCACAGCATGGGAGCTTTTTTTATGTTTATTAGCGCTTGGGTATTTTTTGTTTCAAATTATCCTGCAATCCATCATACCTCCCAGCGGTGTTCCTTACTCAGCAGCCAAAGGTAGAGTGTAGCCATGTATCAACTAAAGGTGTGCTTAAACATTTACACTCACTTTTAAACAGGCAAATTCCTAAAACTACTATACAATAACAAACAGGTAACTACAGTGTTGCTATACAGACTATATGTAAACACTGAAGGCCAAATGTAAGAGGGTGAGAGTTTAGAAAATGTGAGTTTAGCAGTAAACTCTCACATTGATCGAGTTTTATCTTCAAAATGGGAAAACATCTGGATGGGAGTTTAAATCTTGAAGTTTTTTTGAGTCTAAAACCATGTGAGTTTGCATGTTCTCGGACTCTATTGCATTGGCCGAATTTAAAAAGTGTGATAGGTTACTGCTGAACTCTCACATTTTCTAAACTCTCACCCTATTACATTTGGCCCTGAGAATTTGGGCTGACTGTTCATATAGATTGTGGATATTAGCAATATCACCACCCACCTGGGTGATTATACTTGGATGCTAATAACGTTGCTTTGTTCTGGACTTTATTAAACTACTATCTTATGTGTGGTCTAAATTCAGAAATGGATACAGGCTGTCTCCATATGTCTTTAATTGAGGGCTGTTGATATATAACTACAAGTATCCAGCTGTGTTTAGCTAACTAGCTATTTAATTATATTTACTCCTGTGCAGTTTGATATGCAGTTTTGAATATGATTATATATGATAACTTATGTATTAATATGTTTTATTGTTGAATTTGTGTGTTTGTGTCATAACACTAATGTAATAAAATATATATGTTTTGTATTATTAGCACTTAATTAATATTTTCACTCCTATTGGTGTTTACATTATTCACCATTATTTTTTATTTTAACTACATAGAGGAGTAAATGCCATTAAAACTATTTTACATGCTATATGCTGCATATAGCAAGCAGTAGGAAATGCACCTTTGAAGGAATTCATGAGATAACTAAACGCTATGACAAAATAATCTTCACAATTTAACATGCACCACCATATAAGGCCATGCGCATAGACTAACAAGGGTTAATCTGAATAGCTGTGATTAATAGAGCGAAAGCTTTAAAGCTAATTGTTACAGTATGCAATTTGTGATTAACCACTTTTAAAGCTACAAGGGTATGCAGTCGGGATGCCGACGGTCTAAATCCTGACCATCGGCATCCCAACTGTCTAATCCCGGCAAGGGTCTAATGACAGGCGTCAAAATCCCGATGCCTGACATTTTACCTATGCCGGGAGCCCGACGCCCGGCATCCTGATCGAAGGTAAGCCGGGCACTGGGCGCGGACAGCCGCGGGGGTGGGGGAGGGTAAGGTTAGGGGCTCCCGGGGGGAACTTAGGGTTAGTCAGCTCCCCGGGAGGGTCAGGGTTAGGCTAGGGGAAGGGGGGTTAGGGTTAGGCTCCCCCCGGAAGGAGGCTAGGGTTAGGCACCCCCCGGAAGACTTAGGTTTAGGCAGCAGGGAATGGGGGGATAGGTTTAGGCACTTAGAGGGGGGGTTAGGGTTAGGCACTTGGGGGGGAGGCTAGGCTTAGACACCCCTAAGGGAGGGTTAGGGTTTGGTGTGGTTAGGTTAGTTTATACTCACCTTGGCTGCTGTCAGGATCTTCACCTCTACCGGGCTTCCGCTGTAGGGATTTGAACAGCCAGTAAATCATACACATCCCACTACAAGGCCTGATTCAGAGATGCACGCAAATCCAAATGAAATTGCATTTCCATTTGCAGTGGTTCTACAAAAGTCTGCAAATGTCACAGCTGCTAGGATTTATACAGAGATGGCCAACAGCTGTGTCTCTGATCCACTGCTAACGTACATTGATGTGCCATCGGCCGCACTATTGATCCTCTGAGCAACTCTATGGTTCCCTCGGAAAGTCCATTGTAACTGCACACATGGACTCAGTCACAGGCTGAGACACGCCCCCAACATGGTTACGACACACTTGCATTTAATATGCCATCTCCAATTACCTACCACAAATGTTCAGTGACTGTCAATCATTCAGCGTCCAAATGCTATACAGTTGCACATGCAGTGCAAAAATAATCGCTTAACTCCACAAACATTGCCTTTGCATCCCCCACTGAATCAAGCCCTCAATGTGGTAACCTTGTTATTGCTTTGTTTAGATAAAATCTAGGGTAAGCTTCTTAGTGTAACAATACAGAGTTCTTATATAGACTTATTTAGATACCTTACTTTTGGAATATTGTAGTATATTTCTTGTAATTTTTTTTCATGCACTGTTATAACAGTATTGTTTCCCACTAAAAAAAGGGATGCAGTATAATAAATTTTATTAAAACAGTTTGTGTAAAGCTCTTAATCTACATATTGTCATTATGATGAATATTATTACTTTTGTAAATAGTGGTGTTATTTAGGGATACACGTTAAACATTATGAAACCATTAATAAAATATGGTACTTCCTCATCTTTGCGGCCCCCTGCTGGAGGCGCTGGTTACGCTACTTACGTATCTTCACTAGTCAGTGAAGATACGTAAGTAGCGTAAACATGAGGAAATACCATTCGGCCCCTTGCGGGCTCACTTCGCTCGCCATGCTGCGGGCACAGTGGCTCACTTCGCTCGCCACAAGGATATATTCCCCCTCCCGTGCCCACTTGGATGGTAGGGAATGACATTGGACACTGGCTGATCTTTATGCTACTTACGTATCTTCACTGACTAGTGAAGATACGTAAGAAGCATAACCAGCGCCTCCAGCAGGGGGCCACAAAGATGAGGAAGTACCTAAAATACTTACCAACATGAGATGTTCCCAAGTTCACCCCATGATGTGTAGTTGTAGTGAATCAGAGGCTTGGGTGCAGGCACTAGGGAAGAAAGACATAGAAGGATTTATTTTAGTCACTACAGCTACTACATAACTGGGTTATTACATCCAAATAACCAACCCACATTTCATTCTGAATCAGTCCTCAAGTGCTTTAGCCAATTCAATCAGCTTTGGCTCTGATCCAAGCCCTATAAGGGATACACTTGCTTTCTGCTTATAATAAAATTTAGCTTGCCTGGCTTTAAATGCAGCCTGTAGTGATTTAATGTTATGGATCACAAGATATTAGGCAACATGGAAGATGCCATGTGAGGGCGATTCTGGCAGATTTATGCATAGTCCATTTGCATTGCCAACAAATGATCCAACAGACAGTGTCTTATACATATATTGGGCTTGCCCTTCTGACCAAAATGATGTATATGAGACTGTTCTGTTATTTTTTCCTTTTTTTTAAGAAAATGATTTGCCTAAGTCTCTGCAAGCACAGGGAGAAAATGCAAACTCCACCCTGATAGGGCAGTGGTGGGAATCAAACTCAATACTTCATTGCTGTGAAGCAGTAATGCTAACCCTTACACCATTCATACTGTTTTTATATATACTTTAAGCATTGTGTTTTTCCCATATTAAACTTCATAACTAACTATTAAAATTGGTTTCTGTGATTCTTATCAGATCTATTTTAACTGTGGATTAGGCTAATCCATACTACATATCTGTACTACAGGTTATTATTTGGGTAATGATAATTGGGATTTGTAGATGTGTAGGGAGGACCTAAGATGGATGGAGAAAAAAGTGTAATGTGTAGCCTTTTAACTTAAAGACTACACATTACACCTACTCCTCCATACAGTGCAGGAGTTGTGCAGCCTATTGCTATAAAGCACATCCCCTGACCAGATACCCCCTTGTCCCCCCCTTGTTCCATCGGAATGAGGGGGGGCAAGGGGTATCTGGTCTGTACTTATACTGAATATACTTATGACTATAGATCTATTGGTCCAAATATAGTGTCATGTATGTGTAAACCCTTGTAACTGTGTCACTGGTATGAGGTACATGAGTAGGCAGCATACTTCCTCACTGATGCATTCTTTAACCATGGCTAGGTTATTGATGTGGGCAATTAGTGACTAAGAGGTCCTGCTCATGCAAACTTCACAGCAAAGTTTTTTCTTGTGTGGACATAGGTGATATTACATGGTGGTTGTGCTTTACAAATACAGTTTGTTTGGTGCCAGACCATCCATATTCCAAAATACAGTAGGTTTTCTTAATTAAATGACTCCTCCAGCACAATATTTGATTGCAAAATAATAAATGATAAAATAATAGTATGAACATTTCCATCTCCACTCTTGCTCAGTACTTTCATTGATTTACAGGCACTAAGCATACAACCAGCTCGTATCCAGTTACTACACTCCATAAAGTCTTTCTCAGAGCCTATTTTCACTCTGACTCTGCAGATCTCCTCGTAGGGCTTTACATATGTTTTACTCTTTTTTTCCCAACAATTCAGCTTCTCATTACTATATCACTGCTCTACATATCTATATATCACTGCTCTGCATTTCTTTAATACAGCTCTGTATCTCTTTATTTTGTCACACTCTCACTCACATAAAACTTCTCCCTCTCTTTTTCTCTATTATGGGGATTCCATCTTCCTATTTGGTATTGCCTCGGCAGTGACCCCTTCATTGGCTGCTGGGAGATTTGCATGTGGGGACTCTCCCACTTTTTAGTCATAATGTGGGGCTCTTACTCCATTTATCCATAAAAGGCCTCATGGGCAATTCAACTTTTCATATATGGGCACTTCGCCTCTGATTTGTATGGTATTTCCCCTCATGACATAGCAGATGGTAGTTCCTCCTCTCTTCAATTTAGGGTGTTGGCGGGGTGACCCAAGGAACACCTTCCTGACTGCCTGGGGCCTGGCTGAGATGTCCTCTTTTGTTCTCACGTCACCCCTCTTTCTCTGACAGTGCAAATCACATATAGCTGCATCACTATCCCTTCACTAACAGATCACACACAGAGCACAGTATCACACAACCTACTGTCACAGGGGGTGTTACATTTGCTGCTTATAATGTCCATACATTGGATATGAATGGAGTTTGTGTAGAGTTCTGCATTAAGTTGGATGACTAATTAATATAGGTGGTTTGGCAGCCTGAATGCAAACATTTTATAAACTGCATCATATTAAAATGCTCATTTAAAAATTGTGATAGCTATGTGTATGGACTACTGATTAAACAATCTTTTATATTCTGTTTTTTTTATGAATAATGTATGTGCTCTTTCATAGGTTTTGGTTTGCAAAAATACTTTTTTATTGAATAAACCTGCATAAATGCTGCCACACACATTTGATAAACCTCTGATTTGTGAAATGTTATCATAGCTTTTCAGCAAAACACCTTGAGTAGAAGACATTTGTGATGACCTTCACTAGGTTACTGTCAAATGACAACCCGAGCACAGTTCGGCAATGCTAACGTTAACTGAGTTACATCTCTTCCTACATCTGATCACTGGACTGTAGCTCTTACAGAACAGAAGGTTTGAAATATTTGAACTCCTTTGCATTCATTTTGTTCTGTAATATTTTTACATAAAATAGTTTTATCCAGTGAACAGTAAAGAGGCAAAATGCTTCATTCCATTGATCTATGTGCAAATTTACTGTAAATCATATTAATGGAATATTTAAAACCCTTAATCAGTTCAACAACACAATAATAAAAGTTAATGAGCTATTTTTAAAGTTAATATTATGGCAAGTTAATGCAAATTACATCTTCATCTGTTAGGTGTTCAGATGTTAAGGAAGCTAAACATGACCGCCATTGGATATTCATTGTTGATTTACATCTTTTAAAAGGATAAAGGTATTTATGACTTGGTCCGATTCAGAAATCTTTGTCACGATTATATGGTGTAATTGTTGCCAAGTTCGAAGTCTAACTGAGGACATTGAACAATCATACATTGATGTCAGGGTTTGAGGTTGTAAATAAAAATGTGTACTACACAATTACAGCTCTCAGGTATGTTTGAGGTAATTTTATCACCATTAATAGGTGGAAAATAATAACAGTTGTTATACAGTCACTGAGAGGTAAAAAAATACCTTTGATATAATACTGATTACACGGTCCAACATACTGTACACTCTGGGTATAAGCTGCAGTAAGAATATGCAGACTGTGTTCTAGCTGTTTGATGATCCTGACACTTCAGTGGAGACTGCGATATAGCCACTGTTTCTAATTTCTTAGGAGCAGATCAATGATGTCATATCCAAATGATATCCAAGAAACTGTAGTACATTTTCAACTTTACATTGTTATCCAGCACCTGGTTTCTTTTTGGTTTATTTGTGCAGTAATTACACACAGTTTTTTTTATCTGGCTTAGCCTGTTGGGCTGCAATGCAGGCTAGCTGAGCAAAGAATGATACTGTGCGATTTACTTAAGCAGTAAACATTGCATAGGTTCAGTGGTAAGCGGACAATTAGCCACAAAATGGCCCAAACCACCACGTCTAAACATCTGACCTTTTTTTATTTAATCTTATACAAGTTTGGAACCTTCCTTGCACAGCTGGCCAATCTCCAGGTTTCAAGCCTACAGTCTCTGAACATTTAAGTTCATTCCAACACCCAGTACCCTTTTCCCCCCAGAACAGTCTTAACAGAAGTTGCCATTGCAGAAATACCATTTGAGTACACTGAAAGTTTCTCGGTTACCATATACCTCTCTTCCATTTCCACCAGTTTTAGGGTCCCCATGATCACTCTCTTTCACAGAACAGTAGGCAGGGACTATAGATATTGGTTCCTAATGACCCTTTCCATTATATGTGGCCCTGTCAGATTCTCTGGATGTATCCACTTTTTGGTGAGATGGATGAGATCATGCATTTGAGACCCAAGAGGTTTATCTAATTGGTATCCCTAGTGATGAACTTATTGCACTCCAACAGACATTGTGACATCCAAACAAGTTAAAATTTCAGTCAAGGACACCAGTAAGGCTCAAGTCAAAACATGTCTTTTGTGGGCCTCCTGACACAAATGGTGCCAAAAGGCCTTCCCACTGATCTTTCTCTCTCAGCTGTCTCTTCAAAGGTTGTTAAATAGGCTTCAACATCATCACTGTTTGTTATTTATTGCAGCAAATGACAAGCCTTTATAAAGCTGCAGTTAGTTGTAACATCTGTGGAAGCATTTCCAGACAGAGCCTCTAGATGCTGCACTTTTTTTGAAGGCTTTGCTGTATTGGTGTAGTTGTTTCCAGAGTTCATTGATAGCCAATTGCTGTTTTCTATGATTTTCTTCAATATCCAATTGGTATTGCCTCTGGATCTCCTCAACACCCAATTGCTGTTGCCTCAGGGATTCAGTGGCTAACTGCTGCACTGTGGTAGCTTCCTGCTGAGCCATGGTAGCCTGTAGCAATGCCCTAACTATGGATTCCATGTTATCTCTTATTGCAAGGGAAGAAGCAGAATCTGGTTTCTCCAAGCACCTGAGTTGACATCACCAAAAATTTCACAAAATAACAGTCTTTTTTTTTTTTTAAAAGGTGTATATAAGGTTGCCATTTCCTGCGGTAATCGGCAGCACTTCAATAAATTGATAAATAAAGATATTTATAGACATAAGAGATATATACAGTATATATATATATATATATAAATATATATAGAGATATAAAGATATATACAGTATAGATAGATATATATTATTTATATATTACCCACACACTAACACATGCATACATATACTGTATATACATATTAACACATACATACAGTACCCACTAAAACAGTATATATACAGTACATACTGTACATACACTTTTGAAGCAGCAGCTGCTGCAAGTTGCTGATGGGAATGGGCACATTGTCTCATTAGGCCCCACCCCCTTGCAGCATAATGCTGTGATTTGTGGGATACAAGGAGGGGGAGGGACTAGTTATATTGGTCCTGTCCCTTCCATGCAGCTAGTATAGGGGGACTGGTCATTGGTCCATTGGAGTGGGTTTCTGGGTGCCCAGTGGCAGTAGTTATAGTTATGTGTTACTATATTTCAAGATCTTACTAACCCTATGAAATGTTCATTATCTGAATCCATTTAATTTGATAAATAACTTTAGGGGGTAAATTTACTAAGAATCATGTTTGGGCGAGATTAAACTCGAACAGATTTCCACAATCGCTTGAGTTTTCCCTGCTTAAACTCACAAATTTGCCAAGAAATGATTTTTGCAAAATCGTGTTTATCGATGGTTAATGCAAATGCATTTGTCATGTGTGAGAATGGATGTGCTTATAAAACACGTGTGAGAATGGATGTGTTTATAGAAAACGTGTGAGAAATGTGCTTATGAAACACGTGTGAGAATGGTTGTGTTTAGAAAACACACAGAAGAATGGTTGTGTTTAGAAAACACACAGGAGAATGCATGCATCATTCTAGAAACATGTTCTGATTGAAGCAGTCACATCATGTACACACTGTCTATGCATATAAAAACATCACAAACAGCCCAATGTTTGAGGGTTGTGTTGATTGCAGAGGGACAGTGATGAGTGTATTTAGTGGTGTATGAGAGTTTTTGGCTACTGGAATAGATTGCTGCTTGGTCTGTGGAAATAGTTTTGTGCTTATTTATTGTCTTGTCATAAATCTGTCACATTTTTCTTTTTTCTTGATTGTGTTATTTCTTATGCCCTGTCAGTGTTTTTGTGTGTGTGGTTTGTGTATGGGAAGTATGAGAGGAGGTTTGTGTTCATTTGTCTTTTTTTCTGTGTGTTTTGCATTTGTATAGGGAGGGGGAAAGGAATATGTCCAGGCAGAGGAAAGGCAGGGAGAGAGTGAGGAGGAGGAGGCTGCATCTCAAGAGGCCCTATAAGGCAGTACAGGTAGCAGTGATTGTGATTGAGTGCCCAGGCAGAGGGGCAAGACCAAGATTTTTTCTGTGGAGTAGAACATGGTCCTTGTGCAGGAGGTCATGAAATCCCACCATGTGCTGTTTGGACAAAAGGCTGCCTGCAGATTGACCCACCGCAAGAATGCCATATAACCCAGGACATTAGGCATGCCCGCAATGCTAAAACAAATCTACCCTGACTGCATGCCACTGTGACTCCTGGCTAGGGAAGTAGATGCAGGTATCCATTAGTGGCTCAAATGCCGCCATTACCATAGTTACTGTATGTACCATGAGAATGTTGACTGGAATATCACAAGAACTCTACTGGTCACAGACTGAAAATGACCAGTAGCCAGAGACAGAGTGGGAACATGCTGTTTCAGGGTCTAGATCCAGTTTGACTTGGTCATACAAATGGAATATAGTTCATCTAAACATCTGTTTGACTTTGCCATCAGCCAATGCGTTCAGGTTCAAACACATCCAAAAAAATGTGCCCTTAGCAGCCTTTGTGATACCTGCATTACCTCCATTTCTGCTCAGTTTCTTGCTCCTGGGTCCTTCCAGGCTGGTGGTAGAGTCTCTGAAATCCCATCCGCATGCAGTGAATACCAATGGTAGTATATATTGCCATTTTTGTTTTACACAAATCAATGCAGCTCATTTAGACCCTTTAATAGGCATCATCATTGTTTTCCTACTAATTGCAACATGAAACACCTGTGAACTCATGCAAACACATCCAAACTCACACAAACACTCACCTCAGGAGGTAGTCTATTTGAAATGTCTATTTTGTTGAAAGTTTGGTAATGTCTCATGCGAGTTTCAAAACTCGATTCTTGGTAAATGTATGAGTTGTATTACTGTCTATGGAAAGCACTTGTGAGTTTGGGTGATGGTGTCTTTGGTCGTGTTTTGTAAACTCATGTGAGTTTTGATGTCTGTTTCCTGCAAGTTCATATGTGTTTGCCCTTAGTAAATATGCGAGTCCGAAAAACAGGCAAAACTGGTGTGAGATTGTAAACTCGCACACGATTCTTAGTAAATTTACCCCATGATAGCTATTTCTTGATTATTTACAAGGTACACTGAATCTTACGAATGGATATTTTGCAATCTCAGTTGAAATAAATGAAAGTTTAACTAATGGTAGACTTAATCAAATACTAATATTTATCTTACACTTATGGTTAGGATATCAATAAATGAAATTGGTGGTAAGATTTGGATGCATTGCTTTTAATATCATACTTGCAGTTTTCTGATAACCAATGTTAGACCATTGTGGCTTTACTTTCATATAAGAGGCATGGGGATTCTTAAGCAGAATACCATGAGTTTAATATACATTTATACTTTTTTTTACTGTATTGATTTGTTTAGAACATCAGCTTAGTAACCTATAAGTGGCTTGAAAAATGAATGCAGGTTTCTGACTGATCCTATCACAAATTAAATATATGTAATTTAGTGATAAGGAGGGGGTAGGGTGCGCTCTGCCTTGGTGTTATGGTATGGTAGATGGGTGTGGTGAAGTGAAAGGTGAGGAGATGAGAAAGGGGGGAGGTGTAAAAGGTATGGATGGATGAAATGAAAAAAGCCAGGCAGAAAGGGTTGGGGCCAAATCTTTTATTGGAGAAGTCACAGTGCTGCTCCTGATGGGTCCTGGGCAGTGTGGGGGTGTGGGAGGGGTAAGACTCTGGGTGGGGAAGTTGGTGGACCATTTCAGGGGACTCCTTGACATGCGGTTCAGTGACCAGCATGTATCCCCTGCTGGACCTATGGTCTACAGTCTGTAGAGTCTCACTGAGTGGGTAATGGAGCTGGGTGAGTGGGGCACTGAGGTGGCATCCCATGTGGTGAGGGGATAGTCTCAGAGTACTTACCTACCAGTAGGATTTGTGGTAGGTGGTGTGTCGACATTGCTGCCATTTGGTAGCACACCAGCAAGGGGGGACAAACCACCACGAACACCGCACAGTGGTCGCCCACCACCACAGGTCCAGTGACCTCCAGCAACAAGCAGCTCCACAGCCCGCAGCACGACCTGCGCTCCAATTGACTTTCGCAACTTACCACCATTACAAGCATTATCCTACCTCATGGCCGCAACGTCGACACACCACCTACCACAAATCCTACTGGTAGGTAAGTACTCTGAGACTATCCCCTCACCACGTGGGACGCCACCTCGGTGCCCCACTCACCCACTCCATTACCCATTTAGTGAGACTTCACAACTGTAAACGATAGGTCCGGCAGGGGATATGTGCTGGTCACTGAACCACACATCAGGGAGCCCCCTGAAAGGGTCCACCAACTTCCCCATCCAGAGAATCACCCCTCCCACACACCCCACACTGCCCAGGACCCATCAGGAGCACCACTGTGACTTCTCCAATAAAAGATTTGGCACAAACCCTTTCTGCCTGGCTTTTTTCATTTCATCCATCCATACATTTTACATCCCCCCATTCTTTCTCATCTACTCCCCTTTCACTTCACCACACCAATCTACCATACCATAACACCAAGGCAGATCGCACCTTAACCCCCCTTATCACCAATCTAATCAGAGCAGGACGCGGTACTCCCGCACAAAGGTGCAGCACTCCACCGAACCATTACACACCCACACCCCCACCCACATACACATTCTAGAAACCAACACCATCCCACGTACCATCAACCCAACACCTGCCCCAACCCCACCACCCCATTTATCTACCCCCACACACTCACCACCACAGCACACTGGAACACACCTCCTGCCATTACGCTTGAGTGCAGTTAAACCCCCCTTTTAAGTCACATATGTAATTTGCTATATATGATTTTGGGGATAAAAGAATGATGACATCACATCAGCACACGCATGCACATCTGCATTAAAATGCACAGTTTAGCAAAAAAAATCTTGGTTATCCAAACCTAGTTGCAAGGAGAAGGAAGAGAGGTTCTGGTGTGGGGCACTGATAGGTAACCAACAGTGTCAGGGAGTGTGTGGGATGGTGCAGCTTACTCCCAATGGTAGCCTCTTTACAAGTTTTAAAATGAGGAGTTCTTACAAAATTGAGCTGCAGGTGTGAACTAAGAGATGGGTGGTAAGGTGCTAGACAGTGAATGAGAAGATAGAGTTTGGCATTGGTGCTACAGAGCATTGAGAATGCTGAACCACCACCAGAAGAGAGCATGAGTACCAGAGAACTGTTTGATAAGAAGAGTGATTGGTGATTTGGAGAAAGATGCCCAGGTATGCAAGAATTGTTATGGATACATTCAATGGCACTTAAGTGCTAAGCTGCCTAGTCCTAAACCTTAGTCTTACCCAAAAAATGGAGAATTTTAAATCTAAGTAAATATAGGGTAGGACCCTGGTGCAGGCACCGGAATGTTCAGATTGAAATTCACTGATATAACAATAAATGATAACAAAAAATAGATTTAAAATCTAAGAAAGAGAATGGGAATAGTATTTTCCTTTTATCGTCGTTACTTTTTATCCTTTTCCGGCATCCCTCAGGATGGAAAATTTTCAATATATATATATAAAAGATATATAAAAGGAGACAATGGGCCTGATTCTGAGCCGCTCGCAAGCGGCCGTTCGTTCGTTCCGAGCGATGTTTGCCCAACTGCGCATGCGGAAGGATCGTAATACGCATGCGCGAACCAGTCAGTGCGGCCGAAAATCATTTGTTCGCTAAATAGCGAAAGCCTGCTAATATGAGTGACAGTGTGGGTGGTAACAGGGGAAGGTGCTTGAAAACGGGGAGTGGAGATCAGAACGCAGGCATGCTTTAAGGTCAAAACGGGCGTTTTATGGGTGTGCATAATTAATACAGCAGCGTCACTGACCACGTAAATGGGTTATTTTATAGTCAGCAAATTTGTGGTAGGAAAAACCAAACACAAGAATAGCGAGCAGTTCATACGCTGGTCGATGTACTCGATTAATCTAATAAATAGCGGACATGATGTAGGATGCGAGCGGCCAGGGGGCGTAGTTATCCAAAAAACGACCGCAAGTTTTGTTCGCTCATTCAGACATAGAGGCGTGAACATACCGCAAAGAGCGAACGGTTCATTTGAATAGCCACCCCTTTTTTCTGAATGAATGACCGCAAATAGCGTCCGGCTCTGAATCAGGCCCAATGTCCCCACAATTAAATAATATAGTTTAAGCAATTTATTCATCAAAAACATCAAAAGCACACATATCTAAAAATCCAACAGCAATTGATATATGAATGGAGACTTTACCAGAAGTCAGTGTTTTAGATGCATGTAGATGTCCCCACAATGGATCAAGGTGTTCGGAACACCACAGGCCCGGCATCTAATTCAGCAACCTCTGGATCAATTCACATCTGCAACGTGGAACTTCCATCCACTGCCAAAGCATTTTGAGCAACAGGTTCTTCCTCATGGCAATGTGGGTTGGAGTCACTGTGAATCCTATATATACTATGGTGGAAAATTAAATCCAGGTTAAAATCATCAAATTGTGTTCGTAATAACAAACCATTAGCAGTATCTGCCTATACATTCATAACTTACATATATAAAATATAGGTCCAATGTATGTATAATAATATGTAAATCTAATATTATTAAACTATTGTTTATTCGGAATGGATGAATCTCTGACCCTAAAGATAATATATTTCTTGCAATTTTAATAATGAAGAATGAATATACAGAACGATGGGACTAAATGTTCCCAAATTGGCTTTTATTTTATAAATAAAAAACACCTAAAATTATTTCAAGACTATATTGAATGCTGTATGTTCCAGAAATATTCAAGGGCTCATATATAGTAGCAGCTCATCCGCACATATTGCTTTTTTTTTTACAAAAAAATGCGCAAGCACACCAAAAATTATGGTATTGGAATCTCTATCTGGGAGTGAAGGAGGCACATATTGTATGCTACCCTTGCAGAGCTGAAAGCATTTATTTTTTACTTGGGTCAATCTTATAATTGGAGAGACCCCAAACATCCATAGGTCAAAGACATTGGGATATCATCTGCATAGAGGGAGATCTTATGCTCTTTAGGATTTCTTGAGATACTAGATAAAGGGAGAGAGCACACAGTATTGTCTGGCACTGTTGTTTATTAAGGAATGAAGAGAACTTAAAATCCATGTTGAGGACTGACACTAAGAGATTGCAGTGTAGGGCAGTCACTCCACCCCAATACCGGGATCCTAGGATCCCATACAATTTTTGGATGAATAATTATTTTTGATAATGTTTTCTGTTTCTAAAGAGGAAATATTCCTATTGAGTAACAATTTTTTGCATGGAAGAGAATATTAGGGATGGAAAGTGACTGACTTAAAGAAATATGTAACTTTGTATTCCATGGCAGAGGGGTCGGAAATAATGAGATGGGATAGTAAAGTGAAGAATAGTAGTTGCTAAGGGGTTTATTTAGAAAGCGTATGGTTGTAAAACCCGGCACTTCTGACTGTGTTTATGCCCGATATTTAAAAGGGCAATGCTTTTATTAGCTGTGTCTTTCAAGTAAAAGTATTGGCCTTTTAAATATCGGGCATAAACATTATCAGGTGTTGGGTTTTACAACCCGATGCTTTATAAATAAACCCCTAAGAGTCAGTCTTCTTAGCCTCATAAATCAGCTAATTATCCTTATGGTTTTTAGAATTTCTGTTTCTCAATTTTTGGGCCAGAAATTAGTCCACTCTATCCCCTTTTCATAAGAACTTTTGTTAAAGCCATTTTAAAGTCACAGCCACTAGTTTGCAGATATGTAAAGTGAGTTGTCCATGGAAGTTTGCTAATTTATTTTGGTTTAAAGTTTTGGCCATTTTTAAAAGGTAACTATGAGGGTGGTTATTTGTGATTACAATTCAGTTGTATGAGATCTTTCAGCTTTTCATCTAGCGGATGAGAGACCATTCAAACCTGATGAATGGTGGCCTTCTGAGTCTCCCAGAGGACTGCTGTGGATATATCAAGAGTATTATTCAAGCAAACATTATCTTGTATGGAGTTAAATATTTCTGAAAAACTTGTTTGCTTGGAATGCAGTTGCCACCGGTCACAATCACGACAGCGGAATGCTGGCTAGGTAGTTATGATAGGCATCGAAATACCGATGCCTATCATAATCCCAACACTGGAGTGCTGAGGACGACATCCCGAACAAAGGTAAATCTGGGCCGTCCTTAGCGTTAGCCGTTGGGGGATAGGATTAAGTTTAGGGAGTCTAGCGGGGTTAGGGTTAGGTTTGAGGGGGAGATTAGGGTTAGGCACCCCTAGGGGGGAGGGTTAGGTTTAGGCACCCCCAAGGAGAGGTTAGGGTCAGTCACCCTCCTGGGAGGGTTAGGTTTAGGGAGCGGTAAGGGGGGGTTAGGGTTAGGCAAGCCTGGGGGAAGGTTAGGGATAGGCACTCCCGGGGATAGGTTAGGGTTAGGTACCACTAAGGGAGGGTTAATCAGACACTGGCATTTCAATCCAAATCTGATTCTCCTAATCAAACCTCCATTTAGGAGTAACAGGGGTGAGGAATTCATATTGACTTCTATTACTAAGGCATGGTCCAACCATGAAATGGGATTGATATCAGCCAAAGTAAATGTATGCATAGAAAAGCGATCAAGTAAGATGAAGTCAATATGAGTGAGGAGGTTGTGAGGAGCCAAAATATGCGTAAATCAATGTAATGAAGGGTACATCATAGAGATCATGTGTTTTAATGTGGAGATTTATGAAGTGCTCAGATGGAAAGGGGGATTCTCACTGCAATCTTTTTTTATTATTAATAGTGGTGTTGAAGTTACCTACTACTATAGTAGCACAAGAGGAAAGCCGAGCATAGAAATCTGTGAAAATGGCATCCTGTCCCAGATATGAAACATAAACTAAAACAATCCTGAGCATAAGTGGTCCCAGTAAACCAATAAATATGATAAATTGACCTTGGGGTTCAGTGATTTTAGAGTAAGTGGGGAGAATAATTGTGTTGTGAATGCCTTCCCTCATTGCTTGCAATCTGAAGAAGCTTAGAAAGCCTGGGAGTAGGTTTTATTATGCAATGCAAGAAGGGGCATTTTAAAATGGGTCTTTTGTAGAAGGACAAAGTCCATATTATAGCATTTCAAGTGTTGTAAAGCTAGCATTTGTTGTTGGTAGAGTTGGAAGAGTTGAGGTTCAGGCATGTCCATATTTATAATTGGTTCCTGGTGTGCAGTGTAAATTGGACCCTGGATCCGGGACCCTATAACCAGTGGCGGGCCGGGCCGGGGGGCAGGGTGCCATGTGCCCCCGGGCCGCAGCATCATGCGGGCCGCGGGCAGTCTGTGTCACTGTGACACAGACTGCACCGCGTGTGTAGCGCAGACTGGACGGAGTTCGGTCAGCGCTACACAGCACAAACACACAGCCACCGGAGCCGGCAGCTGTGTGTTTGCTTTAGCAGCTGATGAGAGTCAGACAGACTCTCATCTGCTGCTGCTCCCACTGCCAGAGCCGGACATCATCCGGCTCCCGCAGTGGGTAATGGGAGTGACGCGTCACTCCCAAGACGCATCACTCCCATAATGCAAAGCGGCGGACGGAGGAGCTGATCTTGGCGGCGGGACCAGGAGCAGGAGCTGGTGTCAGGTAAGTGTTTTTTTTTTTATATTATGTGTGTCTACTGCGGGGGATCTGGCAATGTAAGGAGGAGACCACGACTGGGGGCACTACAAAGGGGGGGACTACTACTACTGGGGCACTACAAGGGGGGGACTACTACTACTGGGGGCACTACAAGGGGGGTCTACTGCTACTGTGGGCACTACAAGGGGGGGGACTACTACTACTGGAGGCACAACAAGGGGGGGACTACTACTACTGGGGGCACTACAAGGGGGGGACTACTACTGGGGGCACTACAAAGGGGGTACTACTACTGGGGGGGACTACTACTAGGGGCACTACAAGGGGACTACTGCTAGGGGCATTGCATAGGGGGGAGGGGACTACTACTAGGGGCACTACATAAGGGGGAGGGGACTACTACTAGGGGCACTACATAGGGGGGAGGGGACTACCACTGGGGGCACTGCATCGAGGGACCACTGCTGGGGGCTCTATATAAAGGGCAATAGTGGGGGTACTGCATAGGGGGAAGACTACAACTGGGGCCACTATTTAAGGGGCACTGCATAAGGGTTACCACTACTGGGGGCACTATATAAGGGGCTTACTACTGGGGGCACTGCATAGGGGGGATCACTACTGGGGGCACTACTCGAGGCCTGCATAAGGGTGTCCTCTCCTGAAGGGGGGGCGCTGTAGCACGCACATTCTTTCGGGCACCCTGGCTACACGCTACTCCTCTGCCAGGGCCGCCTGCATGCATTTGCCCCCCGGCTAAATGTTGCCAGTCAGCCCCTGCCTATAACCACACCTTGCATCTACTTATGATACTAACCTCTCTATCGGCACTGCAAAAATCACTGTTCTGTGCATGTTCAGATCACCAGGAAAATTACATAGGCGGCATGTTCCTGGAGATATGTGCATCCCAACTGTCAGAGTCTACTTCAGAATGTGTCAGTGAAAAAGGGGGACCCACATGGAGACTGAATATTGGCCCCCTCCACTGCATTCAGGAACCAAATTCTAAGATTTAGGAAGTGAAAAGTGTGCCATCAGGAAGAGTGACTCCAAGAGGTAGGGAAAATGTGAGAGTAGGAAATACTAGATTCCTAATGTAATTCAAATTATGAAAACCTGGTACAAGAAAGTTACTAAAAGTGTGGCCTGGGACATGAACATAACACATTGTCATGTTGCGGCCTAGGATCGGTCGGTACTCACCTCAGTGCCGGCTTCCCCTGACCTCTCAAGCGGTCAGACACCAGGTGCAATGGCAAGTGACGTGCTGAGGATTATACCTGCAGTCTGCTAGGACATCCATGTGCTCGCTCCATGATTTGGTTCATGCAGTTACCATCATGGGCACAGCCATGACAGTCTACATCACCTGATTGCCCTTTACCCAACAGTAGCATTGGTTGCTGTCAGCTGACACTATCATCCAATGGACTGGGCAGACAAAAGGAAGTTGCCTATACAACATTGTTACTTCCAGCATATACTTGCTGTTGCAGCATTCCAGGTTCCAAGCTCCTTTCTTCCAGTGATACTTTCCTAGTGTTACCCACGGTGTGCATGTACTCAGTACATCATCCGAATACTATCTCCTATGTGTCATCATCCTGTGCCAGTTCTGCATCTGGAACCACAGTGTGTGTACTTAGTACATCATCCAAGTACAAACTCCTAGTACCATTTTCCTGTGCCAGTTCTGTGTCTGAAGCCACAGCATGTGTACTTAGTACATCTTCCAAGGACAAACTCCTAGTGCCATTCTCCTGTGTCAGTTCTGCATCTGAAGCCACAGTGTATGTACTTACTACATCATCCAAGTACAAGCTCATAGTCCCATTCTCCTGTTTCAGCCCTGCTTCTGGATCAATAGGGTGTATACCAAGTACATCACCCAAGTGTAAAACTTCCAGTATCATTCTCCTGTGCTTTCCCTGTGATAGTGTTCTTCCATTTCCCACTAACCAAAGGGCTATGACCTGCTTGCTGGGTACAGCTAAAGCCCAAACCGCCCTTGAAGTGGTCACTGGTGAACACCTCCTAGTAAGTTAGATTCTGTGTCTTTGGTCAGGTCTAGCCAACATCTGGTACTTGTGGATGAGGAAGGCATATATCCAGTCCCCTTGCCTTAGATTCCTTTCTCAACCTGGGTCCCTGTCTTCTAATCCCTCTACAGGGGACCACCATAGCCTGAACATGACACACATGTTATGAGAATGTTCCTGGAGAACAAGACTGAAATAAAGAGATAAGGAGAATGTATTGGCCACATTAAGGAGGAGTAGAACTAGTTGGGGAGAGCAATGGGATTAGAACAGTGAAAGAGTAGAATAAGTGCAGTCAAGAGAATGGAAGCATAAATTGCAAGAGATGGTAAACTCTTTATAACAAGTACATAAACAGGAAATAACAAACAAATGTTGGCAAAGCCTACATAGTTAAAGGGAAAGATCTGGTAATGGGTAACAGATATGTAGAAAGTAACATACAGTATAAATGGAAAGCCAATACAGGGG
Source organism: Taudactylus pleione (assembly GCA_031769625.1). Lineage (NCBI taxonomy): Eukaryota > Metazoa > Chordata > Amphibia > Anura > Myobatrachidae > Taudactylus > Taudactylus pleione. The sequence goes on along the minus strand of JAUIMM010000324.1, from coordinate 7,614,524 downwards.
CAAGGGCTATGAGAACTCAACTACAGTAGCTGGAGTTAGACAATTCCATAACAGTGAGTGATAAAACAACCCTAATATCAACATAAGCAATACAATACAATGTCTAAAGCCAAAAACCTTCTCAAACCTTAAAATGGCACCATGAGACCCTAACAGAGGTGGACATAAATGCATAAACATCAACAGCTAAATATATGACATGAGATTCATGGAGAACATAGGAGCATGGACCACAAAAGCACAGCAGAGAAGTGAGAGTCTAGCAATAACCACTCCAGCAAACGTCTCTGGAAACCTAAGCAAAGGAAGAACAGCAGAAGAAAAAAAAATGATTAGGAAATGTGAACAAAAACAATGTTTATAAGCAAGGTGCTGTTTGATATTATAGCAGGGGCATCTTTAGAGAGGAGGGGACCTGTGTGCATCCCTCATCATGGGCCCCCTCCTCTCACCTCGGCGGCCGGCAGCCTACTGACTCAGCTGGCCGGCCACTGCAGAATCAGTAGACTCTGGGCACTAGAGTGTGCCCAGAATCTACTGCGTATTTGCAAATTGCCAGGAAATGGTGCGGACAACGTTTTCCCGCCGATTTCCTCACAGCGCATGCGCAAAACGCCCAAATATACCCTTGAGTTATAGTAAAAAATAGAATATTTATAATGTCTTTAATTTGAATTTCCTGTATTTACAGAAGATTAAAATAACTCTCAAAGCCCCTTTCCTAGAAGAATGAGTTGTGAGTTGCATGCAGCCACGAAATGTCTGTTATTTAGCCTGCAGATTTAAAGCAGCAATAATTTAAAAAGCAGGTTGGTTTTGCCATTTAAATTATTGTGGCTATAAGTTTACAGGTTAAATTGCCTAAATCTGGCAGCTGCTTTCAATTCACAGGCTATTACATATACTCCCCCACATGCACAAATACTGTATGAAAGTATGTTTTAAGAAACTTGAAACTACAAAGTACACCATTTTATGATATATTAGTAATATTTTAAGTGCATGGTGAAAAAATGACACAATATTATAATGACAGTAGGTTCAATATTTTGTTTAGTGCGTGAATATACCTATTTAAAAACCTAATGGATTTCTTAAAGCTGAGAGCTCAAAAGTCAGACACATTTACTTCATCAATTATCTTAAATAAATTGTATTAATTTCAATACATTAAATTATCTTTATTTAGAAATACTGTACGCAAGAAATAAAAACCCTTCAAAACCTGGACCCTATGTCTAAAATATATAAATTTTACACCATGTACTCTTTATTAAGCAGCAAAAAGATATATGGGCTGATGCACTGTTGAACTGAAGTCAATTTGTGTAGTGTATCCTGTGCAAGTGCTCACTGATAATGATGTTGGCTATGGGACCATACCTATGAGTAAATATACATGCAATTCAGTGCACACAATACTCTACAAATTATGAACGATTTGAATTCAATTCTGCATCAGCCCCAAAATGTTAATTTATGCTAATTCCCTTTATCCTGCCTAATTAGATTTATATTGTTAACCAGAAAAAAAATTACTATTCCTAAAACATCTAACTATCTTCCTTATTACCTCTGCAGTATGCTGCCTGGCTCGTCCTGTGGGTATCTTGGAATGTATTTGTTATTTGTTTCTATTTGGAAGCTGGGGAACTTTCCAAGGTAAGTTACCTTTTTCTGGTTATTATTTAACAATTATCAATTAAGTTAACTTGTGTAGAATACAGGTAAACAAAATTAGCCATCGGCAATTGAGATGTATTACTTGCTTTTAAAGCTAGTTAACAGCCTTTTGTACATGTTTGATAAAGTATGGTTTTTCACTAGCATTTTAGAGGTGATTTTATGTCTTTCTTAACACGTATGTATAATGGGTCCAGTATCTTCATGTCTAATTTGCTAAAGCAAGATTTCCTTATGTACATAAGATGTTAAAACAAATTACTAGAGGTAGCTATAGAGCAACATGTTGTTCCCAAATTTGCTAGGAGGAGTAACATCAGGTGTAATGTTCTGCAGCAGACTTTGAGATAATAATTGCTGATTACCTAAATATATAATTCAAATAAAGCAGCACATCAGGAGTAATGTTCTGCAGCAGACTTTGCTGATTACCTTTTGGAGACAAAGATAGGAGGGGTCAATTCAATCAATATCAGCTGAGGATATAACCAGTAATGCCGGATGTAACGCTGAAATTACCCTAAAATCTATTTTGCACTTGTGATTTTGCACTTAGGAGTCTGCTAACTCCAGCCAAGGCACTAGGAAATACTATTTAATAGAATAGCTAGAGAAATTCAGGTAACACTGGACAATGTTATTTCCTCCATGTTTTATGTCTGTGTTTGGGGTCCAAAAAATAAAAAAGGCTAAGCTGTGAATGGTCTTTTTTACATTGACATCACTGTACACACAGGTCAACACACACAATGGATGTACCAAGCTGTCTGTGCACATAGGCAAAAGTATTGTCTACTGGCTTGAGAGCAAAGAGGCACAAGTACACAGACGTAGGAGCAACAGTGAGAAATGAAATGAAATGCAATGCGCTGTGCCATCCACTCGTCATGGACCGTCAATATATTTATTTCACTGGAATCGGGATGTATACTCTATTTACTGAATTTATATGTGTTGGTATGGGGAGTTTTTTTGTTGATTGTTCGCAGTTTGCAAACCTAATGAATACATTTATATTATTAAATGACATATTGTTGTTAAATATGGTTGTTATATGGATGTTACAGAAAGAAGAGAAGAGAAGGAAAGGAGTCTTCTTTGTGGAGCTCTCTCTGGGGTAAATTTACTAGGCTCGAATGAATTAGAATGCGGCTAAATCGCACGTTAAATGTATATTCGCAATTTACTAAACGCTAAAGTCGGCTGAGTTTGTCCCATTATAAAAGGAAAAATCGGTCGAGAACACCTGAAACTCGGACAGTAACATGTCTTCGGACAAATAGACCATCGATCCTGCCATAGACATCAATAGGACCTGGAAATTTACTAAGGATTCGAATTTGCCATCGTGGCCGAAATATAGTGCAAATCGGCCGTAAAAGACGCTAAAACGAACCCAAATAGAAATCTCAAATAGAACACCTTTTTCAATTCGAGTTTGAAATCTGAACATACTTAACCATCACTGACAACTCAAATCTGTACCCAATAAAAGGGGGTTAAGCATATGCATACACTTCTCTCCTGTTACAAAGAGAAACAAAGCATGGCAGAGTTTTCTGTGCTGGATGGAGCTCTTGTGGGGGCTGTGAGATACCTGAGGCTCTGCCATCAGGCTGGAAGAAACCAGGGTCATGAAACTGAGCATGGTCAGCATTGGTTGATGGCGAAGTCATACATGCCGTGGTTTGATTCTGTAGCTTAGGGGTAAATTTACTAAGGTGCCAATTTCTATTCTATGTCATCCAAGATCAATTTCAGATGACATAGTCCGTATTAATTTTTTTAATTTTTCGAATTGGTTACTGAATTTACTGAGCTGCTGATTTGTTGTATTTTGTGTTAATTGATGGTGTATTCATTCGTAACCATTCGTAATTTTCATTTGCATTTTGCATTCGATGTTGACCATCTTGGCCGAACATGGCAGGATTTTGCTTCCGTTCATATTGTGCCAATGCGTACGTAGTCACTCGGTCGATTTCGCAAGCTCCCAAAGAGACCATGCGTGATTGATTTAACGTGCCATACGTGTGCATGGCACACATAAATGTATGGTGTTAGTTTGCTATTGTGTAATGTAATGTTTTATTTTGTTGTTAAATTAAAAACTCTGGATAATTACAGATGTGTCCATATATATCTATCATCCGCGTACTACAAGTTGAGACCACATAAGGTGGGAACTCTGTGTGTCTTGGTTGAACCGAACGTCTTTTTGTGCGGCTTTTTCCTTCAAATGCATCTTTTTCACACTGTGATGTGAATAAGTAGCACAAGCAGCTTCTGCTGTTTAAAATGATATGCAGCATGCCTATATTCTGTGAGCAACACAAAACAGGCATGCTGCATATCATTTTAAACAGCAGAAGCTGCTTGTGCTACTTATTCACATCACAGTGTGAAAAAGATGCATTTGAAGGAAAAATGTCACACAAAAAGATGATCGGTGCAACCGAGTCACGCCATGGCATGTATGACTTTGCCATCGAGCAAAGAATTTAGGTTCAATTGCCCCCTTGCATAGCCTCCGTGGCACAGATGTGTTCACATACATCTATCCTCCATGCACTACAAGTTACGCAACACATAATGCGGGAGCTCCATTTGACTTGGTAGAGTCGAGCATCTTATTGTGTGACTTTTTATCTTCAAATGCGTAATAGGTACAGTAGTACAAGCAGCTCTGCTAATTAAAATGATATGCAGCATGCCTATGTTTTGTGTCGCTCACAAAATATAGGTATGCTGCATATAATTTTAATCATCAGAAGCTGCTTGTGCTACCTATTATGCATTTTTGAACTTAAAAAATCGGGGCTACCGAGTAACGCCACAGCATGTATGACTTCGCCATCTGCCAATGCTGACCATGTTCAGTTTCATGATCCTGGTTTCTTCCAGCCTAGTGGTAGAGCCTCAGGTATCTCACAGCCCGACAAGATCTCCATCCAGCACAGAAAACTCTGCCATGCTTTGTTTCTCTTTGTAACAGGAGAGAAGTGTATGCATATGCTTAACCCCCTTTTAGTGAATACAGATTTGAGATGTCAGTGATGGTTAAGTATGTTCAGATGTCAAACTCGAATTGAAAATGGTGTTCTATTTGAGATTTCTATTTGGGTTTGTTTTAGCGTGTTTTTGCGGATGATTTGCACTATATTTCGGCCGTGATGACAAATTTGAATCCTTAGTAAATTTCCAGGTCCTATTGATGTCTATGGCAAAAGGCTGCTGAGTTGGATCGATGGTCTATTTGTCGGAAAACATGTTACTGTCCGAGTTTCAGGTGTTCTCGACCGATTTTTCTCTTTAGGATGAGACAAACTCTACTGATTTTAGCGTTTAGTAAATTGTGAATATGCATTTAACGTGCACTTAGCCGCAATCAAAATCATTCAAGCTTAGTAAATTTACCCTTTAGTTTGGTTGTTTCTGTTATGTTTATATCCTATTGTGGTTATTTTAGTTGCTGCTTTCTGTTCCTGGTGTGTTTGATGGTATGATGAAGTGCTAAATAGATAGATAGATAGATAGATAGATAGATAGATAGATAGATAGATAGATAGATAATTATCTGTAAAATGCAAATTTACAAATATAGTGCTGCCAAACTGAAGTAGAACAAAATAGCACTGCTATTTCATTAATCTTGATTGAGGATCTTCAAGTTATGCTCTGTCAGTACATACAAGTATATGTAAGTAATTTCATTCTCAACTACAAATAATTTAATATAATGCACCATTAATATTATGTCAAATACATACAGTCTTGTGTTTAGTTTCAATTACCTTTTTTGTTTGAAATGGTAAATTTTCAATTAACAAAGATAAAAAAAGGCTTTGATGCTTCTGTGCTACAGTATATCAGTTTTAGTTTCGGCATATTGATCATTAGCCAGTTATTCGCATTTCACATTCATGTTTTTCATTTTGTGCATTCACAGCTGAGAATAAATATGACACCAACCCATAAAGACACTCATAAGTGTTTCCTCTTGTTATGAAATGACACGCCGAGGCTGAAAACTTTTGTATAATAAATTGGTTTAAAATGCAGAATAAAACATACCCTTCAGGCAAGTAATGAATGAAAGTATAGCTTTATTTAGCAGTCACCGCAGGAGGTAAGATTATAGTGCTGCCCTGTGCTAGGAAAATTCAAACCTATTAGTATCACTTTAAAAACACATAAATTATGCTTTGTTTCACTTTCTTCCAACAAATGTGTTGTACTCAGACAATAGATCTTTGTACTAAGCATCGCCAGAGGGATTTTTATAGTAATAACATTTCCGTATTGAATTTTCAGTGTGAAATTTTAGTCATACTTTTTACAATTTTACATGACCTTTTTAATCCTGTACCACCTCAATCAAAAGTAATTGTGTGGAATTAAGTAAAATGCTAACATAATTAAGAATAAAACCTGTAGTGTACAGACTCCATAATGCTGTTATTCTGCCTTTGAGGGTAGCTGAAATTACTATACATTACATTACCACCCCTCTGCCATTAGTTAAACAAACATAAACACGCATATAATTGTAATATGTACAATAGAGGCAAAAGGAGTAAGATAAATTAAAATAAAAAACTAATTCAGACAAAAACAACAATAATATATATATATTTGTTTAAGATTTCCTGCAATCTGTTGAACATGGTAATTAGGAATGTTTTTCTTGTAGGTATTTATCAATCAGCTGGTGCTCTGATAAGCAGCTCTGATAAGAGGCTGGCTTGTCTTGGCAAAGAGCTTAACAGTAAAGTGGTAGTTATCACTACTGCCATATCTCACACTGCACATACGTGGCCATTAGGTTACATATGAGCAGCGCTATTTTGCAGGAATGCAAGAATGCTTTCATAAGGACAAAGCGATTTCTTTAGATGGCATTAGCCAATGGGGCCAAGCTCCGAAAAGCTGTGCTCGTTAAATTTAAATATACATTTATGTGTACTGTAGTGATATTATTTAAAAAAAAATGTGTATATATCTTTTTTCTCTGACCACAATGTTTTTCTTTTCTATTAGAATCAATTAACTAATATGCTATATTACCATATGTTTTTGGGATATCATAAGTTTGCTTCATTAGAAGTCGAAATAGTTACACAAATTATGCCTTATGTGGAATATTTTAAATGTTAGTCATGTACTCTTAGGGGTATATTTACTAAGGTGCGGGTTTTTAGAAGTGGAGATGTTACCCATAGCAACCAATCAGAATCTGCTTAACATTTATCTAGCACCCTTAGAGGATAATAGCTAGAATCTGATTGGTTGGTAGGGGCAACATCTCCACTTCTAAAAACCCGCACCTTAGTACATATACCCCTTAGGGGTCTATTTACTAAGCAGTGATAGGAGACAGAGTGAAAAGTGATAAGGAAGTGATAAGGTGCCATCCAATCAGCTCCCAACTGTCATCTCACAGGCTGTGTTTGAAAAATGACAGTTGGGAGCTGATTGGCTGGCACTTTATCACTTCCTTATCACTTTCACTCTGTCTCCTAACACTGCTTAGTAAATAGACCCCTTAGTGACTAGAGGTTTCTTTCCTATTCAATTTAACAATCTTTTCCATAAGAGTAGACCATAGTTTTGTATATCTATATTAAGGTTGGCTTATGAGAGTGGTCATTATTTTAGAATCCCTAAAATTCAAAAATACACATTTGTAAATGTATTCAATAAATTAAAAACAATATATATTTTAGGTTAAAATACAACTAACTCCATTATCATGGTTGTGTTTCCTCTTTTCCCTTCTATGTCATGGTGCCGCCATTTGAAAAAAGTACTTCAGAGCAGTTTATAAGAAATACATAACTCTTAATGGCCTGTTCCATGGTATAGAAAGAAATGGCTGCAGTCATTCAATTGCCTTTTCAGTACTTTACTGAAGTTAACTAATGAGAAGTGGATTAATTTCAATCTCTTCCAGTTGCTTCAAAGATGTTTCATTTAGCAACCAGAGAAAAGCTTCAAGAGGGGATAGAAAAAACTGTGCAGATCTTATAAATTTGAGTAATAGATGAATTTGGCTTCTTGCACTTGTAATCACCAGGACATTGCTGGAAGTGCCTCACTAGCTCTCACCCAGGGGGTGAAGTATCACCTGGTGATATAGGAATTTAGTGGTATCCGTGCTGATACCGCTTCTACCCCATGTATTAATGTAGGGTTGGGCAATGCTCCCCTGTTATTATAGGCACTGCTATCTACAAGAGCATGCCGATGTGCCACTATATGTATGAACGGTTAGTTGCGCTGACCATTCCAACAGCTGCAGCTATCGATTTCGACAGCTGCAGTTGTCATTCCCTTATTACCACAGAAGGGGTAGCACTGTCCTTGGCTGCATTGGCTGCCAGGCTCTGAGCTGCATGTGAGACCTTGTGATGCTTGCAAGATCTCACGCGTGCCCAGTGGAGCCAGCCTCAGGTAAGAATCAGCACTAGGCTGATGTACTGTGGACTATGGCGGAGATCGCTGGAGGGGGGTGTTTTCACTCCCCCACTCTGGCAGATGAGATGTTTATACATTTGAAGGTCTATTCATAAAGATTGTGAAGTAAGTCATGGACACTTTCAAGATAGATCGCATCATACAGATGCAATATATCTTGAAGTTACTAAGTGATTCACTAATACTTATCCATTTTGCAGTGTCCCATGATGTTCTGCCTCCTCAGTGAAGCAACGGATTGGGTTTGCAAAATACTGCATCTGAGACTTAGGATCCAGATACTGTGCATGCACTGGTGAAGCTCCAGATGTACTGATGGTCCTGTGGCTGTGACAGATCTGTCTCTGGCTGCTGTAAGCTCATCCGAGCACTTTGCTTTCCCCTACGGAGGGGCACTGGCTGGGACAGTGGGCATATGGTGGGTGACCTTAACAGCAGCAAGAGTAGGAACAGAGTGGGGGGACATGGGGGCAGCAGTCAGTCAGGATGGAGGTGACCGGCCTGGTCACCAGTGGCGGCAGGAGTAGGACCAGAACGGGGAGGGAGGACACTGGGGCAGCCAGCAGTCAGAAGGAGGTTACCCGGCATATGCATATGCAAGTTTTTCCACGGTAACCCACTCTATGAATAGACAAAAGCAGAGAAAAGCCCTGTTTACCGCAAAACAGGGCTTTTCTCTTTCTCTGCTCATCAGTACTGCTTTCTGGTTCCCCTTGGTAAAGAGGCAAAGAAGGAAGAGTTATAGCGGCACGATGCGTGCCCCTAAAATACATCTCCACCCCATGTTCCCTCCAAAAGAAAAATATAACAAAGTGTGTTTTCCTCAAATTTCCATCTTGTACCTATTTAGAATAATTCTGCAGCACTGGTATTCTGTCTGGAAGCTAACATACCTAAGCATATTGAGCTCTAATACTGTCAAGGACATAAAAATCCTCTATGGTAAACAAAATCTAAAAAATAGAAAGGAAAACAGATTGTGACTCCATAATTATCAAACTACCTAAAATTCCAATTTTATTTAACACATTTGCAAACAAATGCGTGGGAGTTTACACACATTTCTATACATTGGCATAAGCTGAGATATTTCATTCTGCACTATACCAATCTGGTATTGTAGTTGAGTGCAAGCTGTCCGGTTAGAAACTCCCCTGTCTGTGTCATTCATTAGGCTGGAACAGGCTGTCTGCTGTACAGTACAGTATAGCAACAATATGTTCTTTCCATGATTAGTTTTGTCCTAAATAATTTTAGGCTTGCTAAGCTCCTGAAATTGTATTTGTTGCTTCATGTCTAATGCTAAGGTCCTTAAATGTGAACTTAGTAATTTAACTTTCAATTTGTAACTTTTAAGGTGTATACACACATAACGATTGTTTTAACGATTTAACTATAACGACGTCGTTATCGTTAAATCGTTTGTAAAATCGTTCATCTTTTTCGTTCATGTGCGTTCACGCTTGTAGTTTGTAGTTCATCATCCATTCTGACTGTCCAACAAAGATTTTTGTTCAGAAAACCGTTCATGTTGTGCAGAATGAACGATAAACAATGAACGATTTCCATTCACTGTATGCATGATTAAAAAATCGTTCATCATTTTTGAAAATCGTTCATTATTTTAGTAACCAATGATTTTTAGTGAACGATTTTCATTCACTTTTTCAGAGGAAAATCTGACGAAAATCGTTCACTAAAATCGTTGGTTACTAACATCGTTGTGTGTGTATGCAGCTTAACTCTTATTCTCTACTTCATCATAACACTGGTCATGGACACTCGGGTGTAATGCAGAGATGAATGTACACAAGTTTCTGAAGCGTATCTTGCATGAATTCGCACTGGATATGCTCAGAAAATGAGTGCATGCAAATTTAATAATACAGAGTTCCACGTACAGTAATTTGGCTGCATGGACTTTTATGATCAAAGAGGTATAAATGGGTGGGATGAGGTGTTTTTGGAAGTTCACTTACAGTAGGGTGTCTTCACACAAATGCCGCTCATGCAGACTATCATGTAAGCGTACAGTATATACTCCTGCTAGTATAGGGCAGGTGCAAGTGCGTACTGACTTGTAGTAAACCAGGTACAGAGGCATATCCGGAGATGTGCTCAGCTCTGTATATGTGTGAAATATGCTATTTTTCTGAACATTTCTTTAGAGTATTGTACAGTATGCCCATTTTATTTCCAAATCTACATCAGCTCATCTGTGAGTATTTTATTTGTTATGGAATGAATGCATTTTTTGTAATATTATTATTATTATTATTATTATTATTATTATTATTCTTTATTTATATGGCACCAGAAATGTTCTGCAGGACATAACAAAGTACATAAACAAATAAGTGAACAAGACAACAGTGACTTACAGTATAATACAATGCAAGACAAGGACATAGTTTATACACATTGCTGCATTCAAATAAGCAATACAGCATAAGCAGCCAAGTGTTAGGTGCCCTTGTGGGAAGTAAGGAGTAGATGAAAGTATAAGTAAGGAAAACTATAAGAGAGTAGAGGGCCCTGCTCGTAAGAGCTTACATTCTAACTTATAAGTTATAACCACCTTAAGAACACAGGGTTTGAACCGATTCATGATCAAACCAAGATTTAAGTTTGCATTTCATTTTTATATTGTTTTTCATTTCAGGATAGATCAAACTTTTTTTGTTAACACATCAAAATAAGTAAATTTTTATGTTGTGGACATATAGAAAAACTAAGATGGGAAACGTGTTTTTTGTTGACTTTTCACAATTGCAGTGACTTTAGATATTTACTACAACATTCATTAAAACCAATATTTCCAAAAATAATATTACCAAATATAAATATTTCATAAAATGTTAGGTTTGTTATTGTATTTTTCTGCCTTCAGTACTTTTCTATTGAATTCAAAAATGTGTTCTGTACCTGTATTTTTAAGCATTATTAGGTATTCATTATCCATTCTTATTTTATACAACATAAGTTATAGGACAAGTAAATACTGGAGATGTGCGCTGTTTAGTTTTTGGATCTCTATTCATCTTATTGTTTTGGTTTTGCAAAACCACCCTCAAGTGTTTTGGTTTTGGATCTGGATTTAAAAAAAAAAAAATGTATAAAAGACCCTGCTAAAATCATGCAATGCAGAGCTGTTTTACATGCAATCAGAAACCTGAGTTCGATTTTTAAATTTGAGTTCCGAACTGAGCGCCTGATTCAGCACAAATCGCAAGTCTGCAATCGCATGCACCCAATCACTACAAAAATATGCAAATGAATGCAATCGCGGTGCGATCGCAGCACTGTACCAAGAAGTCCGCCAGCTTACAAAGCCACCCACTTCCCATTACATAATTCACAAGTCAGCGAAAACATTGGTAACATCGAATAACATCGGACCCGTCCCATATGCATAGTTGTGGTTGAGCTTAACATGCCTCACAGACTGCGAAGCTTCCTGTCGCCATGTAGAGCTCTGGCTGTGTATGCCGTCGCTGGGGCTTAATTATGCATGCCCTTGTAATGGTGTTCAAATGCACAGGCATGCCTGCGTTCCTTTGACCACCACCCCTCTCTCAGGGCGTAGAGAGCGCCGCGGGGCCCCCGTAAAGAGGGGGCATGGCCTAATCACTGGAGGCATGGCCATGCCCCCTTTGAAAAAAACATACTTTTACAGTGCCGCGTAGTGGTGCTGCGTGCTGGGGAGGGGGCGCTGTGAGCGCCGCAGCCCAGCGCAAAGTGAGGGGGGGCACGATCAGTGTGATCACTTCCCCCCCTCATGCATAGGAGATTGCTGTGGCTGCTGCTTAGCAGCCGCGAGCAATCTCGCACTGCATCCCAGCACATGCTGTGTGCTGGGCTGCTGCAAGGGAGGGAGGAGGGAGGAAGGGGGGGGGGCAGCACTGGACCCGGGCCCCCGCCGGGCCCCTCTGGAAGCCCAGGCCCGGGTAAATTGTACCCACTCCCCCCCCTCTCGGCACCCCTGCTCTCTCTACCCCCAAACAGCACTTGCTGTCAATCATTTCCTTGTGTCTCTGTGTATCCGCTACATTCGCATACGCATGTGCAGGATGCACACATCGACCGGGTGCATGAGGAAGCAGACCTGCGACCCAAGCTGAATCTGGCCCTGACTACAGAACCAAACTGGGACTCAGGGCCTGGTTCAGACCCGCTCGTGAGCGCTAAGCACTCGCAGGCAGGTCAATGGTGGCCCAGTGCGCATGCGCACGATGGAGCCGGCTCCGTCATGTGCATGCGCGAGACCCGGATAGCGACGTGCAAACCGTCGCTCCAGGTCTCGTACCAAAGGGGGCGTGCTGTCGATGTTGAGTGACAGCACGCCTCCTTTGGTGGGCTGCCCAAATGGAGGCGTTCCCATTTGACCATCTTCCTGGCCGCTTGCTATAGCTGAGGGTGGTCACCCACAGTTATGCGAGCGGTCAGGAGGCCGCACTAAAAAAACAAGATGGCCGCCCCTGATTCAGAGCGAGCGCTCTGTCAGAGTGTCTTGCTCTGACTCTGTCCCCTAAATTTGGTTGTTGCCAGTTCTCTGGGGACTGAACCCACACATCTCTAGTAAATACAAATAGTAATTATTATTTAACCCCCCCTCCCCCAAGTTTACAACAAAAATCACTCTGCAATTATACCCTGGATGTGCAGGACTGCAGTTATAATAAAACAGTTTCTACTTTAAATTGATAATAACTTTAAACTGATAACCTTTCTAAAAATCCTAAAATCAGAAAGTTTGGCATAATAACACTCCACTGATATAATAACAGCCACAGGACAAGAGGACTCATATGTGCTGAGAGCCTGTTCCTTGACTACGTTCCTCTGGTTTATAGACTGGATGAGGAGTGAGCAATAGTCTGTTAGTTGTGAAAGTACTGTACAGAGAATGTTTCACCATGATAACTCATGATTCCAAGTATGTACAACAATAGTCAATGAGGAAATTGGTGCTAGGATTTTTTCTAAAGTGAAATAACAGTAATTAATATTTTGGTTTTATATGAACATCTCTTATCTAAATATCTCCTACCCTCTTAACAACAATGTTGTATCTGCCTTTAAGAATCAATGATAGGGAGATTTTAAAAGAAAATATAATTTTTTTAATCCAATTGAGTGCAATATAATTCTTAGCCTCTGACAGCAGAATATCTCTGATTCTTGTTTACAAGTTCATTTAAGCATTTCCCCTACATCTTAAATATTTAAATTTATGTTATACCCGAGACTGAGCAATATTTGTTTGGAACACAGTTGCCCAAATTTAATAGGCTTTGATTTGCTTGTCCTGACTCAATTTTGGTGGTATAGCCATTAGTTTTAAAGTGGTTATTAGTTTTAAGGCAAAACCAGGCTATTGTTCCATAAAACTAACTGTCACAATAAATCTAGTCCCTATATTTCTGGAATAGTGCAGAGGCAAGCAAATCGAAGCCTAGTACATTTGGGCGAATGTGTAGGTTTTTTAATGTAGCCATGTTATCAATGGCTATCATGGGCTGTAAAATGTAAAAAAAAAAATTATTTACAAATTTGATATTTTTTGGAATCATACATCTAACATTCATGGTAATAATCTTATCATAGTTAGTTGGGATAACTCTAAAATATATGTACTGATAGTGCATACCAACTAAGTGCTTCCAGGCTTTAGATTTCATCTTGCACTGTTAATGGGACCCATTCTGTGCCTCCATGTTGAACTTACAGTATCTGAGGAAGTGCACTTTTACTCAGTTAATAATTAAAGAAATCACAAACCCAAGTTTTTGAAAACAGTATTGAAATCCCCTCACTCATATGTTTAATTTAAGCCACACATTAGACTAAAATGAGTAGTATTTTACAAGAAAAATTTAAAAATGTGTTTTATTGAACAGGAAGTTTGCTTAACTTGACACACTTCTTGGTGTGGAGAAATCTCCTGAGAGTGGAGTATCAGTGCAAAGCCAAGAGCTTTGTGGCATGCACCATGTACATCAGAACATTATCTTTGACTATTGTCCCAGTGGCGGCTCCAGAGGTGGGGCTTCAACACGGTCCAAAATTCAAATAAGGGAGTCACACAAACTGCCATTTCAAAAGCTGCCAAACATCACTGGCTGGGACTCACTGGCAGTTGGTGTGGCTCCCCTATTTGAATTTTGGACTGCGCTGAAGCCCCACCTCTGGAGCCGCCAGTGGGACTTTAAGGGAATGATCAGATTGAAGTGGGGGGGGGGAAACTTTGCTAGTATAGTGAAAAAGAAACATGTTTTCTGTCTCTCTCTCTCTCTCTCTCTCTCTCTATATATATATATATATATATATTAATATTAATGCATGATTAAATATGATAAGCACTATCCTGTGAACCTTCTGCAACTCATAGTAGCTAGATCTTACCTAATGAGTGCACTCCCAAGACAAAGGGCTGACAATATAGAACAATCTGTAAAAAAACAAAGTTTTATCAAAAAATGTGCAGTTACAAAGCAACTAAAAAATAGAATTTACAGATTAAAAAGGAGAGTTATGGTAAAACTTACCCTTGTTAAGTCCATAGGGTCCACAGGGAGACAATGGGGTGTAGGTGGTACTTGGAGGACTGAACACTAACAGCAAAGCTTTTTTCAGTCTCAGGATGTTCCAGTCCTTCCCCCTATACCCCGCCCACAGCCTGAAGGCAACTCAATTTTGTTAAGAAGCCCAAGGTCAAAGCAGGATATGAGAAAGAAGACTGGTACACTGAAGAATCACACTCTCACACAGATAAGGAAACAAGTGACCAAGAGAAGAAACCCATAGAAGCCAGGTGTGGCCTGGCTACTGGGAGAGGTATACAGGGAGACCAGACCAAGCGTTCCCGGAGACCTGAGGCTGATGCAATAAATGGCTTCTGTAAGACTCTGAGGGAGCGGAGGGTGAGGGAGGAGCAGCTCAGGGGTAGCAAGACTGCAATGGAATGGCGCCCTGAGCTGGGGGAGGGGCCACAGGGAGAGGGTCATCTCCTCTATGCTGACATCAACCACGAGGTCCCTGGCCTTGGTATTCTGTCCCCTGTGCCAGTATATTATACCCTGGTTGTCTAGTGGAGTCCCGGATGAACTGGTGTCCACATCAGTGCCTCCGGTATGTCTCCTGAGACCGGAGGTAAGACTGAGCAAGCGGGGACCCACCTTACCTGTCACCTTGAGTCCCTGCTGCAGTCTGGGGTTGAGGAGCCCTGCTAGCTAGGTCCCCCCGGAGCCCCACCAAGAGTACCTAGCCGAGGGCTGGAGTCGTGGCGCCGCAGGGGTGATAGAGCAGCAGTGCAGACGTCCAGAGGACTGTCTAGTGCTGCTTTCTCTATTATGAAATAAATGAAAATAAAAATAAATCATAAAAATAAAGCTTGAGCTGCTTATAACAGCCCCACTGTTCTAACGTTGATCCAGCTCCTGCCTGAAAACAACAAAACTGAGTTGCCTTCAAGCTGTGGGTGGGCTATAGGGGTATAGGGGGAAGGACTGGAGCTCCCTGGGATTGAAAAAAGCTTTGCTGTTGGTGTCCTCCAAGTACCACCTACACCCCATTGTCTCCCTGTGGACCCTATGGACCCTGAAGAAAGACTGATTATCTAACAGTCAGGTTACAGAATGTAAATTAAACCTCATGTAACACCCTCTAAGGGATGGTATTTGTAAATACACCCCTCTCAGTGTTAAAGCTTGCTTCCTGTTGTAGATATTACATGCCTGAGACCCTGGGATCAGTTTTCAGGTAAAGGAGGGGCTGAAGAGATAGACACGCAGGGGTGGGAAGACTGGGTGGGTAGCTGGCAGAGCAGAGGGAGGAGGGGGAGAGAACAAAGGGATTGAGAAGAAGAATTTGGGAGAGAGGAGACATTTTTTCAGGAGAGTCAGAGCTGGAAGCAGAAATGTAGCCCTCGTGCTCCCCTGGCAGGGGGAGATTGGCGGGGCCGTGGTGACTGCCACAATGCCCATCTAACGCCAAAGGAGAAATAGGTCTGGAATGAGACCACTGAGATAAAGTCTGTGAGAGACCACAGAGAAAGAGCTGGAAGGTTTTCAGCTCCCATGAGAGGGGTAAGAGACGCAAGTATATGTGTTGAAGAGATGGGGAAGAGGAATTTCCCAGGAGCTCTTACTGTTAAGGTACCAGAGGAGTCCCTTATGCATAAAAGCCCCCCAGCAGCCATTAAAGGGGGGGTCACTGTGGTAGCAGTGTGGCTATAGGAGCCATTCCTGTAGGATAAGGATGGGCTGCTGCTGAGAGTTTGATAGCTCCAATAGAAAAGTCTGTATATTGCTGTCCCATGCGAAAGAGAAGGGGAGCAGAGAGAGGCAGACTGGGTATGAGACACTCTGTATATTGTCTTAGAAGAGACAAAGGAGAGGCAGAGTGCAAAAGAAGTTATGTGAGATGTGTGTGAAGCTGTGGAACTACAGGCACCAGCCAGCAAAGGGCTAGGTGGACCTGCACGTATGAAGTGGAGAACTACAGGCACCAGCCAGCAAAGGGCTAGGTGGACCTGCACATGTGAAGTGGAGAACTACAGGCACCAGCCAGCAAAGGGCCAGGTGGACCTGTGTGGGTAAAATGCAAAGCATTCATTGTGACTGTGCTTAAAGACTGTGCTGGTGAAGAAGAGTGTGATGTAATGTAACCATATCCATAAGATTGTCATATACCATCTGACATGCCAAGTATATGAGCTGGAGGAGAGGAGAAGCTGCTGTAACCATATTCTTGTCCTTTAAAGTCATGTGCAGGAGGAGAGAAATAAATTGGTTTATTTTTATAAGAGAAGGTCTGGCGCCCAAGTTATTCAAAAGAACTGTTACTGTATGTGTCTATCTATAGCTGTATCTATATGTGTGACTGTTATAAAGCCTGCATGGGCAGGGACCCCCTTTTCAGGTATTGCCCACACCCTGGAGAGCTAGCCTGAGGCAATAGGAGGTGTATCACTCTAAATGCACCTATGTACCACACCGCACACTGAAGGGGGGTTACAAACTGGCGCCCAACATGGGGCTCGAGCACAGTAAAATGGAAGAAGTGCTCGCAGGATACATAGACTAAATGCAGTAAATCCAGCTGGAGCAAACCCCTTGGTAGACACCGTGTCTGATCTTCTCTGGGTGTCCCAGCTAGACCAAGGGTTCAGGAGGCGGAGATTGACCCCATTGTTTAAAGTTACCAGTGTAACTCCGCAGTAGGACAAAGTGTCAAGTGCAAAATGGTGGTAGTGCCAAAGTGTTTCAGAGACTGTTTAAAAGCAGAAGCACATGTGTGAAGTATTCCTGGGACTTGTAGTGCCGTTCATCCCATCTGCGTGGGAAGCGAGGAGAGCGAGCTCAGCGGAATTGTTGTGTGTTCCTCCAGAAGTTGGGGGGAGCACATGTAAAAAGTTGCCCAGCATTAGAGAAGAGCTGGGGGGAGTGCACCCTGCACCCGCAAAAGTTTGGGGGTATTGGGAGGGGCCACGAGAGCCACCTGTCTCCTTTTGACCTGAGGAGGGGAGGAGACTCAACGGGCAGGCATGGCAGGTACTCCGTTGTATGACATTAAAATTGTAATTTATAACTCATGTATGAACAAACGTGTTTGAGGACACCCGTGACTCTTGTGTTATTATACACATTGGGGGTAGTGGGATATATTGTTGGAAATGTGAAATTTTTTTGCATACTATTCACTGCTAATGGTTTTTTCCATGCAAATGTGATCTAATGTGATTTTCACCACTGAAATTTTTTTTTTATTATGTGGGGTGACATACGAAATTGCAAGGTTTTACATGTGTGCACCAGTGTGAGTCGGGTGTGCCTGCATGTGCAAGTGATTAGCCAGGTATACCAAAATAATGTATATATTTTAAAGCATACCTACCTAATAGGGGGAGTATGTAACACCCTCTAAGGGATGGTATTTGTAAATACACCCCTCTCAGAGTTAAAGCTTGCTTCCTGTTGTAGATATTACATGCCTGAGACCCTGGGATCAGTTTTCAGGTAAAGGAGGGGCTGGAGAGATAGACACGCAGGGGTGGGAAGACTGGGTGGGTAGCTGGCAGAGCAGAGGGAGGAGGGGGAGAGAACAAAGGGATTGAGAAGAAGAATTTGGGAGAGAGGAGACATTTTTTCGGGAGAGTCAGAGCTGGAAGCAGAAATGTAGCCCTCGTGCTCCCCTGGCAGGGGGAGATTGGCGGGGCCATGGTGACTGCCATGATGCCCATCTAACGCCAAAGGAGAAATAGGTCTGGAGTGAGACCACTGAGATAAAGTCTGTGAGAGACCACAGAGAAAGAGCTGGAAGGTTTTCAGCTCCCATGAGAGGGGTAAGAGACGCAAGTATATGTGTTGAAGAGATGGGGAAGTGGAATTTCCCAGGAGCTTTTACTGTTAAGGTACCAGAGGTGTCCCTTATGCATAAAAGCCCCCCAGCAGCCATTAAAGGGGGGGTCACTGTGGTAGCAGTGTGGCTATAAGAGCCATTCCTGTAGGATAAGGATGGGCTGCTGCTGAGAGTTTGATAGCTCCAATAGAAAAGTCTGTATATGGCTGTCCCATGCGAAAGAGAAGGGGAGCAGAGAGAGGCAGACTGGGTATGAGACACTCTGTATATTGTCTTAGAAGAGACAAAGGAGAGGCAGAGTGCAAAAGAAGTTATGTGAGATGTGTGTGAAGCTGTGGAACTACAGGCTCCAGCCAGCAAAGGGCGAGGTTGACCTGCACGTATGAAGTGGAGAACTACAGGCACCAGCTAGCAAAGGGCTAGGTGGACCTGCACGTATGAAGTGGAGAACTACAGGCACCAGCCAGCGAAGGGCTAGGTGGACCTGCACATGTGAAGTGGAGAACTACAGGCACCAGCCAGCAAAGGGCCAGGTGGACCTGTGTGAGTAAAATGCAAAGCATTCATTGTGACTGTGCTTAAAGACTGTGCTGGTGAAGAAGAGTGTGATGTAATGTAACCATATCCATTAGATTGTCATATACCATCTGACATGCCAAGTATATGAGCTGGAGGGAGAGGAGAAGCTGCTGTAACCATATTCTTGTCCTTTAAAGTCATGTGCAGGAGGAGAGAAATAAATTGGTTTATTTTTATGAGAAGGTCTGGCGCCCAAGTTATTCAAAAGAACTGTTACTGTATGTGTCTATCTATAGCTGTATCTATATGTGTGACTGTTATAAAGCCTGCATGGGCAGGGACCCCCTTTTCAGGTATTGCCCACACCCTGGAGAGCTAGCCTGAGGCAATAGGAGGTGTATCACTCTAAATGCACCTATGTACCACACCGCACACTGAAGGGGGGTTACACTCATATAATTATTTAAAAAATGTGCAGTACTGAGAAACATATTTACAATCAAAATCCTACAAATGTATGTAATAATAAACTGCAGGATTCCATCTCCATCATCAATAGCAATAACTAATGAACAGAAATATATATACGATCATCATTAACTGCCTTTAACATTTGTTTTCATTTTTCTAGTAGCCTGTACTACCAGTGGAATAGTTTCCATGGATTCAATACTGCTATCTTTATCTTACTTACTACCACTGATGATCGTTAAATCAGTGCTAGGTGCTTTTTTTTTTTAGTTTGCATTGTACTGTGGAGCTAATTTGCAACTGCAGTTAGAGCAAACAACTAGGTATAGCATGTTCTTCAGTTTTTGCATTAATTTCCCTCGTAATTTTCACAAAACACAGCAGTGTACACAAAAAACAAAGCACATAGAATGCATGCTGATGGCATAACTAACTATATGGCTGTATGAAGCACCAAAACTTATGTTGCAGCAAGTTGGATGAATCACTATAAAATTATTATTATTATTTATTATTATTGTTATTAATCTACTTGTGAATCACAAATCCTTTTTATCGACAAACAATATATCGCAAGTGCATTGGCCGCTATGTCTGTGAACAGGAATGAAATACCGGCGGTTCAAATCCCGACTACAGAAGCCCAACAGGACAAGACCCCGACTAGGGCTGTTAAGTACCCTAACCCTTCCCTCTCCCCGCCCTAACCCTAACGCTCCGTTAGTGGTGCCTAACCCTAAGACTCCTGGCGTGGAGCCTAACCCTAAGTCCCCCCTGTGGGTGCCTAAACCTAACCCTCCCTTCTTGAACCCTAAACCTAACCCTCCCCGGGGGGTGACCAACCAAAACCTCCCCTCAGTGGTGCCTAACCCTAACTCCCCCTCCACCTAGCCTTACCCTAACCCTCCCCGGGTTGTGCCTAGCCATAGGTCCCCCTGGGAGTCCCTAAACATAAACGTGGCTAAGTGCTAAGTCACCCGGACTTGCCTTGATCGGTCCGGCGTCCTTCTATATTCCGGCGTCGGGATTAAAAAAGGCGTCGGTATTTTGATGCCTATCTTAAGTCCCCCCGTCAAGATATTTGTCAGGATATAGGCTGGTGGTATGTAGTACGCCAGTCTAGTAACTACAGTATATCCCTGTTGTCATTCACAGACATACTGTATCAAGTCAGCTCTGCAGCACAGCCAATGGCGATATATCTGAAGAAAATATTGGTGTATCAATGGGTTGCCGAGGGGGGGGGGGGTGAGAGCACTCTTTACCTGGCCCGGGCCTGTTGGAGGGGTCCGAATCCTGCAGCCCCACTCCTCTGTAACAAGATGCTGTACTTCGGGCATCAAGAGAGAGGACTGACTGCTGCGGTGTGCTGCAATATACAGCAGCAGTCAATACTCTCTCTCCCTGCCTGATGTATGTGGGGGTGGGGGGGAGATCGCACTGGCCTCACCTGGATCTGCCATCGGCACACCTCCTTGATTTGGTCACGCCCCCACCCAGTACAGCGGCCTAGCAGAGCTGTCAGCAACCCTGTATGCATCTGCATGTGACCCACCGTCCCGTCCATACATTGGCTGCAGGAACCGCCGACATTGACATCTTAACTGTGTGGGCAAATTTAAATGTGTTGTAATGTCAGCCCAGACACATTCAGCAACTGATTGGTAAATGTGTATAGATTACCATTTGGCCACTCAGACGTCCGATCTGTCTACTGACCGATCCGTCTTCCTAGTGTGTACTGAGCATAAATCTAATTCATCACCAATGTGTTCAATAGTTCACCAATTACATTTTAAAATAATTTTATACGAATCTTAAAACTAAAAATTTTTTATAAAAATACTTAGCCATAAGCATTCTAATCACTGCTAATGATTTATTTTAGTACTACATATAAACTCCTGTATATTGTAGGATACATTCAGTACATACTATGTCAAGGTTTTTATGGGAAGAAAATAAATTCCATTTATCTGATCTAATTACAAGAAAAAGGTTGTTTTGCAAATTATGTTTCTCAATAATCACAGATATGCAGAGCTGGGAGCTCACACCAATAATGGTACACCTAACAACAGTGCTAAGATAAGCACATTTAAACGAGGCAATTATTTGCATGTGTTAAAAAAGATTATGCTTAATCAAGGGATTTCTACTGACTTATTAACTGTTTAATTGACCTTTTAGCAAGTCTAGCACATAATAACATTAAAGGCCTTTATTGTATAGTCCTATTTGTCTTAATTTACTAAAAATGGAAACTAATTCTAATATCCACTTTTATGCATATGTTGCATAACTAAATTACTTCTGCTTGACTTTTGTGATCCCTGCCACATTATTTACATTGGCGAACTCTAGCATCCAATCAATATTAAAATACTGCATTATTTTAATGTGCTATGACCAAGACTAGCTTCTAGAGCAGGGGTGGGCAGTAAGTGGCCCTCCAGCTGTTGTTGAACTACACATCCCAGCATGCCTTGTAACCGTTTTAGCATGGCCAAATAGCAAAATTGGAGCAGGGCATGCTGGGATGTATACTTCTACAACAGCTGGGGAGCCGTTTATTGCCCACCCCTATTCTAGAGATATTGGCCCTCATTCAGAGGTGCTCACAAGAAGTAAGCGCTCGTTCTGAATTTGGGTGGCCTCCTGGTCACTAGCTAAGCTGTGGGTTACCACCCACAGCTTTAGCGACTGACCAGGTTGATGGTCGCGATGGTCAAGACCATCGCGACCATCGGGGTTTGCGTCAAGACCCTAAGGTTGGGTCTCGGCAACAGCAAGCCCCAGGGAGCTTCCTGCTCTGATCGAGCAGGAAGCTCCCCACTGACATCACTACTGATGTCAGTGTGGCTGCCCACAAAACCTTCCTTAAGGAACGCCTCCGTTAGTGAAACCACCCCCCCGCCACGCCTACAAAACTATCAACATCGACAGCCGGCCCTTTTGTAGTGAGCTCCGGAGCGAGAGAGTTTCTCTCTCGCTCCGGAGCTTGCGCACGCGCAGTGCGGCCGCTGCGCGTGTTCAGGGCCTAAACATCGACCCGGTTGCGAGCGCTCAGCGTTTGTGACCGGGTCTGAATGAGGACCATAATCTGTAAAAGAGGTGCATAGTTTGGACAATACAGGAGCTGATGCAGTGATGGCAATAATAGTGCACCAAAACGCAGGCACAATTTGTGTCATTAGTAAAGCATAAATTGTGATTAATTAGTAAAAAATTAGTACATGTCTGGAGTACGTGCATACAGTTACATCCGACTTGCTCTTATGTTTTTAACCATTTATTGTATTTACAGCATACAATCTACATTCAATATAAGGCATCAATAAAACTGCTAATATCTCTAGAGCAGAAACAACTCAGTTTGTAATAAATAAAAAGATAGTTCATATACACAAAAGCATAATATATGCCCGAGTAATGAAGAAATCAATGTCAGTGGTGCTATCTTTCACAGCCAATCACAAGTTGTTTGTCATCATGATATCATCTCCAAGCGTCGGCAGAGGAGAAGTCCTGGAAATAACCTGGGTCCAGTCTGTGGTGTAAATGGGTTTTCAAGCTGCTGTGACATGGCTTGAAAACCGTGTTCAGTGACCCGGGCAGGTCCGGAGAATTTAGTAGTAAGTATGAGCTCATCATACTGTACCTATAAATAAATTGTTAAGTAGCTCTTTGAGCTACAAAAATATACTGATATTCACATAGTATTGTAGTCCTCAAAAATTATATAAGCAGCTGTATACTGTTGCCTTTTTCAGTATAAGAAACCATTGTAATCCTCAAAGATTAGGATAGTTTAAAAATAGAGCATATGTTGCACAGATTCAATTATTATTATTATTATTATTATTATTAATATTATTATTATTATCCTTCATTTATATGGTATCACAAGTGTACCACAGCACCTTACAGAGTACATAACCTAATAAGTGAACAAGAAATGAGTAATTTACAGTACATTACAGTGCAGGACAAGGACATTATATACATTGCTGCAATAGCAATTAAAACACACACAATAACCAGCAGAGAGTTAGCAGTCACGTGTTAGGTGCCCTTATGGGGAGTAAGGGGTAGAAGAAAGTATAAGGAGAAGCACATGAGGGAAAAGGTCCCTGCTTGTGAGAGCTTACATTCTAAAGGGGACGGGCAGACAGACAGCGGTGACACAGAAAAGGTAAGCAGGGAGGAAAGAGCATGAAATGGGTTAGGATGAGAGCTGGAAGGCCTTGATGAAGTAGTGGATCTTGAGAGCCAGTTTGAAGATTTGTAGAGAGGTGGAGAGTCTGATAGGGAGAGGGAGAGCATTCCAAAGGTAAGGAGCTGCATGTGCAAAATCTTGAAGGCATGAGTGTGAGGAAGTAATCAGTTGGCAGGAGAGACAGCATGCATTTATTGAGCGAAGTGGACGGGCGGGAGTGTGAAGGGAGATGAGATCAGAAATGTAAGTGGGAGAGGATTGGGTGAGGGATTTGTAGGTAAGTGTAAGAACCTTGAATTGTCATCTGAAGGGGAAGGGGAGCCAGTGTAGGGCTTGAAGGAGAGCGGAGGCAGATGTATAATGTTTAGAGAGGTAGATGAGCCGAGCAGCAGCATTGAGGACCAATTGTAGTGGAGAGAGGTGGGAGACTGGGAGGCCAGCTAGAAGAAGGTTACAGTAGCCCAATCTGGAGATAACCACCCAGTGGATGATAGTTTTAGTAGCATTCAGGGTGAGGAAGGGTCTAATCCTGGAGATATTTTTGAGATTGAAACAACAGGACTGCGAGATGTGCTGATTGTGTGGTTTAAAGGAGATTAAGTAGTCTAGGATAACTCCAAAACATCACACTTTGGGGCTAGAGGAGATAGTTGTGCCATCAATAGATAATGAAATTGTGGGAAGTGAAGTAATGGAAGAGGGTGGGAAGATGATCAGCTCAGTCTCAGACATGTTAAGTTTAAGAAAATGCTGGGACATCAAGGAAGAGATAGCAGAGAGACAGTTGGAGATATGGGTGAGGGGAGAGGGGGAGAGGTCAGGGGTGGAAAGGTAGATTTTAGTATCACCAGCATAGAGATGATATTGGAGGTCAAAAGAGTTGATGAGTTCAACTAAAGAAGACGTATATAGGGAGAATAGGAGAGGTCCAAGAACAGAACCTTGGGGAATGCCTACTGTAAGTGGAAGTGTGGGGAAGAGGAGTCATGATAGGAGACAAAGAAGGAACGATCAGAGAGGTAGCAGTACAGCCAAGATAGGGCAGTTCCACGTAGACCAAGAGAGTGAAGGATTTGCAGGAAGAGAGGTTGGTATACAGTGTAATTTGTATCTCAATAATAGTTTCACATATAACAGTATCAGAGTTAGCTCCTAATAATAGCATTAAAAATGTAAGGCTATACCTAAATCAGAGCATTTGTTATTGTATCCCCCACATTGCAGTATTGTAAAGCATCAACGTAGTTTTCAAAGGCACAGTCCAACGGAATCGGTATGAAATACCGGCGGCTCAAGTACCAACAGCATCATCCCGATAACTGAAGATTAGACTGAAGACAGGCAGGGGCATTTCTAGAGAGGAGGGGGCCCATGTGCAGTCTCCGACACGGGCCCCCTCCTCTCTGCCAGGCATCGCACTGAGCTGTGCGCGCCCAGCACTGGAGTTATAGACTCTGGGCACTAGAGTGTGCCCAGAGTCTATAATGTATGCACAGGTCACCGGGAAATGGCAGCGGCAGCCATTTTCCCTGTACTGCGCATGTGCAAATGATGGGAAACTTGCCGCCGTTTTCCAGCGCCGGACCCCGCGCCGACGTAGGACTCTGGTGAGGTAAGTAATATTATGGGTGCAGGGTGTGCAGTGCGGGGCCCCCCTGGACCCAGGGGCCATGTTCCCCGCACGCCCTGCACCCATTATAGATATGCCCCTGCCAACAGGGGTGGTAAGTATACCATCCCTACCCATCCACCCCTAACCCTCACTCAGTGGTGCCTAACCTTAACCTCCCCCCAAGTGCCTAACCCTAACCCCCCGGGTGATGCCTAACCCCCCTTCCCACACCCTAAACATAACCCCCCTGGGGGATGCCTAACTCTAGCCCCCCCAGTGGTGCCTAATCCTAACCCCCCCTCCCCATAGCCTAACCCTAACTCTCCCGGTGGTGCCTAAACCTAACCCCCTCCCTCATAGCCTAACCTGTCCCCGCCTACCTTCATTCGAGATTTTTGCGTGGAGCTAAAGATAGGCATCGGGGTATCTACGGCTATCTTTAGTCCCGTGTCGGGATTTTGACAGCCGGCATGTCATTTTTCAGTTGATTGTCTCTACAAAGTAGAAAAATTGGTTAAATAATGTGGGTCATGTACAGTATGTGCTGAGATTGATGGGAAAAGAGGTTTTGAACTTACAGATGGGAGTTAGTGTTTTTTTCCAACTATTTACAGACTTCTATATTTATATGTGATGTCCTTTTATCAACTATTAATACTCGGAGGTTGAATGTTCATGACGGGCTGTGGACCATGCGCTACTTTTCTTCATTGACATCCTTTTTTGCTCTAAACCCTTGTAAGCCCCGACAGAGAGGTGAAGTTCCCATGCAGCAGAGACTCAAGATTGGAAGACTGATCTAAGGCTAGGTAGACTGGGTGTATTTACTAAAGTACGGGTAAAGTACGGGTTTTTAGAAGTGGAGATGTTGCCCATAGCAGCCAATCAGATTATAGTTAACTTTTATCTAGCACCTTCTAGAAGATAATAGCTAGAATCTGACTGGTTGCTATGGGCAACATTTTCACTTCTAAAAATTTGCACTTTAGTAAATATACCCCTAAGACTTTATTACACAGAAAGGCTCTCTTAACCTTATCAGAAGAGATTGTCTAATGGCAATACTTATATAACACTTACTGTATTTTTTATTATTAAACCAGGTTAGGAGACAGCCTATTCAATTCATGAACATAACTAATTTATTACACTATATAATTCAATTTACTATATATAACATTGCAATATTATTTTTATTTTAGTGATATAGCTAAGAAAATACTTCTTCCTCCTAACTTATTAACAAACTATGTATATTCCCTGACCTAACTTTATTGATTAAAACCATATTAGAACTATCTTTCATCTGAGACTATAACTATACTTGCTTAAAACAGTGGGCCTGATTCAGACCTGGTCGCAAGCGCTGAGCGCTCGCAACCAGGTCAATGGTGGCCCACAGCGCATATGCACGACGGAGTCAGCTCCGTCACGCGCATGCGCAAGACCCGGCTAGCGACAGGGCACTCTGTCGGTCCGGGTCTCGCACGAAAGGGGATGGTGGGCGGGCCGGGGGGGGGTGGCTGCCCAAACGGAGGCGTCCCCATGAGAACGCCTGCCGTTTGGGGGCGGCCCCACTGACATCACAAGTGATGTCAGTGGAGAGCTTCCGGCTCTGTTAGAGCTCTCTGGGGCTTGCGATGGGTCTTCTCGTCGCAAGACCATCGCGACCATCATCCTGGCCACTCGCAATAGCTTTGGGTGGTCACCCACAGCTATGCGAGTGGCCAAGAGGCCGCTCCAAAAAAAAAAAGCCCGGCCCTGATTCATTGCAAGCGCTCTGTCAGAGCGAGCAGCTCTGAATCAGGCCCAGTATTCACTTTTACAACCATCTCCTTATGGTAGAAGAACTGTATTACACTGTTTTTAGACCTGTAACAGTGTGAGTGATACTTTATAGATACACAGATAATGTAACCAGTCAGTAGCCTCTCATCTGCTGCAGGGAAATATTAAACCCGGAGCTTTGAAGTCACAATATGCTAGTCACTTTTTCTAGGCATGAATGATCAAGGACTGCTAAGGATTATATAGTATATATATATAGAAGTGATGCAGAATGTATTCCTTGCATTGTTGTACCAAGGATTAAATATTTATATTAAGTTATTTCTTGTTCGAATTTAGGGGATTGCTGCAATAGTTCTGATGACAGTACCTTATTAGTTAGATCACCGTTAATTAGTCTCTATCTAAACAAGATGAACGGGTCACAAGTCTGTCTCGACTGTCTCTTATTCATAGCAGACTCCTGGACTCAAATAAAGATATGCTTTCTTATTATGTGGCGAAGGAGAGAGGGGGAGTAGCTATTCTGGGTACTATTTGGTACCTGTGTCGGTTGCACGGCTGCTTGGTCCCAGGTCTGATGATCAATATATCAAACAAATGAGACAAAAAAATTAGATGTCTCCTCCCAGTATCAGTCAATGAGGAGAGCTGGAGGGAGAGCCGACCGGGAGGATGTGACCGCGGTGGAGGAGGACGCGATCACAAAGCAGTTACATCAAGGGGAGGGAAGTGAGAAGGGTGCAGGAGGGGCAGTGCGGAATGGGGGCCTGGACTGAGGCCTGGCACTGTAGGTGCAGGAGGAGTGCCGGGTCCCTGGTCGGTCAGGGCCTCATAGCAGCCGCACCCCCTGCACCTACAGTAGTTATGCCACTGCGACTATACAAACATTTCATCTCCACATCCATTACATGATTTTTATAAATTCCTTTTTTTGTTTTAACTGCTGAAAGAAAAGCAACCTTTAGCCTACATGATATGACTGAAAAGTGCCAACTATGCCCAGTCCTGAATCTGGCCAGGCTGCATTGTATGAAACTGTAACTACACATTGCAAAATAACTTCATCACCAGTCATTAGGCACATTTATACAACTACTGTATGTGCCCATTCCTTTTATGTAGCCATAAAAGTCCAAGAGAAGTAGAACAAAAATGTTCCTTTATAAAACATAATCTGGGGTACTTGTTTGTAGTATGTATAATATTTAATGGCATAACTAGAATGTTGTTGAAATAAAACTTACAGGATTCAGTGCCAGCTGCTACATTTTGCCCACAATGTAACTTAGTATTCAGTGGCTAAATGTTCCAGTTTACTAGGATGGGGATCCAGTGAAATGTCAACATTCAGGAAGTCGACAGTCAGAAAGTTGACAGGTTCTTAAATTCGACAGTCAGAATGTCAACATAGACTTTAGGTCGACAACCAATAGTTTAACTATGGGTAAAATGTCTATATTTTACATGTTGACATACAGTTTTTTTGCTTATTTTTTTGGTTAGGGTTAGGTTTAGGGTTAGACTTAGGTTGAGGGTTAGGGCAGAAGTTCCCAACTCCACCATTACAGTTTTAAGGAATGACATGCTTGAGCACAGGTAACCTAATTAATACCTCAGTGAATTTGATTTAACCACCTGGACTCAACCATGAATATCCTTGAAACCTGGAATGTAATAGTGGAGTTTGGGAACCTCTGGGTAAGGCATTAGGGTTAAGGCTAAAATAACCAAGGAACTGTATGTTGACATTCTGGTGAACATATCGTCATTTTAACAATGTTGACATTTCTGAATGTCGACATATTGGTTGTCTACCTAAAGTTCATGTCGACATGCTGACTGTCAACATTCAGAACCCGTTGACATTCTGGTGTCAACATTCTGACTGTTGACATTCTGAATGTCAACTTTTCAGACCACAGCCAACTAGGATATTTGTATGTTTTCATTTTGCAAGGAGAGCCTCAGCACAGTAAGTGCAAATGAACATTTGTCATTTCAAATGGTCTAATGGTGCTTATCCACTACACTATAAAATTGAACGATTGAATGATCACGACATCGTTATCATTCAATTGTTCATTAATTATGCAGTGAATACTCCGGCAACAACCAGCGTTGCGCGCTCCTGCTGGACGTTGCCGGCATCTGTCATCGCCTGAACATGCAGGCCAACCTGCCGATATCATCAGGTTGTGCATGTTTGGGAATTAGGGAGGGTGCCTGCACTGAATGACATATCGTTCAGTATGGGCACATTATCCACTGCACAGGATGATGAACGATTGAACGATTACGATGTTTAATCGAACAGTCGTTCTACACTCATGTAGTGGATACGCATCTTAATGGAATATTTAGCTTTAATATGAAATGGTGCAAAGGGATAAAAAAAAAATTTCTTTTATATCAAGGGGAGGGATGTAAGCATAAGCGGTCTTCTGGAGCAAATGTAAGCATATGGAGTCTTCTGAAGCAGTTGTCTTTCTCATATGAAGAACTATGTTTCCTTTGTTTAAACACAAGCATTGCTCTGTAATTATCCCTAATATGTTTATGTAAAACAACAGATATTGGATAAAAGTGTTTTTCATAGCAATGTTCTACTACTGAATCAGTTTTATTTCTGGTAAGCAGACAATATACATTATGTATATTTCACTCAATGAGATTACCATATTGAAAGCTTGCCCTTTACTTCATTAAACAGATGTACCCTGGCTATTCTCATAAGTATTCCAAGTCAGGCACATCTTTAGAATTCTCAGAAAGCACCTTTGGCAACTAACTAGAGATCTAATTTCCTCAGACACCAATCAGAACATCAAACATGTCTGTATATGTATCCATCATTCAAGACTTCATTAAATATGTCATCTCCTTCCTCATTGTTAGCCCTCTTGCCAAGATCATCTAACTGTTCTATCAATTAAGAGGATTTTTTTTAAAGCCTAACTAACAGTATAGCAAGAGTAACACAGGAAATAAATGAAGTCTCAAAAAACCTGTAGGCTGTGATGCTTAATCTACTATGATGCCTTAATTATGTGATTGCACAGTATTATAGCGAAATAACTGATTGTCCAATAGCAGAAGTTGAAATAAGAAAAAGGTTTTACTTCTTTCCTTTCAAGCAGATAAAACAGCAATCCAGCCATCATGTGTCGCAGCACAGGCAATGCCTCAACTGGGGCAGGATGCATTAAGCATTGCATTTTGCATGCGATGCATCCCGTACTCATCGCATACATGCTGGCGTTAATAATGCCTATATGCATGAAGAAAATCACAAAGGACAGCTCTCTCGATAAGAGCTATCCTTTGTGATAGAAGGACTTCCGGGTTTATGACCCAGAAGTCCCTCTGCGCATGCATCGTACGACGCACATGAAAAGGGGTCGTGCTTGGAGTCCATGGGCGTCTACTGGCAACTCCATCTGAAGGTGACATTGCCCACTGGCTCCAAGCTGCGGAATGCCTTCCTTTCCGAATCATGAAGCATGTGAGAAATGTGGTTAAAACCCCTTAAAAAAAACATTTTTAGGGGTTTTGCTGCATAATTAATGTTAGTGCATCCAGCCCATAGGCTTCAATCCAAAAGCTTACCCTTTCCCGACACACTCTATATTTATTGACTCCAAATTACATAGCCTTATGCGTATTTTATTTAATAATATTCATAACACAATCCCTACATTTTAAGAAATTGGCAGATATAATCTTTTAAAGGAGAATGTCCAAATTAAGATTGTTCACAAGAGTCAATAGCATTAAAAGTTAAAATATGATAGGTCTTTGGGCCTGACTCAGCATGGATTGCAAGTCTGCAACTGAATGCACCCGGCTGCTGCGAAAATATGCTAATGAATGCATACGCACTGCCACCGAACCATAATATGAAGACACCCAGCACTCATAAAGACGCGCTCTTACCTTCACTCACATCCGTAATAATGTGCAAGACAGTGAAAACATCGGTACTTTCGAGAACCATCGGACCAAGACGTAGAACAGTGGTTGACCTGACCCTCCAGCAGGAATTGCTAAACCTTGTGAACACAGTGAGTACTGAGGCTGCCTATGGGTTCGCTGTGGATAATTTATGCACGCCCCTGCAACGGCATTCGAAACGCACTGACGTGCCTGCGTTCGCACGACCAGCCCCCGTCACCACCCACAAATGGCACTTCCTGTCATTCACTGAGTGATGTGACTGCATATTGCCTGCAATTGCATTGCCGATCGGAGCGCCTGGTTTGCATACATGCAATGCATCTTATATGCATGCGCAGATTGCAAACATCGGCTTGCTGCGTGCGAATGCAGCTTTGTGATCCAACCTTTGTTTTTTGTTTATCTCGGAAGCAAGCAGACATCAACATAATAAATGAACATTGTTTGTGCCAAATCCATTTTAGACATGTACCATTTCGGCTGATCACAATTTTACAGTGTCCAGGGCAAATGCAGGGTTCAACCTGGGGTGGATATATATATATATATATATATATATATATATATATAGCAATAGTAGAAAACACAGGCGGCACTCAAACAGTTAATGAAAGAAAAGACATGAAACCTCCACAAGTCTCAGTCAATGTTTCAAATCATTAAATAGAATTTTCATCAGGACATAAAATTTTGTTTAATGAATTGAAACGTTGACTGAGACTTGTGGAGGTTCCGTGTCTTTCCTTTCATTAACTGTTTGAGTGCCGCCTGCTTTTTCTTCTATTGCTATCTGCATCAAAGGAAGGCACCAACCACTGTTGAACTGCATTTGGGTAGTAGTGCCGAGTACCTGGATTGTCATATATATATATATATATATATATATATATATATATACATATATATATATATATATATATATATATATAAAGCTTGTAGCTAAGTCTAAAGTACTTAAATTAGATCGAGATATTCTTTCTAGATGTAACAATACCATGAAATCAAGAGCACCACTCTGCTAGTTCACATATTAATCATGTTTTGGAAAGGTTATGGACGATGATCCAATCAGATCTGGATCTGAAAATGCAGGATGTAAAATTAATGACTGGATATAAATGAGGTCGTAATCTACAAGAATTTGGTCAAGCCTAACATAACTAGACCTAAAATTTAATCTAACCGCCAGTTCATTATGGGTAAAAAGGGCTACATTAAGTGCACTTGTACGACATATAACTATTAAATTGCAGGGGATACATTTTTTCACCCACACTCTGGTAGGTAATACTATATCAACTATAAGCTTACTTGTAATACCAAATATACAGTTTACCAGATTGTGTGCCCTTGTGGCCTTTCATAAAATTGTAAAACCGAACGTAGCTTTAAAGAGCGTATGGCAGCACACTGGTCAGCCATATGATCTGCTTTGACTAATAGTAATAGTGAGCAGCCTGTTGTTTGTATGGCCCCACATCCTTTATCGACCCTTCGTTACCGCATGATTGATCATGTCCCACAGTCCATCGGGGGGTGATCGTGCATTAAAATTGTTACAGTTAGAGAGCCGTTGAGAGATGGGCTTAACGACCATCTCGGTGTGCATAACTTTTTGTGAAGTACATTAATGGAGAGTGGTCAATTAGTTAATTTTCTGTGTTTATATAAATAACTAGTCATGCTTCATATATAGGATATACTTCATGCCTTTTCACATGGTGTTTGTCTGTTTGTTTGTCTTTGTGTCAGTCCTTATTGATAGTTATAATGGTTATATGGGTATATTTTCTAATTGATTATGTGCACCTACTGTACATTAGGTTGCTTTACTAATTACATGAAGTTATTATTATACTATACACATATTAGCTATATGTGATTTAGTGTTGCTTTAATTCATGCAGTATTTATTAAGTGTCTGGAACCATGATAATAAGCTAGCATGTTTGTCTGTATCTTGATATATTGTAACATTTGGTTACTATGGTGAAGGATCACTGAACTAGTTGGATGATGATGTCATCCTATGTGTGCCGCCTGTGTGGGTCTGTTGTAGCACGTGTATCACGGGTGTTGGTATTTAAGGTAAGATGTTTGTTTTGTGATTATAGCCCAAGGAAAGTGTCAGTCTTTGTAGAGACACTGCAACATTGCTTGATGTTTAAATAAAGAATATTATTGGATTCAAGTTCCCTGAGTGCCGCATCATGTCGGATAAGTATTGCTAAAGTTGTTTGTGCAGGCATCGGGCCAATTTCGGTATATACCTGGGAGAGCCGGAACCATTGTGTTTGTATATATGTATATATAAGTTTATGTTGTATTTTTTTGGGATTATATATATATATATATATATATATGGTCCTGTCTCTTTAAGACAGGACCCAGTTTCATGTTTAAAATGTATGCAAGCTTGAGCCAAAGGTGGCAGATCAAGCTAATTTATCTGAGAATCAGTGTAGGGACTGGCCAGATGGATCAGCTTAACAAATTCTTGCAATATTTTGGAGCCAACATTCCCTATGTTCAAAGGAGTTGCAGTTTGAAAAGCATGTGAGTGCCGAGTTTGTATGATATTTTTTATGTAGATTGTGTGGTCACATGCCAAGGGCACCCCAGATGGTTGCATGCCGTGGATTGAGCCTGTCGTATATATATATATATATATATATATATATAAACGACAGGCTCAATCCACGGCATATATATATATATATATATATATATATATATATACACGTTCCGCAATTAGGGTGGTTCAGTAAATTTGTTCAGCTCATACATGTATGTACAGTACGGTATGATCAATAGCATGGTCTTGGTACACATTAATTTTCCACATAGTCCTTATACTCTTCTGAGCATTTGTTCAAATTGTATACCAAGGTATAGAAGAAATCAGTGTCCCCGTCTGAAGCTAGGACATGACGATTTGCTGAACTTCACTTTTTCCTGTGCCCCATTTGCTCATGAATGTTGTGCACAGTGCCCACTGAGATGTTCAGTTCATCAGCAATATCAACAACTCGAATGCATCTGTCCTTCTGAAACAGACTTCAATGCTGCACATATTGTCACCTGTGGTCAGTGGCGTAACTAAGGTATTTGGAGCCAGGGCAAATTGAAAAATCTAGCCCCCACCCCTATGTGTGCGCACCAAAAATGGGCGTGGTCACAAGGGGTGTGGTCACTGGAAAATGGGGCGTGTCAACATGACACACCTAGTTCTCATCACTCTGGGAACAGTCCTTTCCATTCCATATGCACCTTAATGCAGTCCCCCCTATGCAGTGCTCCCAGTAGTGGTCCCCCTTATGCAGGCCCCCAGTAGTGCCCCTTATACAGTACCCCCAGTAGTGGTCCCCCTTATGCAGCCCCCCTTAATTCCCCTTATACAGTGCCCCCAGTAGTGGTGCCTCTTATGCAGGCCCCCAGTAGTATTCCCTTTTATGCAGGCCCCCATTAGTGTCTCTTATACGGTGCCCCCAGTAGTGGTCCCACTTATGCAGGCCCCCAGTAGTGATCCTCCCTATGCAGTGCCTCCAGAAGTGGTCCCCCTTATGCAGGCCCCCAGTAGTGCCCTTTATACAGTGCCCCCAGTAGTAGTCCCCCTTATGCAGGCCCCCAGTAGTGACCTTCCCTATGCAGTGCCTCTTGTGCCCCCAGTAGTAAGCTCCTTATAAGCCCCTTATATAGTACCCCCATTAGTACCCCCCCTATGCAGTGCCCCTTTAGTGGTACCCCTATCCAGTGACCCAGTAGCGGTACACCTATCCAGTGCCCCCAGTAGTGGTCCACCCCAGTATTGCCCCCAGTAGTGGTCCCCCGATGCAGTGCCCCCTATAGTGCCCACCCCAGTATTGCCCCCCGTAGTGGTCCCCCAATGCAGTGCGCCCAGTAGTAGTTCCCTCCCCAGTAGTGGTCCCCTAATGGTAGTGCCCCCTCCCCCGATGCAGTGCCCCCAGCAGTAGTCCCCCCCGTAGTGGTCCCCCAATGCAGTGCCCCCAGTAGTAGTACCCTCCCCAGTAATAGTCCCCTCAGTGCAGTGCCCCCAGTAGTTGTCCCCCGATGCAGATCCCCCGGTATTGGTCCCAGTAGTGGACCCTCAATGCTGTGCCCCCAGAAGTAGTCCCCCCCAGTAGTGCCTCCAGTAGTGGTCCCTCAATGCAGTGCCCCCAGTAGTAGTCCCCTCCCCTAGTAGTGGTCTCCCCAATGCAGTGCCCCCAGAAGTTGTCCCCCCCTCCTCCAGCAGTGCACACGTAAAAAAAAGGAAAAGAAAAACACTTACCTGAATCCCCATCCGGCTCCTGCTCCTGCCACCATCTGCTGCTCTGTCCTCCTGGGCCGACCCGCTCTGCATTATGGGAGAGACGTCATGACGTCTCTCCCATTACCCACTGCAGGAGCCTGAAGATGGAGCTCATGAGTGAGCTCCAGCACAGCTCCGGCAGTGGCGAAATAGATGAGTCTGTCTGACTTTCATTGACTGCTAATTAAAACAAACACACAGCCACCGGCGTGTGTTTGTTACTTACTGTGTAGTGCTGACCGATCTCCATCCGGTCAGCACTACACTGACCATGGTGTCCTGGACCGTGGCTGGTGGCGCTCCCTGTGCTGCTGGTCCGATGGCACCCAGGGCATACACCCTGCTCAACCCCCCTTAGTTACACCACTGCCTGTGGTGGACATGCTTGGCCGGCCAGTTGCTGCTCTCCTTGAACATCTGTCCTGCTGTTATCAAAGGCAGTTTATCAAACCCATATCTGTTTTCGGGACATGACTTTACCACCACACACCTTGACAATTTGCCAATGATTTTCAGCTGCTGCTGTACCCTTTAGACACAGAAATCTGATCATACTACATACCTCAATGTTTAACCATGTTTACAACTGTTGTTGGGACAGTATGGTTGACATGAGGTGCAGTCTAATGGCCGTGAGGGGAAAAAGTGGTCTACCTGTTCTGGCCTGGGGGGAAATTAGAATGGAATAGAGAACATTACAAATGAGAAGTCTTGTCACCTTACTTGTTGAACCACCCTTGTATAGATATATACACACACACAGATAGATAGAAATATATAGATATACTGTAGCACACATGTACAATATGTATCATACATTACACACTCTCTCAGTGTCTGCAGACTGTAGATGGGGGCAGGACTGGGCACCACATCACTAGGCCCCTCTCCTCATGGAAAAAGGCAGCGACTCACAGGTCTATCAGGAGGGAGCGAGGACATATTGATGTGATTCTAAATTAATTGCATCATATTGACCCCACCCTTTCCCCAATGACCTGCAAATTGCGTCTTATTGCTACAAGGGTGCGGGGCCTAATAAAATGGCAGCCATTGCAAAAGAAACCATCTGTCGGGGGGAGGGGAGTTCTTGGTTACTTCATGTAACACCTCTTGAAACAACCTTTTAACATTTTAAAAGGTAAAACACTGTATATCTATGTAATTTTAATGTGGTTATAGATACTACTGTAACTTACATAACTTTCTTGTGCTAATTATCTATTACTTATTAAAGCATTACTAAATAATGAGTGTTATACAAATGCCACATATTTATCTGGTTATGAATTCAGACACCCCTGCACCAATTTGGATAAAAACAATGCAAGGTGGTCCAGTTGGATTTTGGCCAGGTTTTAGGTGGGGTAGGGTCCTAACCGTTGGTGCATGCTGGGCAGAACTTTGACCCAGGAGCCAATTCTGAGCCTTCCACTGGATGGATTTGGACCAATACTTCACAGAGTGGTAACATTGAATCCCAGAAGACATAATAGGAGGTTGAAGTCCCAGTCGGACCTCTCATTGGTGTATGCTGGGCAGAACCCAGGGGCGCTGGGCAGAACTTTGTTCCAGGGAGCCTGTTCTGGGCCTCCCACTGGATGGATTTGGACAAAAACTTCACGGAGTGGTAGCATTGGATCCCTGAACACATACTAGGGGGTTGAGGTAGTTACCCTAAGAAGTGGTTCGGTGTATCTCTAAATGACAAATAAATTAGCTCTATATTGTTTATGTACTAGGATGAGAAACATTTCTACAACTATGCTATTAGTATGTAGAAATTGATATGATTTCTATTTAAAAAATAAAATAGTCATAAGAGCACTAAAAGATAAAAACAATTATCATTTTTGAATATAACTACTGTGACATTCAGTATTCTTGACCTTGTTAACACATTCTGCTAGACATTATTAATACACTTTCAAAATGCTTCATGCATTATTTGCTTAAAAGATAAATATACCCTATTTAAACACAGAGAATATGTTGTGGGGATCATTTAGAAACAGAGACTACTATATGTGGAAGCATGTATTAGTAAATATATTCTATGTTTGCCTAGCACATACAGTACATTCAGGCAAACCAACATTCCTTCCAAAAAAAATTGTATTTTGCAGAACTGAAGTTCCACATGGGACATGCTTATAGCTGAAAGTGTAACATTGTATCTTTGATGAATTCAAACAATTTATGATTGAACTACATTATATCAATGCACTTAATTGCACCTACAGTCACCTAGGAGGCTTGTCACTCATGTTGTGGCTTTTTGCAGTGCAAGTCAGCATCCTCCAAGTGTTATTTTTTAAATTCCAATTGCACAACAAACTGGAAGACTAAATAAGATCCCTTCTGGATTTAGATTATTAATAGATGGGCAAAAAAAAGGTGTGTGGAAATACAGTATTTATTTATTTTTATTAAATATTTGATTATGGTGTTTGTGTTTGTATTCAACAGTGTTTTTTTTTTCTGGAACACCTTAGGTATCAACAGGCACTGGGACTAATTGGTATGTGGACGCTAATGCAATCACAGCTGCGATCCCGGACGCAGCTGCTGAGCAAAAATATGCTAATGCATGCAGCCACCTGCAAATGTATTGAGACACCCACTAGAGGCTTCACAGATCCAAGCAAGTGCCTACAAACACATAGTGGTGGTTGCAGATCCTTCGATAATTCCTATGGTTACACAGAATGGAAGTGGGAACTGAGACACTGGCACCAAGTTTTCTGCATAAGGAATCACAGTAGTGTGCTGAGACATTGCATTAGCATTGCTAAGGTACCTTGGCACATGTGCAGTGCGATTACAAGGCATGCACAGTCAGACGACAAACTCTCAACTGCGTAAGTATTGGCATTGCGTCCACATCTGAGTCAAGCCCACTGTGTGTTAAGTTATGATGGCACTTATAGATCTAGCATACCTTAGCAGTTTCTCACTATCAGGTCTTGCTGGGAAATTGTCACAAGCCACCGCACTGCCAATGCTGTGTGGGGTGAACGCCTAACAATCATTTACTGAAGTCTCCTCCTCCCTCCTGTTAGGATCTGTGTTTGCAGCATATTGTTTTCAGTTTCAGCCTTAGTTGCTACTGAGGCTCTGCACTAATTACTGCTTGTCTGTGTGCAGTATCAGGTGCACACAAATTGATTCTCCTTTCTGTGGACAGCCCAGCTTCACATCAGTCTGTCATTAGGGAGGCTTGCTCTGGTTGGGCCTTATTTCTGTTAAATTCCAGCCAGCCCTTCACTCCATGCCGGTGATAGCATTTATCAAGTTTACAGTTGTGCCCAGTCTCCTATTCGCCAGTCGAGGTCCAGAATCCTGTTTTTCTGTGCTTACTCGCTGCCATTTGTTCCATCCAGGCAGTCCGACTCGCATGCTGTCTGCTAGTGCTGCTTATGTCATCTAGCCAGCATGGCGTGCATTCTCATCCTGGGGCGCATGTCTGCATCTGGCGCCTATTGTCAACCCGGCGACATTGGCCGCACCTCAGCGTCCAAAGTGCGCAGTCCGGTGCACCATCACCAGTGTCAAACTGGCAACATTGGCCGTTCCTCAGCAGCCAAAGTGTGCAGTCCGGCGCACCATCACTAGTGCCCAAAGGCTGCATCCAGCCCTCAAGGCTGCCTCCACAGCCCAAAGGCTGCAAGGCTGCATCCAGCCCTCAAGGCTGCCTCCACAGCCCAAAGGCTGCATCACACCCTTGGCCCTCAGGCCACAACTAGTCAAGGCATACCAGCCCTCAAGGCTGCTCCCACAGCCCAAAGGCTACATCTCACCCTTGGCCCTCGGGCCACGACTAGCCACGACTAGCCAAGTCATACCCAGCCCTTAAGGCTGCTGCACGGCTGCATCCAGCCAAGGTATACCAGCCCTCAAGGCTGTTGCAGGACTAATTCCCTATGGTCATGCCCAAGCCTTATCAAAAATAAGGTAATGTCACAGTAAAAAATGCTATTTTTTCTACCTTATTACCCCAATACCCAACGACAGGCTTGTTGGCAGGATGTTTGTTTTCTAGAGAATTTAGGCCCTGATTCAGAGCCGGACACTCTGACAGAGCGCTCGCTCTGAATCAGGGCCGGCCAGCGAGCTCTCTGTCAGAGTGTCTGGCTCTGAATCAGGGCCGGCCTTCTTGCTTTTTAGAGCGGCCTCCTGGCCGCTCGCATAGCTGTGGGTGACCAGGAAGCGGCCAGGAAGATGGTCGCGATGGTCAATACCATCGCGACCATCGGGCTTGCGACGAGACCCTTGTGGTAGAATCTTGTTGCCGCAAGCCCCTCTAACAGAGCCGAAATCTCTCCCACTGACATCACTCATGATGTCAGTGGGGCCGCCCCCAAATGGAGTTCACATGGGAACGCCTCCGTTTGGGCAGCCACTCCCCCGGCCCGCCCACCAAAAGGGACGTACTGTCACTCAACACTGTCACTCACCCTTTGGTGCGAGACCCGGAGCAACGGTTTACCCGTTGCTATCCGGGTCTCACGCATGTGAACAACAGAGCCAGCTTGCATACTGGGCCACCATCGACCTGCTTGCGAGCGCATAGCGCTCATAAGCGGGTCTGAATCGGGCCCTTAGCACCATCCCATGCTGTGTTGTAAGGATACTTCTGTAATGTTTAGCTCTTTTTCCCTACTCAGCACTGGCTGGTCACCTGAATATGGCTTATGTGCTATCTGTAACCATGAGTTTGGAAACACTATGGCACACACCTGGGGAGATACAATAGTACCTTTATTTTATATAAGGAATACTGTAGATATATTGGGTTTTACAAAGCACAGAAGAATATCCCACAAATACCAATATCCAGGTGCTCACCACACAGAGAGCTATTAAGCCACACTGTCTTCACTCCTCTGCCAGATGTCCTCCTGCTATTTGCAGATGCACAAAGAAAGCAAAGTCTGTAGATGCTTCAATAAACACACAGGTACATTACCAGACCAGTCTAACTGGAGTATATTAACACCTTTTTAGCCAATATTAAATAGATGGAAAAATAGCCAAGTCCAGTTCCCATGGTGATGTGTTTTAGATTAGGCTGGCCCTAGATATAACTTCCCCACTGGCTTGTGCACCTTACAGAAGGGCTCTGGGATGTCTGGCTAATATCATGAAAGGGCAAAGGGCATTAATTTGCTTCATTGCATACTGTTTTTGGGCCCATGCACAGTAAAAGAGTGTGTGTTTTTATGCAAAAAAAATTTACTTATGTCAAACTCTACATAGTATTCTCCTATGACTATATGTACCACATCACTGATTTTCTGGTTTGCCATATGAAACAACTCATACAGATAGTCTACATCTATCTTCTCACACATATCCTTATGTGTATATGTACATTACAACTAGTGATGGTTCTAGGGGCAGGCTAACAGAGCCGTCGCCCATAGAGCCGGCCCCTAGAGGGCGCCACTGAGTCCCAAAAGAAGAAAAAAACAAAACATGTGCTGGTCACCCCCCGCTACCCTCCTGATCTCTGGCTCCCGCAGAGAGCACTAAGGGAGGGACGTCATGACGTCTCTCCCATAGATCCGTGGAGCCGCGGTCAGACTGAATGGATGCGGAAGCAGTAGCGGGGCTTAAGGTAAGTATTGTGTTTGTATTTTTTTTTTCAGAAGCACCAGCACTGGGGGCATGACTATAGGGGCATTACTACTGGGGGGATTACTATAGGGGGCATTACTACTGCGGGCATGACTATAGGGGTATTACTACTGTGGGGCATTACTAACGGGGGCATTACTACTGGGGTACAACTAATGGGGGCATTACTACTGGGGGCACTACTATAAGGAGCATTACTAATGTGGGGATTACTATAGGGGACATTACTAATGGGGGGATTATTGCTGGGGAGCATTACTAATGGGGGAACTACTATAGGGGACTACTACTGGGGCACTACTATAGGGGGCATTACTACTGTGGGCACTACTATAGGGGGCATTACTAATGGGGTGCATTACTACTGGGGGCACTACTATAGGGTGGATTACTACTGGGGAACATTACTAATGTGGGCATTACTACTGGGAGAACTACTATAGGGGGCATTGCTATAGGGGACATTACCACTGGGGGCACTACTAATGGGGGCACTGCATGGGGGGCACCAGTACTGGGGCCATTGTATAAGGGGCACTACTACTGTGGGCATTGTATTAGGGGCACTACTACTGTGGGTTGTGTGTATAAGGGATGCTAATTTGGGCATTGTGTAAAAGGGGCACCATTGTGTATCATAACATGAATAAGGGACTAATTGGTGTAATTTGAATTGAGGATAATGTATTGTAAAGGTAATTACTGCGTGTGGCATAATGTATTATAAAGGGCATTGCTACATGTGGCATAATGTGTTATACAGGTTATTACTGCGTATAGCATAATGTGTTATACAGGTCATTACTGCATGTGGCATAATGTGTTATAAAGGCCATTACTATGTGTGGCATAATGTGTTATAAAGGGCATTACTGCGTGTGACATAATGTGTTATAAAGGCCATTACTATGTGTTATTAAGGGCATTACTGTGTGTAGCATAATGTGTTATAAAGGCCATTACTGCATGTGGCATAATGTGTTATAAAGGTCATTACTACGTGTGGCATAATGTGTTATTAAGAGCATTAATGCGTGTGGCATAATGGGGCAGATGTATGAAGCTCTGGAAAGTGATAAAGTGCAGAGTGATAAACGACCAACCAATCAGCTCACAACTGTCATGTTACAGGCTGTGTTTGAAAAATGACAGGTGTGAGCTGATTGGTTGGTCGTTTATCACTCTCCACTTTATCACTTTCCACAGCTTCATACATCTGCCCCAATGTGTTATAAAGGCCATTACTGTGTAAGACATACTGTGTAAGGCGCTTTACTGCGCATGGCAATTATTCGCCATGAGGGGAGAGCTTAGGGGAAGCCCAGCACTTCTGTAAGTGCTGGGCATGCCTCACAGTGTGATGAATTGGGGGAGTTCCGCAAGGACACGCCCCCTTTCTGGAAGGGCGCACAGAGAAACGCCATCTAAAAAAAATTATTACTTACTTTTTTTGGGGGGGAGGGGGCACAGCTGGGAACTTTCGCCCTGAGCTCCACAATGTCTAGAACCGGCCCTGGACACAACTCATGTTGATCTCTCAGTCTAAGCACACACCAGCCATGTTAACATGTGCTTGGATGTTTTTTCACTAACAACATCAGAATCAAGGGTTTATTGTGTACTTTTACCATGGCTGTGTGCTTCAAGTTATTGTGCCTATAGTAATATGTGACCCTTGCTATCCTGACTTGTATTGATCTGGGTGTTACCTGATCACATAAAATTAATAGGGATCTATTCATTATGTTAATTTTCAGGGTGCGGGTACAGACACTGAAAATTAACATTCTAACTCGCGGACAGCACCAGAGCAATTCATCATTGCCCCAGTGCGGAAACAGTTGATCTGAAAATCAGCTGTTTCCCCGCATGTTTTCACTACTCCTTTCAAGGCAGTGAAACTTAGCACTAATGAGTCTGACTCGAGTGACTAGAGTTCACGCAGGCTCTCAAATCCCCGGCATCTGGCGGAAGGAGCCAGACATCCCTCTTCGCAATCCAGGACTACTTCCCATAAGGAAGGGGTATATTTTTGGAGCTTGATGAATTTGCCATATCACAAGTGAAAGGTAAGCAGGAGATATCTGGGATCTCTCCTGCGTTACCTTTATGATGAATGACCCAAAAACTTAATTTCTACAAAAGTAGGTGAAAATGTTAATTTTCATCTGGTTCTGTAGAAATTAAATGATAATGAATAGACCCCATAGTGAGGTTGAAATCCTTGTTGGACTCCTGGAGCCCATTAATCAGTTAACTGACATTATTTTCCCCAAAAACCACTCAGAAATGGTTGTTTTTTTATGATTGTATTAGGTTAAGAACATCTATTTATAACTTATCCCTTATGATTTTATAAAAAATAAATGTAACACATCATATTAACATCGATTTTTTTATATGGGTCATGGATATAGCAGACCATCAATGTTCGGACCATAACGACTTTGATTTCTCCAGCAGCTGCTCCAGTAGTGATCAGCAGTACAGCAGTCACTGGGGGAGGGTGTAGGTAAGCAAAGTGATCGAGAGGATTGTGCTATTGGCGGCAGCTGTCCACTGTGCATTACTGACTGGTCGCATTGTTTTCAAACATGTCAGTTAAAGCGCTGCCTGCGTGATCACCCGACAGGTGGTTAAACAGTGCACTGAAGACCACAATCTAATGACCATTACAAAACAATATTCACAAAAATGTCTATCTGAAAAATACAATAGCGAAAATGCCTGGATGAAATTTATACTACAGTATGTTTATACTAATGATAATATATTGCATGACCTAAATAGTGTATTTCATAAAAGTTTTAAAATATAGAGTTTCTAACTGTTATTTCTATTTGATTGTGTGGTCATAACGTGATTTTATTGAAAAAAAACATAGTGTTAGTGTGTATTATTTCCCAAATGATTGGAAAAGTCCTCATTACTCA
This sequence comes from Taudactylus pleione, assembly GCA_031769625.1. NCBI lineage: Eukaryota > Metazoa > Chordata > Amphibia > Anura > Myobatrachidae > Taudactylus > Taudactylus pleione. The sequence goes on along the minus strand of JAUIMM010000324.1, from coordinate 7,570,551 downwards.
AAATATAAAAAAAAATGGAGAAAAAGCCCTGCACATAAACTGGATTATGAGGTCTACTCCAGAGCGAAAATCAAGAAACTTTTTTCTGAAAAAAAATGTTGCTTAACTTCTCCAGCGAAAGCTTTGAAACTACTTTACTTTGAATATTTTAAACTATTTTAGAATCTTTGTTCATCTTTACTTTCCTTCAACCTCTGTTTAAACACCCTAAACCTTTTTTGCAATCTTTTTTAATGGATGAGTGAATTTATAACACAAAGCAGTTGAACAAGAAATAATCTACATGTGCGAGAACAAGAATGGCAAAGTTGACTTTATAAATGTAATTGGTGCAAAGGGTTACAACAACATCCAGAGAACTTACTGGAATTCAACAGCTTAAGCCAAGAAGTCTTGTGCTAAAAGAGCAAACTTAATAGCTAAGCAAGTTGGATATTTGAATTAATTAGTTTGGCTGTCAATTTTGCTCCCTTCTAATGCTTCATCCTGTAAGTGTAAATGTAAGTGCATAATTGAACCTAATTCTCTTCTAGTGCCATAGACACTTGTTTAGGTGGGATGATAATTTCAATAGAAAGTTAAAATGTCAAAACGAGCTAGGGGAAAAGTTTTGTTTAATAAAAACATGTATTAAAATACTGTATGTATATATATATATATATATATATATATATATACACGAGGGTTGTTCAAAAAGTAATGCCTAAATGTTCAAAAAGTAATGCCTAAATGCTCATAACTGTGAAATATTATTCAATATGTATTTCAAACTGTCAGTTTGTAGTTTAATATGTCTGCTAGCTATATATGTATTTTGTTTAGGTAGTCCAAGGAATACCATGGAATCCAAGATGAAACAAAGAGCCGTCATTGAATTTCTGGAAAAAAAAGTCTGCAGTGCTACATAAATCCACAGAAGACTGAAAAAAGTGTATGGTGAGCGTACAATTGAATATAGCAATGTCAGAAGGTGGATGAAGCGTTTTCAATTGGTAGAATCGTCTGTGTGCGACAAACCTCGTGGTGGCAGATCATCAACTGCAGTGACAGCAGAGAACCGACACAAAGTCGATGCCATGATTCAGAAAGACCATCGTGTGACCATCAGAGATGTCAGTGATGAACTTGAATGTAGCCATGGCACTGTAAAAACACTAAACAATGATTTGGAATATCGTAAAGTGTGTGCTAGTGGGTTCCAAAGCAATTAACCAGGGATCATAAGGCCCAGAGGGTGGAAGTGTGCAATGACCTTTTGACCAACTTTGAAGCCAACCCTGAGACGTTTTTGGAAAATGTCATTACAGGAGATGAGACCTGGGTATTCCTTTATGACCTAGAAACAAAAGCCCAATCAAAGCAATGGAAACACCCAAGTTCACATTGGCCAAAAAAGTTTAAATCACAGCAATCTGTAAACAAAGTCATGGCCACATTCTTCTGTGATTGCCGAGGTATTAATCTCATCGATTACTTGGAACCAAACCAATCAATCAACAGTGATCAATACATTATTACACTTAAGAAGCTGAAAAAGCCATCCGCAAAAAAGGTCAACAATTCCACTGTCAAATGTCATCTTACACCATGACAATGCCAGACCCCAAACTTCGATGTCAACATCTGCGGCCATTGCCAAAATGGGGTGGGCAATAATGCTACTTCCAACATACAGTCCTGATTTGGCCCCTTCTGACTTTCATCTGTTTGGCCCTCTCAAATACTGTCTCCGGGGTCAACAGTTTGAAGACATAGAGGTTGTTAAAAATGCCATACTTTCCTGGGTCAAACACCAACCACTGGAATTTTTCCAAAGTGGATTCACAGCTTGGGTTGAGATGTGGAGAAAATGTTTGAGGGCAGATTGTGAATTTTTTGAGTAGAGTCATTCTGTTACTAAGACTGCAAAGTATTTTACTGCAAATTTTCAATTCTGTATCTATAGTAAAACTTGAGTCGTGAGCATTTAGGCATTACTTATTTAACAACCCTCCTATATATATATATATATATATATATATATATGAGGGTATATATATATATGTAATCAAAATACCCCAATCTAGCACCAATTAAAGCTGCTCCTCCAGGAGGGTACTCTGTTAGCTGAACCCCACAATAAGTAATCTATACTCAATAACCTTAGAGGGCGCATAGAAATAGTATTTTTCTCCACTTGTGTGTTTAATTAGCCACCTTTAACATTTACTAATTGTAATTCATTGGTATTTCAATCATTTGTCAACTCTTCAACCCACAGTTTATTCCAAAAACAATGAGCATAGATTTCCTGGGTATCTGAAGTACACCCACTCACCAGAAAGAATCACCTAAAAACAGTGGCCCAAAGACCAATTAATTGTAAATACCAGATAAAAATCTTTCAATTAAAAGTATTTTTAATACAATAATTTCTTAAAAAAACATAGATAATAACACTTTGCAGATTAGGCGGATTGTGATTTTGTTAAACCCATCAGGGCGACGACTTCAATGCTTGGCAGTAACTCTTGACATAAAACACTATGCGTTTCGTTCCTTCTGGGACTTCATCAGGGGTATTCTTAAAGGGTGAACAATAATAGATCATGGTACATGGTTCAGTGGATGGTATAAATAATTATATCAGATGTCAATCCATTTGTATTGATTTACATATTAATATAAGATCAGAATACTCAACAAATAAATATAATGAAATTGATACATACCACTAAGGTCACAACCAATTCATATATGATGTAATAAAAAAAGTCCTGAGAACTGGAATAAGTCACGATTCAATGATGATCAGGTCCTATATAAAGGACTTTGGCCTATCAAATTTAATTAAAAATTAAACATAAAAATTGTGTATTTTTCATAACGTGATATTGCATATATAAACTCCACAAAGTTCAGTGTAATATTATACATATAAACTTCAAAAAAATATTTCATGTGCATACATACCAACTGAATTTCACCTGATTTATGTATGGTATAAGGACTTCTATGGATGTAATCAGGCTCCTTCATCAATGTGAATAAGATCCCTTGTGCAGGCTTTTGTGATGAACAATACCTTTTCCAGCATGATGGAGCACCTTGCCATAATGCAAAAGTGATAACTAAGTGGCTTTGGGACCAATATATTTATATTTTTCCATCCATGGCCAGGAAACTCTCCAGACCTGAATCCCATTGAGAATTTGTGTTCAATCCTCAAGAGGTGGGTGGACAAACAAAACCCCACAAATTCTGACAAACTCATAGCATTGATTAGATAAGAATGGGTGGCCATCAGTCTTTGGATAAACTTAATGTAATTGTCAATAAAAACCTTTGACAGTAATGAAATACTTGTAATTTTACTTCAGTATACCATAGTAACATCTGACAAAAAGGTCTAAAAACACTAAAGCAGCAGACTTTGTGAAAACCAATACTTGTGCCATTCTCAAAACCTTAGGCCATGACTGTACAACTCTTAATCAAGCCCAATATTCCCTATAACATTCCTATGAAATTATGTAAATCTCAAAACTTTTGGCCATGACTGCATCCAGATAATATGGTAACATTGAAACCTGCAGCATAGTGTTCCCTTGTCAAAATATTTGTCAGCCACAGTCTGTTCAGCACATCATTAAAACTATAGTCAATAAATCCAGTGTTGAATAGCAGTGGGACATTTCCTGGAAACACTGGTGAAGTGGATGCCAGGATAATTGTAAGAAAAAAATGACCACTGGAGTGGCAAACATGCACAACTAGTTGCCTAAGATATCATGGCACTATATGTACCAAGAAAATCTGGCAGCTCTTGGCTGTGCACACTAATGCTTGTGGAACTGCAAACACCCAGTGGCATCACAAGGGAGGCGTGGGGGGTGTGGGCCACAACCGCGTGTCTCCTAGCAAGGGGTGACATCAAAGTGCAGACTCTTCCTCAGTGACATCAGACGGGTGCTGCACTGTAGCATTATTTGCAGCTCTTGGCTCCTGACCCAGTGAGGGAGCTGGCACAGCACACAGAGTGGGCCTTTTTGCCAGCACACTACAACCCTCCCCATTCTAGGTGTCACCACGGGGAGGGACACCACTGCAACCACCAGCATGCCTTTAGCTGCCAGTGGCTGTTGAGGAACTGTAATTCAACTAAACAGAAAAAAAGATAAACAAAACTCTGTGTTCACCACTTTATTAAACTCTAAAACTTTATCTTAATCATCAATGTAGTGCAAATGGAAAATAGAAAAAAAAGAAACTCTATTAGGTAGACGCAATTTCTCTTTACAGCTAAATGACATTAATATGGATGGAGCTAGACAAAAATAATATTCTGGAAATGTTTCCAATACTGACAGAAACTTTACACTGCTGAAGTTTTCCCTATTTATACTGGGACTAGAAATGGGCACTGACCCCTGTGTTTTGGATTTGGTTTTAGATCTGGTTTCATCTTCGTGTTTTGGTTTTAAAAAACCACCCTCAAGTGTTTTGGTTTTGTATCTAGATTATTTAATGTATAAAAAGTTTTTAAAAACAGCTAAAATCTGGTAATTTTTGCAATCCAAAACCTGAAATGTAGATTTAAAATCTGAATTTTGAACCGCTGGCAGCTCAGAACCACAACTAAGATCTGTCAAGATCACCTCAGGAGATTAGAACCGTGACTCGGTTCTGTTTGGAATCCCAAATCTCGGGTGGATTCCAATTTCTGGTGAACCAAACCACACACCTCCACTGGGAACAGCCCCAGACTTTAGCGCTGATGGGTATTTGAGAATGCTCGGTACCAATACTGTTGCTACTTATTCATTTTTTGTGCAAGCAGCAAGAGCAAAAAAATTCTGCTCCTGAGACTGATGGATGAGTGTACCTGTGTTAGTGAGAGACTCTATATTAATAATATACAATAATAATCAAATCTCAGCAATGATTTGTTTACATTGCACTGTAAATTAGTGTTTAATTTAAACTGAATTAACATTAATATAATAAATAATTCTGTCCAATTCCTCCCACTATGGAGAATAAAATTCTGCTCCTATTAACCATCAACCCCATTTTGCCACACTATCTTGTATATGTTTCCATAAACATAGTAAGAAATAAATAACAATAGACTTATTAAATCAAAGAAACTGCTTTTCGCTGTATCTGTGCATTCCTCATTTTGGCATCCAGGGCCCGCTGGCACCTCCAGTACACCTATAAAAAACTGATTAAAAAAAAACAGACCCCTTGAAAAAATTAACTATTAAAAAAAACACTCCTCCACACGACTGTAATTTTCTTCTTTATTACTCACTGACATTCCCAAGGACCCTGTAGGCATCCACTTCGACACTGAATTTTTATTTTAAAAATGAATGGCAAAATTGGTGTTTAATCAATTTTTAATTGTGCCTTTTTTAAATCTAGCAACATACGGATGTTATTATAGTTTTCTCTTATAATATGTATTTGTATCTGGGTGAATCACATTTATAGCTTTCTCACTCTACAATTAGGAATTAAGGAAACTATTTATTAACCGAACATGAGTCAGAATTGGTGTCACCACATAATTTAAGTAACTAGTCTATTTAACAAACCCTGAATGGAAGAGATATCAGAGATATCGCCTTTGTTGGGCAAACTAACACTGTAGAAGCTTGACCAAGTCAGCTAATGCCAACTCCAGGTGGCATTCATCTCTGTAGCCTATGAGCTATAGTATCAGTGGAAAGGGATCTTTAGATCCCTTTTGTGCATCTAGGATACAAAGTCTGTGAGAAACTTAGGTTTAAGAACCATGGATCACTAAGAGAACTGGGGTACATTAAGATTCAGGATTGCACAGACAAGACAACAGGGAATATACAAAGGTATCTTTATTATATGTTAACAGTAGCATTATAATACACTGCAGTAATATAACAATACTTATAAATCTCCAGCGTATTCACCAGTCCCCTACTTCAGGACTACACTGTTAGCCTGGGAGGAGAGAGCACTCCACACCCCAATCTTCTGAAAGATGGGTTCATTCTCTCCAGTATGCCCATCCTGGGATAATACTTTCAGGTGCAATATTCTGCAGATGTGTGAGTTAGCCTCTTAAGTCCAGCAAAAACCAAAACTTCAACACCTGGACTTCCCACTGTAGAATTATGTACACATGCCAGCTGGTAGGAGACTACACTAAACATCAGTGCACTCATCCTCAGGGACAACCAGATTCCTACACAATTCCTTCCTTTTAAAGGGACTAAGGGCCTCATTCAGAGGCGGTCGGAGGATGCAAGCGGTCGCTCAGAAACTGGGCGGCCGCTTGCATCCTGACCGCCCGCCTCTGTTTCGGTTATTAGGCTGTGGGTTTACACCCACAGCTCTAACGACTGCTAGGGTGATGGTCGTGATAGTCAGAGACCATTGCGACCATCGGGGCTTACAACGAGACCCTAGGGTAGGGTCTCACTTGTCGTAAGCCACGGAGAGCTTCTGGCTCTGTCAGAGCCGGAAGCTCTCCACTGACATCACTAGTGATGTCAGTGGGGCCTCCCCCAAACAGTAGGCGTTCCCATGGGAACGCCTCCATTTGAGCTGCCACCCCCCGGCCCGCCTTCCAAACGGGGCGAGCTGTCAATCAACATCGACAGCTCGCCCCCTTTGGAAAGAGACCCGCTACGACCGGCGCTGTCAGTCATAGCGGGTCTCACGCATGCGCACGAAGGAGCCGGCTCCCTCGTGCGCATGCGCACTTGACAAACATCGAGGCGGCCGTGCGGTCGTAGACCATAAGGCCGCCTCTGAATGAAGGCCTAAATACCCACACAGTCTTGTTCCTCCCATGGACCAGTAGTTGATTAATTATCCCCAGGGATTGGTGTTAAATTAATGTTTTCTGGGATTGGGTATACCTTAAAAAGGTGATGCTAATTAATAGAGCTGCGTGGTTCGATTTTGCTGAAAAGTTAACACACTCAGGGGGTCATTCAGAGTCGGCCACAACCGACTCGATGTTGCCCCACTGGGAATGCGCACGACGGAGCCGGCTCCGTCGTGCGCATGCCCGAGACCCGGCTAACGATGGACGCTCTGTCGCTAGGGGTCTCGCAGCAGACAGGGCGAGCTGACGATGGTGAGTGACAGCTCGCCCCGTTTGGGAGGCGGGCAGGGGGCATGCCTGCCCAGATGGAGGCGTTCCCACCGGGACACTTGCCGTTTGGGGGTGGCCCCACTGACATCATTGCTGACAACCCACAGCTTAGTGATCGACAAGGAGGTGGTCATTCAGGATGCAAGCGGCCGCCCTGATTCAGAGCAACCGCTTGCAACTAACGACCGCCTCTGAATGAGGTCCTCAATCTTAGGGGTTCTGAATCAAATCATGTCCCGGCTCGTATAACTTTTGGGGTTCTGAGTAGAATCGAGTCCTGGTTTGGAACTGCTGTAAATGTGTAACTCGGATTTAAAATACGAATCTTGGGTTTTGGATTGCATGTAAACAGGTCTAAATTACATGATTTTAGCTTTTTTTTTATCAATTTTAAAGAAATCCAAAACCAAAACAGAAAAGAACCAAAACACTTGGTTTTGCCAAAATCAAAGCTATACCATTTGAGGGTGGTTTTGCCAAAACACACAGGTCTAATTAGATGATGCTTTCCTAAACCCACAAACCACAGGGCTCCTTGCTGCTACTAACAGTCTACCAGCTTATTCACCAGAACAACAAGTACCCACCTTACAAGAGGGTTTGGCTTCCATGATTAGGAGAGCCTCCCAGAATTAATCCATGACTAGCATTTCTCTAACATTAAACTTCCATCTGAGTGGAACTTCCTGTTTCAGAAAGGGGAAGGGCTAGAGAGAGATTACACTATATGGTATTGCTGTCCCAGTGGGAGACAGGTTACCAAAGCCCTTTTAAATCATGTGATCAGGACCCTCCAGACAATTATCTATACTCAACATGGCAACATAATACATGAAAACACTATAAACATCCCCCATTATCCCTACCAAATTAATTGATTAATCGGACAAACTGTACAGTTTATAAGCTATTGACTATAGCAGTAAAATATATAAAATTGTTTAGAAGTGATATTAAATAGAAAATGTGAGTTAAAATATGAAATTTAAAAAATTTTATATTTTAACTCACATTTTCTATCTAATATCACTTCTAAACAATTTTATATATTTCGCTGCTATTGTCAATAGATTATATATTTTAGAATATAAAACATTAAAAGTTATATTTTAACCGATTCAATAAACTGTCATTGTATAATTATTGTATGTAAATTAAGGATAAGTGCATTGAATAAGGAAACCCCTTCTTTCCTTTCTTTTCTACAATTGAACAATATAAGGGACATCAGTAGCACTCATGTCTGATTGACAGGATTTGATTGAAATTAGGGGTGTGCACCGGCCACATTTCGTGTTTTGTGTTTTGGTTTTGGATCTGGATCTTTCTTCGTGTTTTGGATCTGGATTGGTTTTGCCAAAACCACCCTTCCGTGTTTTGGGTTCTGGGTTTTGTGTTTTGGATCTGTATATTTTTTTAAAAAAAGCATAAGAACAGCTAAAATCACAGAATGTGTTGGTTTTTCTGCTCCTATGCTATTATTAACCTCAATAACCTTAATTTCCACTCATTTCCAGTCTATTCTGAACACCTCACACCTCACAATAGTGTTTTTATGTCCAAAAGGTTGCACCGAGGTAGCTGGATGACTATGCTAAGCGACATGAGTGGGCGGCACAAACGCGTGACCCATCTAGGAGTGATACTGCAGTGGCAGACAGGATGGAAGTTTGAAAAACTATGTCCCAAACTGTACATAATGCAAAGAAAAAAAAGAGGTGCAAGATGGAATTGTCCTTGGGCCCTCCCACCCTCCCTTATGTTGTATAAACAGGACATGCACACTTTAACAAAGCAATCATTTCAGCGCCAGGGTCTGCCACACAACTGTGGCTGAAATGATTGGTTCGTTTGGGCCCCACAAAACAAGCTGCCAATTAATCTGTCCCTGCACAAACTGGCTCTACGGAGGCAAGATGTCATCCTCATCCTCCTCATCCACCGATTCCTCACCCTCTTCAGTGTTGTGTACATTCTCATCCTCACAGAGTATTAACTCGTCCCCACTGGAATCCACCACCACAGGTCCCTCTGTACGTTCTGGAGGCTGGTCTCCCAGGAAGAGTTGATAATTCATTTTTATGAACATCATCTTCTCCACATTTTGTGGAAGCAACCTCCTACTCCTTTCGCTGACAAGGTTCCCGGCTGCACTGAACACTCTTTCGGAGTACACACTGGAGGGGGGGCAACTCAGGTAAAATAGAGCCAGTTTGTACAGGGGCCTCCAAATTGCCTCTTTTTCCTGCCAGTACAGGTATGGCTATTTGGATGCTGCCATGCTGACATGCCTATTTGGATGCTGCCACCGATGTAATCCTCCACCATTCTGTCAATGGTGACAGTATCATATGTAGTGACAGTAGACATATCAGAAATTGTTGCCAGGTCCTTCAGTCTGGACCAGATGTCCAAACTTGGTCCTGCCTGCCCTGCATCACCACCAGCGGGTTGCTTAGGATAGCTAAGTTTTTTCCTGGCAGCCCCAGTTGCGGGAGAAAATGAAGAAGGAGCTGTTGACGTGTCACGTTCCGCTTCAGCTGACAGTGTGTTCACCAGCAGGTCTTTGCACCTCTGCAGGCTTGTGTCGGCCGGAAAGAGAGACACCACATAGGCTTTAAACCTAGGATCGAGCACGGTGGCCAAAATGTTGTGGTCTGATTTCAACAGATTGACCACCCTGGAATCCTGGCAAAGCGAATGAAGGGCTTCATCCACAAGTCCCACATGCCGAGCAGAATTGCTCTGTCTTAGCTCCTCCTTCACTTTCTCCAGCTGCTTCTGCAAAAGCCTGATGAGGGGAATGACCTGACTCAAGCTGGCAGTGTCTGAACTGACTTCACGTGTGGAAAGTTCAAAGGGCTGGAGAACCTTGCACAACACGGAAATCATTCTCCACTGCACTTGAGTCAGGTGCATACCCCCTTCTTTGCCTATGTCATAGGTGGATGTATAGGCTTGAATGGCCTTTTGCTGCTCCTCCATCCTCTGAAGCATATAGAGGGTTGAGTTCCAACGCGTCACAACCTCTTGCTTCAGGTGATGGCGGGGCAGGTTCAAGAGTGTTTGCTGGTGCTCCGGTCTTCGGCACGCAGTCGCTGAATGGCGAAAGTGGCCAGAAATTTTTAGGGCCACCCAAAGCGTCTCCTGCACGCCCCTGTCGCTTTTCAGAAAATTCTGCACCACCAAGTTTATTGTATGAGCAAAACATGGGACGTGCTGGAATTTGCCCAGATGTTATGCCTGCACAATATTGGTGGCGTTGTCAGATATCACAAATCCCCAGGAGAGTCTAAGTGGGGTAAGCCACTGGGCGATGATTTCCCTCAGTTTCTCTAAGAGGTTGTCGGCGGTGTGCCTCTTACTGAAACCGGTGATACACAGCGTAGCCTGCCTTGGAAAGAGCTGTCATTTCTGAGATGCTGCTACTGGTGACGCTGCTGCTGTTGCTGCGTAAGGTGATACATCTACCCAGTGGGCTGTCACAGTCATATAGTCCTTAGTCTGCCCTGTTCCACTTGTCCACATGTCCGTGGTTAAGTGGACATTGGGTACAACTGCATTTTTCAGGACACTGAGAACACTTTTTCTGACGTTTCTGTACAGTCTCGGTATCGCCTGCCTAGTGAAGTGGAATCTAGATGGGATTTGGAACCGGGGACACACTACCTCCATCAATTGTCTAAATCCCACTGCACTAATGGCGGATACCGGATGCACGTCTAACACCAACATAGCAGTCAAGACCTCAGTTATACGTTTTGCTTCAGGATGACTGCTGTCGTACTTCATCCTCCTCGCTAAGGACTGTTGGAGGGTCAATTGTTTAGTAAAAGTAGTGGTGTTCCTACTTCCTCTCTGGGATGATGAACGACTCCCAGCAGCAGCAACAGCAGCAGTGGCAGCAGGAGGCGTAGCAATGCAGGATCCTCCGGAGGAATCCCAGATAGGAGAGTCAGTCATGCCAGTGACATGGCCTGCAGGACTACTTCCGATCCTGACTAAGGAGGAAATTGACGAGGAGGGAGTTGACGGTGTGGTTTTCAGGCGCTTGGATACAACAGGACAACGGGATTTAGGTGTCCCTGGACTGCTTACGGTCTTAGCCAAAGTTTCTGAACTTGACAGTAACTTTTTATGAATGCGCTGCAGGTGCCGTATAAGGGAGGATGTTCCTAGGTGGTTAACGTCCCTACCCCTACTTATTCAACCTTTACATATGGTACATATGGCAAGACAGTTGTTGTCCGGATTTGGATAGAAATATTGCCAGACCAAAGAGGTGGAATGTTTGGTCTTCTGCCCAGGCATGTCCGTGATGGGCTTTTTCATCCCACGGACAACAACTGTCTCCCCCAGAGCCTGATTTAAACAAACCACATCACCATCAGAATCCTCCTCACCAACTTCCTCCTCCGCGCCAGCTACACCAGTATCCTCATCCTGTTGTACTTCAACAGTGACATCTTCAATTTACATATCAGCAAGTGGACTGTGGGTGCTCCTTTCAGCACTTGCAGGGGGCGTGCAAATGGTGGAAAGAGCCACCTCTTCCCGTCCAGTGCTGGGAAGGTCAGGCATTGCAACCACCACCACACTTGGACTCTCCTTGGGGATTTGTGATATCTTCTTAGAACGCACAGTTCTTCGCTGTGCTTTTGCCAGCTTAACTCATTTGATTTTTTTAGTGGGAGGAGGGCTTCCATCGTCATGTGAAGCTGAACCACTAGTCATGAACATAGGGAAAGACCTTAGCCGTTCCTTGCCACTCCGTGTCGTAAATGGCATATTGGCAAGTTTACGTTTCTCTTCAGATGATTTAAATGTTTTTTTCAAGGTCATTTTCCTGAACTTTGTCATTTGGGATTGTATGTGCCCTCTACTATGACATTGGACATCGGCCTTGGCAGACGACAGTGATGGCATGTTATCGTCTATATCATGACTAGTGGCAGCAGCTTCAGCACCAGGAGGAAGTGGTTCTTGATCTTTCCCTATATTATTTTTATCGGAGAAAGTTTGGTCCTCCATTTATGTTATATTGATATATACGTGCGGCTAAGGCGCACACAAACACAGAAAATAATTTTTTATTTTGTTGGAGACTAGTGCACTTTGTGGGTTACACCACCCTTTAAAAATGAGCCAGCCGGCCCTTTACTTATGGGACACAAGTGCACGCTTGGCGCTGCTCCTTTGTTGATGCACTTACAGCCACAGTGCACACAATTCACAAACACAGAAAATATTTTTTTATTTTGTTTGGAGGGTACTTTGGGGGTTACAGCACCCTTTAATGGACAAGCCAGCTGGCCCTTTACTTATTACACAGGTGCACGCTTGGCACTACTTTGTTGATGCATGTGCGGCTACTGCGCACACAATTCACAAACACAGAAAATATTTTTTATTTTGTTTGGAGTGTACTTTTGGGGCTACAGCACCCATTAACGGACAATCCAGCCGGCCCTCTACTTATGACACAGGCACACGCTTGGCACTACTTTGTTGATGCACGTGCGGCTATTGCGCACACAATTCACAAACAAAAAAAGATATGTTTTTATTTTGTTTGGAGTGCCCTTTGGGGGTTACAGCACCCTTTAACGGACAAGCCAGCCGGCCTTTTACTTATGGGACACAGGCGCATGCTTGGCGCTGCTCCTTCGTTGATGCACGTGCAGCCACAGTGCACACAATTCACAAACACAGAAAATATTTTTTTATTTTGTTTGGAGTGTACTTTGGGGGTTACAGCACCCTTTAACGGACAAGCCAGCTGGCCCTCTACTTATGACACAGGCGCACGCTTGGCACTACTTTGTTGATGCACGTGCTGCTACTGCGCACACAATTCACAAACAAAAAAATATATTTTTTTATTTTGTTTGGAGTGCCCTTTGGGGGTTACAGCTCCCTTTAACGGACAAGCCAACTGGCCTTTTACTTATGGGACACAGGTGCACGCTTGGCACTACTTTGTTGATGCACGTGCGGCTACTGCGCACACAATTCACAAACACAGAAAATATTTTTTTATTTTGTTTGGAGTGTACTTTGGGGGTTACAGCACCCTTTAGCGGTCAATCCAGCCAGCCCTTTATTTATGAGACACAGGCGCACGCTTGGCACTACTTGTTGATGCACGTGCAGCTACTGCGCACACAATTCACAAACACAGAAAATATTTTTTTATTTTGTTTGGAGTGTACTTTGGGGGTTACAGCACCCTTTAACGGACAAGCCAGCCGGCCCTTTACTTATGACACAGGCGCACGCTTGGCACTACTTTGTTGATGCACATGCGGCTACTGCGCACACAATTCACAAACAGAAAATATTTTTTTATTTTGTTTGGAGTGTACTTTAGCGGTTACAGCACCCTTTAATGGACAAGCCAGCCGGCCCTTTACTTATGGGACACAGGCGCACGCTTGGCACTACTTTGATGATGCACGTGCGGCTACTGTGCACACAATTCACAAACACAAAAATATATTTTTTTAATTTGGTTTGGAGTGCCCTTTGGGGGTTACAGCACCCTTTAACGGACAAGCCAGCCGGCCTTTTACTTATTGGACACAGGCGCACGCTTGGCGCTGCTCCTTCGTTGATGCACGTGCAGCCACAGTGCACACAATTCACAAACACAGAAAATATTTTTTTATTTTGTTTGGAGTGTACTTTGGGGGTTACAGCACCCTTTAACGGACAATCCAGCCGGCCCTTTACTTATGAGACAGCCGCACGCTTGGCACTACTTTGTTGATGCACGTGCGGCTACTGCGCACACAACTCACAAACACAAAAAAATATATTTTTTTATTTTGTTTGGAGTGCCCTTTGGGGATTACAGTACCCTTTAACGGACAAGCCAGCCGGCCTTTTACTTATGGGACACAGGCTCACGCTTGGCGCTGCTCCTTTGTTGATGCACGTGCAGCCACAGTGCACACAATTCACAAACACAGAAATTTTTTTTTTTTTTTTAGCTCTTGGGGGGAGCACCCCTGATGGACAGTGCACCCCCTGGACAACACTACAGCACCCCTTTTGGACTGGGACACTGCACAGGACTTTGGAGTGGACACAGCCCCTATGGACAACTGACTGCACAACACAGTCCAGCCAGCCCCTATGGACTTTGAAGCAGTGGACATAGCCCCTATGGACAACAGCAGCACAGCGCAGCACAGCACAGCACAACACTACACTGCACTATACTACAACACTAGACTACACTACACAGCCCAGCCAGCCCTAACTCCCACCCTCCCTCTTCACTGTCCACAGCCGAGTGAGAAAATGGCGCAGACGCGGGTACCTTATATAGGATCCAAAACCCGCGAGACCCGGAAGGTGGGATGATGACATTTTGCCTCGATTTCAGATTCGAGTCAGGCGGGAAAAGTCAAGCCTGACTCGGATCGGCTTCGGATCGGGGGGGCTCGGGGGGGTTCGGATTTCAGAAATCCGAACCCGCTCACCCCTAATTGAAATATAGTCTATATCAGACATATATATCTACAAATATAATATATTCAAATATCCCTAACAAACTACTTATGAAAATTGAAGATAACAAGTGGTTTATTTAGTGCGGGAATCCATTTTTCTTTTTTCACTAGTGCTCTAACAAAGCATGCTGGGGCTTATAGAAGACCATTAGAGATTATATTGTCTATTATAAATCAGGCCATAGTATTCTGGATGGCAAGGATTTTACCATATTATTAAATATTTAACATATTAACATCAAACTTGCCAACCCTCCCTGATTGTCAGGGAGACTCCCTGAAACAGTTAAAAGAGTCTAGCAAACTACCTGATTGCACTTTACTCCCACTCAGAAATCATACCATGATGCTGGCAGAAATGAAATCAACGTTTCGAGATTTTAATATCTCTTCATCAGGACATACAAAAAAAACAGGCCCTGATTCAGAAACGGACGCTCTGACAGAGCGCTCTCTCTGAATCAGGGCCGTCCCTGCTCTTTTTTGGAGCAGCCTCCTGGCCGCTTGCATATCTGTGGGTGACCACCCACAGCTATAGCGAGCGGCCAAAATGATCGTCAAGACCATCGCGACCATCGGGCTTGCGACGAGACCCTGCGGTAGGGTCTCATTGCCGCAAGCCCAGGAGTGCTTTTGGCTCTATCAGAGCCAAAAGCACTCCCACTGACATCACTAGTGATGTCAGTGGGGCTGGACCCAGACGGTAGGCGTTCCCATGGGAACGCCTCCGTCTGGACAGCCACTCCCCTGGCATGCCCACCAAAGGGGGCGTGCTGTCAATCACCATCGACAGCATGCCCCCTTTGGTGCGAGACCCATAACGATGGCTTGGCACCAAGCCATAACGATGGCTTGGTGCCCAAGTGCGCATGCGCACTTGGGCACCATCGGCCCGCTTGCGAGCGCTCAGTGCTCGCGAGCGGGTCTGTATCAGGCCCAGAGTACAACTACATACCTTATAAACTCTTCAACACGTGTCCAGCTGGTCCACCGGGCCCACCGAGGATGCACTGTAGTGACGTCATCAGCTGGTGCCCCGCAGCTCATCTGTAGCAATTAAAAACATAAACAATGTTACACAATGCAGCAATACAAAGTGATACAATAATAAAGCATAGTGCAATAACAATACAAACACGTTAAACAAATACTGTAAATATATCAATATATTGGATTTGGATATCACGTAGATTATAGCAATTCTAAACATTATGATTCAAATTCACATCCTTTATAACAATACCAATATTCAGAATGAATTCTTAATGCCACTTAGTTCACAATCATAGGCATGCCAACCCAATCCTAGGTCACAAAATCGCCACAGGTTTATTATCCTACTACAAAAAAACAGTGTAAACTAGCACACTCATTTAATCCCTTGGGTTACAAAGTACCCAGCTTCTGTATCCAAAGAGCCTCACAACGTAACAATTTGGGGGCTCGATCCCCTCGACATACCTCTGCGGGTACGTGATCAATAATAATTTACCTAAGTGCAGACAAATTATGTCCCGCTTGCACAAAGTGCCGGGCAACTAGTTCCTTTCTCCAATGCCTGTTTGATTGGGGAACAATGCAATGCCATCCATTCTTGCAAAGTTCTCTCTGTCTATCCCACATAACTCAGACCGCACTGACAAGTAATCATATATACAATGAAATGTGTAGTACACGTGACCCTGTGTCTGATGTGGATCAACTTGCCACTTTGAGGGTGATTGAAACTATTTCCACTCTTTGTATAGCAACAAGTTAAACATCCCAGACACTTAAAGCAACCAAGCTTTGGTGACAAAAAATGTACCTGTTCAATATCCGCATGCTGCATGCCCGTTAGATCAGTGCGCATCACCCAGTCTTTAAAAGTGCGTCTCCTGGTGTAACAAGGCATGATCTTAGTTTCACTCAAATTCAGAGTTTCATCAGTTTGTACAATGGGCCATAGATGTTTAATAATATTACTCGCAACCTTACTGATGGGGTTAAAATGATTGACCCATGGTAACCGACTATTCTTGTTCTCTTTCTGTTTGTTGTTTAACAGTAATTGTTGGTGAGGAATCTCCAATGCTCACTCTTTAGCCATTACCATCGAGTTTCATTCATAACCCCTATCTCTGAATTTATTCATCATCTCATTGATGTTTTGTTCTGCAATAACCAGGTCACTGCACACCTGCCTGGCCCTGATGAACTGAGAGAAAGGCAAGCTAAAGGCAAGGGGTGAAAACTCTGTGCATGCAGCAAGGTATTGCGGTCAGTGGGCTTTTTATACAATGCTGTAAACAATGTCCCATTGTCCAATGGATACAGCTACGTCCAAGAAATTAGTGGTTTTGTTACTGATATTATACATGAACTGAAAGGGACTCCATGAACTATTATAATCACAGATGAAATTACCAAATAGTTCATCGGTCCCAGTCCAGATCAAAAACAAATCATCAATATATCTGGAGTATGTCTTATTATGACCAGATATATTTGAATCAGAAAAAAATATATCACATTACGCAACCATCATAAAGGCATTGGTGTACGGTGGGGCCACATTGGACCCTATCGCACATCCCGATACCTGAAGGTAGAAACTGTCATTATACAGAAAATAATTGTGAGTCAAAATCAACTCCAATAACTCCAAGATGAAATCTACATCCGGACCAGTATACAGACTGTTGCCCTCAATTAACTGGCATACCGCTAACAGTCCTTGCTCATTAGGTATGATTGTGTACAAGCTGGAAATGTCAACACTGCACAAAAAAAGTCCCCATAGGAATATCCGTCACCTCATTTAACATGTTCAAAAATGCAGCTGTGTCCAACAAAAAACCAGCACTATTCACAATACAGGGTTGTAAAAGGGCAACAATTTGAAACAGTGACCCACATGCCGCAATAAAAGGTCGCCCCACCTCCCATGGAGAAAGTAGTAATAAAGCTGTCCTCTCACCAATTAACTGAACTTGAGACTGCAGTATTGAGTAGGGGGTTATCATTTGTCCCCATTGCCCCATTGGACACCATGAACTAGGAGGTTGAGAAGTATAAACTTAACCAACAGTTGAGATTACATGAGTTTTATTATGGGTTCAAATCGGTGGTTAAGAGTATACAGGTTGATCAAGGTACAAGCACTAGTAATATACCACCGCAAGTGTGCAAATTGGTTAAATGTAGTATGTTTGAACCGGTGTCCACTAATGCTTTGATTCATACTTTCAGTCATTTACTTGATCAGAGGATGTGTCATAATGTTACTATGTCATCTAAATACAAACCCGTACAGTACCATGTCTAAGGGTAAACAAGATGCATTACGTGATCTAGCTTCATATACAGATATTATTATTTGCCCCGTGGATAAGGGCGGGGCGATTGTAATGGAAAACTTATTAGCCTATAACAGTGAAATACAGAGGCAGCTAGCAGATCACACTGTATATCTTTTATTGAGCAGTGGTGCTACGTGTACCTGTCAGAAAAAATTGATGGACATTTTAAGGATGCCATTGACAGGGGGATAATTATGGAGGATTTGTGTAGGGCACTTATACCATTGCACCCGGTTGTCCCACTATTGTATACCCTGCCGAAGGGGCACATGGATTCCCTTAATCCCCCTGGATGACCTATTATTGTGGCACATGGGTCTCTGTTTCAAATAATTTCTACCTATTTGGAGGCCCTGTTACAACCCTATATTGTGAATAGTACTGTTTTTTTGTTGGACACAACTGCGTTTTTGAACATGTTAAATGAGGTGATGGATATTCCTATGGGGAGTTTTTTGTGCAGTGTTGACATTTCCAGCTTGTACACAATCATACCTAATGAGCAAGGGCTGTTAGCTGTAGCATCTTTGTTCCTTTTCCTGTTCCCATTGAAGTCTATGGGCAAGCGCTTACTGGCTGAGATCTGTGACAGACAGCTCTCTCAGCCAATCAGCAGCAAGCCCATTGAATTCAATGGGACTTTGAAAATGGTTGCTGTGTCTCAGATCCCCAAAGTTCAGGTGGGCTCGATTCCCTGAACCGGGCCTGCTCATCTCTAATTGTAACAGTAGAGAGAATCTTTATTCCTCCATGGGAATAAACTTGGAACATGGGAATAAACTTCCAATTACACAGTGGCTGTGGTGTACAAGCAGGCAACGAAGTCATGTGGTACACGATTGAGTTCCTAGAGTATAGGTGACTGGCTTCAAAGTCATCAGGGGGTCTATTCATGATCACTTGCTGAATGGCCCGCTGTCCCCATAAACTAGAAAAGCATCCTTAGACCATTCGTGTGTGTGGTTGCTTCGCAAGAAAGGGAGTGGGATCACTCACAATTTTGTCTAATAACACAGCCATGAATAAAGAGAGATACCAATACATTTTCCAAAAGCAATTTCCCCCAACCATCCAAGAACAGTTTGGTGATGAACAATGCCTTTTCCAGTAACATCAACATTTTGACATTTTGATCCCATGGCCAGGTACTCCCCAGGTCTTAATCCCATTGAGAACTTCTGGTCAATCCTCAAGAGGCGGGTGGACAAACAAAAACCCACAAATTCTGACAAACTAAGCATTGATTAGGCAAGAATGTACGGGCATAAGTCAGTATGTGTCCCAGAAGTTGATTGACAGCATGCCAGGGCGAATTGCAGAGGTCTTGAAAAAGAAGGGTCAACACTGCAAATATTGACTCTTTACATGAACTTAATGTAATTGTGAATAAAAGCCTCTGACACTTATGAAATGCTTGTAATTTTACTTCAGTATACCATAGTAACATCTGACAAAAAGGTCTAAAAACCCTGAAGCAACAAACTTTTGAAAACCAATACTTGTGTCATTCTCAAAACTTTTGACCATGGCTGTACACAGGCATTGCATGCCAACATATATTATAGTGCAGTATTTGTGTGAATCATTTAGAAAAACCTTTCTCCAAGCAACAAAGAGGTTCCAGTCACTACCCTCATGCATGCTTTCTTGTATATACAGTAATTGTTTGATCTTCTTTTCAATAGGATTATAATTGTCTGACATGTTAAAACAGCACATTCCTTCAAAATGTTCACATCCACTCTCAGCTTTGAGTAATAAGTAATCAATTGCAACTCTGTTCTGTATCCTACTTCTCTAACCTCTCTCAGTTCCTGGTTTATAAGTGTAATAGCTGTGCTGGTAGCGTTGATTGTTTTTGTTAATCCACAAGCAATACTGTTTATAAATCTATTGTATAGACTGAAGCCTGGTACTCCAGGAGATGCAGATGCAGGAGATAAAAAGCTTTTACCTCGTGATGATGTCATAATGTCATATTGGTACAGTGTGGGCAGAAATGAAAGTTAACCTACCAAGACAGCATAACCCAGGTGAATTTGCAAAGGAATAAGAATATTGTAAATCACCACATACCATGGATAGACCTTTTGGCATATACATTCAGACCATATGTATCTTATTTGTGCAACCTCTATGCAATTACTGTATCAGTATTTCCTAAGTGTTGGAGTTGTGACTAACCAATGACATTCCAAAACGATTTATTGAACGCACTGGGTAGTTTTTAGTTTATACTTGGGGTAGTATGAAACTTTCCAGAGGTGTCTTCCAAATTTGTCCTTCCCAAAAGAGCATATGGTATTTCCCTAAATGTCACATTAATATCCCACAGCAATCTTATATCCTTCAATACAGATACAGAGACCTCGATACCAATAAAACAAGTTTAGTATGCTTCTCCCACATGCCCAGGCGAAGCCACACATAATGCATTACTCCCTGCTGTTGTGGTGGCCAATTTAACAAATGTATTTTTTCCATATGCCCCAACCCTAACTGCTGGATTATTTTGCTCCATAGAGTATTATGGTTCTTCATGATCTGTCGGATCTATTATGGTTTCAGTTATGTCCCTTTTACCCCTACCATCAGTACTTATCCTACGAACCTCTTCCCCATCCATTTCATAACACCATATGATATAATGATTTTCTGGGATTCTACCACAATTTTTACATATCCACCTAAAAATATTTGACATTTTATGGCAAATCTTCTTTCCAGTGGTGCTGCTGTTTTCATCCCTCCCCGTGGCACTTATCATGGTATTCCCATGTATCCCATTTATTTCTTATGTCACTTTAAACTAGGGATGTTTATCAGCCGACCCCCGTATTTTGTTATTGTTTTTAGATCTGTATCTCCTTCAAGGTTTTGGTTCTGGATTTGGTCTTGCAAAACCACCCTCAAGTGTTTTGGTTTTATATCTGGATTTAAAAAAAAATAGATAAAAAGCTTTAAAAACAACTAAAATCATGTAATTTATGCAATCCAAAACCCGAAATTCGAATTTAAAATCCAAATTCCGAATCACGACCCAGATTTACCCAAATCTCCTCAAGAGATCAGAACCGTGATTCGGATTTACCCGGATTCACGAAATTTGGGTGGATTCGGATTTCTGGAACACCGAACCGCACATCTCTAGTTTAAACCTTAGTGGCAGGGGTAGTGTCATTATTCTCATAGGACCTGTCAGCGGGTATAGCTACCCTGCTTACCATAACTGCTGAGTCCTGATTCTGCTCCAGGTCTCCAATCATTCTGGTAAGTAAATAGTATGTTAATATGTTACATATAAAATAATATGCTAAATCCTAAACCATCCAGATTTTTATGGCCTGGTTTATAATAGACACAATAATGGTTGCAGGTTGTGTGGTGCACATGGGCTCCTGCATCCATACTTATACTTACCCCCCTGGTGTCTGGTGTCGGACAGCACTGCAAAACAGCAGAAATCACTTGGAAAATGGGAAAATGGCGTAGTGGCCATTTTCCCACAGATTTGTGAATGTGCACTGGAGGAACCAGTGCCACATTCCAGGAGACCCGCCCATGTGCCAGAGAGGAGGGAGCCTGCACAGAGACTGCACACTGGCCCTCTCATCTCTTAAACCACTTCTGTCTACCCATATATCTTTTTAGTACATTAATTACACAATCATATGATATTGTCACATGTTGTTTACATCCTCTTCATGTAGTGCTAATTTTAGCATTTTCATATCATATTTACATTGAATTGTAGATACCATAATAATAGGACTTCCATCTATGCAATATAATAATATAACCACTGGACACCTTCTACCTTTGAAATCTTATATGCTAATAAGCTGATATCTTCCTGATTTGATGTACACCTTTTATCTATGTTTTTCTTTTAACTAGATATAATCCATATTTTATATCTTACACCACGGGCCATTTTTTCTTTCTTACATAACATTCCACTATGAGGGGACTGTATCACAAGTAAGAGAACATATGTGAGGTTCCGTAAACACTTAGCCATAGAGATTAACATATTATTGTTAATATTTTGGTACAAGTCCATTTTATTCATATGCCCTCACTTTCACTTTTATTTACCTAAATACTACATTGTGTTGGCAATTTGTCCTCCATTTCTCAAATAAAACAATATAGTTGGCAATAAAGGGTAATATGGTTCTGTACAATGAAAACAGAGTAAAAATGGACAGATAAATGTTTTATTGCTGAATTATCATTAGTGTAACACAGTAGAGATAATCACTCATTACAGTTTAGTCTTGTTATTCATTTTCTGTCCATTCTTACTAGAGATGAGCGGGTCCGGTTCTCCGAGAACGGAACCCACCCAAACATAGGGGATCTGAGAACGATCCGAGTCCGGTTCAGGTTTTCCCACCTAACTCGGAATCCAAAATGAGGCAAAACATCATCATCCCGCTGCCGGATTCTCACAAGTTTTGGAGTCTATAAAGGTCCCGGTAATCGGTGCCATTTTCACTCCGGCTGTGGATAGTCTACAGAGAACAGACATGCTTTGTGCTGCTCTGTCTGTTCAAGGGTACAGTGTTGATGGGCTGAGGCTGCAGTTAATAAAGGGGGGCGCTGCTGTGGGGATGCAGTTTATAGATCGGCAGATTAAATGCCGCCGGTTTATATCCCGAAAGGAGAAGCCCAACGGGGACTTAAGATAGGCGTCAAAATACTGATGCCTATCTTAATCCCTATGCAAGCCCGAACTAAGTAAGTTTGGGGCATCCTTAGCATTCGCCATGGGGGGGGAGTGTTAGGTTTAGGGAGTGTAGCGGGGTTAGGTTTTGGGGGGGAGATTAGGGATAAGCCCTCCTAGGGGGGAGGGTTAGGGTCAGGCACCCTATGGCATAGGTAAGGGCTAGGCACCCCCCCAGTAGGGTTAGGTTTAGGTTGCGGGAAGGGGGGGTAAGGTGTAGGCATGCCTGGGGGGGACTTAAGGTTAGGCACCACTCTGGAAGTTTTAGGGTTAGGCACCCCTAAGGGAGGATTAGGTTACTTACCACCCAACATTGGGATCTCCTCCTGTCAGGCTTCTCCTGTGGGGATTTGAACCGGTGGCTAAACCAATCCCCTGCTGTGTCACTGTTGTCCTGTCAATCAAGGGGCTGGGGTGGCTGCAGTAAGTAAAGGGCTGCTGCTGTGTTGTCCTTACAGGGGCTGGGGCTGCAGTACATAAAGGGGGGATGCTGCTGTGTCACTGTTGTCCTGTCAATCAAGGGGCTGCAGCACATAAACGGCTGCTGCTGTGTTGTCCATAAAGATCCTGGGGTTGCAGTAGATAAAGGGGTGCTGCTGTGTTGTCCTGTCCATCAAGGGGCTAGGGATGCAGTACATAAAGGGGTGCTGAGTCGCCCAGAAGTGCTCTGTCAATCCAGGGATGCTCTTCCCTAGTGTAAAAAAATAAAAAGTTAACTAAAATTAATAATTATCATTCCACTAAAAAATTAAAAATAAAAAGATCTTTTTTTTGTATGTGTGCTAGCTATGCTATTATTGTTCGGTGACACTGACGGCCAGACCGCATCATCCATGTATTTGTGACTCTGGAGGTGGTGCTGAGTCATTCATCAAGGAGCTGCTGCCCTGTCCAGGGGTGCTCTTCTCTAGTGTAAAAAAAAGAAAAGTAAAATAAAATTAGCATTCCACAAAATTTTTTTTTTTAAAAAAAGGTCTTTATTTCAGGTTTTATTTTGTGAGTGCTAGGTACGCTATGATTGTTCGGTGACACTGCCGGCTAGATCGCAGTTTATCATCCACGTATTATGACACTATAAGTGTGACACTGCCAGCCAGAGCGCAGTTTATCATCCACGTATTATGACACTATAAGTCGTAGCGCAGTGTGTTATTTATATTCATAAAAAATCTTGTGACACTGTAATTGGTAGCATAGTGTTTTACTCATAAAAACACTTGTGACACTGTATTTGGTAGCGCAGTGTTTTACTCATAAAAAATCTTGTATCATGGTAAGTGATAGCGCAGTGTGTTATTCTTTTCTTATTCATAAAAAATCTTGTGACACTGTAGGTCATTGATACCGCAGTGTAATATTTAAAATTGATACAAATTGACAGGTACCCCACTTCATTCATGTTTGTTGATATGGAGAATGATCAGTTAAGAGGAGAGCAGGAACCACATACTAGTGGTGGAGCTACTGCCAGTGCCACCAGTCATGATGATACTAGTCTGTCTACATCATCTACTAAAGCTGATGTTCAAGGGCATACAGGGCTTAATTCAGGGCATCTAAAATTAAAGAACCAATCTTTTACATTGGTAAAGAAAAAAACATCAAAGGGAAAGTTAGCTGCAGAAAGACATAAAATTGGCAACATGCCTTTCACCTCACAAAGTGGCAAGGAAATGTTAAGGCCTTGGCCTTTATTTATGTCTGGTTCTGCCTCTTATGATGATGTAAGCCCTTCTCCCTGTATAAGTTTCATAAAAATAAAAATTGTTAATGCACAAGAACCAACTCTATGCTCAGAAATGTCACAAATCTTTGAGGAGAGTCAAAGTGTGTTGGAGGGTGCCATGTGTGAGCCTGACCTTTAAAAAATAAGAACTGTACTGAAAGAGGAGCCTCATAAAACAACTTGTACATCCTCTGGAAATGTGGGGATGAGCTGCACAAGTCAACATGCTGACATAGAAATGAGGACTTCTGTGGAAGTGCACCAGGATGAGGAGGATATTTGTGTAGCTGATTCTAATAAGGATGTTGATGATGAGGATGCTGATGATGAAGATGTTGTTGATGAGGATGTTATTTGTGCAAATCAGACCCTAGTGGAAACAGTTGTTGCCCATGATAAGAAAAAGCCCATTGTCATGCCTGGGCATAAAACAAAAAAATCCACTTCTTATGTGTGGAATCATTTGTACCCAAATCCGGACAGCAATTTTCAAGCCATCTGTACCCGTTGTCATGCCAGAGTAAGTAGAGGTAGGGACCCTAACCATCTAGGAACCTCCTCCCTGTTACGTCATCATCAGCACATCCATCAAAAGTGTTTGAAAATTTTGAAACTTTGGCTAAAAAAGTAACAACAAGCAGTCCAGCATTAGCTAACTCCCTTCTCTCTGCTAGATCCAAGCACCTGGCATCTTCACTGCCAACATCTTTATCAACAATATCCCCAATCATGAACGGAAGTAGTCCTGCATCCAATTTCATAAGGCTAGCTCAGTCCTTCCCTATCCTGGATTCCTCAGAAGAATCCTTGAGTGCTACACCTGCAGTTGCTGCTGCTGGAAGTGGATCTTCATACCAGAAGGAGACCAGGAAGACTACTAGTAGTAATTCTAAAAAAAAATGACTGTTAAACAATCCTTTGCAAGGGGAAGCAAGTAATATAGCAGTCACCCAGTTGCACTGACGCCATAACATCTATGCTGGTATTAGATGTGCATCCTATATCTGCCATTAGTGCAGTGGGTTTTAGACAGTTAATTGAGGTCCTCTGTCCCTGCTACCATATCCAATCTAGATTCCACTTCACTATAAAAGCAATTCCCTGCCAGTACAGAGATGTTAAAAAAACGTCATTAGTGTCCTTCAAAATGCCATTGTACACACTGTCCACTTAACCACAGATATGTTGACAAGTGGAACAGGGCAAACGCAAGATTACATGACTTTAACAGCCCACTGGGTGGGCGTATTGCCTTCAGTGGCACCAACAGCAGCAGGGGCAGCATCTAAAAAAAAGCAGCTTATTTAAAGGCAGGCTACTCTGTGTATAACCGTCATTGCAAAATGGCTTACCCTGCTTGGACTCTCCTCGGGATTTGTGATTTCTGACAATGCCTCCAATATTGTGAGAGCATTACAGCTGGGTGAATTCCAACACATCCCATATTTTGCTCACACTATTAATTAAATTTTTTTAAGCAAATGACAGGGCCATGCAGGAGATGCTCTCCATGGCCCGCAAAATTTCTGAGCATTTTCACCTTTCAGCAGGTGCATGTAGAAGATTCCAGCATCTGCAAGAAATGTCGAATGTTCCCTGTCACCAGCTGAAGCAAGTTATAGTTACAAGGTACCTTTATATGCTTCAGTGGATGGACGAACAGCAAATGCCATCTAAGCTACACAACAAACTATGATATAGGAAGAGGAGGGGGAATGTACCTTACTCAAGCTCAGTGGAAAATACTTTCCATGTTGTGGCAAGTGCTGAAATTCTTCGAAGTAGTCACCTGTGAAGTGAGTTCAGACACTGCCAGCTTGAGTCAGGTAATTTCCCTCATTAAACTGTTGGAAGAGCAGCTTGAGAAACTGAAGGAGGAACTGAAACAAAGTGATACGCTAAGCATGTCGGACTTGTAGATCAAGTCCTTTATTCACTTCACCAGGAACCAAGGGTTGTCAGGATCTTACAATCGGATCAATACATTTTGGCAACTGTGCTCAATCCTTGGTTTAAGTCATATGTTGTGTCTTTCTTCCCAGCGGACACAGGTATGAAGAGATGCAAAGAGCTGTTGGTAAGGAAATTGTCAGCTCAAGCAGCATGTGATGCAGCGATTACTCCTCCTTGAGTTTCTCCAGCCAGTGCGACTGCCAGGAAAAAACTAAACTTTCCCAAAAAGTGACTCACTGGTGATGCAGATGAGTCAACACAACCAAGTTTTGACATCTGGTCGGGTCTAAAGAATTACCTTCAATTAGAGAAACTTCTACCGTGACTTCATCTGATACAGTCACCATTCAAAAAATGGTTGAGGACTATTTTAATTATAGCAACCAAATAGGCGTGTCAGACAGTCTGTTTCACTACTGGAAGATAAAAAAGCCAATTTGGAGGCCCTTGCACAAACTAGCTTTGCTTTACTTGAGCTGCCCACCCTCCAGTGTGTACTCAGTAAGAGTTTTCAGGACAGCTGAGAACCTTCTCAGCGACTGACATAGGACGCTACTTCCTCAAAATGTGGAAAAGACATTGTTCATCAATATGAATTTCAAATTCCATGAGGAAGACCTATACCACCAATTACATCCAAAAATTACAGGGGCACCTGAGGCTGTAATGGTGGATTCTAGCAGGGACAAATTAATATTGTGTGAAGATGATGTACACACTGATGAGGGCGAGGAATCGGATGATGATGACAGCATCATGCCTCTGTAAAGACAGTTTGTGCATGGAGAGATTATTGCCAGCAATGTCAGCTGCCTGTTGGTAGCTTGTTTTGTGGGGGCCCAAACAAACCAATCACTTCTGCCACAATTGGCAGTCCCTGTCACTGAAGTGATTGGTTTGTTATATTGTGCATGTCCTGTTTACTATATACAACATAAGGGTGGGTGGAAGGGTCCAAGAACAATTCCATCTTGCACCTTTTTGCATTATGTTCTGTTTGACACATTTGCTGTCTGACATTTTTAATTTTATAGTTTATTAAACTGCCATCCTGTCCGCCACTGCAATGCCACTCTGTGCCATGTTGGAAGCTGAACTTCCACATGTTAGTGCCGCCCACTGCTGTTGCTTAGCTTACTGTAACTCCATGCAACCTTTTGGCCTAAACCGGATGAAATCAATATTGTGAGCTGTGAGGTGGTGAAAACTGACTGGAAATGACTGGAAATAAATGTTATTGAGTTTAATAATACTGTAGGAATAAAAACAGGCCCAAATAATGTGATTTCAGCTGTTTTCATGATTTTTAAAAAAAAAATACAGATCCAAAACCAAAACTAAAACAGGCAAAGGTGGTTTTGTAAAACCAAATCCAGATCCAAAACCTTGAAGGAGATACAGATCCAAAGCCAAAAAAAAAACACAGGGGTTTGTGCAAATCCCTGATTTTTACACTGTTTTTGCATTCTACAGCACCATATTCCCTGTATCTGCAACTTTTTGCAGTAAAATTTTTTTCATGGAATCCTGCTTCCCATGTCCCTATTAGTCTACCAACCAAATTTGGGGCCTGAATCAGAGATGGACGCAATGCCAATGTTAACAGAGTGGAACGATTATTGGTAATCTAGGCATGCAGGGCAGTCACACTGTGCATGCGTGAAGTTTCATTGCAGCAGTGAGGATTTGTGTGCAATATTCAAGAGTGTCTCAGCCTGCAACTGCGATCCAATATGCTGTAAAAATGGATCAGGCGTCTCTGTTTCCGCATCCTTTCTGCGCGACCATAGGTTTACTCAGAAGGCTGATCTGATCTGCGGCCAAAGCTGCATCTTTGTACTCTGTTACTTGGATTTGCGAAGCCACCACCGGGAGTCTCATTACAAATCCAGGCAGCTTCTACATTTGCATATTTTTGCGCAGCCGCTGTGTAGAAATTCGCAGCTTGGTGGCATTAGCGTACATCTCTGTATCAGGCCCTTGGTGATATTCAGGTTGCAAGATCAAGCTACAGATGGCTCGGAATAGGGGAAGTTTAATTTATTATACTGTGTATACTGTATGCACCTATGTACCTGCACTTATCTGTTCTTATTTACCACAATTACTCAGAGGAGATTGCTTGCATAATGACACACTGGGGTTTTATATTATCTTTTGACTGATTTTCCATGACCCCCATGGGGTTGCATTCCAGCATTCTTAGAGACTGTAATGGCTAATAGAAAAATCTAAAAATATTTTTTTTTATACATAATAGCATAGAAAATGAGGCTGTCAGTTGTGTTGTTCCAAACAAATGAGTAGCAGTTGAAGAAGCAGCTCAATAGAACTATCATTTCCCATCCGTTCACACTGACAATCACATATTTACTGGACAGGAAAGTGAGAAAAGACTGACATTCAGTGCCAGGTAGCCAGCACTATCATTGAATTAGGCAGACTTTCATAGTCATGAAGGACAATATGAATATTTGATAGCATACTCTTCCCAGAAGTGCTATTTTACTTCACTTGCTCTGACTTATTCTTGTCTTTTGGTGTGTCTTATTATATATCACAGTTTTTACCAGAAAACCAATAGTCTTTCCTGTGTAAGCTCTCATTTCCCTCCTGTGTAAGCTCTCATTTCCCTCCTGTGCAAGCTGCAACGGTAATTCATTGTCGTGACAGAATGATATAATGTCAGACTTAATCTTTTGAGATTTTACGCACTAAACATGTGTCATGATGCATCTTACTGAGTGACAGCTCAGACAGCTGAGTCATGATTGTGTGTACTGTAAACAAATTGCTAAGCAGCTGCTACTCTTTATATTTAAGGCATCTCAAACTTTGTAATCTGACATTGCTCAGTCTATGATACTGTATATCAGACTGTATTTGTTTTTCATTTTAGTATTGATGGGGAATGCACTCACTGAAGAAATGCTTGTTTTTATGTTATAATATCATTACAGTGCTCTTCTGGCTGTATGTAGTGATTATAAACACAATAGTATCAAATATTACTATGCCCAAGGTCATAGAGTGCCTACTTTTTAAGTTATTGGAGTGCTCACACACTACACCCACCATAGGTCTCACAAATGCTGTGTATAAATATATTTGAAGATAGCACAAATATTAGGGATGCTCACACATTACATCCACCATAAGACTCACAAATGCTATGCCTTTAACTTAGGGTAGCACAAATATCGGAGGGGTGCTCACACATTGCATCCACCATACAGAATGCCTCACTAAAGATATAATTATGACTAGATATGAGCGATTCCGATTCCTTGGAATTCGAACCTGCCCGAACATTGGAAATCCGAGTAGATCCAAGGGGTGGCTCGGATATTCCTGTCTGACTCGGACTCCACTTCAAGGCAAAAATGTCATCCTCACAGCGTGGGATTATCATGGGTTTTTGATTCTATATAATGTGCGGCGGATGGGACTCGGTGCCATTTCCTGTTAAGCATGCTGCTGTATGGTGCGCTTATCTCTGCTGTTCAGGCTGTGCTGTTTAGTTAATATGTATATATTGGGGGATGCATATTGCTGTGCTGTACTCTGCTATATAGACTGTGCTGCTTAGTTAATGTGTATATAGGGGGGTGCGTGCTGCTGTGCTATACTCTGCTGTATAGGCTGTGTCCAGACTCCAGACTCACAAGTGGCTATGCTGCTTAGTCAATGTGTTGTGTATAGGGGGTGCATGCTGCTGTATGCTGTGCTGTACTCTGCTCTATAGGATGTGTCCACACTAACAAGTCACAAATGGCTGTGCTGCTTAATTTGATGTGTGTAGGGAATGCATGCTTCTGTATGCAGACATTAATGTTACTGGGGTTAATAATACTCTAGGAACAAAAAAGGCTAAAATTATGTGATTTTAGCATTTTTTTCAATTTAAAAAAAAAAAAATCCAAAACCAAAACCAGTCACGGCGGTTTGGCAAAACCAAAACCAAAACTGTCCGATGAATTAAAACCAAAAACCATGAAAAATGGTCCGCTGGATATCTCTAATTATGACTGAGGGTAGCACAAATATTGGGGGTGCTCACACATTACATACGACTCACAAATGCTGCACATTACATAGATATGACAGGTTGTGTACAGGATGCCGGCACTTGGGATCCTGGTGGTCAGAATCCTGATGCCGGCATTTCAACAGGGTTAAGATACTGATATCCTTGTGATAAGCTGTGGCTTCATCTGAGACTTGTCAATATAATTCAGCTCCTGAGAGCCCTCCTTACCAGCTCACCAGGTCAGTTTCTGTGACTGCTCTCCAAGTCAGATCTCTGTGTCTGTTCACCTGGTTTGGTCTCCTGTGCCTGATTGCTTGGATCTGTTCCTGCAAGTTCAATTATGTGTATTTGTACTTCTCCTATTTGAGCTAGTTCTGCTTCTGGGGAATCATCTGCTGCATACTATTATCTGATCTCTGCTCATCAAGTTCCAGTCTTCTAAACCACTTCCTGTATTTGCCATGCTGGATTTGTGATCTGCCTACTACATTACATTTCAGTCAGAATATTCTGGTACATTTTGGTAAGATACTGCAGCATTCATCTACCACACTTCCTGCAATATTCTCTTCTGTGTTCAAGCTATGGGCCTGATTCAGACCCGCTCACTATGAAGCGTTCACATGCAGACTCTCGATGTTTGCATTGTGCACATGCGTACGCATCACAATGCACGTGCGTGAACCAGTCCAAGCGATCGGGAAACGTTTTCTCACTACACATAGACTGCCCAGCTGAGTGAGTGACAGGAGAAGCCATTTGTGGGTGGTGACAGGGATTGGTCTGTAAAAATTGGGGACTGGAGGTAGGAACGCAGGCGTGCCTGAGCATCTCAACGCCGTTTCAGAGGCGTGCATAATTAAGACCCAGCATCATAGTACACGTCACCAGGCTGGATTTTACACTGAAGTGCTCGCAGTGCTTGTGGTAGGGTATGGTTAACCACAAGTGCTTCATTCACTTCCGATGGTACCCGATAGTAACGATGGTTCCATACACTTCCTGGAGATGACGTTTATAATTGGGCATCTTAAGATAGGCTGGTGGGCGTCTGCATACACAGAGCGATCGCACACCAAGACATAGTGGGCGTGCTTATGCCTTGCCGTGCAATCACCTGCCTTGCTGTTAGTTAGCCGAATTTGCATACCCATCTAGCGAGCCGGTCTGAATAGAGCTCTATTTTCTGTACAGTGGAGACTCCTGGTTGTATCGTAAGTTTGCCTCTCGCTCCAAACTGTGTTTAGACCTGCATTATCATTTACTCCTGGTTACCTGCTTTAACAAGCGCACCATTGGATGTGACCAGAACTGCATTTATTTATTACCTGCTATTAACCAGTGCATCTCTGGATGTGATCAGAACTTCATAACCCGATTAACCAGTGAACCACTGGATGTCTCTAGAACTGCATCCATTATTACCTGTTATTGTGACTCTGGGCCTGATTCATTACCGATTGCAACTGCGATTATACACGCAGTCGCACGGTTGTTGCGTTCTGCAAATACGTATGCATTGCAGTGCACGAATGTCTCACAGTGACTACTCAGAGTGATTGACATGAAGTGACTTTACGGGGGTGGTGACAGATATGACTGAGGGTAGCACCAGGGCCAGATTAACAATGGGCTGGATGGAGCTGCAGCTCCAGGCCTCCCATCAGAATAGGCCCACAGCAACTGCTGTGTTATTCTGGTGCTGTACACAGGAAAAAAAATTCCTGCTGCAGCAGCCTGTCACTGTCAGTGGATGTCTTAGCCATGCCCCCTCGGCCGCAAGCCGCGACCCCTTTCCCCGCTCCCAGCTACGGTACCGACAGATAAAAAAACTGCTGGGGACATAAATTCAATAAACATGGCGGCGCGCACTGCACACGCAGTGACCCGGCGCCTCCTCTGTGTCACCACGTGATGTCAGGACGTGTGACATCTGCAAGGTGCCACCAGCCATCGGTGCACCACCCTGAAGGAAGCAGAAGCAGCACAGGAGTCCTAGGTAACCCCATGAACTTGCTCTGAGCACGGAATGGTGACTGAGCCTCTTGAGGTGAGGTGTCAGTCTTGCTTATTGCCAGCCTGGCTGCTGCTGCTGAAATATTAAGTATAAAGCACTTGCATTGCAGTTTGAGGTGTGTGTGTGTGTGTGCATATATTAAAAATCTAGAGAAAGCATTTTCTTATATATATTTGTGCTTAAATATACAAGTGTGTATGTATGCATGTGTGTGTACATATATATATATATATATATATATATAGCATAATCCTGTATATATTTAAAATTTACAGAGCATGTATGATTAGTTTATATATATATATATATATATTTCTATATATATATATATATATATGCACATACACACTGTATATAAAAATGGGCTGTAGCTTATTTGAACCAATGCTTCAATGTTTATTAAACACTTTCTTCATGTTGAATACAAACCTAATACTTACAAAGCTAAATACCCATACTAGACTGTCCATGGTACCGCTTCGCCGAAAGATCCCAATCAAGATCTTTGTTTACAGCTCACTTGATGCTCCGTAATAACAAATCATGTGAGATCTGTGATGTCACCACGCAGTGTGGAATCCTGTAATGAAGCGGCACCATGGACGGTCCGGTTGCTTGGTAAGGTATTAGGTCGCGTGTATGTATATATATATATATATATATATATATATATTAGGGATGAGCGGGTTCGGATTTCTGAAATCCGAACCCCCCCTGAGCCCCCCCGATCTGAGTCGTATCCGAGTCAGGCTCGACTTTTCCCGCCTGACTCGGATCTGAAATCGAGGCAAAACGTCATCATCCCGTCTTCCGGATCTCGCAGGTTTTGGATTCCTTAACAGGTCCCCGCGTAGGCGCCATTTCTCACTCCGGCTGTGGACAGTGAAGAGGGAGGGTGGGAGCTAGGGCTGGCTGGACTGTGTTGTGCTGCTGTTGTCCATAGGGGCTGTGACCACTCAGTCCATAGGGGCTGACTGGGCTGTGTTGTGCTGCTGTTGTCCATAGGGGCTGGCTGGGCTGTGTTGTGCTGCTGTCATAGGGGCTGGCTGGGCTGTGTTGTGCAGTCAGTTGCAGTCATAGAGGTTGTGTCCACTCCAAAGTCTATAGGGGCTGGCTGGACTGCATTGTGCAGTGTCCCATAAAGGCTGTAGTCCTAGAGGGGTGCTGTAGTGTTGTCCAGAGGGTGATCTGTGCATTAGGGGTGCTCCCCCAAAGTGCACTCCAAAAAAAAAAATTTTTTTTTCTTCTGTGTTTGTGAAATGTGTGCGCAGTAGCCGCACGTGCATCAACAAAGTAACGCCAACCGTGTGCCTGTGTCATAAGTAAAGGGCCAGCTGGCTCGTCTATTAAAGGGTAGTGTATCCCCCAAAGTGCACTCCAAAAAATATTTTTTTTTCTGTGTTTGTGTATTGTGTGCACGGTACATGCATCCTCAAAGCAGCAGCGCCAAGCGTGCGTCTGTCTGTTAAAGGGTGGTGTAACCCTCAAAGTGCGCTCCACAAAAAATAAAAAAATCCTTTTTTTTCTGTCTTTGTGAATTGTGTGCACTGTAGCTGCACATGCATCAACAAAGGAGCAGCGCCAAGCGTGCGCCTGTGTCCCATAAGTAAAGAGCCGGCTAGCTCGTTTCTTAAAGGGTGCTGTAACCACAAAGTGCACTAGTCTCCAACAAAAATAAAAAATTATTTTCTATGTTTGTGTGCGCCTTAGCCGCACGTATATATCAATATAACATAAATGGAGGACCAACCTTTCTCCGATAAAAATAAAAAAGGGAAAGATCAAGAACCACTTCCTCCTAGTGCTGAAGCTGCTGCCACTAGTCATGACATAGACGATAACATGCCATCAAAGTCGTCTGCAAAGGCCGATGCCCAATGTCATTGTAGAGGGCATATACAATCCCAAATGACAAAGTTCAGGAAAATGACCTTAAAAAAAACATTTAAATCATCTGAGGAGAAACGTAAACTTGCCAATATGCCATTTACGACACGGAGTGGCAAGGAACGGCTAAGGTCTTTCCCTATGTTCATGACTAGTGGTTCAGCTTCACATGACAATGGAAGCCCTCCTCCCGCTAAATAAATCAAATGAGTTAAGCTGGCAAAAGCACAGCAAAGAACTGTGCGTTCTAAGAAGATATCACAAATCCCCAAGGAGAGTCCAAGTGTGGTGGCGGTTGCGATGCCTGACCTTCCCAGCACTGGACGGGAAGAGGTGGCTATTTCCACCATTTGCACGCCCCCTGCAAGTGCTGAAAGGAGCACCCACAGTCCACTTGCTGATATACAAGTTGAAGATGTCACTGTTGAAGTACAACAGGATGAGGATACTGGTGTAGCTGGCGCAGAGGAGGAAGTTGGAGAGGAGGATTCTGATGGTGATGTGGTTTGTTTAAATCAGGCTCCTGGGGAGACAGTTGTTGTCCATGGGATGAAAAAGCCCATCACGGTCATGTCTGGGCAGAAGACCAAACATTCCACCTCTTTGGTCAGGCAATATTTCTATCCAAACCCGGACAACAACTGTCTTGACTTATGTACCATATGTAAAGGTGAAATAAGTAGGGGTAGGGACGTTAACCACCTAGGAACATCCTCCCTTATATGTCACCTGCAGCACGTTCCTAAAAAGTTACTGTCAAGCTCAGAAAATTTGGCTAAGACCGTAAGCAGTCCAGGGACACCTAATTCCCTTTGTCCTGTTGTATCCAAGCGCCTGCAAACCACACCGTCAACTCCCTCCTCGTCAATTTCCTCCTTAGTCAGGATCGGAAGTAGTCCTGCAGGCCATGTCACTGGCATGACTGACTCTCCTATCCGGGATTCCTCCGGACGATCCTGCATTGCCACGCCTACTGCTGCCGCTGCTGCTGTTGCTGCTGGGAGTCATTCATCATCCCAGAGAGGAAGAAGGAATACCACTACTTTTACTAAACAATTGACCCTCCAACAGTCCTTAGCGAGGAGGATGAAGTATGACAGCAGTCATCCTGAAGCAAAATGTATAACTGAGGCCTTGACTGCTATGTTGGTGTTAGACGTGCGTCCGGTATCCGCCATTAGTGCAGTGGGATTTAGACAGTTGATGGAGGTAGTGTGTCCCTGGTTCCAAATCCCGTCTAGATTCCACTTCACTAGGCAGGCGATACCGAGACTGTACAGAAACGTCAGAAAAAGTGTTCTCAGTGTCCTGAAAAATGCCATTGTACCCAATGTCCACTTAACCACGGACATGTGGACAAGTGGAACAGGGCAGAATAAGGACTATATGACTGTGACAGCCCACTGGGTAGATGTATCACCTTACGCAGCAACAACAGCAGCGTCACCAGTAGCAGCATCTCAGAAACGCCAGCTCATTCCAAGGCAGGCTATGCTGTGTATCAATGGTTTCAGTAAGAGGCACACCGCCGACAACCTCTTAGAGAAACTGAGGGTAATCATCGCCCAGTGGCTTATCCCACTTAGACTCTCCTGGGGATTTGTGATATCTGACAATGCCACCAATATTGTGCGGGCATTACATCTGGGCAAATTCCAGCATGTCACATGTTTTGCTCACACAATAAATTTGGTGGTGCAGAATTTTCTGAAAAGCGACAGGGGCGTGCAGGAGATGCTTTCGGTGGCCCGAAAAATTTCGGCCCACTTTCCACATTCAGCGAAGACTGGAGCGCCAGCAAACACTCTTGAAACTGCCCCGCCATCACCTGAAGCAAGAGGTTGTGACGCGGTGGAACTCAACCCTCTATATGCTTCAGAGGATGGAGGAGCAGCAAAAGGCCATTCAAGCCTATACATCCATCTATGACATAGGCAAAGGAGGGGGGTATGCACCTGACTCAAGCGCAGTGGAAAATGATGTTTTTGTTGTGCAAGGTTCTCCAGCCCTTTGAACTTGCCTCACGTGAAGTCAGTTCAGACACTGCCAGCTTGAGTCAGGTCATTCCCCTTATCAGGCTTTTGCAGAAGCAGCTGGAGAAAGTGAAGGAGGAGCTAAGACGGAGCCATTCCGCTCGGCATGTGGGACTTGTGGATGAAGCCCTTCATTTGCTTTGCCAGGATTCCAGGGTGGTCAATCTGTTGAAATCAGTCCACTACATTTTGGCCACCGTGCTCAATCCTAGGTTTAAAGCCTATGTGGTGTCTCTTTCCGGCCGACACAAGCCTGCAGAGGTGCAAAGACCTGCTGGTGAAAACACTGTCAGCTGAAGCGGAACATGACATGTCAACAGCTCCTTCTTCATTTTCTCCCGCAACTGGGGCTGCCAGGAAAAAACTTAGGTATCCTAAGCAACCCACTGGCAGTGATGCAGGGCAGGCAGGACCAAGTTTGGACATCTGGTCCGGACTGAAGGACCTGGCAACAATTTCTGACATGTCTACATTCACTGCATATGATACTGTCACCATTGACTGAATGGTGGAGGATTACATCGGTGACAGCATCCAAGTAGGCATGTCAGACAGTCCGTACATGTACTGGCTGGAAAAAGAGGCAAATTGGAGGCCCCTGTACAAACTGGCTCTATTTTACCTGAGTTGTCGCCCCTCCAGTGTGCACTCTGAAAGAGTGTTTAGTGCAGCCGGGAACCTTGTCAGCGAAACGCGTAGGGGGTTGCTTCCACAAAATGTGGAGAAGATGATGTTCATAAAAATGAATTATCAATTCTTCCAGGGAGACCAGCCTCCAGAATTTACAGTGGTACCTGTGGTGGTGGATTCCAGAGGGGACGAATTAATACTCTGTGAGGATGAGGATGTACACAACACTGAAGAGGGTGAGGAATCGGTGGATGAGGAGGATGAGGACGACATCTTGCCTCCGTAGAGCCAGTTTGTGCAGGGACAGATTAATTGCCAGCTTGTTTTGTGAGGCCCAAACGAACCAATCATTTCAGCCACAGTTGTGCGGCAGACCCTGGCGCTAAAATGATTGGTTTGTTAAAGTGTGCATGTCCTGTTTATACAACATAAGGGTGGGTGGGAGGGCCCAAGGACAATTCCATCTTGCACCTCTTTTTTTTCTTTGCATTATGTACTGTTTGGGGCCTAGTTTCTCAAACTGCCATCCTGTCTGCCATTGCAGTGTCACTCCTAGATGGGCCACATGTTTGTGCCGCCCACTCGTGTCGCTTAGCATAGTCATCCAGCTACCTCGGAGCAACCTTTTGGACATAAAAACACTATTGTGAGGTGTGAGGTGTTCAGAATAGACTGGTAATGAGTGGAAATTAAGGTTATTGAGGTTAATAATAGCATAGGAGCAGAAAAACCCACAGATTCTGTGATTTTAGCTGTTTTTATGCTTTTTATCAAAAAAATACAGATCCAAAACACAAAACCCAGAACCCAAAACACGGAAGGTTGGTTTTTTATTATTATTATTATTATTATTATTATTATTATTATTATTATTATTATTTCACGGGTGGTATGTTTTCTAAATCTCTTTCCAGAATAGGGTTTATAGATGTAAGTTGTAAATTATACTGAAATTAATATCTCTTGAAATTGATTGTATGTTTTACTCTTTATATGTGCAATATGTGTTTTCTATTATTCTGTTCACAATCAGAATAATGTGCATTTATATATATTAATAATGCTATTGGTGATCTATGCGAGGACGCTTCGGTCTTGGGGCCCCTCTTCTACTATATAAATATACATACATTTATTTTCTATGTGAGCAAATTTTATTAAGCTAATTAAGTATTAAGCTAATTAAGTACGGAATTGTATTAGTGGTAATGCACCAGATGGGTGTGTATGTATTGTGTATGTATTGCTTTTCTATAGTATTGCTTTTCTATAGTACCCATTGGAAACAATTCCTTTTGTTATCTGGCATTAATGGATGGCTGGTAATGGCCACTAATAAGTGAACTATGGGCCTTATTCAGACCCACTCACAAGCGGCTGTCCGCTCGCAAGTGGGTCGATGGTGTGCACTGCGCATGCGCACGACGGAGGGAGCTCCGTCGTGCGCATGCGCCAGACGCGACGAGCGAAGGACTTTCCTTCGCTCGTTGTGTCTGATCAAAGGGGGCGTGCTGTCAATGTTGATTGACAGCACGCCCCCTTTGGTGGGCGTGCCGGGGGGCGTGCCTCCCAGACGGAGGCGTTCCCAAGGGAACGCCTACCGTCAGAAGCCGGCCCCACTGACATCACTAGTAATGTCAGTGGGAGTGATTTTGGCTCTGATAGAGCCAAAATCACTCCAGGGCTTGTGGTCGAAAACCCTGACCACAGGCTTCTGGTCGCACTGGCGATGGTCGCGATGGTCAAGACCATCGCGACCATCATCCTGCACGCTCGTATGAGCTGTGGGTGGTGACCCACAGCTATACGAGCGTCCCGGAGGACGCTCCATTTTTATGGAGGACGGCCCTCATTCAGAGCGAGTGCTCTGCTCAGAGCGTCCGTCTCTGAATGAGGGCCTATATCTTATCCCAAGTACGTTTACAATTGGCTGATAATTGTGTGTAATACACATGGATAATAATATGGGCCTGATTCAGAGTCGCACGCAATGCCGATGTTCACATAGTTGAGTGATTTTCTGCTATAAGGCGTGCAGGAAAATTCTTATAATCTTGTATGGTGCATGTATTCATCGTGTGTACGCACAAAGGCGCTGTGTGATTGAGACGCTCGCTATCAGAAATCTCATGGAAAAGTTATGAGCATTCCTGGGAGGGGGCTATGAATGCGGGCAAAACTGATCCATCTCATGGGCATATTGTGGGAGTGTCACTAAAGTGTTTTTATACTGATATGCTGCAGCATTCATTCTTCAGCTTGCACATATATTATATATATATATATATATATATACACACACATGCACACAGTGTATATATATATATATATATATATATATATATATACTGTATATACAGTCAGGTCCATAATTATTGGGACATTGACAGAATTTTCAGATTTTGGCCTCTATTCACCACCACAATGGTTTTGAAATGAAACAAACAAGATGTGCTTTAACTGCAGACTTTCAGATTTCATTTGAGGGTAATTACATCCAAATAGGGTGAACGGTGTAGGAATTACAACAGTTTCAATATGTGCCTCCCACTTTTTAAGGGGCCAAAAGTAATGGGACTATCAACTCAAAAGCTATTTCATGGACAGGTGTGTGCTATTCCCTTATTATTTCATTGTCAATTAAGCAGGTAAAAGGTCTGGAGTTGATTCTAGGTGTGACATTTGCATTTGGAATCAGTTGCTGTGAACTCTCAATATGAGATCCAAAGAGCTGTCACTATCAGTGAAGCAAGCCATCATTAGGCTGAAAAATCAAAACAAACCCATCAGAGAGATAGCAGAAACATTAGGTGTGGCCAAATCAACTGTTTGGAACATTCTTAAAAATAAAGAACGCATCGGAGAGCTCAGCAACACCAAAAGAACCGGAAGACCACGGAAAACAACTGTGGTGGATGACAAAATAATTATTTCCCTGGTGAAGAAAAACCCCTTCACAACAGTTGGCCAAATCAAGAACACTCTCCAGGAGGTAGATGTATATGTGTCAAAGTCAACAATCAAGAGAAGACTTCACAAGAGTGAATATAGAGGGTTCAACACAAGATGCAAACCATTGGTGAGCCACAAAAACAGGAAGACCAGATTAGAGTTTGCCAAACAACATCTAAAAAAGCCATTACAGTTCTGGAACAACATCCTATTGACAGATGAGACAAAGCTCAACTTGTACCAGAGTGTTGGGAAGAGAAGAGAAGGAAAGGAACTGCTCATGATCCAAAACATACCACCTCATCAGTGAAGCATGGTGGTGGTAGTGTTATGGCGTGGGCATGTATGGCAGCCAATGGAACTGGTTCCCTTGTATTTATTGATGATGTGACTGCTGACAAAAGCAGCAGAATGAATTCTGAAGTGTTATGGGCAATATTATATGCTCATATTCAGTCAAATGCTTCAGAACTCATTGGACAGCGCTTCACAGTGCAGATGGACAATGACCCGAAGCATACTGCAAAAGCAACCAAAGAGTTTTTTAAGGCTAAAAAGTGGAATATTATGCAATGGCCAAGTCAATCCCCTGACCTGAATCCGATTGAGCATGCATTTCACTTGATGAAGACAAAACTGAAGGGAAAATGCCCCAAGAACAAGCAGGAACTGAAGACATTTGCAGTAGAGGCCTAGCAGAGCATCACCAGGGATGAAACCCAGCATCTGGTGATGTCTATGCGTTCCAGACTTAAGGCTATAATTGCCTGCAAAGGATTTGCAACAAAGTATTAAAAAGTGAAAGTTAGATTTAGGATTGTTTAGTTTGTCCCATTACTTTTGGCCCCTTAAAAAGTGGGAGGCACATATAGAAACCGTTATAATTCCTACACCGTTCACCTGATTTGGATGTAATTACCCTCAAATTAAATCTGAAAGTCTGCAGTTAGATCACATCTTGTTTGTTTCATTTCAAAGCCATTGTGGTGGTGAATAGAGGCCAAAATATGAAAATTCTGTCAATGTCCCAATATTTATGGACCTGACTGTATATATATTTTTTCTATTCAGTAATCAATAATATAACAGGTGGTATATGCTTCATACAAGCATAGGGGGGAGGGAGATGTATGTTGTCAAAAGTAGGCGGTAGCTATGCCCTCTCCATGGTGCTATCCATACCCTATGTCACGGACCACACTACCTGTGCAGACCACAACCCCATAGCGGGATGCCGATGCTTAGATTCCAGCACCAGCATCCCGACCGCCGGGATGCCGAAGGTAAGTAGCGGGGTGGAAGGGAGGGTTAGGTTTAGGGATTAGGGTAAGGCACTAATGGGGGGTTAGGGTTAGGCACTAAGTGGGGAGGGTTAGGTTTAGGGTGCTGCTAGGGGGAGGTTAGGTACAGGCACTAGGGGGGAGGTTAGGGTTAGGCACCAAAGAGAGAGGGTTAGAGTAGGTTGAGGGGGAGGGTTAGCATACCGACCAACAAGTGTCGGTATGTTAACCCTGTCTGGATCCCAGCATCAGAATTCTGACCGACAGGATCCTGACTGTCAGTATTTCATACTGATCTTCCCCATAGCATTGGCCCCCACATTACTAGTCACACCCCTGCTGAGCTGGTAACACCTCCTGCAGCAGGACACAATAGGCCCTTCTTAAATGTCAGCTCCAAGCCAATGTAGACCTTAATCTGGTACTGGGTAGCACAAATATAGGGTGTGCTCGCACATTACATCCACCATGTGACTCACAAATGCTATGTACAGATATGACTGAGGGTAGCACAAATATTGGGGGTGCTCACACATTACATCCA
The DNA here is from genome assembly GCA_031769625.1 of Taudactylus pleione. NCBI lineage: Eukaryota > Metazoa > Chordata > Amphibia > Anura > Myobatrachidae > Taudactylus > Taudactylus pleione. Next base: position 7,528,783 of record JAUIMM010000324.1, on the reverse strand, counting down.
CCATATGACTCACAAATGCTATGTACAGATATGACTAAGGGTAGCACAAATATTGAGGGTGCTCACACATTACATCCACCATGTGACTCACAAATGCTATGTACAGACATGACAGAGGGTAGCACAAATATTGGGGGTGCTCACACATTACATCCACCATGTGACTCACAAATGCTATGTACAGATATGACTGGGGGTAGCACAAATATAGGGGAAGCAATCGGGAAGCCGACTGCCTATATACCGGCAGGCGGCTTCCCGACTGTCTTATCCCGGCAAGGGTGAAATGCCGGGCGTCTAGATGTAGACGCCCACATTTCCCCGATGCCGGGAGACCGGCGCCCGGCATCACAATCGTAGTGATGCCGGGCGCCGTGAGTGGACAGCCGTGGGGGGGGGTTAGGTTTAGGGCTCCCGGGGGGGACTTAGGGTTAGGCACCCCCCCGGGAGGGTTAGGTTTAGGCTAGTGGGAGGGAGTGTTAGGGTTAGGCACCCCCGGGGGGGACTTAGGGTTAGGCACCCCCCCGGGGGACTTAGGTTTAAGTAGCGGGGAAGGGGGTGGTTAGGGTTAGGCACTTAAAGGGGGGATTAGGGTTAGGCCCTTGGGGGGGAAGTTAGGGTTAGGCACCCCTAAGGAGGGTTAGGGTTAGGGGGGTTAGGTTAGGTTAGTGGATACTTACCTGTCCACGATCGGGATTTCCAGCACTGTCGGGCTTCCGCTGCATCGCACTCAGCTCCTGTCGGGCTGCCACTGATGGGAATCGAACCGCCGGCCATGCGGCCAGCGGTATTTCATACCTATTCCCAAATATAGTGGGTGCTCACACATTACGTCCACCATATGACTCACAAATGCTATGTACAGATATGACTAAGGGTAGCACAAATATTGGGTGTGCTCACACATTACGTCCACCATATGACTCACAAATGCTATGTACAGATATGACTGAGGGTAGCACAAATATTGGGTGTGCTCACACATTACGTCCACCATATGACTCACAAATGCTATGTACAGATATGACTAAGGGTAGCACAAATATTGGGTGTGCTCACACATTACATCCACCATATGACTCACAAATGCTATGCACAGATATGACTAAGGGTAGCACAAATAATGGGGGTGCTCACACATTACATCCACCATATGACTCACAAATGCTATGTACAGATATGACTGAGGGTAGCACAAATATAGGGGGTGCTCACACATTACATCCACCATATGACTCACAAATGCTATGTACAAATATGACTGAGGGTAGCACAAATATTGGGTGTGCTCACACATTACATCCACCATGTGACTCACAAATGCTATGCACAGATATGACTAAAGCTGGGTACACACTGGCCAATATATTGGCCGATCAATTGATCGGTTAATATATCGTGCCCCGTCAGCCAGTGTGTACAGACGATATGTCTGTGAACAACGTACACATATCTGTCCATCGGCAAGTGTGTATGGGTGATCAGCCGATCGCCCATACACAAGGGTGCAGAGAGAGGGGGGTAGCCGCGAGCGGATACTACTTACTCGGGTCCAGCACAGCTCCCCATCCACTGAGAGACTGTCCGGGGCTGCTAAAGGAGGAGCCCGAGCAGTCTTTTATGCCAAAGGAGGGGAGCGATCACGCTGATTGCGCCCCCCCATAGGCTGTGCACCGGGCTGAGGGGCACACAGCGCCCTCCTCGCCAGTGCCAAAAATGTGTTTATTCTCAAAGGGGGCGTGGCCACACAGTACGCAATTAGGCCACGCCCCTACACGTCCCCCTCACCCTAATTCATATTTATTTAATAATAATAGATTATTGCATTTGAATGGGGTAATTCTGCCTCCAGTCATAGGAAGCCAAGATTTCAGCTATACAAATGAACAATAGGCTTTTATTTTTCTTTCTACTGACATACTGTATATTGTATAACACTGCTTCAGGTGTCGCTCAAGCCTTATAGGTCTTGCAATGGGCTGACCTAGTGGCTCTACAATGTATATATAGGACATTTACACTAAAACAAAAACTAACAATAGTATACACAATTTTATATTTGAAAAATATATCAAATCTTATTTCAATCAATGTACTCATGCTGGAGCTGATTATGAGTCAGACCAATCTCTTTTCATGGACGTAAATGGTGAGTTTTTCCATACAGCTCATTCACAGATCTCCTTCCTATGCTGAGTTGTACAGAACTTTGCCGAATCTGTCTCTTTGTGAAATTGGGTGTTTCAGGGAGGCAACTGGGCAGCAACAATATAAGCGCATGTAACCACCCTGACTTGTGGGAGTGGCATGGTAGTGTTATTGGAGTGAATATAATGCTCTTTGCCATTCTGAGTCATGCGCATGATGAAGGGAATCCTGTTTCTGATGGATCGCTTGCACCCAGCATGGGGCTGGTGCAAGTGTCAATACTAATGGTGCAAGCTCAGGATTCTGCTTGTAGATGCACAAACCCCGGCACTAGTATTGTGGTTTGTTGAATTAGCGTAAGGTAGAAAATCAGGCAGAAATGCGGTGGCAGAGGCCTCTGGAAGGGGCATGACCTGCCACTGCTCACGACGTCATCGCCCTGCCTCCTCGGCTGGCTTATATAAGCCAGTGTGAGCACACGGCACAACAGTCCATTGGCGGAGGGGCAGGAAAGAAGACCTGCCAAAGCAAGAAGATGCTGGGGAAGTCCTGGATAGGCGGCGGCCATGAAAAACATCTTAAAGGCTGCCGCCCCTCGGGTGAAGGTGCGGGAAAATAAAATTTTAAAACAATCAGTATCCTTGTTTTATTTAAATATATATTTTACATGGGTACTATAGCTACCAGCGGGCCCTTAATGCCTCACATGCTGGTACTTGTGGTTTTCCAAGTACCAGCATGCGGGGGAGGCCTGTAGTCCTTCTGCAAAAGTCAATATTTTAGGTCTTTTTTTGTACTACACATTACATAATCAACCCGGCACCCACCAGCCCTGGGTTCCGGGCATAGCCCTGGGCTATCAGTCTGGGCCTGGGGTGCCCTGGAGAGGGGGACCCCTTTATTGGGGGCTCCCCAGCTCCCCAGGGATCCCCGGCCTGGGCTGACAGGGGTCATGTTTCAGCTGTGGAGCCCGGTGAAAGCGCTCCCCTGACTGTGGCATCACTCTCCCACTAGTAAGTGTCTGGTACTGGTTCTGGTAAATACAGACGGACCTACGCATTTTTTCCCCCTGAATTTAAAAAAAACAGGACCGGTTTAGAGCCCAGTGCTGGTTGCACTGAATATGGGGGACCCCTACGTCATTTGTCCCCCATATTTTGGCAACCAGGTTTGGTTCCCTGTATTTAGCACAACCAGTACTGAATTTCCAAAGCCCGGTGCTGGTTGTTTTTTTGGGGGGGTGGCCACGCCATTTTTTTTTTACTCAGGTTTTTTGTTTTGTTTTTTTAAACAAGCACAGACGTGTCTCACTGATCCTGTCCGTGCCTCTGTGTTTGTTTATTTATACACATATTCAGGTATCACGGATATTTCAGATCCGAGCCTGCATCTGTCTGCTGCTACCTCTTCTGGGTCCTGCCACCTGCTCCACTGCCGCCCACACTGCCGCTGCACCACCACCACTAACGCCTGCTACCATCCCCAGGTCCCGGCCGCAGCTAATGCTTGCTATCCCCCCTTCCCTGGGTACCGGCCGCAGCTAATGGTCTCTTTCTTTCCCCGATCCCACTGCCACAACCACCCACACTGGCCAGCCATCTTGGTGCACCCAAGTGAAGCCACAGTGAGTGGCTGGAGGCTCCTATTAATGCTGCGCAACAAGTTGAAACTTCCTATCTCTACAATGGCAGATTTGTGAGGTAATAGTTTAAAAACTGTAACTTTCTCAATTATCTAAACCCCAAAAGCACCTACCCTGCAAAAATAGCTACCTAATAAAACAAACCCCAAGTCTAAATTCGCACCCTACCCTGAGTTATGCCTTCCCAAAAATCACCCAGAGAGAACAGCAGAAAAATGGTCCTAATTGAGAGTGTCTGAAAAAACTGACAGTTGGAACTTTAGATTACTCCCAAATCCTCATATTTTATGTTTTTGCCCTGAAATTTAGCATGCAGCACATGCAGTGACAGTTCTACCCGCCTGTGCCAAATTTCAGCTTGGCGCATCTCATAGCTTTTGAGGTGTAACCCCTTAAACACCATGCCCCCCCCCTCGGGAGTTCTTTATGGGAGAATTTATTTTTTTTCGAGGGGACTCCTATGTCATTTGTCCCCTGTATTTTGACAACCTGGTCTGGCTCTGATTAGCTTGATGTGGTTGTGCTTAATACAGGGGACCCCTACATCATTTGTCCCCTGTATTTAGCACAACTAGCACAGGGGCTCCAATGCCTGATGCTGGTTGTGCTGTGGGGACACATCTTTTTTTTTTATTACAAATTAATTTTTTTAACAGATGCATGAATGAATCTCACTGATCATGTCCATGCATCTGTGTCTTATTATTTTAATTTTCTTAGGTGCATGCCCAGCACCAGTGAGTCCCTCTGTCACTGCTGAGGCTTCTGTGCATGGCCATGTTGCTGCCATTTCCCCACACACCTGCAGCCTACCCCTGCAGCCGTCTCTCCCTCTGCACTCCGAAAACACCTCCTGTGTGCTATCCGCTCCTACACCCATGCTAGTGTACCTATTTGTTGTCCTTCTGCCCTGCACGTGGCCCGGTTTGTTTGTCAAAACCCTGATGGTTAATAAATTATAAAAAAGCAATGACATTCCATAGACAAAAAAACCTTACGGTTTTCCCATGTCCCATTATGGCTTCTTAGACATGATCTGAAATCTCACAAAACCTACTGAATTTCTGGCACTCAAACTAAAAAAAGCAATGAAATTCTGATCCTGATGCAGTGCCCCCAATAGTTGTCTCCCCCAGTAGTGCCTCAGTAGAGGTCCCCACTCCAGATGCAGTGCCCCCAGTAGTATTCCTCCCCTCCAGTATTGCCCCAAGTAGAGGCCCCCTCCAGATGCAATGCCCCCAGTAGTAGTCCTCCCCCCAGTAGTGCCCCCAGTAGAGGTCCTTCCCTCCAGATGCAGTGCCCCCAGTAGCAGTAGTAACCCCTCCTTCCTCCCTCCGAATAGTTCAGACAAATACGAGTAAGAAAAAAAATGTAAAAATACACTTACCTGAATCCACGCTCCGGCCACTGCTCCTCCAGCCACAGCACATCAGTCCTCTGCATTATGGGAGAGACGTCATGACGTCTCTCCCATTACCCACTGCAGGAGCCGGAAGGCAGAGCTCATGAGTGAGCTCCAGCCCGGCAAACTTTCAGTGGGTGCAGCAGCCAATGAGATTCTGTCTGACTCTCATTGGCTGCTGCTTAACACACACATCACCGCCACGCATCGGCGATGTGAGTGCAGCAGCAGCAGCCAAGGAGCGCTCAGGGGGAGGGAAAAGGCTCGGCTGTGCAGCATAGGACCGGCGCTGGGCACAGGGAAGCCTAGCGCCGATCTTGTGTATAATGTGTAGTGCTGACCGCACTCACTGCGGTTGGCACTACACTGGCTTACTAAGACTGACCGGTACTGTGGCCAGCGGCACCCCCCGCGCCGCTGGTCCTATGGCGTCCAGGGCACATGCCCTGCTCGACCCCCTTTGGTTACACCACTGACTCTGATACAGATGGACATCAGGTTAACAAATGAATGTCTAAGGCACATATACATAGTGTCACGGTTGACTATACTATTTATCATCAAGTTCATTATACTGGTTTAATATTGATCTGCACCATGGTAGCACCGCAATTTGTCTCTTACAATATTATTATGGAATAAGTACTGTAGGTCACAAAATTATAAAGACAGCAACAAGCCTTAGCAAGCACCATAGAACAATGATGTGATTTCTGTCCAATGCCTTTTTTACCACCAACCAAGGGTAATGCTGGGTACACACGTAAATATTTTCTGTCCAACCATCCAACTAGTTGATTGGTTGGAATGAAAGTCTGGTAATATATGGTAGTAAATGATTATCAGCAATTTGCTCCTAAATGCCAGAAAACAGATGAAAATTGTCATTCAGACAAGTTTGTTAAAAGTTTGATCTAAACAATTTGTTCAAACAGCAGTTTTTGTCCATTTTCCGGCATTTGGGAGCAAATTGCTGATTGTCATTTGCTTTCATACCTTACCAGATTTTCATTCCAATCAATCAGCTAGTTGGATGGTTGGACAGAAAATCTTTACGTTTGTATGCACCTTCAGTTGATAAATTTGTATTTACAGGTCATTCAATCACCATAATGATACACAATAATGTTATATCTTCTCTCCCACATTTTCCAGAATATCTATTTTGATAAAGTCCCTATTTTATAAGAACTTTTTTCAAAATTAAACATTTGTTATAGAACCTTCCCTTTGGTGCATCCTGTCAACCACCTTAATCTACCACATGTGTTTTACACACTATCTAAGGCCTTATAGTGTTATTATGTGTTTTCACTTTTTATGTGACTTGGAACTATCTTTTCCTCCTTCAAACATTAACTGAACTAATACTTGAATTCAAAACCTTATCAAACAAACAGACACCGTTATGGCTGGCCCACACATACACTCAATGATTCATACAATGGTCAACAAGGTTGTAACAGTCTTTGAAACAAAAAATAAAAGATATTGGTTACATTTTTCAGTGTCCAGTCGATAATTAGAAAATATAACATTTTACTTATACTTAACAATTAATGAAGAGAAAATAAGTAGACTACAAATACAATATAACACAAAGAAAATATTCTATAGTTATGTGTCAGCATGCTATCCTAGAACTTCAATCCAAGTCTACCTCTGAGTCCACTTTAGCTAAAATATTAATACTTATCTATCAGATGATGTAATCAAGACTCATCTGTAGATCCATGGGAAAGTAACCTTGATATAACACTTGAAGATCTATGCACGTGGCTTACTTCATTTTGCATATGTCCATTTTATTTTTCCCAAGAGACTTTGTTTGTGGCTATTTTACTTATAACTTCAAAAGTTTCTAGGAGCCATTTGAAATAACTTTCTAGAATGTAATGTGATATTTATTTCTAGATTTTCCCATTCCTTAATATCTATTATTTAATTAAAACATACCTACCTTAATATTCGCATGTTGTTAATATATCTTGGTAAAGTATATCTTTTTAGCTGTAACATCAGTTATTGTCTTTATTGATACATACATATGTATATATATATATATATATATAAATATATATATATAAATATATATATACAGTGGGTAAAATAAGTATTGAACACATCACATTTTTCTTAGTAAATATATTTATAATGGGGCTATTGTAATTACATTTTCACCAAATGTCAGCAACAATCCATACAATCCACACTTGCAAAGAAATCAAACCATAGATGTCCTTAAATTAAGTTATGTGTAACAATGTGAAATGACACAGGGAAAAAGTATTGAACACATGAAGATGAGAGGTGAAAAAAGGCATGGAAAGCTTAGACACCAGCTGAAATCTATCAGTAATTAAAAAGCAATCCTGCCCCATGTCAGTGCAAATTAATATAATCTGGTTCAGTCCCAACTGATGACCTATAAAAAGGTGTCTCATTACCAAGGTGTCACACAAGAAACATCTGATGATGGGTAAAAGCAAAGAGCTCTCTCGTGACCTTCGCAACCTTATTGCATCAAAACATACTGATGGCATTGGTTACAGAAGGATTTCTAAACTTCTGAATGTTCCAGTGAGCATGGTGTTGGGCTGTTTTTTTCAGGATACAGTACTGACATTCTTCATATAATTGAAGGAAGGATTAAGGGAAAAATGTACCAAGACATTCTTGATAAAAATCTGCTGCCATCTACCAGTATGTTGAAGATGAAATGAGGGTGGACATTTTAGCAAGACAATAATCCCATACACACAGCCAAGGACATATCTCAATTGGTTTCAGAGAAAGAAAATAAAGCTGCTAGAATGGCCCAGCCAAACACCTGACTTGAATCCAATTGAAAATCTGTGGAATGAACTAAAGATCAGAGTTCATAGAAGAGGCCCACGGAACCTTCAAGATTTGAAGACTGTGCGGAAGAATGGGCCAAAATCACACCTGAGCAATGCATGCAACTAGTTTCTCCATACAGGAGGCATCTTGAAGCTGTCATTACCAAAAAAGGCTTTTGTACAAAGTATTAAATAAATTTCAGTAAGCGTGTTCAATACTTTTTCCCTGTGTCATTTCACATTATTACCCTTAACTTCATTTATGGACATTGATGGTTTGATTTCTTTGCATGTGTGGATTGCATGGGTTGTTGCTGACATTTGGTGAAAATTTATTACAGTAGCCCCACTACAAATATGTTTACTGAGAAAAATGTTGATGTGTTCAATACTTATTTTACCCGCTGTATAGTCCATAGACAAAAAACCTTATGGTTTAACATGTCCCATTAAGGCTTCTAAGAAATGCGATGAAATTTCACAAAACCTATTGAATTTCTGCCACTCAAATTTAAAATGCCTTAATGACTTGTTCTTTGCGCAATACAGATATGGTATGTGTTCACACCCTGTGGTTAACTACAGATTCAGAACTCTCACAGAGTGAGATTGCTGTCACTCACAAAATGGTGGAGCTGCTAATTCACAGAATTGTGTGCTCATTGGAATACACACATGCAGTCTATGCAACTAAGGTCTGAGCAGTTATGTGGCTCCCACATCCCACTCAGTGCCCACAATATTCCCATTGGATCACCACAACAATCTCACTGGGTACCAACATCCTTCTAACTCCATACATTAATCTTATTTAAAATACACATTCAGCTCCCTAATTGTGAAAACTAGCATACTCTGTCTATGCATGTACACTTTCTTCCCCTATACGCCTCCATGCTGCTATATCTTCCCCAATCCCTACTGCTGTGTGGTCTCCCAACTGTGCTAGTCTGTGTCACCCTCATCTGCACCAATCTGTCTTTCCCCATCTGCACTGCCCTGCATCCGTGCCACTCTGTTTCCTTCTGCACCACTGGCTTCCCCTCAGCTATGCCACTCTGTCTTCCACTCATCTGTGGCACTCTTTCTTCCTCCATCTGCACCACTCTGTCCCCTCCAAGCATGCAACTCTTTCTCCCCCCCCACCTGCACCACTCTGTCTTCCTTCCCTTCCATACCAATCTGTCTTCCCCAATCCCTGCTGTTGTGTTTTCCTATTTGTGCTAGTCTGTATTTCCTCATCTGCACAAATCTGTCTTTACCCATCTGCACTGCTCTGTCTTCCCATGTTCATGCCACTCTGTACCCCCCATCCACATTGCTCTGTCCCCCAAACCATGCCACTCTGTTTTACCCCCATCCGCACCACTGTTTTCCACCCATCTGGATCACTTTGGTTCACCCTCCCCCCTCTGTATTGCTTAATCTTCCCCCCCTAGACACCTTTCAGTCTCATCCATCCACGCCACTCTGTCTTCTCCCCCATCCACACCACTCTTGTCTCATCTATGCAGCTCTATCTTCTGCTCAGACCTCAGTTGCATAGACAATTCTGTGAATTAGCAGCTCCACCATTTTTGTGAATCTGCAATTATTCACAGGGTGTGATGGCATACCATATCTGTATTGCGCAAGGAACACGTCCATTAAGGCATCAGTCCAGGTTGCCAAAATACAGGGGACAAATGATGCAGGAGTCCCCTTTATTAGGCACAACCAGCACTGGACCCTGAGCTGGTCCAGGTTCTAGAAATACAGAGGAAAAAAATGTGTAGGGTGGTCCAGACCAGCACCTGACCCTTTCTAGCAGGGGGGTAATGCCACAGCCAGTAGAGCCATTTCACGGTGCCCCCCAGCCAAAGCTTCACCCCTGAATTCTAGTCAGCCCAGACTGGGGATCCCGGGGGAGCTTGTGACCCCCCCCCAATAAAATGGTCCCCGGGGGCTATCCCCGGCACACCTGGCTGGTGGGTGCCAGGTTGATTGTGAATAGTGTGGCACTGAATATGAGGACCCCTACGTCATTTGTCCCCATATTTTAGCAACCAGGACTGCTTCTGAATAGCCCAGTGCTGGTTGTGCTTAATACGGGGGACCCCTACGTCATTTGTCCCCTGTATTTAGCACCACCAGAACTGGGTTTGCAAAGCCCGGTGCTGGTTGTTCAGTTTGTTTTTCAATTTAACACTTTTATTTTTTTTAAACATAGCAGCACAGACGGAACTCACTGAGCCTGTCTGTGCATCTGTGTTTATATTTATCACACACAGATGCAAGCATCATGGATCTCCCAGCTTTGTTCATGCTGCATCTGCTTAAACACAATATTTGCGTCTCACTCCTTCAAGGCACTGCTGATATGAGCTTCAGTCTGCTGCTAGTGTCACACAGAGACGCAAATATTGTGTTTACGCAAATCTCACCCGGGAAGTAAATATCCACTTACCGTGTTAAGTGCGCCTATTCCATCTCATCCTTCACAAACAGATTTAGGATCATTTGATCACTGTTCTTATTCTACTGGTTATCAGTAGGACTGTTGATTGAGTCACATGATGTTGTACCCCTGATGAAGTCCCATGTGGGGACGAAACGCGTTGGGTCTCCATCAAATTGTGACTAGCATTTGATGTATGCTAATCCTTTTGCAATTCGTTGTTTTTATGGAATAACTATTACTTCATTTTATTTTCGTTTGAAGTGTTTTACTCAATACTGATAGTGGCCATTTGGCCCTTTTGGGTGTATTTCTTGGGTAAGGGTATTTTTCAGTTACATCACAAGGAACCATCGTACATCTTGAAAACGGTGCCTGTGTTACCCCCCAAAATATCCAAACACCAACAAAGAACTCAGTTGTATTATACTCCTGAAAAGGAAAGGAAGCTCATTATCCACGTTTTCATCTGGGACAGATCACTGGAGCAGCTTTATTGCTGCAAATATTGACTTTATTTCAATTGGAGTATCTTGTTTGTTAAGATCGATTATATTACATTTGGTCTTATAATATATCTATGTTTTATGTCTATTTTCTCTTCCTATTTGATATATATATATATATATATATATATATATAGTATGACAAAGATTGAACGAGGTAATCAAAGCAAGTTTTATATTTAAAAGTGACAGTACTTCTTATGTTCATTAGCAGGGTGTTTCCATAACAATCTCGTTCTCTCGCATGTTATGTTTAAACAGACAAAAAAGATTTGTTTTATTTCTCAAGGTTACCTTATTCTTGTAGAACACACTACATTACAATATTTATGTATGGTTCTTTATAGATCTTATTTGTCCATATTACAGCAGCATTTTCAATTCTACCTGTCTATTAAAACACAATATAATACATACTTTAAAATAATACTTATTATTACATCAGGGATTAATTTAATAGAAGGACTAAAGAGATGTTGTTAGCTTGCATCAGTATTTTAGTAAAATACATACTAATGATAATTGCGGTCAATGAATCTTTTAAATCCATTTAATATTTGTTTTATGTGTATAAATAAGTGAAGGCATATTTCTGCTTTATTAATTTGGAGAAAGTCTCTGTATACTTAGAGGAGAGAGAGAGAGCATTGGAACCAACACCCCCTTCTTTATTGACCAATAGCTTTGTGTTAACATCCCTTCCCTACATTTGTTTTGTATGTTTGAATCATAAAATCTGTGGTTAGTAATAATAATTTCAAACATATGCTAATACTGTTACCATTGCTAGTGTTATATATCACAGAAAAAACATACTTAAGTTATACTTACAGTTATTTTTCACTGCTCCTTGCAAAACAGGACTGAAATGTTAATAGATTAAATCTGAAAGTTTTTGTATTTGTTTGTTCCAATAACCCCCAAGGGCCAGAACCAGGAACATGTTATGAGATGGAACAATCTCAATAAATGATGAGCACAGCTGTCTACTGAACACCTTGGCTTTGCAGAGAATTTCAGCTTGTAGCAAATGTGTATCTTGTTTTACATTACATGAACAGTTAACAATGTATAACATACTCAACATGGGACAACAATGCTAAATATTTTATTTAATATTGAGGCAAACATCTGCATAGATTTTGTTAAAAAAAAAAAGCTGATAGTTTCACAGCTTATGTAGTAATTTTTAAATAATGTGTTGCTGTTATGTAAGAACAGACAATAAGGGGGAAATGTAAGAGTCTGAGTTTTCCGAATATGGACTCACATAATTTTGCAGCAAGTTTGTTCTTAAAGCTTGCAAATTGTAGTGTGCGAGTGTGAAAGAAATGCAAGTCCATGCCAATTTATATGGGTGAATACTCGCAACTTGTAATGTGAGTTTCATTACAAGGTTCAAGTTTAGCAGAAGATCAGTGAGATCCATGCAGGCTTCTCTGTGTTAAAATGAAATAAATGTGTATAAAATAAAAACTGAAAAAAATGAAATGGTTTCCCCCAAAAAAACACAATCAGCACTGGGCTTTGTGAGTTGGTCCTGGTTGTGAAAATATGGAGGAAAAGAGACATAGGGGTCCCCATATTTTCATCAACTAGCACCAGGCTCTGTGAGCTGATCCTGGTTGTGGAAATACAGGGGACAAAATTAGCAGGGGGTCCCTATATTATCCACAACCTGCACCGGGCTGTTACTAACAGGGATGTAATGCCGCAGTTGGGGGACACTTCACCTGGTATGCTGGCCAAAGCATTCAGTACCCTACACTAGTCTTCAGGGTACCCCAGGCTGGGGCTGTGCTGGTATCTATCCATGCTGATGGAAGCTGATGCTGGACTGCTTGTTATTTTATAGGATTTTCAGATTTTGACAAAAAACTTTTCAAATTATGTAACAGAGAGGAGGAGATAAGGAGGAGCCTAGATGGTTAACGTCCCTACCTCTACTTACTTTGGCACTACTAACTGCCTTGACAAATGTCAGGATTTGGGAAACAAAATATTTCCACATGGAAGTGGTGGCTTTTTTGGTCTTTTGCACAGACATGACAATGCACTTCTTATAACTGACATGAAGTGCTGCCACTGGTGGCTGACTTTTTTTTTGGCACAAGCATTATCAACATCATCCTCCTGAATTTTATCAATTTGTTTTTGTTCAACACATTTATCATTATCATCCTAATTAGTGTCAGATACACAATTCTCCCTCTCATCATGTTACACATTTACAACTGCAAAAGTGGCATCTTCAATTTTTATGTCTATTCCATCATTACCACTACTACTAGTCTTCACATTTACACAGGGTTCACAAATGGTGGAAGGAGGCTTCTCTAGGATTACAGTGTCAGCCTCAGAAATGTCAGACACACAAATAGTACTTGTTGATTTTCTTAGACTCTCCTCAAGAATATGTGATATTTGTGTACACACAGTTTGCTCTTCAGTCTTAGTGTTCTTTGTGTGCACTGATTGGCCTGTTTTAAAGGTGACACATCTAGAATCAGAGCAAGAAGTTATTGCATGCAAGGTTACAGAAGATGCATGACTGTGTTGGGCCCTAGCTTTTGCAATAGGCATTGTAGAACATGAAACAGCAGTAACAGGACCAGAATTAACAAATAAAGGCCATGGTCTAAGCCTACCTTGCCACTACACATGGTGTATAGCATGTTGGCAATTTTAAGTTTTTTCATATTATCCTTTCCCTGTATAATTATAGGAAATATTTTTCTAAAGCTTGTCAAACATTGTTTAGATTTGGAGTGCCCTTTCTTACACCTTCTTCTTACTCCTTGGCTTTTTTTTAAAGTAGATGTTGAAGAATTACTATTACTGCCAGCATTAGTACTGGGTTGCTCCTGCACTTCTATAGACTGATTCATAATTTACACCAGGAGAGTAATAAAGATACTTTACTTAAACTTGTAACTACCACCAATACACTTTACTGTACTCTATTTACTCTATTTCTTAGTTTTCTTTTTAATTAAATTTGCAAAAATCTCAAAAAAACTTTTCACACATTGTCATTATGGGGTAATGTGTGTAGAATTTTGAGGACAAAAACGAATATATTCCATTTTGGAATATGGCTGTAACATAACAAAATGTAGAAAAAAGTGAAGCGCTGTGAATACTTTCCGGATGCACTGTATGTATGCATGCATATATATATATATATATATATATATATACACACACTGTATATGTACAGTATACAATGATCTGCCATAACATTAAATGAACTGACAGGTGAAGTGAATAACATTGGTTATGTTATTGCAATGGGACCTGTCAAGAATTGGGTTATATTAGGCAGCAAGTGGACACTCAGTTCTTGGAGTTGATGTGTTGTAAACAAGAAAAAAGTAAGCATAATCATCTGAGTGACTTTGACAAGGGCCAAATTGTGATGGCTAGATGACTGGATCAGAGCATCTCCAAAATGGCAAGTCTTGAGGGGTATTCCCTGTATTCAGTGGTTAGTACCTACCAAACAAGGTCCAAGGAAGGACAACTTTCAAACCATCGACAGGGTCATAGACAAATGCTCATTGATGCACATGGTGAGTGAAGGCTAGCCAATCTAGCCCTATAACACAGAAGTGCTATAGTACTGTAGCTCAAATTGCTGAAAAAGTTAATGCTGGCTTTTAGAGAACACTGTCAGAACACACAGTGCATGGCATCTTTTTGCATATGGAGCTGTATAGCCACAGACTAGTCAGAGTACCCATGTTGACCCTGTCCACTGCAGTAAGTTCCTACACTGGGCATATGAAAATTAGATCTGGACCATGGAGCAATGGAAAAAGGTGGCCTGGTCTGATGAATCACATTTTCTTTACATTATGTGTAAGTCCAGGTGTGTGTGCGTCATTTACCTGGGGAAGAGGAGGCAAGTGACAGCCATCTACAAATCCAAGTTGATGATACATTAACAGCCTTGGAAGAATGGCTTGCAATAAATTAGCCATGATTTTACATAGGTTTTTAAAATCCGCGTTTAAGAGAGTAATTGGACTATAATAGGAATATTGTTGAAGATCT
This sequence comes from Taudactylus pleione, assembly GCA_031769625.1. Taxonomy (NCBI): domain Eukaryota; kingdom Metazoa; phylum Chordata; class Amphibia; order Anura; family Myobatrachidae; genus Taudactylus; species Taudactylus pleione. Next base: position 7,513,752 of record JAUIMM010000324.1, on the reverse strand, counting down.
TTGTTAGATTCAAGGAGCAGAATTATGTGGGACTGATTGAAAGTCAGGTAGGGGATGCAATCGGGAAGACAGCTGATGTAAGCCCGACAGCCGGCTTCCCGACTGCTTTATCCCAGCGAGGGTTAAATGACAGGCATCTAAATCTAGATGCCTGTCATTTTTCCAATGCCAGGAGACCGGCGCCCGGCATCTTCGATTGAAGGGATATCGGGCGCTGCGAGCAGACAGCCGCGGGGGGGGGGGGTTAGGTTTAGGGCTCCTGTGGGGACTTAGGGTTAGTCACCCCCTGGGAGGGTTAGGGTTAGGCTATGGGGAGGGAGGGTTAGGCACCCCCGGGGGGAGGTTAGGGTTAGGCAACCCCCGGGGGACTTAGGATTAGGCAGCAGGGAAGGGGGGGTTAGGTTTAGGCAATTAGAGGGGGTTTTAGGGTTAGGCACAAGGGGGGAGGTTAGGGTTAGGCACCACTAAGGAGGGTTAGGGTTGTTAGGTTAGTAAGTACTTACCTAGGGGAGATCGGGATTTCCAGCGCTGTTGGGCTGCCGCTGCCGGGATCTCTCCAGCTGTCTGACTCACGCTGCCGGGATTCGAACTGACGGCCATGCTGCCGGCGGTATTTCATACCGCTTCCGTCAGGTAGTGAGGCTTCTATCTATAAATATTTCAATATAAGTCAAGTAACAGTGGAGTAAATTTAATTTTAAGAAATTTGCAATATCTTTTCTCAAAGCCGTCTGGGCCAGCTGAATTATGTAGAAGTAGGTCAAAAATCGTATTTGAGATTTCCTCTGTCATTATATCAGCATCAAGAAAGTTTCAATATGGAAAAATGTGGGGTGATTAGCTCCAGCTATTAATGATGTCAGAAGAGGAGGATTTTGGTCAGTGGCCATGTATAATTAGTGTTAGTAGTAAAAGAAGGAATCTGCAACATCTGAAGTGGAGGTCAGAGGAGTCAAGAAATAATTTGTTTTGATAGCCATAGAGTTTTACATCTAGATATCTTTGTCATGACTGCCAAATGTTTTCCAATTTTGTTTCAGTATCTACAATATTTGTGATTAGTATAGTCTAACATGCATTGGACTTGGGCTAATAAAAAACTCTCTATTGTCTATTTTGGCTTGATGATGTAGGGAAAAGGAAGCCATACTGTGGTCAGAGACATGCGAATGATAAGAACTTTGAAATAATGATAATAGGGAGTGGATTGTTTCTCATGTTCATGATGCCTGTGGGCCAGGTAAGAAATGATAACACCCCTGAGAACTGTCTTAGATGCCTCTCAAACAGTATTGAATTTTCATAATGTGCATGGAAATTGTCAAGAAAGTCCATTCAAGAACATATTTTTCTGATTCTGTAAGGGCATCCAGATAGTGAGAGAAACCAATGCATGATCAGAAATGGTTATGTCTCCACTGCTCACCCTCATCACATCTGAAATTAAGGAATTGGTTATCAAAAGATAATCTATTTGCAAAAATGCTCTATGTATTCCCGGATGGAAGGTATAAGATCTCTTGAATACAGATTCAAAAGACCATATGCTCCTTTATGATAGGAAATAAACGATAACTAATCAGAATCCATAGCCCTTGTGGGATTTGATCTATCATTCCCAGGATTATCTACTATATTGAAATCACCCCAGTGATCAAATTCGGAATATAATGTGTGACAATCAAGTGAGAATATTTAGTTAAAGGTCCCAAGGGCAAACATTGGGAGCATAGATATTTAAAATAGTATAACAAGAATCAGAGAGTTGTGTACTGTATCTACAAGATTAAATTGGCCCTAGTCATCCAAAACCATGGTCAAAAGAGCATAAGTGATCTTACAGCTAAACAATATGGCCACACCTCTAGTTTTATTTTATAGAGGACAGAAATGCATTCAACAATTCATGATCCTCAAAGGGTAGAATCATCTCCTGGCCTCCACTGGGACTCTTACAGAGTAACCTTTTTTTTAAACCCCTTTCAGTTTACTGCTTACCTTTGTACCATCACTGGACTTAAGTCTTTCTACTGCTTTGGTATATGATATAGAATTGAATTCATTTTTGAATGATTCATTGGCAAAAGTGTCTGTATACAAATGCTACAGGTACATAGATGATGTACTGATATTGTGGACGGGTGGCACAGATTCATTCAGGACCCTGACTGATTCTCATAATGCCTCTGAGTATCCGGCAAAATTACCCTTCACTATACATAAGACTACTGTAAACTTTCTGCATGTACAGATATCTCAGACTAATGGTACGTTGTACAACAAAGGGCCTGATTCAGCAAGGATCACTGTTGCGATCGCGGTAGCAATCGCGCGCGCAGTTCTGCTGTGAAAGTATGCTAATAATTGCAATCACAAATCACTGTTACTGACAACATGCAGACGCCCACTTCCTCTCTCACACATCCGTAATACCTTGCAATCCAGCCAAAACATTGGTAACACTGAAGAACATTGGTGCCACTCGCACAATTAAGGCAGGTCTGATCCTACCACTAATTTGCTAACTTTCCTGCACGCAGTGCAGCTCATGCTGCGTATGCCATCACAGTGGCTAATTTATGCACGCCCCTGCAACGGTGTTCAAAAGCACTGACACGCCTCCGTTTCACCGACAACTCCCCCATCACCACCCCCAAACAGTGTTTCCTGTCAATCACTCTGCAAAGGGTCAGCATAGGCACTGCAACTGCAGTCCTGATCACAGTGGCTGGTTTGCGCACTGCAATGCATACCCATGCGCAGTATACAACAATCGGCTGTCTGCATACGCTTTAGCAGTTGTAATCCTTGCTGAATCATGTCCAAACCCCACTGATCGCATTATGCTTCTAAAACATTGAAAGCTTTCACCCTAGTACTGAAGGGTTTGCCTTATACACAAATGCTGCATCTCAGGAGAATAACCAGTGATCCAGTGGAAACTGAATTACAACTTAACAAGATCCTGGATACGTTTTTGGCTAGAGAATATCCTTGTAAGGATCTCCTAACAAGTAAACAACAAGTTATATCTTTAGATAGAAATGTTATTTTACAACCAGTAGATAAACATAATAAATAAGAGGTATTTCCTTTGGTTAGCCAGTTCAACATCAAAAGTACCCATACAAAAAATAGATCTAAACAACTTTGCCCGATTATTTAGTCTGATTCAGATCTTGCTGTGTTAATTAAACACTAAAATCATGGTTAACTACACTAGAAGTCGTAGATTTTATAGTCAAGACTGACATTTTAGGCATTTTGCCTTCAAGCGCTACACATTTTTTGCAAGACAGATCTGCCATTAGGGCCACCCTATTACAGTGAACAACCAATTGCCTGCCATTTTACAAAAGCCCAGCATGGTCTACACTCAAGTATCGGATCACTGATCAGGTTCCAATATCACTGAGAGGTGAAATAGAGCCAAAAATCTGCTTAACTTAGAATTAAAATGGATATTTCTATTAAACACTTTGACTCCCAGAGGTCTTAATGACTCACTTGGCCTTAGATGTTATCTTTAATTTGCATGAGCCATGTTATGATTTTGATTGGTTGTTTAAATTTGTTTGGATCACACCTAGTGTTTCTGATTGCATACATTCTGGTAGTGATTTGCCTGCAGCTATTTGGCCTATATATCCACACAAAATAGTCTGGCACTCCGCTGGTTCCTATGGACCTTTACCTTTCTCCAGGTGCCCTCCTCCGGGAGTATTTGTCCCCAATGTATAGAATCCAATAATGACCGGCACTCCGGAGACTTTTCAGAATTAGTGAAGAAACATTGTGTTTATTATGATCAACGTCTCGGGGTACGGAGACCCCTTCTTCAGGATACACAACCAACCATTATTGGATCATATATATATATATATATATATATATAAAGATGAAGCAATGAAGCTGCGTCACTCGGAGACTGGTATCAAATCAATGTATTGAATAATGTCACAAGACAAATAAAGTCTTGTGACATTATTTAATACATTGATTTGATACCAGTCTCCGAGTGATGCAGCTTCATTGCTTCATCGTTAACACTATCTATTGCTGAGGACACCGGAGCCAGCTGTTTACAGGAGAAGGAGTGCCTGTTATGTTCTGGGTTGTTTGTGGACCTGGGGTGGTAGCAGGAGCGATCACAGAAGCAGATTTGAAAATAAAACTAGGATTTTTAATAAGTGCTTGAGTAGACATATAATGTGGCAGTAAATAAAAGTCCAGGAATATATAAATGTGCACAAGAGTTCTGTGGTGGGAGAAAAAGGGTTAATGTCCAAGTAGAAACAATTAGAGCTGTCCAGGTGTGCAGGTAGTGAAACTGAAAATAATCAAGCCAAGTATGCAGGTAGTGAACTGAAGCGCAGGATGTCAGCAGGCTCAGGCACTCAGGTATGGGCAAGGGTGATGGAGGAAGCGGGGTAGTCCAGTGGGAGCTAGGAGCTGACAGGCAGACTGGAAGACAGCAAATTCACAGGAATAAACACAGAGAACTCCCTCTCAGCTAGGCTGAGATACACGTTGCACTGGCAAAGAAGGAAGGCACTGACCCTTCCTAAATACCCCATGCCGTGCTGTTACTGGCCGGAGGGAACATGTGACTCACCAGGATTGGCCAGCCGCATCACATGACTTCTGTAATGGAGAAGGGACCAATGAAGCGTGGTGCAAATTTCATAGAAGGAACCCTCAGACGAAGATTCCGGGTGGATAACCAGACCTGGCTTCCAACTTGCATGCGTGGAACTATTCTACGCTTTCTATCGGCCTGGGTCTTATAGAGAGAGGATGCCTTCAACAAATCAGACCGTACTTGAGTCCAGATGGCAGCAAAATTCTGCACCGTGTCCTCCATGGCCGGAATATAGAAAACAGGCAGACTTCGGAATTTGGGAACACGAGGATGAAGGCCATATACTACCTGAAATGGCGTTTGGTTAGTTGACGAGTGGTAGGAAGCATTATGTGCAAACTCAGCCCACGGCAGCAAGGCAGCCCAATTGTCCTGGGAAGATGACATAAAAATTCTTAAGAAAGTCTCTAGATCTTGATTAACTCTCTTGTTGGAGCCATTGCTTTGCGGATGGTAAGCCGTGGAAAAGTTTAACTTCACTTGAAGAACAGAACACAAAGCCCTCCAGAATTTTGCAGTAAACTGCACACCACGGTCAGAGACAATTTCAGCAGGAAGGCCATGTAGACGAAATATGTGTTGGACAAACAACTGTGCCAGGTCAGGGGCAGAAGGTAACTTCTTCAACGGTATATAGTGGACCATCTTAGAAAATCGGTCTATTACAACCCAGATAGTGTTGAAACCTTGAGAGACCGGCAGGTATGTGACGAAATCCATGGAGAGATGCGTCCATGGACGTGATGGAGTAGGTAATGGAAGCAATTCCCCAGCTGGAGCTTGTCATGATGATTTATGCTGGGCACAGGAGGAGCAGGAAGAGATGAACTCCATTATATCTGCCTTCATAGAAGGACACCAATAGTGTCTTTTCAGGAACTCCAAGGTCTTCCGAGTGCCTGAGTGCCCTGCGAAACGAGAGGAATGTGCCCAAGTGAGAAGCTGCATCCTTAATTCCGGGGCCACAAATGATTTTCCCGTAGTTGTAATGCGGTGAAAACTCTTGATTCCAAGACAGGGGTATTGCTTTGATTTTCAGATTGATCATCACAGAGGAGAGATCTCGATAGGGCATCAGCCTTCTGATTAAGTGCTCCAGACCGGAAGGTCAGGGTGAACTGAAACCTGGCAAAGAATATTGCCCAGCGGGCCAAACGAGGACTCACACATTGGAGGTTTTTGAGAAATAGAAGATTTCTATGGTCCGTAAATACAGTAAATGGAAACTTGGCACCTTCTAGCAAATATCTCCATCCCTTCAACGCCAACTTTACAGCTAGTAGTTCTTGCTCACCTATGGCGTAGTTCCTTTCGGCAGGTGAGAATTTTTTAGAAAAGAACCCACACGGATGGACTCGGTTGTCCTCATAACGTTGAGACAAGACTGCTCCCACAGCTTCAGATGATGCGTCTACTTCCAACAAAAAAGGCCTGTCCAGATCTGGTTGTCGAAGAACTGGTGCTGAGATAAAGGCCTGTTTTAGAAGATGAAAGGCAGACTCTGCCTCAGGTGACCATTGGGCAGGATTAGCACCTTTGCAGGTCAAGGCTGTAATGGGAGCCAGCAGTGTAGAAAATCCCTTAATGAAGCGTCTATAATAATTGGCGAAGCCCAACAATCTCTGGATGGCCTTCAGTGTCTGAGGTCGGGTCCAATCCAGAATTGCTTGTACCTTCTTGGGGTCCATTTCTAAACTGGAGCCAGAAATTACATAGCTGAGAAAAGGTACACTGGGCACTTCAAAGACGCACTTCTCCAGTTTGCAGTAAAGGTGGTTTTCTCTCAAACGGGTCAGAACTTCTTTAACATGTTCTTGATGTTTAGCCACAGAGGGTGAAAAAATCAGTATGTCATCCAGATAGACAACAACCGAAACATATAACTGATCCCGGAAAATCTCATTAACGAAACTTTGAATGACAGCAGGGGCGTTACACAATCCAAAAGGCATTACTAAATACTCGAAATGTCCATCTCTGGTATTAAAAGCAGTCTTCCATTCATCGCCAGCTCAGATACGAATGAGGTTGTAAGCCCCTCTCAGATCTAATTTAGGAAAAATGACAGAGCCCTTGACCCTATCAAACAACTCAGTAATCAGGGGAAGAGGGTATCGATTCTTTACAGTAATGTCATTAAGGCCTCGATAATCAATACATGGTCTTAGACCACCGTCCTTCTTGCCAATGAAGAAAAACCCAGCTCTGGCAGGTGAAGTAGAGAAGCGAATTAACCCCTTTGCCAGGTTGTCCCGGATGTACTCGGTCATGGCTTGAGTCTCTGGCAAGGACAGCGGATAGGTACGACCACGAGGTGGTATCTTATCAGGTATCAATTCAATTGGACAGTCCCATTCCCTATGAGGGGGTAAGGTATTTGCTTGTTGTTCAGAGAAAACGTCGGCGAACATCTGATATTCCTTGGGAATGGCAGAAGAAACTAATGGAACTGTCTTTCTCACAGGTCGAATTTTTGGAAGACAGGATTTCTGACAGTCCATACCCCATGACAGAATCTGCATAGCACTCCAATCAATCCTTGGATTATGTTGACGTAACCAGGGTAGACCAAGAACAATTTCTTGAGAGGCCTCTGATATCACCAGGAATTTTAAGGACTCAGAATGAAGTGCCCCAATTCGGACCAATACTGGTTGAGTCTCTTTGGTGACTATCCCGTTAGTTAGAGGGCGTCCGTCTATAGAGGTCAGAGAGATGGCATGGTTGAGAGACAAACAAGGAATCTGAAATTTATCTATGAAACTAGACGTTATGAAATTTCCAACTACTCCCGAGTCAAGTAGAGCAGCAGCAAAGACAGGTTTGGGTTTAGGATCCAAGGCTAGGGTAATCGTGAAATCTTTAATTTTTGGAGACGGGTACATAACTCCTAACTTGATGTCTCCAGGGTCAGTTAGGATTTGGCATTTCCCGGTTTACGGGGGCAGGAGATCAGCAGGTGACCGGACTCTCCACAGTACAGACAGAGGTTCTTTTGCATTCTTCTCTGATGTTCTTCTTTGGAGAGGTGTGTATGATTCACCTGCATAGGCTCCTCTTCAGTAGGAGAAGGAATGGGACGGGTAGAAATGGAGGGGGTAAATGACCTTTGCCGGTCAGTTCTATTTTTTTCAGCCTGACGTTCCCTGAAGCGTAGGTCAACTTTGATACACAACGAAATCATGTCGTTCAGATTAGTAGGAAGCTCTCTAGTGACTAGATCATCCTTTAGTCGGTCTGACAACCCATGCCAGAAGGTCGAGGTGAGGGCTTTCTCATTCCATTTGAGCTCTGATTCTAAAATTTGAAATTGCACGGCATATTGACTGACAGGACGGACCCCTTGTCTCAGTGTCATGATGTTTGATGATGCTGATACAGTACACCCAGGTTCATCGAAAATCCTCCTGAAGGATGACACAAAGCCTGCATAATTATCCAGCAGCGGATCTGAACGCTCCCAGAGTGGGGAAGCCCATTCCAAGGCCTGGCCGGATAACAGAGAGACTATATAAGCCACATTAGTTCTTGCAGTTAGAAAGTTGTCAGGCTGCAGGGTAAAATGTATGTCACACTGATTTAGGAATCCTCAGCAGAGTTTAGGATTGCCGTCAAATTTATTTGGTAAAGGAAGATGTAAGCGGGGAGATGATCTTCCTCCTGTATTCCCAGACGCTGATGCGGATGTAAACGTCAGGGGTAGAAAAGGAAGTTTGCAAACTATCCTGTCGCTTGGACATCTCTTGCAGAAATTGAGCCATCTGATGCTGCATGTTTTCCAGATTTTCTAAACGACCAGAAATGCACCGGAACAAATCCACTCCTGACTCCTGATTCGTGGCCGGCTCCATGGGCCAGTGCAAACTGTTATGTTCTGGGTTGTCTGTGGACCCGGGGTGGAAGCAGGAGCGATCACAGAAGCAGATTTGAAAATAAAACTAGGATTTTTAATAAGTGCTTGAGTAGACATATAATGTGGCAGTAAATAAAAGTCCAGGAATATATAAATGTGCACAAGAGTTCTGTGGTGGGAGAAAAAGGGTTAATGTCCAAGTAGAAACAATTAGAGCTGTCCAGGTGTGCAGGTAGTGAAACTGAAAATAATCAAACCAGGTATGCAGGTAGTGAACTGAAAATAATCAAGCCAGGTATGCAGGTAGTGAACTGAAGCACAGGATGTCAGCAGGCTCAGGCACTCAGGTAGGGGCAAGGGTGATGGAGGAAGCGGGGTAGTCCAGTGGGAGTTAGGAGCTGACAGGCAGACTGGCAGACAGTGAATTCACAGGAACAGGATAAGCACAGAGATCTCCCTCTCAGCTAGGCTGAGATACACGTTGCACTGGCAAAGAAGGAAGGCACTGACCCTTCCTAAATACCCCATGCCGTGCTGTTACTGGCCGGAGGGAACATGTTACTCACCAGGATTGGCCAGCCGCATCACATGGCCAGAAGGCAAGATGGCAGCGCCCATGCCAAACGGAATGGAGACGCCGCCAGGCCTTACCAGCGCAGAGTGACAACAGGCCCGCACAACAACGCGCGCAGCCAAAGCCCCCCACCTGACACCTGCTCCGCCACCAAACATCCCGCGCCATAATGACCTCACAGGTAACACTCGCCTAGCGCCATGCTGAAATACTCTGGCCGTGACAGTGCCGGACCGCAAAAAAACTTTTGTATATATATATATAAAATAATTTTTTATATATATATATATATACACGCAGCACAAAATTTATTCTATAGACAGTATTTAGGGAAGAATAAATATAAAATAATGCCAGGATCACATTTTCAAATCCATATTACAACCCTTTTCTTTCATCCTCTAACTTCCCTGACTACAGAAGCTTGTAATGTATAGACAATCAATTATCTGGGCTGTTAAAAGCCCAGTGATGAATACAATGCAAAATGCAGCAGATCAAATTAATAAAGAAGACACATTGGGCAATATGCCTATCTTCCTTGTCATTGAGCCAAGCTCTTCAAAGTCTGGAATATAGCCAAATGTTTTATCATGGAAATATAAATAAATGAACAATTTTGACTTCTCAGGTTAAAATAACTGTGCACAGTACATTGAAATTGTGATCCCCTAGGCTCACACAGTGGGTGATGCCGTAACTGCCAGGACCGAAATCTTAATGTGGTTTTAAATGCTGCCTAAAGGAATGGAGGTTCTTTATGAGTCATTGGATGATTGCCTTCCCGATGTAACAGCTTGCTACATCCTTTACTATTTCACAGAATCACATTTTACTTTTTAATGACTGTGGAAAACAATCTTTTGTCAACTGATGTGACCTGACTTGATTTTAATCCCTGTGTACTGTCTAGATCCAGAGAAAAGCAATCTGTCTATAGTAGAAATAAAGTGCATAGCTGAGACAAGTTTTCTACAGCAGCTACTGTAGGGTAACCTGTTTAGCATGGCCCATTTACAAGAGTGAAAACCATGCACAGGGCTAGTGTTAAATATATTACGTGAAATATGCTGCTATTGAAATTTCAAGAATATGTCCAATAATGTATATTAATTTGAATATTTTTGGAAAATATTACTGTATTTTCAACATATTAAAATTAGAACCAGCAGTTTTTTCTACTTATATTATAAAAATCAGTTTCCGCCTGTTGTGTTTTTTAATTTGACTCTTTATTATTTTTATATTGATTATATGTTCATTCTTATGCACAACCTGTAGTGCAATCATTGGCCCTCATTCAGAGCCGTACGCTCTGAGCAGAGCGCACGCTCTGCATGAGGGCCGGGCTCCATTTTCATGGAGCGTCCTCCTGGACGCTCGTATAGCTGTGGGTCACCACCCACAGGCTATACGAGCGTGCATTTTGATGGCCGCGATGGTCGTGACCATCGCGACCATCGAAATTGCGAGCCGGAGCCTGCGGTTGAGGTTTTCAACCGCAAGCTCCGGAGTGATTTTGGCTCTAACAGAGCCAAAATCACTCCCACTGACATCACTAGTGATGTCAGTGGGCCGGCTTCTGACGGGAGGCGTTCCCGTGGGAACGCCCCCGTCAGGGAGGCACGCCCCCGGCACGCCCACCAAAGGGGGCGTGCTGTCAATCAACTCCGTCGTGCGCATGCTCAGTGCAGACCATCGACCCACTTGCGAGCGGACAGCCGCTCGCGAGTGGGTCTGAATCAGGCCCATTGTCCTTTATTACTCCTTACTGATAAAGCAGTGGAAAAATGTATTTCTTTCTAAATATGGAAATTAATCCTTCACAAGTATTGGTGGCCTGGACAGTGAAGTCAAAGCTAAACAATCAAATACTATTATTGTATTTGGATACATTTTTCTCACATGTTGCATTAAGACTTTTAGCACTGTCTACCTGACCATTGTGCAATGAATATATTAATCTGCGCTCTCATTATTCTCTAGAGTGTACTAGTTTGTTCTTCAGCTCTCATTGTTCCCGAATAACACCTTGTACTTGTAGTGCCAAAGCTAGAATTAGCTAAATTAGGTGGATGACTAGAGCACATTTAGGAAAAAGCTCTCAATTAGTGGTATAATATCACCCATGTAGTGTAGTTATTGTCCCTGAGGATTTAGACCAAACTGTTTCATTGAATGCCAATGGTGAAGACGTGGGTTGTTGTTTAATGATTGACATTTATTTAAACATGCTAAAAGCATACAGGGGGAGTGACAGAGGATGTTCATGAATTATGTGGTAGCTTTTGCAGGAATTAATTACAGAGTAGGAGGTGGAAGTGAATTATAGGGTAAAGGTGAGTAGGGGATTACAGGGTGTTTAATAGGTCTGATGAATTACTGGTAGGCAGTGCCATAATAGGGCAATAATGCACCCTCAGCACATGTGACATCATGACCAGCAAACTAAGGGCCTCATTCAGAGCCGCTCGTAAGCGGCCGCTCGTTCATTCCGAGCGATGTTTGCCCAACTGCGCATGCGTACGGATCGTAATACGCATGCGAGAACCAGTCAGTGCGGCCGAAAATCGTTTGTTCGCTAAATAGCGAATGCCTGCTATTTTGAGTGACAGGAGGAGGCGTATGTGGGTGGTAACAGGGGAAGGTGCTTGAAAACGGGGAGTGGAGATCCGAACACAGGCGTGCTTAAAGGTCAAAACGGGCGTTTTATGGGTGTGCATAATTAATACAGCAGCGTCATTGACCATGTCACTGGGTTATTTTATAGTCAGAACTGCTCGCAAGATTGCGGTAGGAAAAACCAACCACAAGAATAGCGAGCAGTTCATACGCTGGTCGATGTACTCTATTAATCTAATAAATAGCAGACATGACGTAGGATGCGAGCGGCCAGGGGGCATAGTTTTCCAAAAAACGACCGCATGTTTGGTTCGCTCATTCAGACCTAGAGGCATGAACAGACCGCAAAGAGCGAACGCTTCATTTGAATAGCCACCCCTTTTTTCTGAACGACCGAGCGCAAATAGCGTCTGGCTCTGAATCAGGCCCTAAGAGCCAGGACATGCCAGACTGCTCTCAGGGTTGCAGGGTGCCATTCCAAGCACCCTGCAGGTCAAATACAGATGCCACTGAGGCAGTGTCAGTGCAACCACCTTAACCTTGGGTCTGGGCAGACGCACCAGTGCAAACCCTTAGTTATATTCCTGCTTGTGGCAGTGATGAAACGGAAGATTAATTATAATGTAGTATGTTAAGGGGGCAGTGAATTACAGAGTGTGAGTCATGGTGGATTTAATTTTGGATTTAATTATGAAATTTTCTCTTTACCCCTTTATAGCTTTTCTTTCTTTGACTTCAGCATTGGTTTGATTTTTCTTTGTTATTCCCTTTCTGCCAGACTATTAACTGTGATGCATACATCCCCTCTTTATGTTACCTTGTAGACTTTTGGGTCTATTTACTAAGCCTTAGATAGAGATAAAGTACCAGCCAATCAGCTCCTCCTAACTGCCATGTCACAGGCTGTGTTTGAAAAATGACAATTAGAAGCTGGTTGGCTGGTACTTTATCTCCGTCCACTTTATCTCCATCCAAGGCTTAGTAAATAGACCCCTAACTATCAAGGCATTTCCCCCTTGTTGGTATGGAGCACTTCTGCACTGCCTCCATCCATAATGCATCCAGGTAACTGAGCCAGTGGTCTCTAGGACCTGCCAGAACGGAGCAGGAGTCCTGACCTCTTACATGCACTACAACGCATGTGCGCCTTGTTGGCACATCTTTCCTCTTTAGCATTCAATGTTAATGGATGTGTCCTCCGAGTCTCCGGTTACTACAGAGCCCGCAGAGTACCACAATTACAGTATACCGCAACTGCTATAATAGACGGGCGTAGTGCCACTAACCTCCAGTATCTTTGTCATCATACAGCAAGGCACACTACAACGCCCATAAATACCCTCACGCTCCAGGACGCTCTATACATTACTATAACTATATATCCCTGTGTCTTTGTGCTATATGCTGTTTCTACCTAGTTAAATAAACCTAAGACTTGGTGAAGCTATACCACATGTGGACTATCTGCCCCAGCACCAACATATAGTGCAAATGCTTAACACCATTGTACCCTTGGCCAAGTGCATTGTATTACAACTGTACAAATATAATAACAGCTAGTGTTCTGAACCCAGACAGGTCTTCTGCTGTGACACATTGCTAATAGGCTACCAGTGCAGTCCAGCAGCCATAAGTTAATAGGTTGTGGACTCCAGCTGTGCAATACTCTGCTAATACCTCTGACTCCAGCTGACAATGTCTTAATGTGCCTTGCTCTGTAAGGATCAGCTAACTTCCTGATTAGTGCCTGTATCTATACTGTATATGCATATTACTACATAAATATGTGAAGTCTAAACAATTGAATTATTTACTTAGGAATATGACATGTGCAATAGGAATTAGGGGGCAGGGGCTGACAATTTGCCTAGTGTAAAATTTTAATCAGTTCTTCCCTAATTCTGTATGGACTTCTTTGCAGGGCACCCATAAATATTTATGGCTGGTTCTGTGTCACTTAGCTCTACACAGGATTACAGGCTCCACTACAATTTGGATTATTGTGTTATTGATTAGATGGTAAGATCGTGCTACTATAGCATGTAGTCAACCAAGTGACAAAACATGCGTGCAGTCTGCCAACTTCCAATTGATCTAAGTGATGTGCATTCTATTGGACGTGGTCTACATTTACAATGTTGTTGAAAGATTTTTACAGAAGTGTAATTTGGCCTGTGAGCTTTTGGTCTAAAAAATCATTGCTGCTATTTTTAAGTGCAACGGTGAATTCCCTGCATATAATAATCTAAATGCCATAGGTTCTTGCTATACTACTGTCAGCCAGCAAGAAAATGATGTGGATACTATTACAGAAGCACATTCTGAAGAATATGTGTTGAATTGGGAAACAAATCTTTCAGTCACACCATGATAATTTGTGCAGGAAAGTTCTAAGAAAAGATGAAATTTACTTATTTGTGGCATTTTCAATGATACAATGGATATATTGAAAAAAGTTGTTTCGTTACTAAAACAATTAAATTGTTTTGCACATTATAGCAGATATGTTTCACGCTATTAGTAGAAATGATCCAGATAGAGTTATTCCAGGTACGCTATTAGTAGAATCAAAACATTCCAAATAGAAAGGTTCCAGGTATACTGCATGCTACAGAAGAAACATTGCAGTGGTCTGTGGACCTCATTCAGAGGCGCTCGCAAAATGTGAGCGCTCGCTCTGAATGAGGGCGGCCGCATCTATTTTCCGACCCGGCCTCCTGGCCGCTCGCTAGGCTGTGGGTGACCACCCACAGCTTTAGTGAGCGGCCAGGTTGATGGCCAAGACCATTGCGACCATCGGGGCTTGCGACGAGACCCTTGTGGTAGGGTCTCATCTACCGCAAGCCCCAGTGAACTTTCGGCTCTATTAGAGCCAGAAGCTCACAACTGACATCACGAGTGATGTCAGTGGGGCCGCCCCCAAATGGCAGGGGTTCCGTTGGGAACGCCTCCATTTGTGTAGCCACCCCCCTCCGCCCCGCCTACAAAACCGGGGCAAGCTATCGATCACCTCTCAGCAGGGCTGTCGTAACAGCAGTGTGGGCCCTGGGCAAAGCAATGCAATGGGGCCCTTACCCACCCATTTACGGGAAAATTTTTTTAAATATTCAATAACATTAAACCTTTAGATTTAGTAGTACTTTCAACAAAATCAGTTTAAATATAATATGGCTGACCCTGGTGCTCACTATGTATATTGTGTCTGGATAATTGATAGGCTGCAGCTGCCCAAAAAAGAAAAGTTGTGCAATCTTTCCAAAATGACTTATATATATAAAACATTGGCGCTGGAGTGCTGGTGGTTGCTCCTGGTAACCAGAGGAGTGGAGTTGGAACTGAGAAGCCGTCCTTTGCAGTCAAATCACATACCTGCAACTTTTTTGTCCCCACAAGTAAATAAATATCCCATAGCAGCACTGGAGATATCAAGTTAATGGGACGCCGAAGGGGCTTAATAATAAATATGCCCCTTATTGTCAATCAGCCCTATGCCATTTAGTACATGGATGTGATTGGCTAGGAACAGCTTAAACTAGGGGCATCTTAAGAGAGGAGGGGGCCCGTGTGCACTCCCCGTGCGGGTCCCACTCCTCTCTCCCTAGTGACCGGCAGCCGACTGACGCAGCTGGCCACCCACCAGGGCATTAGTAGACTCCGGGCACACTCCCGTGTGCACTCCCCGTGCGGGGCCCCCTCCTATCTCCCCAATGACCGGCAGCCGACTGACGCAGCTGGCCAGCCACCGACAGCCATTTCCGGCTTTCTGTGCATGCACAGTAGACTCTGGGCACTAGAGAGTGCCCGGAGTCTACTGCGCATGCGCAGAACACCGTAAAAATGGCCATGGCGGCCATTTTCCTGTGTACTGAGCAGTGCTGACACCCGACGCGGGACCACGGACAGGTAGGTTTTAACTAATATGGGTGCAGAGTGTGCGGTGCGGGGCCCCCCCTGGACCCGGGGGCCCGTGTGGACACAGTGCACCCATTATAAATACGCCACTGGCTTAAACCAATGTGGGTTTAGTCTCTGTATGAATAAAGTAGATTCTATCAATATACTTCATTTGCATGAGGATTAGCATCTCCTAACCAAACAGAATAATTTTTTTTCTGCTCTTACCAATCAGAGTAAAGCCACTCTCTTTGGTTAGTTATTGAGAAGCCGTGAGGCTTGTCATTTGTGAACGGTGTCCTGGCGGAGTAGTAATCATTGGCAATAGGTTTTTTATTTTTTTAACACTGGATTATCAAGGTGGAATAAATAATAGGAGCCCCCATGATTTAGTTGAGCAGCAAAGTGGTGATTAAAGCTGTATACATTTTAATAAAGTGTTTTGATCATTGGATGAGTTTACTTAACAATATTTTCTCCTGCAAGCACATTTCAACAATTTCTGTCCCCAACACCTACCAGCCTGGACCTAGTGTTTCAGCATGGGGATGTGTATCCTAGGAAAGGGCCCTACTCCTGTAGTGAATTCAGTCACATGTTGAACAGGCTAGAGCTGTTTGACATTATGGGCCTGATCAGAGATTGAGGCATTAGCACCCGCAGCTACGTCCATTGGCCATCTTCCCTCTGCTACTTTATGCAAATGCAACTACACCAGTCCTATGACAGGTGCAGTTTCTCTGAGTATGGCCTCCTATGTAAGCGGTTGAGCATCTGTGCATACGAGTGCTTTCACCAACACACCAGTAACACCCCTATAACACGCCCATAAGATGGACCATGTCCATATATGCACTTAGACTCCTTCCTGTCACTGCCCAGGAATGCCTGCTGCAATTTCAAAACACTTTTCCATGTGTGCACCTGAGATTGCAACAGCAACTCTGTATGGACACAATCAGGACACATGCAGTGTGACTTAGATGCATGAGCAGTAGAGAAAAATTGGTACACTACATCCAACATCATCACTGCATGCAACTCCGTATCAGGCCCTATGACTGGGAGACCCCCAGCCTGTCCAGGGCCTATTTCTGTATCTTCATGTGTCATGCCTAGGGGGCAGGGCTGCGGACTATGGAAAGCAGAGCACTGCCCGGAGCAGCTCTAGAGACTTCTTGCTGCCCGCAGAGAGCGTCCTTTGGATGCTCCGGTCATCTCTACAGTAGTACTACTAGCTACAGGGTGTCATACCAGGCTGTGGGGCAGGGCCCTGGCACAGGTAACACACCACTAGTTACAGCCCTATTGAGTCATACTTATCACAGTACTACATACACATGAATTTGCTTTTTGCGTATTTAACATCTGCTTTTTTATGTAAAGTGAGTTCAACTCTACTTGAGGCCAAAAATATGTTGTTTTAGCAGGTTGCTATACTGTATATGGCATATGGCATAGTTTACCCAAAGTTACAAATTATAATATTGAAAGTCACTGATTTAGCTTTCAGCACATCAGCCTTATTCTAACATCACCCATCATTTGACCAAATGAGACAATTAGCTGTGCATTTAAAAAATGTTAGACACAAAGTCATTCATTGTGACCTGCGATGATTAATGATACAATTGTTGATATTTTCTTTTCTGGTGACACTTTTTATCATTTTGTGGCCCCATACAATCTCAAGTTGGCAGACTAGGATGTAGTAGTGACCAGCGGAGGCTCCAGAGGTGGGCTGCAGCGCAGTCCAAAATTCAATTAGGGGAACCACTCCAACTGCCAGTGAGTCCCGGTCGATGATGTTTGGCAATGTTTGGGGTGACAGTTGGTGTGGCTCCCCTATTTGAATTTTGGCCACGCTGCAGCCCCACCTCTGGAGCCGCCACTGGTAGTGACTATTTTAGAAATGGAACACTTTAATATTTTAAGGTAGATATTGGGGGCTTATTTTATATACTTCACATTGACCATAAATGAAACAATATGGAGTTAAATAGATAAACAAAAGCCTGGCCCACCATATCTGTACATGTCTGGCTAGTTTAAGAGTGAGATCATGATATGTTTGTCAGTGGAGGATGCGTTTTGGAATGAACTTGTCTTGTTTCACTGTGGCATATTTTGGTAAATGCACAATTGTACAATAGCTACAGTACCTACGCATCCTGTACTTATTATTTATTTATTACCAGTTATTTATATAGCGCACACATTTTCCGCAGCGCTTTACAGAGAATATTCAGGATTCACATCTGTCCTTGCCACAGTGGAGTTTACAATCCCACATGCATACACACATACACACTAGGGGTGATTTTGTGAGGAGCCAATTAACCTACCAGTATATTTTTGGAGTGTGAGAGGAAACCCACGCAAGCACAGAGAGAATATACAAACTCCACACTGTTAGGGCTGTGGTGGGTATCGAACCAACGACCTCAGTGCTGTGAGGTAGTAATGCTAACCATTACACCATCTGTGCTGCCCTACTTATCATCTCATCATGGTTTCTTACTCCAGATTTGCCTTCCACATGTTTCTATGGTATGGTTACTTTTAACAAAGTATATTTTTTTGTTGGAGCAACCATATGATACTATTGTATACTTTACAAGCCATGTCTTCAAATATAATACATTTTAATGCACTAAGTTTATGAAATGCTTTAACTTTTTCAGTTTTTGAATATATTAAATATAATAGGTTCTTTTATGTGAAGTTTCTCACTGCAAATAGACTAAAGCTAGAGTAACTTAAAAGTAGAATTTCAAACTGAACCTATTATTTCCTGAAATCATAGCGATGAGGTTTTTTCTTCATATATTAATGAAAACAGGGGACAAAAAAAGAAGTAAAAAAGCTTTTTTGCTACACCTCTGATTCTAAGCGATATCTTTCTGGAATTTTAGGGGTTTGTGAATAATCATTTTGCAAAAGTATGATATTAATTTGAAAGGCATACTTATTTGGTTATAAATACATGATTATATATTTAACATTTTAATTTCTGTTCCAGATATCTTATTTCATAAATATTAATTTTCCTGTTAAAATCCTCCTGCTTTTACATTTTTGTTAAATGCTCAGATGGGATTAAATAATGTATTGGACAGATAAGTAGAAACTGATTTTAAAGTATTAATCATCTATTGAAATTATAAATAAACACACCTGCAAGGATAAAAGTCACACAGAATTACTGCATGTACTATATATATATATATATATATATATATATATATATATATATATATATATATATATATAGCTAGATTCTAGCTAATAACATTTCTGAAAATGTCACAAAAATTTTCAATTTTTTTATTATCAGATTATGTAAATTCAGTATATTTTTATTAACAAATTAGCAGTTTTGTTACTACATTTATACAGAATTAGGGTTAAACAGCTATTATTAACATAATTTGATCATTTAAAAAATTTAATTTATACAGTTAAAAAAAACCTTTACAGTGATATGCCAAAAAGTTTTTTTTTAACTATATAACAAATAGTTTTGTTCCAGCAGCATGGGGTGATCCTGGGGATCACCCAGGACTGCTGGCTGGGAGGGATGGTAATGGTAGGTGGGGCTGTTGCAGTGCAGTTATCAGCCCAGGCTGGTGGTTGATCCTACAGGATCGCCCATTGCAGATGTCCACCAGAAGGTGAGTGTAACAGAGGGAGAAGGGAAGCCACAGCTTCCCTGATCTACCTGAGCTTGGGTTGTAGGAAGACTGTCTTCCTGCAGCCATGGGTGGTTGATCCTTTTAGGATTGGTCCCCTTCTGAAGCCTGTCTGGGAGGTGGGCGTTGAGAGGGGTTGCCACAGCAACCGAGGGGGTGGTCGGGCAGGCTGAGCTCCTTAGCCTGAGAGTGTAGTGTTTGGCTGTGATATCATAGCTAAGTACCACACTTCCCAACATAACAATGACAGGGAGGTGCCGCAGCCAGGGGTGGAATACAAAGTGGCCCTTGAAAAAACGTTAAAGTGGCCCTATGTGCACACGCCTTCGGTGTGCACTTAAAAAGCGGGTGTGGCCTTGTGGCAGGGGGGGTGGCCTAATGTGAAATGCCAAGCCCATAAGCCACTCCCCCCATTTTCGTCATGCAGGGGGCATGCCCAACGCTCCAGGAGCTGATTGCCATGCAAACCATCCCTATCTAGTGAATAAGAACAGCTAGCATGTGAATGAGTGTTTTCTTACCTATATGATTTCTCTGCAACAAGCTAGAAGATATCGATCCTCCCTGGACAGGCAGTGTCTTGAGTCGGTATTCACTAATCATGCAGGAGATCACATGGTCTGGAAGACGCCTGTTTGAGTTGTAATAAAACCAATGTCATCAACATGCAACAGAGGATCGACCAGATAGTAACAGAAGTTTTGGGGCAGGACAAAATGTGATTAGGATAGAGGTGACAGGATAGTGGGGATAGCACAGTGGTAACAAGACCAGGACAGAGGTGACAGGGCCAGGAAAGAGGGGACACAGGTGACAGGGCCAAGACAGAACAGAGGGGACAGAAGAGAGGAGTGACAGTGCAGATGTGACAGAGCAGGACAGAGGTGGCAGGACATAGGGCAGGATAGGACAGAAGAGACAAAACCGGGACAGAGGTGACAGGACCAGGACAGAAGTGACAGGGCAGGACAGAGGTGGCAGGACATAGGGCAGGGTAGGACAGAGGAGTCAAAACCAGGACAGAGGTGACAGGGCCAGGGAAGAGGGGACACAGGTGACAGGGCCAAGACAGAACAAAGGGGACAGAAGAGAGGGGTGACAGACAGTGCAGAAGTGACAGGGCTGGGCTGCCGTAAGGGAATGGGTATGTAATGCCGGCTGTTGGGATACCTCCTGTCAGAATACCGACAGCGGCATCCCGATGGTTGGTATCCCGACAGAGGTTCGGTAAGTATACTTACCCTCCCCCCCCTAACCCTCCCTTCTTGTAGCCTAACCCTAACCCTCCCCACCCCACACCCTAGCCCTTCCAATTAGTGCCTAAACCTAACCCCCCCTTAGTGACAGACAGTGCAGAAGTGACAGGGCTGGGCTGCCGTAAGGGAATGGGTATGTAATGCCGGCTGTCGGGATACCTCCTGTCAGAATACCGACAGCGGCATCCCGATGGTTGGTATCCTGACAGAGGTTCGGTAAGTATACTTACCCCCCCCCTAACCCTCCCTTCTTGTAGCCTAACCCTCCCCACCCCACATCCTAACCCTTCCAATTAGTGCCTAAACCTAACCCCCCTTAGTGCCTAACGCCCCCAGTGGTGCCTAACCCTAACCCCCCAAAACCTAACCTTCACCCCACTACACTCCCTAAACCTAACTTTTCCTCCCCGCTGCGAATGCTAAGGGTGTCCCGGACTTAGATCATTCGGGCTTGCATCCTTCGGAGTTCTGGCGTCTTGATTAAGATAGGTGTCCCTTGTCAGGATTTGGATGTCGGTATTGAGACCGGCGGCATCACAGCCGTTGCTCTCATAACTACATCCCACTGTAAGATTAGCTTCCAGCAGCCATCTGCAGGCTTTTCTGACATGGTTACATCAGCTGTGACTGTGTCAGGTAATGCCCAGCCTGGCATGGTGGCATTTTATTTGACTACGCCATGCAAGTGGTTAAACAGTTAAAAATATATATCTATACACTCAGCAGGATAACAAAAGTACATACAAATAAAAAAAGATAATTCTGCCATGATACAGGAATGACTGACTAAATCCTTATGTCTATGGTGGTGTCGCAATTCCGGACACCTATAATGGTCTTACTGCCTATACGACTATTTGTCCATACTCTGTAATCTTTTTACACCTATGTGATTGTACCACCACCAGCCCTATGGCTGCAAGAGCCATCATCACTAGTGCGGGCACTTTCACCTACCCCATGCTTTGTGCAGGAGATACAAAAATGGTATGCCCAATACATTTGCACAACTCTGAATAGCTTGTAACTCTGGCTACATGCCCAGTACATGCCCACAAGACCCTTGTCTTACATGAAACCTATTGCTGCCCACTTACCAGGTAACATACAGGATATAATAGAAAAAAAGTGGAGCGCTAATATATTTCAACAGAGATTAACAGTGAATTACTGGCAGCTGACACAAGGGGATAACTGCCTGAAGTTCCCCAAAACAGACCAAACGAGAAAACACTTGTGTCTGCGCCTGGAATCACTTTACCATTAAAACAAACCAAAAATACATCATAAAACATATATTTATTACAATAACAATAAACCTGATAGAACTGCAGTTCCACAAGACATAAAAATTAATATAACAATAATGCAATAATGGGATAAAAAACTTTCACACATTAATGAGGATGTGAAACAGGGTGTAGTCCCAAAAATCTGGAGAATATAATCACTAATGGAAACAACGGGTTCCCTTAATTAGTAACAGAGGGCCTGATTCAGAGCCGGACGCTATTTGCGGACGGACGTTCCAAAAAAGGGGCCGGCTATTTAAATTGAGCGCTCGCTCATTGCGGTTTGTTGACGCCTCTATGTCTGAGCGAGCGAATGAAAAATGCGCTTGCTATTTTGTAAAGACGCCCCTTTGCCGTTCGCATCACACGTCATCCCCGGTATTTATTTGATTAATCGGGTACATCGAAAGGCATCTGAACTGCTCGCAGTGCTTGTGGTAGGTTTTTCCTACCGCTATCACTGCGAGCAGTTCAGGCTAAAAGACAACCAAGTGACGTAGTCGATGACGCTCCTTTACTAATTATGCATTCCCATTAAACGCCCTTTTTACCGTTAGGCACGCCTGTTTTCGGATCTCCACTCCCCCGTTTTCAAGCACCTTCCTCTGTTACCACCCACAAATGGTACATTCTGTCAATCAAATTAGCAGCCCCTCGCTGTTTTGCGAATGCACGATTTCTGACCGCAATAACTGGTTTGCGCATGTGCATTATGACCCATACGCATGCGCAGTTGTGCGAACATCGCTCATAGCGAACGAGCGGCCGCTTACGAGCGGCTCTGAATCTGGCCCAGAGTTCCATAAGAGAACTGTGGCTTAATAGGATGATTCAATAAATGTAGCAAGTAACTCTTGCTCTTAGCGGAAATATCCGTGTCTCCTCTAATGTAAGCGGCCACTCACCACTGATGTAATTAAATCCCGAGCAAGCCAGGAATGAAAGAAAACAATAAGGATCATCAATTGGAGCCCAGCCAGCAAGACATTCCACAGGAACACAATCGGCAGCGATGATCAGCCTGACCAATGTCAGAGTCTCCGGACATGAAAAGTGCCATTGCAAACCTTGGGCTGGGAGGTTGGTGCTTCAACCTCCTTGGTTGGGAGTGTCACTTCCCCCTTAGCCATTGTGCACATCCACTGTTTCTACCTTAGCAAACAAGATGTGAGGGCAGCATGCTCTGCTCCTTAGCCTGAGAGTGTAGTGTTTGGCTGTGATATCATAGCTAAGTACCACACTTCCCAACATAACAATGACAGGGAGGTGCCGCAGCCAGGGGTGGATTGGGAATACAAAGTGGCCTTTGAAAAACCGTTAAAGTGGCCCTATGTGCACACGCCTTCGGCGTGCACTTAAAAAGAGGGTGTGGCCTTGTGGCAGGGGGGGTGGCCTAATGTGAAATGCCATGCCCGCAAGCCACTCCCCCCATTTTCATCATGCAGGGGGCATGCCCACCGCTCCAGGAGCTGATTGCCATGCAAACAGTCCCTATCTAGTGAATAAGCACAGCAAGCATGTGAATGAGTGTTTTCTTACCTATATGATTTCTCTGCAACAAGCTAGCAGATATCGATCCTCCCTGGACAGGAAGTGTCTTGAGTCGGTATTCACTAATCATGCAGGAGATCACATGGTCTGGAAGACGCCTGTTTGAGTTGTAATAAAACCAATGTCATCAACAAGCAACAGAGGATCGACCAGATAGTAACAGAAGTTTTGGGGCAGGACAAAATGTGACTAGGATAGAGGTGACAGGATAGTGAGGATAGCACAGTGGTAACAAGACCAGGACAGAGGTGACAGGGCCAGGAAAGAGGGGACACAGGTGACAGGGCCAAGACAGAACAGAGGGGACAGAAGAAAGGAGTGACAGTGCAGATGTGACAGAGCAGGACAGAGGTGGCAGGACATAGGGCAGGATAGGACAGAGGAGACAAAACCGGGACAGAGGTGACAGGACCAGGACAGAAGTGACAGGGCAGGACAGAGGTGGCAGGACACAGGGCAGGGTAGGACAGAGGAGACAAAACCAGGACAGAGGTGACAGGGCCAGGAAAGAGGGGACACAGGTGACAGGGCCAAGACAGAACAAAGGGGACAGAAGAGAGGGGTGACAGACAGTGCAGAAGTGACAGGGTAGAACAGAGGTGGCAGGACATAGGGCAGGATAGGACAGAGGAGACAAAACTGGGACAGAGGTGACAGGCCCAGGAAAGAGGGGACACAGGTGACAGGGCCAAGACAGAACAAAGGGGACAGAAGAGAGGGGTGACAGACAGTGCAGAAGTGACAGGGTAGAACAGAGGTGGCAGGACATAGGGCAGGATAGGACAGAGGAGACAAAACTGGGACAGAGGTGACAGGACCAGGACAGAAGTGACAGGGCAGGACAGAGTTGGCAGGACATAGGACAGGGTAGGACAGAGGAGACAAAACCAGGACAGAGGTGACAGGGACAGGACAGAACTACCCCCTTATTGGGATCACTTGGAATCCCCTCCCTCTGCACACTTGGCACCGCCCTCACTTCATTTACTGGGCACTTAAAAACACCCTCCCCCTTCACAGTGGCCACACTTACCAACCCCCCCTTTTCCTGGACACACTTAGCACCCCTCCCCCTTGCAAGGCAGACATAGAGTCCCCTTTCGCCACTTCTACCAGATGCACTAACAGGTGCTGACCGCATCTCTTCTGGGGTCCCACACTCACCATCACCGACGACACCCAAGTCCCGCCGATGTCTGTGGCCCCTGGCTTGGCCCAGTGCCAAACGCCAAGGCTCAAAGCCCATTCTGTTGCTTCCAGGAGTGCTCAGGTGGAACGCAGCATGGCAGCGGGAAGAAGAGTAGAGGGGAGGAGACCCAGCTAGGACAGGGAACAGCAAGGGGTGAGATTGTGAAGAGTCACTTCTTCTTCTCTGCTGCAGGCTGCCGCTCATACAGTGTAACAGGCGGCAGCAGGCAGCAGCGACAACTGGCTCAGCAGCAGCTGCAAGGAGAGAGCCTTTCCAGCCTGGTGCCTCCCTGCAGTGCTGACTAAACGGGTTGCGCAGGCCCTGGCAGGCTGCTTGGCGGGCAAATAACTTACCCCAGCTGCCCCTACCATCGTCCACGGACCACTCTTCCCCCAAGGTCACGTGCTGGTGTGTGGCACCGGGTCTGACGTAGGTCTCTATTGCAATGCCTCTTCTCACGATAGAGGTGGGCTGCAAAGCGCTGACAACCGGCCCGGCATGCTAAAATAAGAAAAAACAGACAGGTGACGTGATTTGGGGGGCGGGGCCACAGTTGACAAGCGGCCCTGAGGACCAATCGGCCCACCGGGATTTTCCCCGCTGAAGGTAAGGACCAATCTGCCCCTGGCAGCAGCACATGTAAGAGGATGTTGGCTACTTCTCCTTCTTGTTAGTAGCTGGTGTTCCATGTGGGCAGCTGTAGTTGTGGTTGCATTAAAAACATTAGGTCTCTCATGTAGTTTTATATGCTTCCTAACCATTGGCATCCTAAGAAAGTATTTAGGTTCGCCTAATGGTATGCTGTCCCTGGACATGACCTACTGTGTTTTTGAGAAAATTGTTGCTGTTAGAGGTAGTTGTATCTCATTAAATTCCATATGTATATCAAATGTATTTCATTCAAAAACTTAGTTAATAGGAAATCTATATCTGGCTATGTCATTTCTGTTGGGTCCTCTTAAAATAATAGTTTCTGTTCTGTGGCAGAATGCTGCCAAAAGTCACATCTACTTTAACAAAAAGGAGAATTAGTATGTGTTTTATTCTTGCTGTCAAATCCAATATGAAATCTCCACCTTAGACATGCAATAGAACACTTCTGTTTTCATGACATTTTGCCAAAAAGTTTGTGTCATTAGTGTCAGCATGGAACAATCCACCTTGCGTTATTAAGGGATGAGTCAGTCTGTATTTTCCTCAGCTGTCATCTTATAACATTCCTATCATGTCATAGGATAGAGCTGATGCATGAGAAGAGAGCTTCTGTCACTTAGAGTGACCCCATCCCCAGGAACTGCTCTGTCTGTTGAATTAGCAGATTCTTACCAATAAATGTCTGCTGAGCACAGCATGAGGGTCAGGAAACAGATGGGTTTTGTACCGTTTCTATTATTATTTTTCTTCTAAGGTGCTGACAGATTATGTAACAGTTTTATGTAGCAAGTCTGATGAAGAAGTGTAAGCATGCCTTTGTATTGAAAGCAAATATTCTTTTAACCACTAACTGGTTAAAAAAATGTTCATCACTTGTAAGATTGCCATTTCTATATATTTCCAAATCTAGTAGTAGAGATGTGTGAGTCTTAACTGACAACAACCGAATTTAGGGGTTCAGAGTCAAGCCAAGTCTGAGTTCGGAATCACTTTAGGGTACCGAGTCGAACCGAGTCCAGGTTCGGATCTACCTGCCATTCCTAATTGAGATTTAAAAATTGCACTCTGGATACTGATTTAAAAAAAATTCAGATCCAAAACCAAAACCCGTGAAGGTTGTTTTGCAAAACCAAAACATGGAGATTGATTCGGATCCAAAACCAAAACACAGGTGTCGGCACACATCTCTACTATAGTAAAATGTCCCCCTGCCAATTTGATAAGTGATCTCCTGGATAGTAATGAATTGAAACAATTACACAGGCCTGTAAAATATGATTCACTGAAAATTCTCTAGCTGATTCCAAAGGTATTTGGTGCGCTGATTTCATAAATAACTTTTGCTCTGAGACGTACTGTAAGGATTTTACACAAAATAGATGGGAAGATATGGGGAAATAGCTTATTCACATGTATTCTGCTGAAATTTTAATTTTATTACCAAAAGTTTAAAAATATTCTGATGTACAAAAAAATGTAACAAAGAACCATTTTGTAATGTTATTTATATTTAGAAATCTTTATGCTGCCTTTTATCATCACTACAAAGCTTTGTTTGGTACTCTGTCTTCTATACACTGTTTGCAGGTCTTCTTTGTGCAACATTCAAGTATAGTCTCCCATCTTCCCTAGTATCATCATTCCCTCACCTTTATATCTTGGTGGAATCTTCCCCCTTCTTTCTTCACTAATGGCTCCACGGTTTTCAGGAAGTTATTGTTCAGAAAGTGCACTTTCAAGCTCATTGAACAATGTAATACTTCTATTTTTCTAGCATGTTTTCCACTTGTACAGATGTGTCCTCATACATTGTGGCTGCAGTCGCACCAAACTGCCGTGTTGGGCATCTTTTTCACTTAAAACGTGCATCTTATTCACACTAATAAAACAATTGAAAGCATCAAATCTACTTAGCTAGACTGCACTGATCAATTAGATGTGCTACATTTGTACATCTGTGTGCAAATTAGTCTGTGCAAATAAGGTACAAAGTTTAAAAAAAAGTCACAACACTACACGGCTCAGTACTGCTCAGTCATCATATGGTGTATTGAAGCTTGGCGTATGAGGACACATCTGTAGTTGGGATCTTTGACATTCACCAAGAACCTCTTTACAACTTCCTTAAAAGCATTCCAAGCCCAAAAGTTTTTGGAATATCTGGTCAAACAAAAATGCACTCTTTCAATTTGGCATGTGACAGTCCCAAAAAGTTTTTAACCAGATACTTAAATCACTCTTGTTCTTTTGGAAAAGCTTTTACATCCTGCTTTATAAGTCCTAATTTGATGTGAAGAGGGAGTAGGAGGGCCTCTTTTAGGATCAACTAAACATTCCCAGCTAAGATTGTTTTATCCAAATTTTTAATCAGTATGGCTTGACCTGCCTGCCATTGTTTTTTAATCTAATGTTAGTTCTTTGCTCAGCTATCCTAGGGCAGTAGCTAGGGTGGTGCGGCCAGTGCCACAGCACAGAGTACAACTGCCCTGAAGGTGGAACGCGTGCCGTCTTGCTGGTGGCACTGGGCGGCCGCCGCTTAAAACATGGCCGCGGTGCCCAGCAGGAGGACAGTTAACGGCAGTAGCCTCCGGCTCCCCCCCTACACGTGACAGAGTGTGACTCACTCAGTGTGAGTCTCTGGCATCTCCTCCCAAGTCCTGGCAAGTGCAACAAGCCCTGTATCTATTGGGATGTGAGAGACATCATTACGTCATGACGCCCAAGGCTCCCACAGTTCTGTGGGTGAAGTCTCTCTGCGGAGGAGCTGCTGCTGTTGGGTGGGTCAGGCAGGGAGCTGCGCACTGCGGCTGTGCTGTGTGGACAGCAGGACACTGGATAGTGACAGAACCTGCCAGGTAAGGTCCAGTCCACTGTGTTGCTAACACTGTTACAGACAGGGGTGGGTGGTGTGGCGGTGCTGTGGCGTAATATGTAAGGAAGGAGGGAGTGTTGTACTGTATGGCATAATATGTAAGGGAGGAGGGGGGAGTTGTACTGTGTGGCATAATATGAAAGGGAGGAAGGGGAGAGTTGTACTGTGTGGCATAATGGGTAAGGGAGGAGGAGGGGAGTTTTACTGTGTGGCATAATGTGTAAGGGAGGAGAGGGAGAGTTGTACTGTGTGGCATAATGTGTAAGGGGCATTACTACTGTGTGGCCTAATGTGTAAGGGGCACTACTACAATTTAGCGTAATGTGTATAAGGGACACTACTACAGGTATGTAGTGTAATGTAAATAAGGGGCACTACTGTGTGGCGTAATGTGAATTTGGGGTACTATAGAGTGGCCACACCCTTTCCCTATGAGGCCATGCTCTTTTTTTGGCCCACATGCCTGCAGTGCGCACTGTGCCTGTTTACAATGGGGAGGGGCACCAAAGCTCTTTCTGGCACAAGGCACTAAAATGTCTAGCTATGGCTCTGGGCTATCCCATTCACTTTGTGTATCCTTGTTGCTGTTCAAGATCACCACAAGTCAAACATCCGTAATCCTTGTAGTTAAGCTTTGTGCAAATGAAGGCTACATTTTCATAAGTTTCTTTCAGGTGCACAGAGTGACCAGCTGGGACTGAAGCAAACACTGCTATGAGACATCTTTTCAATGAGTCAGTAACGAGTCTCCACTTTTGTCACCAGCTGTCACATACTGGACCCCATGTCTTCTTTTTGTTCCAAAAATAATCTTTTTACAGTAGAATTGTCAAATTAGAGTCAATTCTGTTAAAAAGGGGCTAACATTAAAATAATATTTTTATTCATAAGAATAGATGAATTAATGGATAGCAAAATTAAATTTTAATTTTGTGGTAAATTGATACATTATACAATTTTTTGTATCTTATTGAATTCAGCACCCAAAAAGGGTCAACATTTTTTAAACAATTTTTCAAACGCAGACCATCAGGATGTTATTCTTGTAAAAATATTCTGCAAGATCTCATTGTGGTGTAATAGTAGAAGTGATGTCCTTTTTGAGGAGAGAGGGGCACAGAGTCCCTAGAATTTCGAGTTGAGGGGGGCTTGAGTTCTATTGTTAGATCTGAAAGAGGGCTGGTCTGAGAATCCGGCTTGAGTGACAAGAAGAGAGAAGCTGAGTCTAATGACAGAGTAGTGCACATTTCAGGAAGCACAGAATTTAGGGGGTCATTCAGACCCGCTCGTGAGCGTCAGTACGCTCGCAAGCGGGTCGATGTTCCCCACAGCGCATGCGCACGACGGAGGGAGCTCCGTCGTGTGCATGCGCGAGACCCGGGGAGCGACGGGCTTTCCATCGCTCCGGGTCTCGCACCAAAGAGGGTGTGCTGTCGATGTTGATTGACAGCACGCCCCCTTTGGTGGGCGTGCCGGGGGTGTGCCTGCCAGATGGAGGCGTTCCCGTGGGAACGCCTACCGTCTGAAGCCGGCCCCACTGACATCACTAGTCATGTCAGTGGGAGTGATTTTGGCTCTGATAGAGCCAAAGTCACTCCAGGGCTTGTGGCAGGGAGACCCTACCGCAGGGTCTCCGTCACAAGTCCGATGGTCGCGATGGTTAAGACCATCGTGACCATCTTTTTGGCTGCTCGCATACGAGCGGCCAGGAGGCCGCTCCATTTTCATGGAGGAGGGCCCAGATTCAGAGCGAGCACTCTGGTCAGAGCGTTCAGCTCTGAATCAGGCCCTTAGAGTGCAGCTAATTCTGATGTGTAATTATCAAGCGTCCAATGTTTTAATTGTGCGCATGCATCCGAGATGCCCTGTGCTTGTTTCCTGATGATTACCACCGGGAGACGCAGATCAGAACTGCATGGAGATCCATGCAATTCCGATAGGTGTTCCTAGGCAGTGACTAAGGAGTGGTTTTCGTCTACAGGCTTGTCAGGGGCTTGCTGGTGTCAGGGACTGCATTTGAAGACAGCCCGTTGGCTCTGGCTTTAGCATAAATTTGCAGAAGCGGCTGAGACTAAATTCTATGGACGAATTGGCATCCACCTCTGAATCAGGCCCTCAGTCACCCCAGTACATGTGATCTTCTATAGCAATTAGAAGAGCTTAATAAGAGGAGATCTGTAAGCTGGCATTACAGGAACTTTAGTCAGTTATCACACTAGCAACAGATCAGTATATATCAGTGTAAAGTTGGAAAATGCATTATAAGATGTGTCAGCTTCAGAGCCAAGTGAATATTATATATTCTAATAAGTTTGAGCAAACAGTGGGATGATGCAGAAGTGATTATGTTACAACAGTTGAAGATGAGAAACTGTGCATTTTGGCATTGAAATCCATGCAAACAAAGTAATTAATTTTTTGGCCGTAAAAGATTACATGGTGCTCACTACTTCCACAAATGTCTGTGCAGCACTTCACATGCTTCATCTATACTGCTTGCTGTGTGTTCACAGCACCCACATGTGCAGTGACTCTTGTTTGCTATTTATAACCTATATAATGCTAAGAAGATTGGGACTGAAGTAAAGCCTGGTGGGCAGGCTAAGGGGAATACCATGCACACTTACCTACTCTCCCAAAAAGTCCGGACACTTTCAAATTTTGGGGGCTCTCCTGGACTCTGACAAGAGAAGATCAGTCTCCCGCTTACCATAACCACTACACAACAGAAAACACTAGGGGGAAAAAAATCTACCACAATATTATGGCAATAACAAAAAATTACATCATACTCCAAATACGGGGGCACTATTAGATATTATTTACACTAAGGCGGCATTATTAGAAATCATTAGAACTGAGGCACTAATAAAAATAAATCTTAATAGACTGAAGTCGACCTCTGTATCTCCTCGAGAGCTCAGCAGCAGTAGAAGAGCTAGAGTCCTGTGATGCAGCTGCTCTTAGTCACTGATTGGCTGGAAGAGGGCTGCACAGTGATGATGTCACTGTGCAGTGTGTTCCCAACCTGTTTGTGACTGAGAGCAACTGCATCATGGATTTGCTTCCCTACCCCAGGAGCTTCAGCAATAGAGGAGATTGAAAATAAGGAATGAAGAGGGCAGAAGGGGTAGTGGGTGAAGGAAAAAGAATAATAAGATTTTTGTGGCACAAACTAAAAGTGGCTGATGGGTGCAAATGGTAGTAGAGCAGTAGGGGATAGATATAATAGGAGAGTAAAGTAGAAAAACAGACACAAAAGGATAGATAAGGAAAACAGACCCACATAAAGGTGCAAATTAAATTCTACGGAAGACACCAGACAGTCTTCTGGCAGCTTTGCAAACTATGTCACGGAAGGCTGATTCTGCAGCATATGGTGGTTCAAACCATAATTGACTGATAAATGAACGCCACAAACTGTTTATAGCAACTCATATAAAATTAATACAGACATACACCCTGAGGTAAGGAGCTGTAGAAATTCAAACATCTAAACAGTGAAAGAAAGGGATGAGCTGAGTTCAGGAAGTGATCACCCAGGATAATCCAGACCCGTTTGGATTTTTTGTCTCATATTTTATTTATTAAGTTACTTATCTAGTGCCAGCATATTCTGTTGTGCTTTAAAATAGGGAACTTATTTTGAGATGTATGCTAGTGGGGCCATCGGTGGGTTAAGCATTGATGGTCACCAATGATGGTGCCACCTGTGCTCAACATCAATGGCACAAAATCACCAACATGGTGGTACCATTGATGGTTTGTACCATTGATGGTTTACCCTGCTGAGGGGGGATGGGAGGCAGCACACCAATCAGGGAAGAGGGTAGGGCTCAGCAAGTCACCCAGGGTAGAGCTAGTGCAATTTTCCTGGCACCGAGGTGATAAAATTGCTGCCTCTAAACCCATTGATGGTGAAGAATCATTAGTACTCCACCATTGATGGCAAAACCTCCAACCATCATTGACAAACCATCAATGTTTTTTAAACATAGATGGTCAATGGCCATCCCTAATGTATTATATGTCATGTGAACAAATCATGAGTTTTACTTAGTAAAGGTATGGTTATTATTTGATTTAGCAGCTCATGGATGTTCTTAACTTGACATTTCTGTTGAAGAGGGAGTGAGGGAACTTTCCTCTTACCTATGCCCCTGGACAGCCTTTGTAAACATCCAACTAAGGGCCTAATTCAGTATGGATCGCAATTGCAATCGCAGCTGCGGAATCGCACGCAATGCAGCTGTGAAAATATGCTAGTACCTGCCACAGCTCAGCCAGCATAGAGACGCCCACTACTGCTTTTTCACATCCGTACTACCTCTCACTCCTGTATATACATTGTTACCATCGAAGCACGCAGTGAGTACTCAAGCTGCGTATGCAATCGCAGTGGCTAATCTATGCGCGGCCATGCAACGGTGTTCAAACGACAGGTCCCCGTCACCACCCTCAAATCCTCATGGCCTGTCACTCACTCTGCGATGGATTCCTATGTGTGTGCGTAATCACACTGCAATTGCAGTACATATGTAGGTGCAGTGCTGAACAATTGGCCGATCTGCGTACGCAGCTGCAATTGCGTACGCTACTGAATCAGGCCCTAAGTGCAATAGTCCCGGCAGTCTACTAGTAACACTCAAAAATTAAAAAATCCCTTTTAGGGGTATATTTATTTAAGTGACAGTTTTTAGAAATGGAGATGTTGCCTATAGCAACCAATCAGAGTCTGCTTAACATTTAACTAGCACCTTCTAGAAGATAATAGCTAGAATCTGATTGGTTGTTATAGGCAACATCTCCACTTCTAAATACTGTCACTTTAATAAATATACCCCTTAGTCTACACATGCCAACGCCCCTGCAGATGCTGCATACAGAGCACCTGCTCCGCTTTCTCCGGCCACCTTATTCATTGGGTGCAAATACTCAAAATCATTAATTTTCATTTGTGCCATCATACACATAATTTTTGATCAAATTAACCCAGTTTTATAGTTAAGTTCATGCATTTGAAGGCCAAAATGGCGTCAGCTCCTGGAGTGCTATAGAATGCACCATGCAGCAGAAGTAACTGGGCTAACCATTGGCTTTTCTTGTGTACTGTATGCATTAGATCTATGAGTGTTTTTACTTTTTCTCACACTTACAAAATGGAATGGATATGTTTCAATGAAATAATTTGGTGGAGAGGGCACATTTACAGGGGCACATCAGAGCACCCAAACCTTTTCTCCCTATAAAAGGATCACATTTATCTCTGACCTCTGTGATGTTGGAAATATTGTATTGTTTTTCATGTGATTCATTTTGCACCTTTTCAACTTTAAACACAAATATAAAGGCATCATCACTCTCATGATTTATGTAACATTAGAAAGGCTAAACTGAACCATATTTTAGGAAAAACATATCTGAAACAATTGGGATGAATGAGGTAGCTAGAGGTTGGACTCTGAAATAACACTTTCCACTATGCATAATTGCACATGGATGCTCAAACCCACAAAGCTAGACACAAATGGACTTTTCTGGGGGCAGTCCAAGGACTTTATAGCATGCATACACCTGGAACTACACTAGACAGACTTGGAAAATAGAACATTTTCAAAAGGTTTGTACATCTACAGACTTTCTAACATAGGGGGAGATGTATCAAACCTCATTAAAGAGAATATGTGAAGTTGACCATAGCAACCAATCAACTTCTAACTAGAAAACACTTGATAAAAAATTGCTAGAAAAAGATGGTGGTTGCTATGTGCAACTTCTCCACTTAAATATAAATATATTCCCCATAACTATATTTATAGCTATTTTAGCTATTTTTACACTGCAACTTAGATTTTAGCTTAGACACACCCCTTTCAAATCTAAAGCTCTCTGCACCTTTTAAATCAGCCCCACCTGCAGATTAGCATGGTTTTACCAAGGCGTACCATTACTTGCTTTTTTTTTGCTTTGCTCCAAACTCAGAATCAGCCCCTTAATGTTCCCAGGAATGTAACTATATATTAAAATGTACATGTTGCAAGTATGGTAATGTACTCATATAGTAATACTAGGATGATAAGCGATTTGGAAAGCAGGACATAACTACTGCAGAGCTCCAATAGGGATATATAGAAATACATGAACTACCTACCATTTACTGTACATGTGATCCATGAAGATGCAGTACAACATAGTTACTTTGTTAGAGACCCCTTAAAATAACTTTGTGACAATACATACTATACTGTGCAGTCATTTTTCTATTTCTCAGCAGCAAGAAAATACAGCATGCAATGAGTGGTAATTACAAACACAGAAACAGAATTAATGAAAAATTATGCTCTCTATTATATGACTCTTTTCATCTATCTTTTGCTTTGTTTCAAAATTGCAGGTTATGTTCTCTAATGCTTATATTTAGCCAATTGATCTTTTGTAGTTCCTAAAGTACTATTTATGTAGAAAGAGCAAATTAATGTTTGTTATATTAAGTATGACAGAACGCAAAGATGTTTTTTTGTTTTTTTTTAAGGGGGCGGGGGGGATGTTTTCTTGTAAGTCAAGCTTACGTTAGTTTGGGCAATGTCAAATTTACAAGACATAGAGAAATTTAAATATACAATTCATATTTACTCAAACACACTTGATAACTGAGTGACATATCACATTTTAGTTAAAAGAGAAAATTCAATCAATGAATGTTGCTAGTAAATATTTGTATATTTCCCGCTAGT
The DNA here is from genome assembly GCA_031769625.1 of Taudactylus pleione. Classification (NCBI taxonomy): domain Eukaryota; kingdom Metazoa; phylum Chordata; class Amphibia; order Anura; family Myobatrachidae; genus Taudactylus; species Taudactylus pleione. The sequence continues at coordinate 7,478,927 of JAUIMM010000324.1, read as the reverse complement.
AGGTTTTCTAATGCCAATTAATAGAAAACAATCTGTAAGGCAAAAAAGCAGGATATTTTGCTAGTGTGTCACAATTCAAATATTCAAATGTAAATTTAATTAGATTTAAAGAGCATTACATGTGAGATAACGAGAATGTCAAAATATTTCTGTAATGTTTCTTCATGTGCTAACTTTTTAATATGCAATACACATCAACATTCCATTTATAATGGCTGTACCCTCAGGTGTTGGTAGGCCTATTTATCAAACTTGTTTCCAGCAAGAGTTACTATAAGAATATCCAAATATGCTTTTTTGCATGTATGACATGTGACCGAACAATAGTGCTATGATGATGGTTTATATGTAATGGCAAACAATTGGGCATATGGAGAGTTGGACATACCCTAATTTGTATAAAATACCCAAACTGGTTTTCCACTTGACCATGTACCAGGCAATATACAGATGCTGGAAAGGGTAGAGAAGGGTTGGTCTAACGTAGGCTGAGAACCGAAAGAATTTGTTTGGTTTATTGTTAACAGAAGTAAACTTCCACAAGACATATACAGTATAAAGTCGCCAATATTAGCTAATCATTTTCTAATTGGCATTTGCAAACGTACCACTGAAAGTGATAGGTGCTTTCTTCATTGTTTGCCTTAGTACACACAAACTAGGATTATTTATTTTGCCAGAAGTTAATTGACCCACCATTATGTTTTTGGCCTATGGGAGAAACTGGAATAATTGAGAAGGATCCATGCAAACCCAGTAATATACAAACTTCATACCAATAGAGTTCTGATTAGAATTTAATGCATAGCACCAGTACTGTAAGGCAACAATGCTAACCACTGTACCACTGAGAAGTGGAAAGAAAATATTTGTGGTTCTGCTCGCAAGAGGACTTGGTAATCCATTGGAAATTGAAGTCGCATGTTAAAAATTGCTTAATAGAAAGAGAACAAGTAGTGGTAAAGGAAGATGCATAGGGACTAGAAACCAGAATGTGTAATGAGAACTCAGTACAGATCATGCTTATATTTCAAAAAGCATTTGAGGGAGATTTTGATAGCAACACCTACATGCACTGTGTTGAAAAGGGCAAGTGATTGGTGGATGACCAGTGCCATTCACCAATCAGTGCGCTGCTGTGGCTGCATGCTGAATGGCTGTGCATTGAGGAGCATAAAACACATATAGAGCTGCTGGGTATTAGAGAAGAAGTGATCAGAGGTTATCCTATGTTAGGAAATACCTGTGTACCACTTAATCAACTAAAACCAATTTATGATGTTTGCTCTCCTAAAACCAAGAGAGCCGAGGAGATCGCTTATAGTTTAATTGACATCTTCACTCTTATAGGAGTACCATCCATCCTCCAATCATACACTGGAAGATAATTTTCAAATAGCATTTACCACTTTGCATTTAGGCATTGTGCATTGACCCGGGTTACCTGTTCACACTGCATCACAAGCAGAGTTGAACACGCGTTCAACCCTTCTAGTGAGCAGGGTTGAAATGCTGGGTCACTTGACCTGGTTTATTTCTACCTGGCCCTTTCATACTGCACAGTAACCCGGGTAACTGCACGCTCATGTGCAATTATCTGGGGTATTGCTGCTAGTGTAAAAAGGGTATTAAATAGCACTACAAAGGCAATGCCTAAGTTAACACTGGTTTCCACACTTAGATTTGTCAGAGAAATTCCCCCCAAATTAAGCATGTATGAATGGGTGATCAGAGACATCTGCTGTGGTCCCACCATTTCTTATCAGAGAAACAGATACTACAGATTTCTAAGGGGCACAGCTAAATTATGAAACACTAATATTATTATTATTTTATGTATTTATTTCTTATTGCAGCCATACTGAATGTGGCATTATACATTAATTACTAGAGCTAAACTTATTCTAAATATGTTCCATAATATAATAATTTGGCATCATACCTGTGTTACTGTAGTCTGCAATACAGGAAGATGGAGTTTAAGCTATTTTCAGCAATAGCTCATTAAGCATCTTCAATTCTGGCTACTTAAACATGTGCCTTTTGTTTCTGTGCATGTTTTGCTCACTTTTGATCTGCTTCAAGTCTCTGTTATCAGTAAACACTGAATTGTTCACTATATTTTGTTGTCAGTGTTTGTGGAGCTGTGAGATTCTTTCTTGACACACTAACTTGGCATTTTTACTGTTTAACTTACAGGCTGTTCTTAGGTGGTAATTGCATTATTGAATAATGTATTGGTGTTGACACTTCTGTTGATTTTCACTCTAGTAAGGAAGGCTGCAAAAAAATCCTCCATTTCCCAGAAAAGTATGACAATTGCAGCACACATCAAAATGATGACTATCTCCTCTATGTGAGTCACCACAACCACAATGCTCTAGAATTATAATGAGCATCAGGAATAATGGACTCCCAGGATTTAATGAAAAGGTTTATTTAAATAGAGTTCTGTCATTTCATGTCAACCTGTGAACCAGCAAAATGTTCACTCTTAAACAATCATATACACAGGCAGTATAAATTGCTGTCATTAAGTTAGATTGTAGTCACACAGTGTGAACTGCTCACAGTGCTGCTTCTATCATCTATAACACTGTACAACAAATTAATACTTTTAATTTGTTTCCTTTGTAAAAATAGTCATACATTACTAATTTGAGGTGAAGAAAAACTAAAATGATTTCAGAATGTTTTTATTAGCTCTATTTTTTGAGCTACATTACTTGCACTATACTGTATGTACATTAGTAATATAGTCATAGTGAAAAGCTTTTTAAATAATCTGATAATTTCTTGATAAAAAATATATAACAATTGTTTTAATTCAAACAATCACAAATAAGAACACAAAATGAAAGAAACATACAGCATACGAAACAAACATACAGCATACGAAAGTACTATCTAATATAGTGGCCTATTCATGGGGGTGCTTTCTCTTTGCTTGTCGCTTGTACTCCTCTTCTGGGGAATCTCTTGTCACTGTCCAACAGTAGTGACTCACCTACCCTGATATTTTTGTTCCACTGCTGAAATGTCTTGGTGGAGTCGCTCACTATGCTTGTCACTCAGTGCACCACAGTTATCTTGTGTGGGTAATCCCGTGAATCGCATATATTTGAATAGGGGAGGGGACAAATAACTGATTCATTTAATTGGGTCATTAGGCCCTGCCCCCTCTGCGCGGAACGCAGATTGCTGGTAAGATTCTCTCCATTCTGCCCACTTCACTAGGAATACCCCTACATCGTCATAAATGGGCTATATCTCGGAAGTCAGAGCTAACTGAGAGTTTTAAATGTCATATTCATTCTTTGCATGCTGAAATCAATTAGAAGTAACTATTTTCACATCGGAAACATTTTCATTGTTGTGCAGTGTAATCAACAATGGTGTATGATCATTTTCTGTCAATGAATGATCATACACTATTGTTGTTGTTGCCTAGAGTAACCACAGAGTGGCTGAATTTATATGAGAGAGCTAAATATTTTTGGTGTTTTGGCTGGTTTCATCAAAGAATATCTAACAGATTATTGTGTTTATTTAATTTTAAGGTGTAAACCTTCTGTAGGGGGTGAACTGTACACAAATAGATAATCAAGAATTTAAAAAAAAACAGCATAATCAAAACATTAAAGAAATGTAACCATCTTAATTCAAGTTCTGGGCTGTTCCTCAGCTCAAGATAAATGTAATCTGTCTCCTCCCATCCTAATAATTTGGGAAGACTGATAAATCAGATTTATACATTCTGTTGTCAATTTCAAGTTAAATAGTAGAGATTTTTGGCAATTCTTTTCCAGTAGATCATGAGAAGGGCCATTCCTTTTAACTATTTGCAAAATTACCAGGTTTACAACAGATTAAAAGTTATAAAATGGAGAGTAATAATAGTCCTGTCATTCAAGAAACAGTTGTCATTATTATATATTATAAATACTATGAGTAGTCAATGACAAGTCATTGTTTGACACAGGCAGGTAAATTTATTTGTTATATTTTTATATAAATATTAACCTAGAGCTATTAAAGAAAAATCTGAACTAATTTATCCTATGGGTGGGCCATATAAAAATGCAATGAAAAGTTGTAGATACATCTTGCTGCTTTAATTGTTTAATTACTAAATTAATTGCTTCCACTTGGATGATAAGCATCAGCAAATCATAATGCTTTGATTAGTTTGCTGTAATATTGATACATTGGGGCTGCACCCAAATGCACAGTCATAAAATGCATTCAATAAAAAATGCAGTTTATGTGTGCATTGTACCAGTAACATATACGGCAGCTTTATGTCAAGCATACAGTACATCTGATACAATCAAATATTGGGAAAACAGGGTGAACCTTCCATCAAATCCAGATCTTACAACATGGCAAGACATAATTTCCCCAGAAATCTCTGTTCTTCCTTGTTTTGAATCACATATGGACCACTCCTGCCTGATCTCAGCTTCCATTTTACACTACTAAGCATGTGGAAAGGTTTATGACATGTGTAATTCTGTACTGCAAAATTGAGTTACTGAGAAAGTGGGAGAGGGTTAAAACAACCAATGTTTAATGGAGTAGTAATTTAAATCCTATGTAAAAAGCAGATAGGTGTGAATTCTGTCAGCAAAATGTGTTACACATTGAATGTAAACATTCAGAACTTTGACATTTAGACCATGTCAACATTCTTGTGTCGACATGCTAAATGTTGACACTATGAACAAATATTTTTTTAAGCTATTGTTACACAATATTTTTCTTTAGCCTCTACAATTATTTTTCTACTATACTACCATTTTAGTTTAATTTTATTTTTCTTGCAATTTATGTGCTGGACAAACCATTTAGGGATTAGATTTGTTAAGCCAAATACAATAACCTGCAAGTTGCAGCTATTTGCAGCAAGTAGTGTGATTTTGACAATTTAGCCATAGATTTAAAGACAATACACAAAAATGTGAGTCCAGGTGATAATTAATAATCATAAAGTGTCATATATATATATATAATTTGGAGGATAATAAAATATATAAATAAACATCAGCTCCCTAGTAATGAGTCCATGGAAACTCACTAATATACTTTTTTTTTACCAGAAAAGTGAGCAAAATTAAACACAAAAAGGGGGTACTTGCTGTGCTAATCATAAACAAAGTACGGTATTGGTATGGCAGAAAGTAAAAGTCAAGATATGTTTAATAAATTATAAACACCATATTTAATGACCAACATAATTCACACAACATATAGCATATAATAAATATAATTCTCACATAAATGTAATTAAAAAATATATATTTTTAAATATTAATGAGCACTGTTTTACAAAATTTAATAATGAATAAATTGAAAACTATGTCTGGGTGCACAATAGTTACTGTCCCTATAATAGCTGCAAGTGCATGGACTGATAATAATCCAAAAATTGCTTGGTATTGTATATAATCCAAAACAGAGTAATTATATAAATCCCAATTTACCAGTATAATGTTGGAAGAAACTTTTATTTGTTGTGAGTGCAACCTCTAAGTGCATACACTTGGCACCAGCAATGCCAAAGAATCTGGATGTCTCAGTGTGAGCTCTCACGCAAGTCCCACAGCAGCAGCTACAATTCAAGCAGGTGGCAGCAGAATGGCCTCTGTTTCCAATGCACAAAATTGAGATAATAATGCAGCAATAACTTCCAAGTAGGGCAGGCCACTCACGCATTCCAAACTTTAGGAAGCTTTATCAAGGAGTCAAAAGTCATACAAACTCGGCACTCACCTACTTATATTCCATACTGTAATTCATTTAAATTCAGTGAATTATGTTCCAAAATATTACAATAATTTGTCAAGCTGACCAACCAGGTCACTGTCTCCTCTTCTGGACAGTCCCTACACTGACACTCAAAAATATGAGCATTGCTCTGCTTCATTTGGCTCCAGCTATCACAAAGATTTTAAATACAAATTATGCTTTTTCCATGGGTTCTAGTTACTGGCTTAAAGGCACTCTGAACACACAAAAAAACGCTTTTTGACAATAGCCTATTAAGGACAACATTTCAGAGAACCTTTATTTCTCTTTTGTCAGGACAGCAAAACATGAAACATATTACATACCTTTTAAAGAATCTCCACCATAGTGCTCACCCATGCTGACACTGCTCCTGGCAGTGTTGCAATGATGTCATCACGAGTGCCGACGCACGGGCGCATCATCAGAGTTTGTCACACTAAATGCTTAAGATCACCATGACAACTAGGCTATAGTAAAACACAATATCCATAAACAAAAAATGCAAACGAAATGCTTTAAAAGGCCACTGCAAAGTTTAAACAACATAAACAATAGCAAGGCTAATCGGAGATATATAAGGTAATAATGAACTTTTAACAATGCAGTAATAAAGCCCAGGAAACCAGTGCCAATGGACCTGGTAAGTAGGAACCAGGCTCTGGCACACTATGACATACCTCCACTCTCCAGGGATGGACACCAAACAGCCTAGAAAAGGTTTATGGGGAAACCTCTTGCGGAATTTGTGTACCTGTTAATGGGCATGGACATCTGAAAACTTGAGCCAACTTCTCTCCTACAGGTCAAAACCCTTCCAATCCACCAAATACTGAAGAGACCTCAGGAGATTCTGGAGTCTAGGATTTGCTTTACTTCATATTCTTCCTGATGGTCAACCGAAATGGCAGAAAGAGGACATGTACAGAAGAAGTGGCAAAATGGTTAAGAATGATGGACTTTAGAAGATAGACATGAAAGACTCTAGGGATGTTGAGTGTTTTAAGGAGGTTCAATCTGAAGGCAACTGGTTTGATAACTGTTAGAATTTGGAATGGCAAGTTTCATCATACTGTAGATATCTTTAAACATAGATGTTTAATTGAAAGCCAAACCCTATCTCTCAGCTTTAGCAATGAAACCTTCCTTCTTTTCCTGTCATAGAAGAACTTATAATAAGAAGATGCTTCTTGTAGATTTTTCTTTACCTTATTTCAAATTCAAGAAACTGTTTAACAGTGTCACAAACTGCTGGAAGAGGAAGACTGATAGGAAGGCAATTTTAGCAAATGAGGATGGAAACCATTCTGGATGTAGAAGGGACAGAAGCCTGAAGCCTCATGGAAGAGGTTATTATGGGCAAACTCAGCCCATGGTAACATGGAAACCAATCATTCTGATTAGCTGAGAAATAGGTTGTGATAAATTCTCCAGGTCTTAATTTACACGTACCATTTGTCCTTTTCTCTGAGGATGATACTGTATGCTAATGAGAAATTTAATTTAACGTTGAAACACTTGCAGAGTGTCCTCCAAAACTTGGAAGTGAACTATACTCGCTGATCTAAATTATGTTTGTGGGAAATATATGCCACCCAGTGATCTTTTCAATAAAGATGTTGGCTAACTTTGGAGCTGAGGGAAATCCCTTTAAGGGCACAAAGTGAGCAGCTTTAGAAAACCCTTGGAGGGCATTTTAGCAATGAAGTCCATGAAAATATATGTATTGTACATGGATGATCAGGAGTTGTAAGATGATGCAATGGTCCTATAGGAACTTGTGGATGGATTTTATGCTGACCACAAGTAGAGCAAGCTCCCACAAAATGCACTGATGGCCACCAGAAGTTTTTGAAAATCAGGTTCAATGTTTTCCTCAACAAAAAATTACTTTTCAGGAGGTATTTTTACTTTATTAGTAACAGAAAGCAAGTAAACCAGATACAGAATGGGTTTATCCTCATGAGGAACTATCTGTTTGGTAGTACAAAATGCATGAGACAATGCATCAGCCTTGATATTTTTGTTACCAGGATGATATGTGATGACAAGATTAAAAAGGTCAAAGAACAATGACCATCTTGGCTGATGATAATTTAAACAGTGTAGGTGAAGAAATCACAGGAGTACTACTTTTTTTGCTGCATCTTTTTGAGAGAGAACAACCCCAACCCCAACCATGAAGGCATACAATTTTAAGAAAAGAGGCTGATCAAGATTTGGTTGCTTACGAATTCTCTGTAGAAGTTTCAGAATCCCAAGAAACACTGAATAGCTTTTAACCCTGTAGGATGAGGTTAGTTGGAGATGGCAAAAAGCTTCTGTGGATCCATCCAAAGACTGGTACCAGAGATGATGTATCCTGTGAATGCCTTCTCCTCCCACTCAAAGATGCATTTTTCTAACTTGTAGTAAATTTGGTTTGCTCGAAGTCTGCTTAAGGTGACCTTCACATGCTTGGAATGAGAGGTACAAATCCTTGGAAAGATCATAATGTTTTCTAAACAGACCACAAGCATATTTTTACAGGATTTCCAAAAATATGCTGTTCATATATTTTTGGAAGATTGATGGTACATTACTGAATCTGAAAGGCATAACCAATTATTCATAATGTCCATCACAGGTGTTAAATGCAGTCTTCCACTCATCCCCAGATATAATTATTCTCAAGTTGTAGGCTCCTTAATGTGATCAGAGAACTCGGAGATCAAAGGTAGAGGATACTGATCCTTCACCATAATGGCATTTAATCCTTGGTAATCTATACAGGTCTGAGACCTCTGTTCTTCTTCCTGACAATGTGAGCTCCACTCTTGCAGGTAACTTAGATTCTCTAATAAAGCCCCATTTGAGATTTTCTTATATATACTCAGTTACCATTAGAGTCTCAGAAATCGACAAGGCCAAGACTCGTCCTCAAGGAGGTATTTTCCCAGGTATAAAACAAATGTGGCAATTCCATTCCTGGTGGAGAGGTTGGGTCTTCACAAATTCTTGCTGAACACATTGCTAAAGGGTTGGTTAGCAAGAGGCTAATTAGTTGATTTAGTTGAGGCAAGTATTTGAATTGACAGATGGTGACAGAATAATCTGATGTGGAGGAATTATTTATTGCAAGGACTTCTGAAGGCAGGTTTGGGCGATAACTCCAATTAAGAGAGGCTGATCCTTTATGGGTTGTGAGTAAAATTGAGTGGGGTTTCTTCCCAGATTATATTATACAAGGTTTCATCGGAACCGCATGGTTAATCTATATAAGTCTTGTCCTGATCTACCCAAACCAGCAATAATCAAGATCAACACTGCTATAGTCCCACAAAGGCACACCCACATTAAATAAGACTGAACCCTTCCTGTGTCCACTGATCACTATACTCCCACGGGACTGAGAAACATGACAGATATTATAAATCATTTAAATTTAAAATTGTTGGTAACAAATTTTATTTAATTTATTCATGTTCTACCCCATAATGATTTTTTTCAATGATTGCAAAATGTACTTTTGTTTTGTCTCCTTCTCAAAGGAAATGCATTAACTTAAGTGTTAACAGTGCTCGCTACCACTGTGCAGCAGCAGCACTCTCTTCTCCTTTTTCTGTGTGGGGGGGTGATCACACTGATAGCACCCCCCCTGGATTTGCACCGTGCTGAGGGGCTCACAGTTCCCCCTCCCCAGCACACAAAGTCGCTTCATGATGCTGCAAATAGTATTTTTCTTGTTCTTGTTTTTCTAAGGGGACGTGGCCATGCCTCCGTGGTTAGGCCACGCTCCCTTATCTAGGGGCAGCTCCCTACAGCCCTGGATGTATGCAATACATTTTTCTGTGGTTGAACATGCTCATCAATTTGACAAGAATTATGCATATGTAAAAAGAAAATGCTGACTGCATAATTACTTCATTATATGAGCATGACTTATGGATATATCAGTTATGAAGTTACAGCTCACTTAACATTACTACCAGTAAGCTATACCACCAGTTAACATTGCTAGTGGATTCAAAGTGTATTTAGGAGAACTAGGATAAGGTTTATTCTACTAATGGTGATGTTTGTCACAACAGGTACATAGCTTCCATGATAACACCATCCACAAGTTGGCAAGTTTAACTTATTTTACTTTAGGAAATAGCAGAATATATTATATTAGGAAATAGCAGAATATATTATGCTTTCTAGATAAACATGTAAATGCTTAGATAAACATGTAAACATGTAAATTCTTGATTTTTATTTTAATGACTACTTTATAAAATCTGACTTAACATTTAATAAACTTTCTAAGTTTTGAATGAATCAGATAATAATTTATATAATTCTAAAGTAATAGTTACATGTATGTCTTTATGCTTTACCACTTATAAAGCTTGTAATGTAAAAACACATAACAGGTCACAAATAAATATGTTGAGTGGAACTTTATTACTCAATAGTGTGTCATTTTTTACTTCTTTGCTTGGTGTAGTTTTATTGTTTAGCTTATACTGTAGTGTATTATTACCTTTTATCAGTGTGAATGATGATGTATCATGTGATCACTCCTACTGGCATCAACTTTTTACAATGAATGCAGATGTTACAATAAAGGATAATTATTATGTACAATGCTTAGATCAATCAGATACGCTTGAGTTACTCACTGATGATACATTTTTTTCCAAGGACAGTTACCAGCTTGTTACAGTTGCACTGCTAGCATAATCAATGTGTCTGCTGGTGCGGCAGTGTTAAGATAAGAGCTATTTGCCCTAAAACTGCAATTCTGACAAATGCCTCATTCAGTTTTATTCTGTATCTGATTTTAATGACCAATTTTTTTAGAAGATGATCATCATGCAGGTACCTGTAAGTCTTTAATCCCTTGCCTGTATGGTCACATCAAATGCTACCAGGCCAGGATGAGCTTTACCTGATGTTTCAGAGGAGCCTGCTAGCGGCTGCTGGAAGCTAACCTTCCAGCAGCTGCAGGAGTCAGCCCACCTCGCCTAAAAGGGTCACCCACCAATGGGCTCAGGTAGATCAGAGAAGCTTTGGTTTCCTTTCTCTCCCCTGACTACAGGCACTACTGTGCGGCTGCGATAGATGATCCTTATAGGATCACCCAGCTTCCCCGCCTCCCCCTGCTCTCTCCCCCTCCCAGCCAGGAAAGAGTCATAAGCAGTCCTTTGGAGTGCCCTCTGCTGCTGACTAATCTTCTTGCAGGAATGTGAAGTACAGTATAATTATGTTTTAAAAAGAAACAGAAAAAGTTTATGCTGTTTTTTAACTGTATAAAACTTTTTTTTTAACTTGTTCCCAAAATTGTTACATTTTTAAATGGTCAAATTATTTAAATAAAAGATGTTTAACCCTTATTTAGTATAATCGTATTAACAAATCTGCATATTTGTTATTAACATTATATTGAATCAGGTTTAAAAAGCTATTATTAACATAATCGATCATTTAAAAATGTCTAAAATTTTTGGGACATTTTTTAAAAAAATATTAGCCAGTCAAGTGGTTAAAAAAAGACGAAAGTTAACTTTTTGAAGTTGTTTCTTTTATTTAGTCTGCATTTGTAAAATTTTACCTCTAAAATTGTTTTAAAATGGCTGTTAAAGCTTTTAAGACATTTTGTCAGTTCTTGCAATTATATTAGGAAATAGTAAATGAGTAACATTTTACGGAAGGTTTTCTTTTCCCATTAATAGTAATTTCCAGTAAGTGCTCTATGTGCCCTTATAAGATGATGGAAAGAACAGCTTGGCATATGCAATTTGACAACTTCACAAAAGCAGATTAAAGGGGGGCGTTATACAATTAACTGAAGGATTTCCTAAACATTAATGCAACCTATTGTATATAAACTAATGCAAATAAAATACTTTTTTTTTAACTATTATGCTACTTTTTCTGGACAAACGGAATTTGCTACTTTGTCATTTTGGCACATATATAGGTATAGCAGTAACTGTTGACACTTTTTAGAGGATCTAACCATTTATTTTTTAAGAAAATTTCAAGAGATCTCAATTTATTATGTGTTAGAATACCCCTTGAACCCAGAGTTGAATAAAATCCCTGGAAATTTTCATGTAATGTCACAGAGGAAGAATACTCACATACCATTCTACACAGTATTTTTTCATTCTGCTGTGTGCTGTGGATGAGGAAGGATTGGGAAGAATTAAGGCCGCATTTCATTAAGGAAATGAGAAATGTCACGACAAATGTCAACAAAGACTGCTGCACAGTACTAACATTTTCAGTCACCTTTACTTGCAATTATTTTTTTTAATTTGGACTATTAGCAAATACTATACTCAACTGTTTACAATATTACAACCAGATGACTATAACTGCTTTTCTGTAAAAACGATTGTCCTGTAGTTTATGTTGAAAACAAGAAGTGCCTGATGCAATGTTTTAAACATGGAAGTAAATGCAAATATTTACCCATATGGAGAATCGTATGGATCTCTGAGGCAAGGCAGGGCTGGCAATCTGACACTTCTGGCAAATGCCAGAAGAGCCAATGTCTTGATGGGCAAATCCGTCCCAAAAGCTTGGGTGAGCAGCTCTGCCTCCCAGTACTCTGCTCAGCCAGCAAGCAGAGAGACAGGTGTGTGCTACAAGGCCACACCCGTGTGACTCACAGAACATTCTGTGAACTATAGCCACGTCTCTTTTCCATGTGCGCACATATAGAGGGATGCTGGGGCTGTTCTACTCTGCAGCAAGACCACTCCTATTATCTATGAACCTGGCTTATATGAAAATGCCCCATTGCAGCCCAGTTACACCTATTCAGAAGCATGTGGAGATGCATTTGTTTTGTGTATGTCTTTGCATTAACCACAGTTGTGTATGGACACAAAAAAAAACTCTCCATAAAAGGACATGCTTTCAACCCTGTATTAGTCTCTTTATGTTTAGAATCTTATATCTAATGTACTGCCATCCAGCACTTTGTCAGCTTTCTACTAAGATTAGCTCTTTGACTGCCATTGGAAATAAACAAATTTATCCTTATATGTGATGGGATTTCCATGTTCTCTGGAAGATTAGCTATGAATATATACAGTATGTATAATACAAATTCAATTTCTATTATATACTAATAGTACACTGTAGTCAGTGAGTGATAACATTCTGGATTAATTTCAATGTGCGTATTAAATTAAATGATACAGTGATAGAACATATTGATGTGAAAATAAATACAAAAATATAATGAAGCAGTCATACATATTCATTGGTTTACATAAAAAAAATTACTTCATTACCTTTGTGCACATTAGGAAACAGATTTACAAACAGTTCCTGCATCATTTGACAATCTTACATGGGTCTTTACACATAAATGTAATTTTTGTTAGCAAATGATTCAAGAGCTGAATTATAGTTAATGGGAAACTATTATACTTGAATTCTATGTACTGTAATTTGACACTGTTTCCTGTTGAATCTTCCTCTGTGGGAATCCACACATAAAGGGGCTCATGCAGATTGAGCACTATGGCAGTGGTGGATTTTGCACAGCACACTTCCAGAAAGCAAAAGCATGCCAATGTGTTATTCACAGAGTAGAACGTAACATAGACGCCTTGAGCTTTACAGTCAGAGAGACAAGTTCATATAATTACGTTGCATGTACGCCTGTTAGCAGACATATCGTTTACACCTGCTATAGGGCATGGCTGATGATGATGACTTGTCACAAACTAAGTGCATGACTTTGCATATACAGTATGTGGAAATACACAATTTCTGCATACACTATATTTTGGAGTAAATTGTGTGTTTTCTTACCACCCCTGCATCAGCTCCTATGTGTGCTTAGCTGATAGCAGGTACAGGTTGAGTCTCCCATATCCAAAATGCTTGGGACCAGGGGTATTTTGGATATCGGAATATTCCGTATTTTGTATTATTTGCATACCATATTGAAATGTCTTAGGAATAGGGCCCAAATCTAAACACAGAATGCATTTATGATTCATATACATCTTATACACACAGCCTGCAGGTAATTTTATACAATACTTTCAATAATGTTGTGGCTCAAACAAAGTTTGTGTACACACATGAAATTCATTTATGTTTCATATACACCTTATACACACAGCCTATAGGTAATTTGATACTTATTTTTAATAATTTTGGGCCTTAAACAAAGTTTGTGTACATTGAACCATCAAAAATCAAAGATTTCACTATCTCGGTCATGCTAAAAATATTCTAATTTGGAATATTCCGTATTTCGGAATATTTGGATATGGGAGACTCAACCGTACTGTAAGTTGCTCTTCTTCCACAATAGCTGACATTGTTTCACTTGTAGCCTTCTTAAGCGAGAGGACTATTGATGCTATCTCACTGTTTACTACAGGGGTGGGAACCTTTTTTCTGCCAAGGGACAGTTTGATATATATAAAGTTATTTGCGGGCCTGGTGCAGACCACGCCCCCTCCATGTGATGTCAAACAGGGGCGGGGCCACAATCGCCGGTGATTACAGAAATGCCCAGAGCATCCTGACGATGCTCCTGGAGCTGTAAGGGCAGCGGTGTGACCGTCTGAAGCATCCTAAGGACGCTCCTGGCAGCACTGCAGCATATACTTTGGCTGCAGAGTGCTACTCTAGGCTCCCTGCTACCCAAATGAGGCTAGCAGAAAAAAGCTCTGAGGGCTAGGCTAAATGATTATACGGCCCCCGGACCTGAGGTTCCCCCATCCCTGGTTTACTAGATGGTGCTCACTTCCTGTCTCATACAAACATGTGATGTTATGGATAGTGACTGGCCTCTAGTCCCTAACTATGCTGGCCTTTGGTAACTACTTCAGCATCTGGCATTGCTGGTACATTAGCCACTTACTATAGGCTGATTCTGTTTGCACCTTTATTTGACTTGTTTTGTTGTGTTATTATTTCATTTTTCTGACACCAAATAAAAGTTGTGCTTCTTTAGGCATGAAATAAGATAATTAGTTAGGCACAGCACTGGTTAGACTGTATGCTGGAGGAAGAAAGTGAGTCAGGGGTTTGAGGTTAAAATGTGACATACAGTATAAAAAAAAACTAAGAATGAATTTTTATTTGCAAGTTGCTGTCAAAGTCATTTCAGTATTTAAAAGGAATTAGTCACAAATTTGAAGTGACAGTGACCATGGGAGCATTTGGGAACATATGAATTCTGTACTTTTCTAGCTGTGAAACTGTTCACATTTAAAGCGTTCTTCTGACTTCACCCTCAGAAAAGGGCCATCTATCCTCATTGATATGCCACAAAAACATGTTCTTTCAGCTTGAGATATCTTTGTCCACAGTAATGGACATATCAATTATACAACCACAGATCACACGCAATTGTAACAGCAGTAATAAGACATTCTCTTCTTATTCATCAGCAGTAGCAGAATCAACATGTTTTGAGACAAACCCAGGTGTCTTTATTTGAGGTAAACCCAGGTGACATGTTACAAACTATAATTAGTCATTGTTTAAGGGCCTGATTCAGAGATGGTTGGTAATGCAGCTGTGTTTGCAGCTGCTCTCATAATAGTGATTGCGGGAATATGCAAAGGCTAATCTCAGACTTCCCATTGTCCTCAACATCAGGTAGACTCACTGCAATTGCACCGATGGCTTATGCATTACATTTCCCCCATAACTTTGAAGACCAGTAATGAGTCTTTGCCTGCCACTATAAAGACTGCATTTTAAGACTGAAGCTATAACTGGAGCTTGAACTGGATTTGGACTGGATTTTGTCCCACTCTCAAAAATGCCACAAGTGCTCAAGTACTGCACCACTTCCAGATTACTACTCCTCAATTTCACCCTTTTGTCTTATATATAAAATTAATTTGTCTGTTTGTCCGGTTATGCAAATGGACAGCCACACGTCGATTGTGATGAAACCAACACAAGGTGGTCCAGTTGAATCCTGGCCAGGTTTTAGGGGGGTTAGGGTCCCGGTCGGACCTCCCATTGGTGTAGGACTTTGACCCGAGGAGCCTGTTCTGGGCCCTCCACTGGATGGATTTGGAAGACATCACATAATAAAACTTGGTTAGAGTCCCGGTTGGACCTCACAGCAGAGTGCACTGAACAGAACTTTGACCCAGGCAGCCTGTTCTGGGCCTTCCACTGGATGGATTTGGATGACATAACGTAACTTGGACAAAAACTTCACAGAGTGGTAACATTGGATCCCAGAAGACATACTGTACTATGGGATTGAGGTCCCAGTTGGACATCCCGTTGGTGTATGCTGGGAAAAACGTTGACCTGGGGAGCCTGTTCTGAGCCTTCGACTGGATGGATATGAAATGAAAACTTTACCGAAGGGTGGCAATTGGTCTGGGATACCTAATGGTGTGGTTTGGGCCCCAGTCAAACCTCATGGTGGAGTGCACCAAGCAGGACTTTGACCCACGGAGCCTGTTCTGGGCTTTTCACTGGATGGATTTGGGCAACATCACATAATTGAAAAGAAAACTTCACAAAGTGGTAAAATACTAGGGGGTTGAGGTCCCGTTGACCCAAGGAGCCTGTTCTGGACCTTCCACTGGATGAATTTGAATGAAAACTTCACAGTGGAGGGCGAATTGGTCTGGGATGCTAAATGAAGTGATTGGGGTTGCGGACGGTCCTCACAGTGTAGTGTACTGGGTAGAACTTTGACCCAGTGAGCCTGTTCTGAGCCTTCCACTGGATGGATTTGAACAACATCACATAATAAAACTTAATAACTTAAAGATTTAAACCCAGGCAACGCCGGGTACTTCAGCTAGTAACTTCATATAATAATTCTACACATTACCTGGTAATTTCATTGGTAGGATGAACAACATATGGAACTTTTTTTATCTGATATATTTTATGTATTTTGTATCCTGTTAGATACTTTTTATTTTTATCTTTGAATGTTTTATTTCCATGTATTGGTTGTCTCGCACTTTGCAACCTATTTAGTGCACCCAAGATAGTTACCTCATCTTGTGTGTAGAATGAACAGTGCATTGTTCTGATGATTTTGTATGGATTATCTATCTCATCTAGTACTTTGCAGTGTATGACCCCCATTATGTGTCATCTCTTTCAGGCATTGTCTATTTTGCCAAGTGAAATCCTGTGTATTGCATCTAAAATGGCTGCCTATCCCTGGATCCTTCATGGGTTGCTTCACTTTTGTGTTTTGTTCATGCTGTATTTACTTTATATGCAAATGTAAACTTCTGTATTATGTGCCTTGAGTCCATTTTGGAGAACAGACACATATATTAACAAATGTAAAGTATGACACCCAGACATTGGACATGGTGAACAGAGGAAAGTTAGATATTGTCAATGGAGAGAAAGAGGAGGGAAAGATTGGTGGCTTGTTTGGGGGAAAACAATAGTTTTAGAGAAATTGAGTATTAGTAAGTGGTGGGATATCCAAGATTGGATGGCCAATAGGCAGCATGAAAGGACAGAAGGGGAGAGGTTAGTGTAAGAGAGGTTAATAATATGTGTGATATTGGAGGCCAATGGAGATGAAAAGCTCTCTGAGGGAAGATATGTAGAGGGGAAGAGCAG
Organism: Taudactylus pleione; assembly: GCA_031769625.1. Classification (NCBI taxonomy): domain Eukaryota; kingdom Metazoa; phylum Chordata; class Amphibia; order Anura; family Myobatrachidae; genus Taudactylus; species Taudactylus pleione. Next base: position 7,461,566 of record JAUIMM010000324.1, on the reverse strand, counting down.
GGGCCAAGGCCAAAGCAAGGATGAATGTTGACATAAAAGGGAGATGGAGATAGGTTTCAGTACAGAGAACTTTGGCTTATGACCTTATTGTATGTACACTTGATGCATATGCTACTGGTGCAGAGGTGTATACATGTTGAGATGCTTCTGACATGACAGATACATGTCAATATTTTGTTTTTATGGTGTGTTCTTTGAACAATTTTTCAGTGAATTTGCCTCAAATTTCAAGATCAGACCTTTGACTATACCTTTGACTTTACATTATAAGGGATAAAAGAGACAGACGACAAGAGGAAATGCAGTGACACCATGCTGATACTATTATAACAAATGGTCACAGAATGTGGTACAATAATAAAAAGAGTGCATTTAAAGTGGGTAATAGTCTGTGTAACATCCAAAACAACATTATGAAATATTGTGTATCATACCACAATCCCAAATAAAACACCCATGCAACTTTCCACCACTGACAACAAGATCATGGAAGAAAGGGGAAAAATGTGGACAAAGAATAAAAATGGATTCATAGTGTAATGTTATCCAAGTTGGACCCCAATTAAATGAATATTCTTTAAATTCAGAACATGAGGTATAGACAAAAGCAATCATGTGCAAATAGAGGCATTTTAATGACCACCTGCCACTGGAACCATTAATTTTGAGTGGCACATATGCCAGTATAAAACTGAAAAATGACATGCCTCCAGATCCTGGACACTTTTGGACAAAACTTTTTTTCTTTTACAGATTAACAATCTGTGCATAATATTGGCCCATTCAAGGCAAGATAAATGTCCTTTCTCCGACTCATACTGTCATTTCCTATTCCTCTATGGGCCTGTGTTCTCCACTCTGCATACACCCCCCAAAAAATGCCATCACTACATGAACATGGATGTCTACTCACAGCAGCAATTTGTGATAAAACATTGAGCCTGCTCTTAAGTACTACAACTGACACTTGAACATGGTATATGAGTAAGCAGAGCCCTATAATCTGGTGGTTTTCGGCTTAATACTTCATTCAGCCCAAAGGTTTGTTCCTCCAGTATATAAATGTCTGAAGCACAATCTTTATTCTCTGCATCTTTGAGTTTTACTGTGAATCCTACTGGTACTGTGACACACTTAACCTGGGGTACCAGGTTGTCATGTAGGTTATCCACCTTACAACTCTGACTCTGGTGTGGGTATGACATACAGAAGGCCCTGGTGGTTAGCACATAAAAACATTGTGGAGTAGACACATGTAGACAGTCATGGCTGCAATAGCATGCACCTCGGTATCAGGCCCTAATGAAAAGTTACCGGAATAGTCCATTGATGTGAAAGTTGAACAAAACATGTGGCAGTATCATGCTGGGCATTGAGGTCCCATTGGGGGATAAGAATGCTTCGGTGATGCACTGATATTAAGGAGTAGCTCCTTTGGCCCTGCTTTATTTATGTATAGCAACAAGGATTTGACTTTTATCTCCTTTGAATCATTGTTAATGGTCAATAGAGGAGATTGTATTATATATTCTGGTCATTTAACTTAAATTGACAGAATACATGTGCTAGAGTGAAATTCCCCAGTGTGCACAGCTTACTACTGCATTTACTGCCCCAAGCAGCTTTCACTGGAGTGGGAACACCTATGGGAAGCTCCCTTCTCAGCTATGCTCCTACTTCACAAATATACATTGCCCTTATATTAATGTAAGTACTACTAACCATGTCATGTTCTTTCTACCACCATTATTTTTGGTTGCCTAATATATTTTAAAAGACCTTTCATATAACACTTTGTGGTCATGCCTGGGAACACCGCTGTTACTTTAAATACTGTAGCGAAGCAGTAACTTTTTTTAAACCCATACCTTATAACTAAAGTTTATGATTTTACCTCAGATGTGTCACTTTTAATTCCATTGAAGCACAATGAATGAATGAGGAGAGGAGGGAGGAGATCAAAGAGAAGAGGGGAGGGACAAAGAGTCTATCAGAGAGGGGTGGTGACAGAATCCTTTCCTGCATTTCTTATAAAGGAGAGGGGAAAGGCAAAGCCAATCAGAGAGGGGCACAGACATAAGCCAGTAAGAAAAGGAGAGCAGAGGGGTGGTGACAGAAGCCCATAAAAAAGGAGAGGGGAGGGACAAAGAGCCGATCAGAGAGGGGAGTTGACAGAAGCCAATAAGAAAGGAGTGGACAGGGGCAAAGAGCCAATCACATGGTAGAAAAGGGAGGGAATTAAAGAGATGAGAAGTGAATGTAATCAATCTGACAGGAAATGGTAGGAGACAGAAGATGATCACAGAGTAAAGAGTGCAGGAGGGGAGGTAATCTGGGCAGCTGGAGGGATCATGACATGTACAAACGGATCTCAGATCCGTAACTTTTTTAGGATAGTTCTACAGTTTTAAGAAAAAACTTTTTTTCTGTTTTTATAAGCCCTGAAGACTAATAAAATATATATTTTTTAAATCTTGCATTATGTTATCATAATTAATGCATGAAAAGGTTAAAATCAGTGTTTTATCAATAGGGATATGAATGTAAAATATATTAAACACAAACTGCAACGTATATACATGTTGTTTAAAAAAGAAAATGTAAATATACTGTATGTGAAAATACAACTACTGTATAAATGCCAACAAGCCTTTATAAAGCTTGAATTAGCTGCAGTTTAGCCATGTAGAGTGAACTGAACTTTTTAACTGTGGCTTTCAGAGGAAAACAACAGTTTATTTTCATAACACAGCACTTTAACCAACAGCTAATCATATTGTGCATCCATAAGAGAGGAAGAGTCATTAAGAAAGCATCAGCAGTGTCATCAAATAACATCTGCAGATACTTATTGTGTGTAATTTGTAAGTCATTTCTGAGCATACAGCAAATCCTTTCCTGCATGTCTTCTCTCTGGTATAAATTGCTCCTGATTACATCAATGATGTACATCGAGTTTGTACTCTTTACAACAGCAGCAGTAGTAATAAAAAATAATAATACCATGGCTTCCAAACAGAGAATTTTGAAGTACCGCCTGAAGGGAATCAAGCACAAAGCCTAGAATTAGCAGGGGCTCTTTGATCACTTGACTCGCAGTCATTGTGCTTATGGATCCCTTTCAGCTTTCCCCATAAAATGTCTCAGCACTTGTGTAGTGCACAATGTCTGACTAATTATACATCTTCTATCATGCTGACATCTTATTTTGTAAGTCCTGCAAGATTCATAGCTACAACCACAAACAAGTGCACACTCTCTGCATATTTCTCTTTATATTACTTTGGTTTTAAAAGTACACTATTTGTTTTCATGAGGATGTCTGCAAGCAGATCGATGTAGCCTAAATTTCCCATGTTCTAATCCAGTTATTCAATGATTTATCGCTAAGGAGGACATTTTAAATGACCTGATAAGGAGGTGCCTAATTGGTACAGTAAGAGATTTTCTTCACACAAAATCAGATTGCATTCATTAAATTAAGGTTTCTCTGCCAGCCATAACAATGAAACTATGAAATTGGGTGGCACATAATGGTGAGAAAGAATGGATCATATAGTGTTTCCCGGATAATAAGACACTGTCTTATTTTTTGCTCATTTTTGGAGTAGGTCTTATTTTAATTAACATTGACAGCAGTGCCCCTTATGCAGACCCCCTTGTAGAAGTGCCCCTTATGCAGGCCCCCCTACCTGTAGAAGTGTCCCTTATGCAGCCTCCCTTTTACGGAAGCAGTGCCGCTTATGCAGGCCCCCCCCCTGTAGCAGTGTCCCTTATGCAGCCTCCCTTATTGCAGTGCAAGCCCCCCTGTAATTGATCCCCCACCCACCAGTACGGTACTTACCTGACTTGCCACAGTCCGGGATGTCCCTCTCAGTTGCGCACTGAGTGGATCTAACATGATCCAGCAGGCGCGGCCGCACAGGATCCTCAGCGCGCGGGTGACGTCATGACATCACCCACGCACTGCATGACTGGGAACAATGGCCTCTGAAGCGCTCCCAGCTCAAAATTGGATTTTGGTAGGTCTTATTTTCGGGGTAGGGCTTATTTTGGACCGGGTTACAAAAGTAAGGGTAGGGCTTATTTTCGGGATAGGTCTGATTATCCGGGAAACATGGTATCTATCACTATGGCTCCACCAACTAAATACGTACTGTGTTTATACAAATGCCCAGTACCTTCCTTCATTTAGTGTGCTACTCATATACTATGGTTTATCTAAAAAAATTACATCATATGTACTTGTTTTCACTTGTGACCCTGGTGGTCTTTCTATGAGACAATAAAAATGTTTGTCTGCTTTTTATATTTGCAAGTTCTGTGGCAACTGCCAGTTTTAATGCTTGATGTATTTGTATTGTATGTCATTAATAAGTCATTTATTTGGACGTTGTTGTGCATATGAATTTCATTTCTCAGTTGGTAGTTTCTTGAAGTTTTACTAGAATGTACTCCGTACTGCCACCCGTCATCATCATCATCACCACCACTACAAACCTCGGCAGCATTGGACTGTCAGTATAGCAAAGACTCATATAAAAACAAACTGCACATAGAAATAGAACATGGACAAACAAGATTAAAGGAGAGAGTGCATAAAGGATTTATAGTTAGAGGAGAGCCTGGCTGGGCAGTGTAGTAAGTTATGTAAGAAGAGGTAAGTTTTGGAAATAGGAGTTATAATTGGTTGTCAAAGTGGAGGTGGGGAGTAGGTCAGAGGCAGATCTAAGGGGATGTTAGGGAGAGTATCTTCTGACAAAGTAAAGATGTACAGTATGAAAGGAATGTGTCAATAAGGGGTTTGAAGGTAAGTAGCTTGAATTGTATTCTAGGGATTATATGGAGCCAGTGTAGGTTTTTGCAGAGTGGTGCAGCAGATGGAATGGAATGGCAAGAATGGAAGCTTACTGTTTGGAGTAGATGTAGATGGGTTAGTCCAGATACAAAGAGTGTCCTAGATGAAAAAGGGATATTTTCTCCTAATATTTTGAAAGGAGGTGAGATGACAGGTTTCAAGTATGGCAACAATGTGCAGGCACAGGGTTTTAAGAGATCGTAAAGTTGTCAATGGTTAAGGAGACTAGAGGGTTGTAGCTACACTGGGAGGAGGAAACATGTTGATCTCAGATTGTTCATGATGATTTTCATACAATGTTGGGACATTGAAGTGGAGATGAAGACGAGACAGATAGATGGGATAAAAGAGAAAGAGATATGACAGGAAAGACTAATTATTAGTTGAAAAGAATCTGCTGAGTGTTTGAAAGGGCTACACGTACCCTGGACGCCTATTGCTACCACACAGGGCGACATACATCCGGATTCCATGTGAGTCCACTGTGATTGCTGTGACAGGCAATATGTACTTCTCTGTCTGATAGGAATGGAATCTTTCTAATATTCCTACTAATATAATTAATAATATTTTTATGGTTTTTGACCAATGTTGGTCTATTAAATGTTTTTATATACTACACTATGTATAGGTTTATACATTTTTTTTTGAGAATACATATGACTTGTGTGGATCCTTGGAATATTGGACCACGTGCTTTGATGAAAAAGAACCTGCTTTGAGTTGTGATTCAAGTTCATTATTAGTAAGTAGAATACATACTACTAATACTAACACATAATCTCAGCACATACTCTCAACTGGTGTGGTATAAAATGCCGACATTCAGAATGCTGACACCAGAAATTTGACATGGTTTGAACAAGGATTGGATGTTAACATGTCAAATATGGACATTTACAATGTTGACACTGAGATAATTGGACAGCATGTCGACCAAGCGGTTCTATATAGACTGCTTAACTAACCCTAATCCTAACACTAACCCTAACCATAAACTTAACTGCAGCCTAACCCTAACCATAAACCTAAATCTAACCCTAAACCTAACCCTAAAATCGGCTAAAATCGGCTGTTGAAATTCATTCTGTCCATGTCGACAGTTTGAATGATGAAAGTCAGACCATGTCGACAATCTGAAAGTCAATATAATGAACATACTCCCTACTCAACACCTACTCCCAATACATAATCTTCTTTGAAGCAGCAGTGAAATTTCATCTAGTTACAAAAGAGTTTAAACTATGTATGTACTGTACCTAAAATGAATCTCCTAATTCTGAGGGAATCGGTATGTAATGCCCCCGTCATAATACCAACAGTGGCATCCCGATGATTGGTATCCCAACAGGGGTCGGGCAAGTATACTTACCCTCCTCCTTCTCTCCCTCACCCTCCCTTTTTGTAGCTGAACCCTCCCCACCCTGAACCCTATTCCTCCCCGTTAGTGCCTAAACCTAAGTTTTCCCCCTTTGTGCCTAAACCTAACCCTCCCCCCTTATTGCCTCACCCTACCCTCCTCCCTATGGGTGCCTAACCATAACCGCCCCCAAAAAAACTAACGCTAACCCCGCTATGTTACCTACACCTAAACCTCCCCTCTACGACCAACACTACCACATTTTGGCTGGCGTCCTTCTGGATTCTGGCGTCAGTATTAAGATAGGTGTTTGTATTTAGATGCCTATCTTAAGTCCCTTGTTAGGCTTCCCCCGTCTGGATTCAAACCAGCGGCATCGCGGCCGCCGGTCTCATAACTACATCCCATTCTGAGAATATTAAGAGGATTTCCTGTTCACACATGCGCATTCACTGACAGTCTCTATAAACCCCATGCTTCTGAGCTTAGGGCCCGATTCAGACCCACTCGCAAGCGGCTGTCCGCTCGCAAGTTGGGCGATGTTGTGCACTGCGCATGCGCACGATGGCGGGAGCTCCGTCGTGCGCATGCGCCAGACGCGACGAGTGAAGGACTTTCCTTCACTCGTTGTGTCTGATCAAAGGGGGTGTGCTGTCGATGTTGATTGACAGCACGCCCCCTTTGGTGGGCGTGCCGGGGGCGTGCCTCCCTGACGGGGGCGTTCCCAAGGGAACGCCTACCGTCAGAAGCCGGCCCACTGACATCACTAGTGATGTCAGTGGGAGTGATTTTGACTCTGATAGAGCCAAAATCACTCCGGGCCTTGCGGTTGAAAAACTCAACCGCAGGCTCCGGCTCGCAGTGGCGATGGTCGCGATGGTCAAGACCATCGCGGCCATCAAACTGCACGCTCGTATAGGCTGTGGGTGGTGACCCACAGCTATACGAGCGTCCAGGAGGACGCTCCATAATTATGGAGGGCAGCCCTCATTCAGAGCGTGCGCTCTGCTCAGAGCGTACGGCTCTGAATGAGGGCCTTAGTCCTTTCTGGTTTCTGTGATGTTTGTTACCAACTTCAGTCTTTGCTGAATTGCAGCCCAAACTCTCATGGTTAATTTATTTACGGAATGTGAAAGGTGACACAGTAGTAATAGCAGGAAGCGTGTGTGTGTGTGTGTGTGTGTGTGTGTGTGTGTGTGTGTGTGTGTGTGTGTGTGTGTGTGTGTGTGTGTGTGTGTGTGTGTGTACGTGTGTGTGTGTGTGTTTTTCCTTTTTTTTGGTGGGCTGCGAATCATGGCTATTTAAAGTTAATTGCAATTTTTAACAATATTTTTAAATACTTTCAAATTCTAATTCTATTACTCCCTATCTCAGCATCCCCTGCTTTACAGATTCCTTTTTTATGTATTCTTACATTCCACAGAAGTTCTAATTTAAGTATAAATATCACATTGAATGTAACACATAATTGTGCAGCAGCCCTGCAAAATGCATTGTATGTAGTTAAGCATTAGCCATCAGCACTTGAATACCTACATAAGTAATGCTAGTGCAAGTATGCAAATATTCAAAATGTACTTGTATGGCAAAATAGGACTATGCTGGCAATATTTAAATAATAAGTAACTGTTGGATATTGACATACAGGTACATCACTCAACTGAATGCAGAGGTGCCCACATACAGTGATCCTCAAAAAATGTGTCACAGCACGGACTGTGCTTCTTAGCCCTGCCATACATCCTGCCAGAGACTTTTATTTTTACAAAATACTGTACTGTATGCATGTTATTTGCATCACTAACGCAACAAAGGTACAATGCACGGATACTGGGGCTGGCATTCATGTAGCTTCTGTGTGACAATCTGTAAATTAGTACATGACTAAATCAGAGTGTGTGGAGCTGACCTAGGGCCTGATTCAGAGATATACGGTAACCCGATGGTTAGCGTATATCCTCATGGAAAGTGGTCTGCGCTTGCACAGGACCCATTCTGAGCATGTGCAGAATGGGTCCTGTCATACCACACAGAATTCCCCCTGATTGACAGGCAGAAGTGCTTGGTGGCGGTGCAGGGACGCAGACTTCCTGAGCTCGCAAGCCACCAGGACCTGGTCAGGCTGCGGTAAGCCTCAGCTATCGCAGCCTGGCCAAAGGGACAACAATAGCGGCTGATGGTTGCGATTGTTTCGGATGGTGATCTCAGGCTGCGACCTCGGGCACAGCGCTGGGATCACGCAGATGCAGGAACGAGGTGTCTATTTCTTAAAGACACCTTCTGCTGCATTTGCTTTTGAGACGGACAGAATTGCAGAGCCGCTTGTATGTGGCTCTGCAATTTCGTCCATCTCTGAATTAGGCACCTAATATCTAATTTAAATGAATTATATACTTAAGAGAAAGATTCAACTTGGATAGTGTAAATTATCCACTACCCTAATCAGAATCACAGTAATTTATTATTCATCATAATTTTAATAGTTAGGCCTAGAAGTTATTTTCTTCAATAAAATGAAAAAACTAAAAATTAATTACATTTTTCATATAATTTTCTTGTTTATGGGCCTGATGACACAATTGGAATCAACCACTGTATCAATCAATATATGTTCTATAAGGAAGAAATGTACTTTGGCTGTAAAATTTCCCTACAAAAATAATATAAAAACATAAATTCTACTAAACTGACAGTGTTGGCATGAATTAATTACAGTTTCCATAAGCTAATAAAGTTTATTTTATCAATCTATCCTGATTTTGTCAATTGTTGAGGATATTTGATGAAAGATAAAATAAATGAATATCACTTTCTATAAAATCAACATGATTTTTTCCAAGCTGCCTACAGTATTTATATTAAGGCTAGATTATTTTCACTAGCATTAATTCAGATTAGCTGTGTAAAATTTAAAACATAAAACTGCAAACAAAAGATAATTAAAAGCTTTTCAGTCTTTGTAATATCTAGTAAAAAAACAAAACAAAGCCGCAATTCTATTTCATAACCTTCATCCTAAACCAATATGAAACAAACGTATTTTAAAATCAATAAATTAGCCATAAAAATGTATAATTGATAATATAAAACTATTGTTTCAATATAGAGAACTGTAAAATCAATGTATATTCCTTCACTCAACGTAACATATTGGATAAATTACTTAAGTGTCCACCTAATTTATCACATCACACATTTAAGCTTACAGTAACTATGCTTTTTTCTATTCAGGGAGATTTAAATAAGTGGAATAAATTATATAAATCATGGTTTGCACAGACAGCTATTAATAAAATGAGTTAAACCTTCCATTGGACGAGGTGTGTCATGTATGCGAATCACTTAATTACTACAATATAATAAAATTGATAGATAAAGACACAGATGTAAATTTGGCAGAAAAAAACTGTTAGCTATTTATTGTATTTAAATATATATTCAAAGGAAAGTATGGTGGCAAAGAAAGGATTGCCAAGATCAGCACAATCCACAGTGCACAGTAACAACCATCAACATGCATTGTAGGCGGTTACCGCCTAAGGTGCACAAACACATCTGTAATGCAACTATGATCCAAAAAATAAATTATATGTCCAACCAGCTGTTGCCCATGGCTTCGCCCATGATGAAATCGCTCCTGTCAACATTTTTTTTAATTTGAAGTGTTCTAGTTGTATTGCTTTCAATAGGGGCACACGTTGCCCACGTGACCAGCAGCGCTATACAGACTGGTGGCAGCAACGCCTTCACCCACAATTCACACTGTGTGCCCTGTGCACAGACTGCTATGTAGCATATCTTATTCAAGTGAGGCCCAAAGCACCTCTGTCCCTACCCCTTACCGGCCACGCACATGGTGACACACCTATCTCTTGAATTGATGATGTCAATAAATGTTGTTTTTGTTATTGCACAGCTTTAACTAGATGGATCTAGATGAAACACATTGCAAGTTAATTATTGGGGTTTCATCTACAAAATGATGCAGTTTTCATGAAAATCGGTTTAGTACTTTTTGCGCCATTTTGGAACAGACAGACAGACACAACATTCTAATTATATTAGTATAGATGATGCAAGGGAACCAATATAATTATTAGTAAATTAAAAGTCACCACCTGATGGAGTATTGCAACTCCAAAAAAACATGTAAAAACAGAGAAAAAGAGGCACTATTTGCTTAAAAACTTATAGTTATGCAAAATAAACTATAATATTCTAGGCAAAATTTGTGAGATATTGATACTGACTGTTTATAAATCAATATACTGTAATATTTATTACATAAAAAATGCTTATAACACATAGATCACATATTACAATATTAATATAAATTGAGTGTTTGACTCAAAATTATCCCTTCAATTACCAAATTGACACATGAATGAGAATGTAACAGCAGTAACCGCCTCACTCCACCTCGGCAGCACTGGCACACGCAGTTTTTATTGTTGCCATGTGTTTTTCAAAAAGTTCTACACAGAATGAAATTTGTACAACCTGGGACACTGAAATACACAGCAGTAGTATACAGCAGTGCATGCTAGCGCTGTCCAGGTGGAGTGTGACACATACAGCAGGGTACCTTGGGTATATTGATCTTGCTAAATACATCTTGAATATCATTACTCAGGCATTACATTAGTCCCTTATAATTGGAGAATGAGATTGTAAAAAGCAATTGTTGCCAAATGGTTTTTTTTATTGTGAAATCATGAAAAACAGTTAAAAAAGGCAACAGCAGGGTTGCAAGTGTGTTTCTTCCCAGAACAAGGTTATACGTCATCTTTCACTGCAAGTGAGACACAGGAATATACAGTACCTATTAATGGAACTCCCGGCCCACTGACTTTGAAGCTTTTAGTTCAAATATCAGTGCAGCTGATTGCAATGGATAAGTTATTATACAAGCTATGAATATTATTTTCATATTTTGCATGTAATCCAGTTAATATGGCATGAGTTATCAACATTAGCTTCATATTTTTCTGTAGCCTTTAGGTATTGTTGCCTGCAATGTTGACTGTGACTCAGAAAAGGTTAAGAGAAATGTGCAGAATAAAAATCTAAAAGTAGGATATGCTATTGAAAACAAATTTCAAAGTCTTGAAAGATAAAAATAAAATTGTTCAGTTCCTGCCTCTGATAACACTGAGATCTACTTGTGCCCAGCTTTCATGTGCTCTGGTGGACCTGGTTTTAGGAGCTTATTTGATGACTGAAAAATAAAATGTGAATTTTAAGATAACTGCTGAATAATATTATGCGGATACTTTGTGTCATATGATGGAATTGTTGTCCACATAAGAGCATACAGTACTTTAATGCTTCTAAGCTATCTGAAGTGTTGATGCATTCATCCATATGAAAGCAGTACAATGAAATTACAGAAATTTGCACTCTATTCTTATACATTAATCTTCACCTACCTGATTATGAATTGTTCCAAGGCAGTGAAATAATTTTTTGAATGTAGGTACAGTAATGTAGTAATAATATTACATAAAAGCAGTTAAAGCCATAGATTATAAAAAAATATTTATTGTTTTGTTAATGCATTGTATAATTCTAGCAGCAGTCCAGTCCTCTGCTCTGCCTGTGGGGAGGGGGGGGACGATCACACTGGTCATATTTGCCCCTCCTGGATTTGCGACATGCTAAGGAACTCACAGCACCCCCCTTGCCAGCGCGAAGTGGCGCTGATAAGAGGGGGTTTTATTTCTAAGAGGGCGTGGCCACGCCTTCCACAATTAGACCACACCTCTTTCCCCCAGGCCTGGACCAGCTCTCTATGGCCCAACTCAGACTGCTGTCCTGGGTAAAGTGGTAGAAAATTAGGTAGGTTTGAGCCACAGTATTTTCCAATTTGTTGCCGTCGAAAAAAAGGTACTGCCTGTCCCTTACAACAGGTACGCGTATAGAGGGGTTTATTTACACAAGAATAAACGCAACTCTGGTACACACATCTGCAAATATTTACAGTAAGCCAGCCACCATATTAAGGTGCCTCTGCTAAGGTGGTCCTAGCTCTAAAGAATATGAAACCTACATTGGTTGAATGGATTAATGTGTATTATATCGAGATCTAACTTATCAGGAGATACCCCAATATCCACCAATATAACACTAAAAGGACTAGCATTCCCTCCAGCTACTGATCTCATACATATCTCTCAAAACAGTGATACACAAAATGCAAGTTGTTCAATTAATTTATTGTTGTAAAATATTCAGCAATGTGTGTATGTACACACACACACACTCCATGATATTTCATGTGCACCTGTTACACACACATTCCTATCTCAATTGGTTTGCTTTCAAACGACAATAGTAAGCAGCAGTTCTTATTACTTAGCTTAAGATAAGTGTATAAGCCTGGATTTTAGACATCCTCAAGATGCTCCAAGTGATTTATCTGATCCAAAGCAACAGGCTGTAGAGATTGGGGGAGGTTTTGCCTCCTCTGTCCTCACTTGCATCTGAGAGTGGTATTGTTTCAGAGGAAGAGAAAGTATAAGCTGGTAAAGGACATTTTAGACCTGATAAGAAATTTTACTGTACCATGAAACAAGTAAATATAAGGATCGCTTATTTTGTGTGATCTATTCAAAACTACTAAACCATTATATGAGTTATACTGTAGCATAAAAGCTATTTAATCCATATTGAACATAAATTCTGTAAGAAAACACAGCAAAGGTACAGTATGTTGACCTATGACGAATTGCAATATTCATTTTTAGCTAAGTAGATTATACTGAGATGAAGCTGTAACCATCTGCAACCATGTCACAAACACACCAAGCCTCAATATGCCATGTGGCACGAGGCGCCTGTTGTGTATGAGTCGCCAGGTTCCCAAGTGACGCTGCATTTGCCGAGCATATTTTTTGTAATGTGATGAGACTATGATGCACCAGGACACTGCACTGATTAATTTGATATGTGACACTTGGCATGGAAAAAAGCCCTGGCCACTGCATCATGGAACTTCGTATACAAATTTAGAATCAGTCGCACACAGATATACAAGTTTTGCTTATCTAATTAATCAGTGCAGTCTCATGGTGCATCTTAGTGGTATCACATTGCAACTGTGATGCATTTTTTGGCCGAAAAAGATGCAAAACTGTGGCTCAGCGCAAACAGATGAGCACGATAACTTGTGTGCAGAGAGGGACTATTTGCAGCGAGTTGAGCAACAGTGTATGAGGACACATCTGTACTTTGTGAGGTGATGATGCAAATATTGAAATCCTCTGAAGAACAACATATTCCATACTAGGAGAAGTGTGGAAGATAAATCTAGAATTAATTTTCCCTCCTATTTCATTAACCTATAAGGAGCTACTCAATCAATTATCACAGAGGGGCCGCTTGTGAGTATCACGCTGCTACAACAGCTTTAGCTTGTTTTGCTGTAGTCATGTCTGCGACTTTATGCTAATGCTAGAATTAGCCCTTCCATTGGTGTACAAGCGTGCGTCTGTCTGTGCAAGGGCTAAGACACCCAATTTGTGCATCTTTAGACATTGAAATCCAGCTTGGTGCATCTTCAGATGCCACCATCAGTCGCACCAGCCCCATGCAAGATTTGGATTCTCCATCAGGCTGTGGCCTCCGATGTGAGCAACCAGTTCAGTGACACACCCATGACACTCCCATAACACACCCCAGAGATGGTACATCTGCATGTGTCTGAATAGTCAAATACCAAGAGTCAAAGCTGAGCTTCTGTGTGTACAGTATAACGCCTGAGCCACAAAGAGTATATTAGCAATTTCTGCCCACGTGCAGTAGTAAAAAAATGCTGAACTCCATGAACATCTGCATTACATACAACTCAGAATCAGGCCCAGGGTCTCTGTCAAGTCATTCATTCATAGTCAGCAAACAGTGCCATAAATGGGTTGGGTATGGGATGCTGGCTCTTGGGATCCCAGCGGTCAGAATGCCGATGATGGCATCCCGACAGGGTTAGGATACCAACACCTGTCGGTCAGTATCCTAGCCCTCCCCCTCTCCCGAACTCTCCTTTCCTGGTGCCTAAACCTTACCTCTCCCCCCTAGTGCCTAAACCTAACCTACCCACACCCTAAACCTAACCCTACCCACTTAGTGCCTAACCCTAACCCTCCCACTAATGCCTAACCCCTAATCCTAATGCTAACCATCCCCTTGACCCCACTACTTACAGTACCTTCGGGATGCCAGCAGTCGGGAGATGTCAGTGCCTGGAATCTAAAAGGGGTCAGTATTCCGGCACCGTCATTCTGAGTGCTGGAATCCCCGTGGTCAGTATTATGACCATATTCCCCTTAAATTAGCGTAAAATTCAAGCAGATAATTCTATTTTAAGCTTTTCTTGTATCAAGCAGGACACAATATCCTTTAGAAGTAAATGTATCAGTTGGTAAAAGGTTAGGATTTCCCAGCTTTGCTCCAAGATATGTCACATTTTTCTAATACCTTGTATATAGGCACCATCCTTTAAAATATCCTTATGCATTTCTTCATACTTTATTAAAGTAGATTCTTTAGAGGAGAAATGTGAGCAATCATTTTATAATCATACGTAACTAATTATTACCTTAGCTCGATCATCCACATATAAAAGCATTAAAGTTTAAAACAATTTGTGCATAAATGAATTCAATGTATCTTAAAACCAAACAATAACAGAATATAACACCTAAAATGAAAATTAAATAATAAAAGTTAAGAGCATTCTATCATCGGCTGCTTAATGACAGGCCCAGCTGCACCATAATCAGTGTAATTAATTACAAGCCACCTTTTTTCTGAATGGCTTATTAATAAAAATATTTATCCTCCACAATCCTGGTCAACTCCAGTAAGTGGATATAATTCATTAAGTATAGTACCAGTGATGTAAATTACAGCTTTCTCAACAAAAAGTAGCCAATAATCTACATATAGTGAAAGTATGAGTTTCTATATGTCTTATTATGCTTAAGAACTTAATATTGAAGTTTTTATCGTCCACTGCACTAATGTGGTTAGCAGTGGCGTAACTAGGGTATTTGGAGCCCAGGGCAAGGGGCATAACCACTTAAAAATGGGGGCGTGTCAACATGACACACCACTGTTTCTCGTCACTCTGGGAACATTCCTTTCCATTCCATATGCATCTTAATGCCACCAGTAGTAGTGCCCCTTATGCAGTGCCCCTAGTAGCAGTGCCCTATTTTCAGTGCCCTCTGTACTAGTGCCCCAGTAGTAGTGCCCCTTATGCAATGCCCCCTGTTGAAGTGCACATTATGCAGTGCCCCCAGTAGTGCCCCTTATGCAGTGCCCCCTATGCAGTGTCCCCAGTAGTGCCCAAGATAGTGTCTTTTATACAGTGCCCCTATGCAGTGCCCCCAATAGTGCCCCTTATACAGTGCCCACAGTAGTGCCCCTTATATAGTGAACTAAGTAGTGTCCCTTATGCAGCGCCCCCCAGTAGTGCACAATATATAGTGCCCCCAGTAGTGCACCTTATTCAGTGCCACCAGTAGTGCCCCTTATTCAGTGCCACCAGTAACCAGTAGTGTCCCTTATATAGTGCCCCTATGCAGAGCCCAATATACAGTGCCCCAGTAGTAGTGCCTTTTACACATAAAACAAGCAGACACACACAGACAGACAAAATTACATTTACCTGAATCCCCGCTCCTGCTGTACCCCGCTGCTGTCCCGCTCTGCACTATGGGAGAGACATCATGACATCTTTCCCTTCACCCAGTGTGGGAGCCGGAAGGCAGAGCTCATGAGTAAGATCCAGCCAGGCTTCGGCCCTGCGTGCAGCAGCCAATAAGAGTCTAAACATAAATTATAAGACACACACTCCGTTTTCCTATTTAGCTGCTTTCTTGGTGAGCAGAACAAGTCCGCTGATGATAAGGAATAAATGAGAAAGCGCTAAATATGTATAAATAGTATGAATGCAGTGTAACGAAAAATAGGCATCAGCACAAGAATGTATCTCTATTGAAATAAGAATGTACCATTATAAAAAAATTGAGTAAAAATAAATGAAAAATGAAATTAATAAAAATGAATAGAAACAAGAGAAAGCACAGTGGCCAAGCAATGTTTACTGCTCATAGCTCTTTTTGTAGTTAATGAAAAAGTCCCAAACTTGTTGGGGACCGACGGAAGGTCCAATCTCCCTATCTTACCCTGTCTGTGTAGCTCTACTCCGTCCATCTCCTATATTCGATGTGCTGTGATGTTATGCGGTGTACCACTATACAGTGCAGGTGCGCCAGGACCGGTGCTCCGTCCTGCAACGTGTCATACGTTGGCACGGAGGTGCTGGTGTTCAGTTCGCGGAGAGAGGAGCTCACTTGAGGGTGACAGCTGGTGTTGCAAACACCGGGCGCCTGGCATCACTGATGTGCTTAATGCCAGGAAAAAAAATGGTGTGCTTCCAGCAGCAAATTCCAATGCATTTCAACTGTCTGTTGTCTTTCTCAAGGAAGTTTGCATTCACTCCATGATCAGACTTTATAGAGGCTAGTGGATTCCTATTGGTTGGGGCATTTTTAAAGAAAAAGGGGCTTGGATTTGGCTTGATAAAAAAGTATTTTGTAAAAAAAAATTTATAAAATTTACTTTAAAAGAAATACTCCAATAAAAATGTAGGGCGAGTGAACCTTCCATGGTCCCCAGCAAGTATGGGACTTTTTCATTAACTCCAAATAGAGCTATGAGCAGTAAACATTGCTAGGCCACTGTGCTTTCTCATGTTTCTATTCATTTTTATTCATTTCATTTTTCATTTATTTTTATTATTACTCACTTTGTGCGCATTAGTTCCTTTGATTTGTATTTATTTTTATAATGGGGCATTCTTATTTCAATAGTGATGCATTCTTGTGCTGATGCCTATTTTTATTTACACTGCATTGATACTATTTATACATATATTGCCAATAACAGTCTGTCTGACTCTTATTGGCTACAGGGCTAAAACAAACATCGCCGGCAGCGGCGTGTTTGTTTTAATGTGTAGTGCCACGGACCGCCGGTGCCCTGGACTGCTCCCGACTCACCCATGTTACACCACTGGTGGTTAGACTCAATATATTATACCTAGACTGTGATATTAATCATTGGGCTTTAATATAGGCATGTGGGAAACTGATGCATGGTTCCATTGTGATCAATGGGTATAACAAAATATGATCAGGATTTTTTAATGTTAATATGTTTAAAGTTCAGGTCTATTAGATATTTCTGATGTTAAAATGTGAATCTAAAAATTATAATTTTTATGAGTTACTGTGGCCCACATATACATTCCATTAGATGGATGACATATATGGACTGGCAATTCTAAATATGTTCAGTACACGTGTGTCAACTATCTATTGGTGCACAGGATGTGGCCCGTACAACTCACACCTTAATATTAGGGTTTGGGAATATGGGCAGACCATAAATGTATAAAAACTCATAACCTCTAATATTGTAGCACATTTCCAAACAACATAATGATGGCATGCTGTTTACGGTATAAGGGTCAGAACACATTAAACACACACAGGTACTGTAGTGACAAAAATAGACTTTTATGCAAACACAAAGCATATTAGAATCAGTCACAACGTAACATCTCCTCCTCACCTTTTGTTCTGTATTTTTTCTTACACAATTAAAGTGGAAAGCTACAGATTAGCTTGGCTATTTAAGAACAATTAATTTAATTACAGGATAGTTATTCTTATAGACAAATTAGTGGTAAAAATGAACAACATTTATGTCTATATGACAAGGACTTTCTGGTGTGTTTGAGGAAGGTTTTATTTTATTGTCCACAGCACCAATGTGGTTACACTCGATTGTGATCAATGGGTATAAAAAAATGATCAGGACATTTTAATGTTAATATGTTTAAAGTTCAGGTATGTTAGATTTCTGATTTTACAATATGAATCTAAAAATTATCATTGGTTATAAATCTACGCCATTTTACTGTAACATTGAATTTGATGATTTTGCACAAGTTGCAAAATAATAAATAAGCAAACACTGAGTTTACTTTAATTGATGCAGTAATGATCATACTTTCCTTGGAGTCATTTGTACATGATTGGTCAAATAAGACAAAGAGATGTAGTCATTAATCAGGCTGCCGAGTGTATTGAAGTCTATATTGCTGACAATATTGAACATTCAATACCCATTTATCAGATTATATTAGAATGAATTGTTTAAATACCATTTTAATAGAAATCCAATCACAAAGCAGTGGCGTGGTACTAATTATCATGAATGTACGTAAGCTGTATTTACATATTGTCAAAATGTTTTTATGTCTGAATTTTCATTGTATAAGTTGTTATAAACTGAGACACTCATTTCTTAAGACTTATCATTTGATAGTGTAGTCTTGTGTGTAATATGTGGTTTTATTTATGCAGCTTTCAATTATAACATGATACTGACTTTATTTAGTAGGTTTTTACTATACTGAAAAACTACTTACCAAGAAATAATAATGTTTTCTTTTTAAGTGAAAGGAGGTACAATTAGCACGCTTTATATGTTTTGATAAATAATTTATATGAAGACAAATTAATAAATACTGTTGAATAAGCTGTTACATCTTTTGTACTATATTTCACGAATTAAACCTTCTTTATGAAGCTGACCAGGACTGTTAAAAAAAGTAACCATGGAAATATTTTTTTTTGTTAATAAACCATTCTGGAAAGGACGGCTTGTTATTAATTACACTGATTATGCGGCAGCTGGATTTGTTATTTCACAGCTGATGATAGAATATACTTGCATTATATTATTTACTTTGCATTTTAAGTGGTATATACTGTTATTATTTTGTGTTTAAGATACATTGAATGCATTTGTTAAATTGTTTATATTATGCTTCTAATTTATGGTTGGTCAAGCTAAGTTAATTGTATATACTCTTAATTAAGTATGATGAGGAAATGACTGTTCACACTCTCCTATGAGGAAACCTCTTTAGTAAAGTAAGGAGAAAAGAATCAGTATGCTGTAGATATACAAGCTATCGGAAAAATGTGACATATTTTAGAGTGTATCCATAAAGTCCCAGCTATTTCTGCAGTAGACTTTTGTATCCCAGCATCAATCAACAGCTTGTATAGGCAGCAATCATGTGTTAGCTGTAAACCTGAGTAATCATAACACTGTATCCTGCTAAACTACAGTATTAATAATTTATTAGTTTAACAACATATGAGCTGGTATATTACCTCTAATGGATATTATTGCTTGTTTGTTATGAGAAAAGTTTATGAGAGAACTTTTTGCTTATCTGCTTTGTGTATT
This sequence comes from Taudactylus pleione, assembly GCA_031769625.1. Classification (NCBI taxonomy): domain Eukaryota; kingdom Metazoa; phylum Chordata; class Amphibia; order Anura; family Myobatrachidae; genus Taudactylus; species Taudactylus pleione. Next base: position 7,442,019 of record JAUIMM010000324.1, on the reverse strand, counting down.
TGTTATATAGGTTGTTATATAGGTTGCTGTCTAGCAAAGTCTGATTTGATAGAGAAGTCTCTGTGTCCATGTTATAGAGTCAGCACCTCTCCTGCGTCACCTCACCCATCAGTAGGGGGTATATTTATCAAAGTGCAGGTTTTTAGAATTGGAGATGTTGCCCATAGCAACCAATTAGATTCTAACTATTGTCTTCTAGAAAGAGCTAGATAAATGTTAAGTAGAATTTGATTGGTTGCCATGGGCAACATCTCCACTTTTTAAAATATGCATTTTAGTAAATATACACCTCGATTTCGGTATCCATGTGGTAAACTTTGCCCATTATCTGGAGATGCCACTGAGTGTCGGACTGGAGCATGAAGGGCCCACCCAGAGAATGCAGTATGCTTAAGCGTGTGGTCATCTACTAGAGGGAGTGTGGCCATCCCACCCAGATGCTTGGCTATCCATTAGGCAAATGTTGGTGTAGTTTCTATAAAAGGGAACGAAGCCCCCCATGTTGATCAGTGCTGCTCCTCCAGGTAACTGACCATCTAATAGGGTAACATTGTATGATTTGAGGAACCTGATTCCTAGAAGAGGGGATCTTTGTTGCATATATTTGCAAATACATGATTAAGTGCCGGGTCATGTCAAGGCTTCTTTGTACCGGCGTCCCTAACACTACATGAGAATAGCACCAACTCTGGGTCGTATAATTGCATACTGTTGTGCCACATGATAACAGTACATACATAGATACTGCATATTTAAGATGAGAGACAACTCACCTGAAAGTACCCAGAGACCTCCAAAAACATACACGTGCACTAACATCCACAGATTCTTTAATCTTTGGTACAGTGTTATCTAAAAGATGTTCTTCACTCTCACTCTTGTACTGACATTTGTGCACAGACACCTTGCTGCACTCCTCCAGTTTGAGTCATGTAGGATCATCTGAAGGCCTCTAAAAGAACCTGAGTAGTATTTGTCTGTGATTCTTGTTTCTGAATCTCAACAGTCATCATCAAATTAGAATTACTCTTGAATAACAATAGTCCATGTCTCCATTGGTTTGTCATCCTTTTGCCTCCTGATCCTGCACATCACTGGTGGACAGCCAGGAGTTTATGATGGGTCAGAAAATGCCAATGTAAAGATTGCAATTTGGTGCATGGCATCTCATGTTTGTTGTTTTCTTTAAGATTATGGTCGATGTTATATAATCACAATTTATTTATAACCACTTATAACCATTTAACCTATAAGATTTGTTCCCACTTGTTTCAATAATATGTCACATTTATTTTTGTTCTTCAATCAGTGTCATTTCTCAATCTATACCCATGAAGATTTACATGTTGCCATTTTATTTAAACTATACATTACAATAGATTCTGGAATACATTTTCACTGTAGACTTGTGTTCACTTTTATTGGACCCTGGAAATGGGCACTTACATGCAATGTAATTAAGCATTTATTTTAACAATATAAATCTTCAGTGATGTTGAAATTGGCAGTTAATCTGCATAATCATATTTAGAGTCTGGCATTATCTAGTGAAAAGAAATGGGCTTTTTGTGTTGTCCAAAGTTTTGGTGACAACCATGTCCAGAACCAAATAAAAGAGCTACCATGCTGCATTGGTTATTTCACCTGAGCAGTTTGAAGGTGCCTAGGATCCTACATTATTTGGTCATTGTCTTCATGACTATAGTGTATTCATCATTCATTGCACACAAGACCTCAGTCAGATCAGCATCTTCTGATGGATGAAAGTTGTCATCGTGAGCCCTGTGATATGTCATTGCCTAGGATGTAAGCATATCTCATTCAGCAACATGGAATGCTTCATGAGATACTCAATGGGTTTTTGTTGCTGTCAAATTGTGGTACTCTAAACCCACTTACCTCACCCGGCACTGTCACTATTTCACATGGCATGTACATGCAGCCCAGATTCCACATATCTTACCAAACATGGATCCTGGGTGACAGCGTTTCCTTAGTTTCAGCGCAGCATGGGTGCCGCTATATTGATTCTCATCACTTCTGCTCCTATACCTAACCTGGACATTCCACATGATCTCCCTTGCAAATCCTTGCTCAAAGTGCACTATTTAAGGTACCCAAGTACACTAGTACATTGCCAGTACAACTTGTCTCATCACTAGTTCCTGGTACTGGGCTGGCAGTTCCGCCTGCTGACTTCCTTCTGCCTGTCACTCGCTGAGTGTAACCAGCATCCCCGATTCCTTATTGCACTGTGCTTTTGCTTTCCTGTGGTGCACAGCCTTCTATACACCAGTGTGCTCCTGTCTGCATTCCTTCAAAGACCTGCTGGAAGTCATATTCATTACAGCCTATAACTACAACCTGGAAACGTCTTTCACCTATCTTACCTGCAGATTTATTGGTTCTCTGTGTGCAGTCTCCTAAGTATACTCCTACAAACAGCTACATTTGTCTACTAACCAGTGCAACTTCCAAATATCATTTCAGTGTTCTGATTGCTTCAGATAAATTCCAGCTGGCTGAGTCATTTCATCAACTGTGCTGTATACCAACATCCAGCTTCCATTACAGATCCTACATGCAGAGAGCACATGTACTGTAATAGTGAGCTTTCCACTGGATGGATTTAGATGAAAACTTCACAGAGTGGTAACATTGGGTGCCAGAAGACATACTAGGAGGTTGAAGTCCCGGTTGGACCTCCCGTTGGTGTACGCTGGACAGAACTTCGACCTGGGAAGCCTTTTCTGGGCCTTCCACTGGATGGATTTGGATGAAAACTTCACAGAGGGATGACAATTGGTCTGGGATGCCCAATGGAGCGATTGGGTCCTGGTCGGACCTCACGGCGGAGTGTGCTGGGGAGAACTTTGACCCAAGGAACCTGTTCTGGGCCTTCCACTGGATGGATTTAGAAGACATCACATAATAAAACGTGATAACTTGAAGATTTAAACTCGGAAAATGCCGGGTACTTCAGCTATATATATATATATATATATATATATATATATATTAATTATTCACTATGAGTCGACACTTGACTATTCTTACTCACTGATGTCAAAATGAACAAAATTTAGACCCGCATGATTCATAGGTAACCCAAATGTCCCAAATATAGCAGACTAATAAGTACCAGTTTATTATTATTATTTCCAAAACCTCCTTCTATACACCTAGCTCCTCACAGTTGGCTAAGTACACTCTTTCAGTGGCCTATGCTGCTAACGTTTTGTAATTTAACCATTAGCAATAAGTTTGGCATGTTAACAAAGCAAAATGAATGAAAGCAATACTTGCTTTTTAACCTAATGCTATTGCTTCTGGTGCTTTTGAGTTTGTGTCAACAGGGATACTACATAAAGGTATTATAGCCATCTGATTTCCAGGTGCTGCTGCTGCCAATAGGGGAAGGAGGTTGATCATTTGTTGCTTAATACCATCAATGCATAAGTGACTTGTTTGTTCCACAGAATATGCATGGCTGATTCCAGCGTGACTATTTGCCATTATAATGGCTCTGTTACACCTACTCAAAACACCACAACAACAGCTGCATCCCTTTAATATTGATTCCTTACATTTTAGCTGATGATTTTATTATGCAGCCACCTCCTGGGACTGCATTTATTTCACACCCTTTTCTGCTTTTCCATGTTTAGTTAATGCTATTATTAACTGCATGAACAAATGTATATATTGCAGTTGGTAGAGAAAAAGTAAATAATTATTGTCCAATAATACACAATTGTTAATTACAACACAGGGCAAACAATTCTCACAGTGATAAAGATCTGTGTTAGCCACTAGCTAGTGGGCAAAAGTGATTGAGCAGTAAAAAATAATTTAGCTACATCAAATAATGAGCAGTTTTATGAATTTGGGCTTTAGTTGCTATGCTGCCTGCACTGCAGTGTGCTGGAATCACATTCTAAGGGACATGCATATACAATTGGGCGCGAGGTTTAGCGCATTAAAAACCTCGCGCACCTCGTACCCAGTTCCGGAATACCGCGGGTATGCGCGCTCTCGCTACCCGTGGTATTCAATTAAAAAATAGTGGTTGCAGGGTTTTCAGCTCAGAAAACCCCGCGCTGCGTAAAATTTAAAAAAAACGAACAAAAACACATACCTGGCAGGGGGTCTCCGCGGCTCCCAGTGGCTTCCTCTCTCTCTTCTTACTGGAGAGGGGGCTGCTGGGAGTCCCAGGGGCTGATGGGAGGAGCAAGGGCTGTCGGGAGATGTAGTTCTCCCAGCGCCCATTCCAGGGAGGCCACACACACCGCTCCGGGAGTCACAAACACACACACACACACACTCATGCACACACACACTCACTCACTCATTCATACACATTTACATATAGCACACTCACTGACATACTCACCCTGCTGCAGAAGAGCCGGCTCCCGACGCTAGATGCAGAAGAAGATGCAGAAGACAGTACTTCGGAAGGTGAGTAATTAAGGACTAATTAAGCTAATTGGATACTTCCAATTGCTTAATTAGTCTTCAGGGGTGTGCCGCGGGTGTGTCAGAGCAAGTCCCGGTGATTTTTCCTACAATCATCGATTTTAGGAAAAATCACGGTTGCTAAGGAGGTGCGTGAAAACAAACCTCCCGGTGTGTGTTTTTTAAAATGCCACGCACCTAATAGAATAGCAAAAAACCCACACCTGCAGGAAAAACCTCGCAGGTGCGGGTTTTTTGCTATTCTCGCACACAATTGAATATGCCCCCAAGTGATGATAACTAACATGTGTAACTCACTATAAACACATCTATTTTAATATATAAAATACATTCACTAAATTCAACAGATCAAAGCAATTCTCACAGTCATCTATAGGAGTGTTATCAACTAATCAGTGGCAAAATTAATAACCATTAATAATTCTTCTATTGCAAATTCTATTCTATTTCTAAAGCTCCGTGATGTGAATTTGACCATCTATTACTATGCTGTCCTGCTTTTCAAGGCTTTCAGTGGGCTGAAAACACATTCGGACTAGAAAGTGTGACCATTCATCCACATTTCTTTAGAAGATTGATAAAGACAATTAATAAAAGCAATACAACATATCAGTTCTCAGTGATCAATTAATATTTAAGTCACTAACCAGTTGGCAAAAATAACCTGTAGTAACTAGTCTTCTTGTGCACCAATCATCATCAATCATGGATTTCACTTGCTGTCATTTTCAATCTCTCAATGATTTGTTTTAGTATTATAGTATATCTACTCCTACCCTAACCACAAAACAGAGCAGAATTGCATAATTAACTTACATACATATTTATCATCTTAGCATTCTACAAATGTGTAATACAGAATTTATTCATACAGTACAGTGTTCATTCAATAATAAAAAGTTAGAGATTAGACATTGCTTTTCCAAAATGTTGTACCTGTACTGATGTGAGATTCGATTCATGTTAAATTCCTTAACTGACCTTATCCTGTAGAACAAATTCTGCTGTATATTGTACTGTAGTTCAAGGTTTGGTATAATACAAAATGTACAAACACAACAATAACAATTTTATGTGATATATCACAAACTCCCCCCTTGTCCCCTGGGGAATGAGCTGCTTCTTTCAACCTTATTTTAGAACATATAGCAGACTTTCTAGCTGATGACTCTACTTCCATGGCTTGTGGTTTTGTTTTATATATAGTGTTTGCCATTTTTGTCAATTTATGTTATGTTGCCTTGCTACAAATCATGAACAATTTAGCTTGGTATGAACACAAATAGACCAATCCATACAAAGGTGCTATATTGTAGTCTACAGAAATAATCCCTTAATTATCCCAATTTAAAATGAGTATGTTGGAGAGGTCTGCAAGTGAGAAATAGTGTTGTAAGTGACAACATTGTATCTGAGCTGCAATAAGATATAGCTCCTCATGTACCAATAAAAGTATAATACTACAACAGAGACAAATTGACAGGAAATAAATATTGTTCCAGTTCAGGGCCTTGTAATTTATACAGAAGAATTGTGTCTTCACTTGCAGAGGCAAAATAAATCAAGAATAGAAAGAATATGATATACAATGTAGTGTCACCCTAAATCACTAGTACAATGCTATTAACATATAAATACCTATATCAACTAAAGAAAAAAATGTGTGTAATCTTTAAATTTGTATTTCATTAAAACTACTGTAGCAAGCTCAAGAAACTCCCACACCACAACTTGTTAGAATTTTATGAATCATTAAAATATAATGGGATACTAGATTTCCAGATATTATATTCTGTTCAAAATGTAATTTTAAAATGGTTTCACCAACAAAGCAGCACTACTTGACACTGCTGGAAATAACAAAGAGGAAGATTTATTACAAAGTACCCCAGTCATCATTTGTCATTGGTATTTTCTACATTTTATTACTGTACAGATATATCCTTCCTCATTTATATGAAATTCGTTATGAATAACGCAGGGCGCAGGAGAGCAGCTGGCTCCCGTGCACCATGGCTGGCGAATAAGTTACTGTACACAAGCAGACTTTGCTGATTAAAATGATATGTAGCATGTGTATGTTCTGTGTACGGCCGAGTTTGTAAAATCATCACAACGGCATGTGGTGTGGAAAACAGCCGCTGACACTGTAAAGTACCATTTCGGATACAGATACAGCTGCAGTCACACACAGAACATAAACATGCCGTATATCATTTTAATCAGCAAAGTTTACTTGGTTGGAATGAGACACATTTGCACAAACTAGACACATGAAAAGACACTCGGCATGAGTAACCTCGCACAGGACTTGGCACGACTAGGACTGTTTAATGCTACTGCAGCAACAACGACGGAGGACACATCTGTATGTATTCAGAGCATTAATGTATTTAATGTATCTAATAGTTTTTAGACATTTACATATGCAAATCAAATTTCTGTGATTGCTAATGATAACACATTTTCCCAGAATTGTGTCTGTGGGAAAACTATTTAACTCTAATACTTAGCGACAAAGATTTTCTCCTCAAATCATTGATTATGTCAGTAGAGTTGTAATCAGTAGAGTAACGTTTTCAGTATATAATCAGCCCATTATATTATGTATGGTTTTTATAAATAATATAGAATTCTTATAAAAAATAATTGTATACAAGATTAGGCTTAGCGCTTTGATTCACACATGATCAAGCAGGGATGTAGTCAGCCGGCTCCAGAACCCCGACATCGCCGGCATCTCAAAGGTAAGTATCGGGGTTACAGGAGGGTTAGGTTTAGGGTTAAGGGTTAGGCACTAGGGGGATGTTAGGTTTAGGCATTATGGGGGGAGAGTTAGGTTTAGGGTGCGGGGAGAGGGAGGTTAGGTATAGGCACTAGGGGGAGGTTAGGTTTAGGCACCGGGGAGGGAGGGATAGGGGTAAGGGGTAAGGGTTAGCGTAAATTAGGCTTAGGTAATCTACCTTGTACTGTCGGGATGCCTCTGTTGGTATTCTGACCTACGGCAACCCGACTGCCGGGATCCCATACCCTACCTGATAAAGCAATGAAGAAATAAATATATACAAAAAGTGCTTATACATAGAAGATGACAGCCTTCTTAGTGATACACCTGATTAGTGCATGAAATCTAAAGCAACAACAAAAGAAGACTAGTTGCACCAAACATACTGTATTATAAATTATACAATAATGAAAAAAATCCAGAAGCAAAATGTAACTGTGTGTTTTGAAAATATGCCTAGGAGAAATGAAGACAAAAAATATAGTGTAGTATATATGATTGCATGAACGTAATACACTCCATGTTATTATATGTTTTTGTTTTCTCTCAGGCATATTTCCCCAAGTCGCTTTATTGCTGCTTACCCCAGAACAATCTTGAGCACTTTTTTCACACCTTTTTGGTACACAGATTTATTGGTTCCATATTTTCCTCATTACTGTATTATATCTAACACACTAAACATACTTGCCTACTTTTGAAAATTTGTTTAAGGGAGATGGCTGTGGGCTAATAAAAATCATCAATGGGATGTGTCCTACACCACCCAAGGATCATGTCCAGCTCCACCCATGGGGCATATCTACTGGTGCCTTCCATTCAGTTCAATAATAAATTGAATAAATGAGTGGATTCTTTCATCACTGGACATATGCATACATCTGTTACACATTACATACAACACATCATTTTTTTCTGTTATATTGCATTTGGCCACACAAGAATTGGACATCAACAGTTTTAGATATTTGTGTAAAAACCAAAAAGATACTGCATTAGAATATATGGTTTTGTGTACAAAAGTATGCCTTAATTTCACAAGGAAACTTGATCAGAGACCAGTGGTGGTTGCAGGGTGGGGACTGCAGACCATACCAAAACAGTAAACCTTAGAATTAAGTCTGCTCCAAATGCTGCTGCTGGGAAATGATCATTAAACTCACCGGGGAAGGATCAGCTGGATCTCTGTGTGATTGAAAAGCATGCTGGTTAAAGACTGCCCCCAGACTCCTGTGTCAGCTACAGTAGCTGCCATTGGCCAAATCTAGCCTCTCCTGGTACAGCGGTAGATTTATCATTGTTCCGAGAGTCTCCCAGACAATTTGGAAAATAGGCAACTATGACACTATTACTAATCTCAAAGATACCACTGCAATTGTGGTAAAATTGTGCAATTCTATAAATAATTATGGTACCACTTGACTGATATTAAATTGGCCAAGGCTTCTCTCAATAAAAATATATTATTTTAATTAAAAAAAAAATGAATCACATTAACATAAAACAAATTACACACATAAAAGATATACCACACTGTAATGTAATTAGCAGTTATAGCTTGTATTGTACCACTTTTGATTTTATAAATCTAAAGGTGTTAATGTCCAAGGTAGCCTTTATATAATGGTATAAAGGCAACAATAATGTAAGTTCATGAGGTAATTCTCTGATCTGTTTGATAGCACAGTATTGATAGATACTTATATACTCTTACCCATCCATATAATATTAGTATCCAAAGGTAAAGTCTTTAGTTCGGTGGCTCAAATTGGCTTAGCAAGTGCTGCTCACTGCAACAGGATCCTGAGCCAACTTGTCAAACACTGCAGTGCACTGCAGTTTGTTGTGATGTCTCCGGCAGTCAAGGGAGACCACGGAGTGGATGTTTATAGTGGCCGCTTCTAACACCGGGTTCTTCTCTCCTTGTTTACTTTGTCTCTGCCTGGGTAGTAAAATCCTTTGGATTGGATGTGGTAAGCATTTAACCCCCTCGTCGAAGCGTTTTGCTCCATTCTGGGAGCTTTTTTAAGACACAAGTGTTGTATTCAGAGGTCTCCTTATAAAGGGAATTTCTGTTATTTAATTATCCTCAGCAGTATTCATTAATTAACTGATCAATCTAGTGATTTTTCACACTTGTGTGTTTTTTCACTTTTAGTTTGATACATAGAGAAGCCTTGTATACTTAGTTTAATATCTTCAATAGTTATATTTGTATAGAAGAATATCCATACAATAACATCTGTAGCAAAAAAAGTTATATACATATATATATATATATATATATATATATATAAATATAATATACAGTATGCGTTTATACATGTATAGGAATAATATAAATTTCATTAGCTTTTCTCAAATCAATCTCATAAAAATTCATATATGCATATTAATATATTAAGTACTTCATTCACCAGAATAAAATTTTATTAATATTTAAATTGCATCTATGAATACGTAATATTCAAACAATTTATCATTATCTTAGGTATAATATAGCATGGTTTAATACACATTATTTCTAAAGAAAAATTTTGAAGTTAGACTAATCACTTAAAATTATTGAGTCGAAGATTAGATCTAAATCATCACCCTATGACACTATGTTTGGTGTCCCTTGTTGTCATTTATCTGTATATATAAAAACAAATGTCCTGACTAAATGACTGACTCATCAAGGCCCAGCCCAAACCTCTGGACCTAGAAACCTGTAATTAGGGGAGTATGCCTTACATGTAGTATGCACCCAGCGAGCAGGGTTTTTTCAAAATGCAACTCCTAAGGAAATATAAAGGGCTAAAATGTTTCCTCCTCCTGTGCAATGTTCTGACTGACTCATCACTGCCCTGCCCAAACCCCTTGACCTAGAAACATGACATTTGAGGGGTATATTCCTTCCATGACATATTCACCCACTGAGTAGGGTTTTTAAAGTATGACCCTTAAGGGGGTGAATAATGATGATATGTTTCCTCTTGACCAAGGTGATTGGGTGGCAAAGCAACATGTCTCAAGTGCTGTCAGACTGTAAGCTCATTGGGTTGAGTGGTGGCTTCAGAAGTGGGGTTGTAGCGAATATTCAATTAAGGGAGCCATACCAACTGCCAGTGATGTTTGGCAGCATTTGGGATGACAGTTGGTGTGGCTCCACTATTTTAATATTGGACTGCACTGCAGCCCCATCTCTAAAGCCACCACAGCTAAAAACTTAACACTTTGACAAGTTTTTTTCCATTTGGATACTTCACTTGCTTTCTATTGTATTTGGATTTTTTATTTTCTCGAACATGGCAATTGAGTTTTTGAAGGTTAAAGGGGAGATAGTGCCTCACACTATTGTCCCCATCACAGGAGAAGGAGCCTGTCTGTTCCAGTTCCTCTCTCATCCCATGTATGACACTCAGCTAATGGCTAGAGAGGTATGTGAACTAATTGTCAGGCACATGGTGGACAACTGGAAGGCGTTGTCCATCATGTTCCATGACAGCAAAAGGGACAACTATACCAGCTCCCCTGAGAACCTACTTGACGTATACCAACCTTTTACTTATGGTGGCTTATGTGAACTAGTGGCGGCTGGGCAATTGTTCGAATTTGCCTTTGAGGTTTACCACAATGGTGAGTTTCAGTGCTGAACTTCACCCTGTGAGGAGGTTACGCTTTATGCAGGACCTCTATTGGGTCTATTGCGATTAGTACCTGCCATGTGAACCTCAAAAAGTGTGCACCACAGCAACCCTCCTCCAGCCTGACTCTGCCTCACACCTCTCACCTCTCAGTGCATTGTGCTTAAAGAATCACATCATTTAGTAAAAGATAATGAATTTAGGCAATCAGATAACATTTTCAGATAAATTACCAAAGCAGTAGCAAACTATTGAAGCAAAAAGGTCCATATATTAAACAGGTTTCCTAATTGCAAAAGAATAAATGCCCACAGTGCAACCTTCATAGTGCGCCCACCATGGCTGCCTCACCTGGTACACTCATGGATGGGATGAAAAATCATGGACCTGACTATTATGGTGGGACACTACTTCTAGCGTCAGTACGCTGCAACCACACCCATTTTGTGTCTTCTAGGCGTAACTTATTGCACCCAGGGTAATCCTATGTAGTGCGCCCAAGATGGCTGCCTCATTTGGTACCTTTTGTGGGTGGAATATTTAACCCATAAAGTTCATTCCCAAAATGTCTGCACCAATCCTTCAATATGCTTATTGTGCTCTCTAGGTTTCGGTTGATTTTAATTATCTCTGTGTGGTTTTCTATTTTTTTGCAACACCAAATCCTTGTACAATGTACCATGTTTTCTGATGTCTGAAAAGCGACTTATATTATTATTATTATTATTATTATTATTATTATTACAGTTTTAATGTCTTTGGCAATAAATATTTGCCAGTCTTTCACTGTATAGTATTTGAACTCTTATTTTTATAGATATTACTGAATAACTTTTTTTATTATTATTTTATTTTTATGGTTTTCTTACCACAAGCATGTGGCCACACAATAAATATATTATTATAGCATAAAATAGGTTTTGAGAGTTAAAGATTTTAGTACATGTAGGTAGCACTAGTCATCTGTTTATCATTCTGCTGTCATTTTTTAAAATCTGTAGAATCCATAAAAGTTTTGCAAGTGCTGTTGCTATTTAATTTAGAAATATTTTTTTTTATAAACAGTGATAGATTCAAACTAGTTCTCTCTGCTTCTGAGTATTACTATACATATCAGTACTACATAGAAAACCATAAAAAAAAATATATATATATATTTTCGTTTATTTCGCAATTGACATACAGGACCACTCTTGTCCCTTGTCTTAAGCCAGTGATACACACCTATAACTAATCGTATTCCAGTGGAGACACAGTTGTACACATAATGGTCCAGTTTTTCTTGTGGGGCGGGGGATTCCCAAGTTATTTTTGTGATGCAAAAATTGTCAACTCCTGCTAGAGCATTCGCATAATGCATAAATTTTTCTGTAACAGGTGTCATAAAATAGATCTCTTCTAGATATACAAAATAAATTGGGTTAGAGGAGCTAACACAACAAAAACATTTATTTTGCACATTTATATTTCTACTTATATACATCTCTCTATGGAATAATAATAATAATAATAATAATAATAATTATTATTATTATTATTTTTTCATTGTGTTTTTTATAATAGAACTATGGGGGCGATTCAGAATCAGACGCTAAGCTGCGCTCTCCCGCAGCCAAAAGGGGCCGGGTATGCAAAATCCACGTTCACACTGTCTGGTGTAAGGATGCCCTCTATGTCTTAGAAAGCGATGGCAGAGCGAACGCACGCCAGTCTAAAGACGCCCACTTTTCTTTCTTAACACACGTAATCTCCAGGAAGTGTATGATTAATCAGAACCATCAAGAGCCATCGGAGCTGCTCGCAGCCCTTGAGGTCGACCCTACCCCACTGCAAGCACTGCGATCACTGCAGTCTGAAATACATGCGCAGATGGGTGATTACCGGCCATAGCGTGCGTTCGCGGCTTAGCGTCTGGATCTGAATCAGGCCCTATATCCTAAATGATATATTTTTATTTTGTTACATTTTTTATGTATCAAAAATTATTTTTTTCTTTTTTTGCTTTGCATGACTGTATACAGTCATAACATAGGTGTTCATTAAAGCTTATAACTGCTCTTGAAATATTCCTTTATCCTGCAAACAGTTGTATTCACTTTGGCAAAGCAATCAACACTCACAATGCTTAGACATCAGGTACTGTGTTGGTCACTGTACAGCTCATAACACAATGAACACAGGACTGTTCTATAGAAATCTTGATGATGAATAGCTTTAAATTCCGTGATTTATTGAACTGTACTGTAGAACTCTCAAGTGACTAGATTATATCATTTTCGGTATCCTATCTCCAGAATGCCTTCAGTGCCCCCGCTGTCTTTTACTTTTTCATCTTCTGTAGACCAGTTGTCACACTTGGTCAGGTAGTTAAAGGACACTCAAAACTTTTCCTGGGCATTAGATTAATGTTTCCTTAAACTGCCAACACTTATATCTGTGATTTATGGTCAGTCTACTTATATTGTATAGTTAATTTTCCTGTTTTATTATATAACAAAATAAAAGCTTAAACCTACCAGGTTGTTCTTCCCTCTTTAAATCCATAACATTTACCAGAACTTCACCAATGAATGCATCAAATTGAGTTACAAAGAAAATTACATTTTAAACTATTCAAATTAAGAGCTTATCAGGCTGAAGCAGGCTCAGTCTGTGGACAATTTAAACAAGGAACCAGAGAACAATTGAATATGGAACTAATTTGCGGAATCAAAACTTCATTAATACTGACTACACTAAACAGTAACTTCCACTGTAGCGCCATCTTATTATGTGATATATGTGTATGTAGCTTATCTTTTCTTGCTGGATTCAATTTACTTTAATTACAACATGATAAATATAAGAGTGCATTTATGATAATAGCAGAATGTGCTTTTACAGTGTTTGTGGCTATTGGTTGTTACTTTCCTATATGCCAAATATATGAAATCCATTCTGCAAAAGGTCTACTAGATTTTTCTGTAATTATTTGGCCAGAAGAATGAGCAAACGATGTCCATCAGCAATAAAATCACATTCATTTGTAAATAAGAAATGTGGAAATTGTACTTGCTGTGCACAACTAGAGCTGATTTAAATATAATTAAAGCTCTATTTAAAGCTGGGCATACATGCTACAATTATCGGGGCGATCCGCCCGATATCCGCGGCTCGCCCCCAATAATTGTAGCGTGTGTGCGGGCGAACGAGGGTTAAATATCGCTCAGTCGGACATGCCGAATCAACCAGCATGTCGGCCGCACCGGGCAGTGTATTCCCAGCCGCGGCCGACAGACAGATATTTCCTGTGTTCCTTCCCATGGATACATACATAACACACACATTATATATATATATATATATATATATATATATATATACATATACATACATATATACACACATAATACATACATAACACATATACATACATAACACACACATATATAGACACGCATACACATTTTATATATATATATATATATATATATACATACATAACACACACATATACATACATAACACACACACATACAGTATACATACACACAATGTATATATACATAACACACACATGTATACAGTACATAACACATATACATAACACACACACATATATATATATATATATATATATATATATATACATAACACATTTTTATACAGAACACACACACACACATATACACCTAACACACACACGCAAAAAAAAACCTAAACTTATAGCATATTTTAAAACAAGAGCCTTTTATTTATTTTACTATCACCAATGGTATCTGAAATACACATATTGAACTCCCCCTCCCTTGGATCAGCAACTAGATGGTCCTACCTGATGGTGGAGGGTTCCTCCCTCTTCTCAAGTTCTAACTATGTCAGTTACATGCTGGGTTGCTCCAGCGGCGGCCATCTTTGCAAAAGATGCAATGACTCATGGGATTTGTAGTTTATCTTTACTGCTCAGAGTCTGAGCAGTACAAGAAAAAACTACAAAGCCCATGTCACTCCTCTTCTCTGGCTTTGTGGCTGGCTGGCTGGATGCTGTCTCTGAACTCAAGTGTATAAGCCTGGTGTGTCCATGTCCCGGCTGACGCTCGCACCTGGCTCCAGCCTCTGCTGCCTGCAGGATAAGTACTAGCTGTACAGGACTAGGGCTGTGTGTGGTATGGGGGGCGATCGCCCTGATCGCCCCCCCTGGATCCGCCACTGGCCATAACTAGGGTAGTGCGGCCAGTGCCTTCGCACAGGGCACCACAGGGAAGGGGGCGCTGTTTAGGCCTGTCAAATTTCTGTTTATTATTATTCTCGCTTGTAGCTAACTCTTATTTCATCCCCAGCATCTCCTGGCCTCTCCTATCTCCTCCCTGTCCCTTCCCCATGAAGCCATGGCCCTTTTTTGGGTGCATTATGTCCCTTTTAATAATGAGGGGGGCGCCAATGCTCTTTCTGGAACAGGGCACCAAAAAGTCTAGTTACGGCTCTGATGCCCAGCTTTAGTTTTACATTATACATTTAGTAGCAGAATAGCAGAAACTTTAAACAATAACCCTTTTAATTTAGTCTGTTTGGAGAGAAAAGAGAGAACAAAACCAGTGACATATGATATTGTGTAGGTGGAATTCTATCAATAGGTGATAAAACTTGTTTTAGAATCAGTGTTTTATTCTCAAAATCAGGAATCATTATGAAGCCATGAAATGGATTTAAGATTGCATTTTACACAATTGCATCCACTTTTGTATTATATTTTGATTTGCACTGTAGTAGGATTATTTAAACTGTTTTTATTTATTTTTTAATGTAGCTGGCTTAGAACAGATGACCCTATCCTTTCTTAAATTGCTAGGCTACAATAGTTAATGCCAAGTAAAGATGGTGTTAGCTATCTTGGCCAAGCTTCAGAAAGCTAAGTTTTCCAGAGCACGGTACATTGCACAATTTAGCAGCCCCCATAAACCTTTGGGGGCAAAAATGGAGGGACACCAGCAGATATCTCCAATATCTGCTGCTCTCCCCCTTCTTACATTCTACGGAATATTTTGAAGAGATCCCCTCCACCCACCCTATCTTCTCTGTCAGCCCGGTAGAGTCTGGAATTGCATTAAAAAAGACATTGTTTTCAACAGATACAGGTGGCAGACAAGCCTCCACCACCCACCGGCTACTAGGAAACCACTTGTACTGTCTTGTGGATAATCCAATCCTGCCTAGATTGGGCTGCAAGTGACATAACTGATCTGCACTTTTAGTTTCTTGTTTCTTTTACCATTTTCAATGCTTGAAACAGGCAGTCATGTTCATTTTGTTGTGGCACAAATTTAGCCCTAGTTAAAGCTATACTTATTGGTAATAGTATAAAACACACCTGAACACACAGTGCTGCCACCGGAATCAGTATGAAATCCCGGCATCGATATGCCTGCTTTCAATATACTGACAGTGGCATCCTGATGCTCAGGATCCCTTCTCCCTCCTACATCCTAACACTAACCCTCCCCACCCTAACCCTACCAATTAGTGCCTTAACCTAATGCTTGCCCCTTGGTGCATAACCATAACCCACCCCCCGGTGGTACCTAACCCTAACCTTCCGCTCCCCTAGGCTAACCCTAAACCCCCTGTGACGCCTAAACCTAACCCTCACCCCCCTGCGGCTAAGACCCAACAAGCCCTGCTAAACTTATGATCGGCATCCTGGCTGTTGGGATTCCGGCGTTGGGATGTCCACTACTGTCAGTATTTTCTGGTGCCGGTGTTCTGGCTGGGTAGTGGCAGTTAGGCACCAGGATTTTGTCAGTCGGGATGCCGGTTGTAGATATGTTAACTACATCCTTCTGGCACCTACCACTTGACCAACCCTAGCCGGGCACCTTGTTCATGAGGGGTTTAGGAAGCTCCCACATACTCCAACCAAGTAAGAAATGGATGTGGGACAGCATGAGTGGGGTGCAGGCTCCTGATCGGAGAGTAAGGTCCCACCTAGTGCACTGAGTGGGCACACCCCAGCCATGTGTACATGCCCTACTTAAAGCATGTTCTATTGTATTTTGGGTGAATTAGACAAATGTTTTCTTTTTTTTTCATTGAAAACACCACATTCAGGTTATAGCAGTCATGTTTGTTGATGTTCATCTGATTCTTTGCTTACAATGAAAATAACACTATTTACTTATTACTATTGCAGTGGCATACAGTAAATACGGATCTTATCAATAGCAGTTTTCTTTCCTTTCAAGCTTTTCATTTAGTTATGTGTCAATTAATTTATTTTACCAACTTAATCTTATTAGACTGTCAAGACTCCAATAGGGTTCCCACATTGCCAAACTAAATAAAATAAATGTAAATTGGTATGCTCTCATAATCAGGGCCCTCTCTTTTGTTGTCTTCATGCCCACCAAACCTTGCCTATCTGTGCTTCCTTGTATTATACAGTACCTATTATATATTATGTACTATATATTATATTTGTTCTATACATTGCCTATTGCTTCTTAGCCATTATGATTACTTTATTGGTATGTTGCCTTGACTTGTTTAATAATTAGCTTGATGCTCTCTACATTTTTATACATGTATGCTATATTTACCCACTGTGGTGCCATATAAATAACAATCTAACAATAAAATAATATTAATAGTAGTGATTAACACATTAGCGGAAATTACATCCAATTTACATGGATCTGCTAGTGCTGACTATCAGGGAAGATCCAAGGTATGTCTTATTTGCTTGAGAGTGATGGTTCTGATGCCAGAAGTCAGAAATTGACTAAACCAGTGATTCTCAAACTGTGCACCGTGGCACCCTGGGGTGCCTCTGGATACTTGCAGGGGTGCCTCAGGTTGGTGGTCCAGCGCAAAATCAAATTATTTATGGTCAATGTAATGTAAATATGTGGACAAACAGCAGCGCAAACCTGTCCACCACCACATAACCAACCCCAAGACTTTTTGTCTTAGGGGTGCCGTGAAAACAATGCTGATATTCTAGGGTGCCATGATTCAAAAAAGTTTGGGAACCACCAGACTAAACAATTGAGGGCATTTGGTGACATAGTTGGATAATACAAAATGCTTAAATAACCCCTGATACTGGAAACTGGACTTCTGCCTGAAATTGTCCATTGAAAGTTCAGACACACACTGTTGTTATTTGACTGAAACCAAAGTATATAAAATATCCTTAGTAAGCAACATATGTTAACATGTAAACAATTTTGGACTGCTGTAACTGTTTTCATACAGTAGTTATAATTGTTGCTATGGAAATTCAGTAAATTAAAACCTGATAACAGTCATATCTGAGATATCAAGATAAAGATAAGATAAGTTAAATACTTTTTGTTGTCATTGTAAAAGAACAACGAAATTACAAAAACCAGGTAAACCATATACGCATTACAGCATGGAACAATCATATTAGTTAAAATCCTCATTTAGGTTCATTCTAACAATAATAGATGGGAAAAAAACTGTTCCTATACCACAAAGTTATAGATTTGATACACCGGAAGCACCTTTTTGATGGTGAAAGGGAAAACACACTATGGTCCGGATGCTGGCAATCCTTTATGATGCTATTTCCTTTGCGTAAACTGTTATTAATATAACTTTCCTCAATAGAAGGCAACTCACTACTGATAATACTTTCAGATGTTTTAACAACTCATTCTAACAATGTACGATCTGCTTTAGTACTATTCCCATACCATACTGGTATACAATAGGTTAGCACACGATCGATGATGCATCAGTAAAAATTCACCACATTTTTCTTAGATTTGCTGCCTGTGATCTCTTCAAAAAAAATAATCGTTGTTGCGCCTTCTTTATCATGGTCACAATATTAGAATGCCAGGATAAATCATCAGAGATTATAATACTCAATAACTTAAAATCTTTTACCATCTCAACATCCAAATTGTCAATAGTCAGTGGCAGTAGCACAGATATATTCGTCCTCCTAAAATCAATAATTAATTCTTTCGTTTTTTTCTAATTTAAAACCAAGTAATTTTTCTTCCTCCATTTAACAAATGCTCCACCTCACCACGATATGCCTGCTCATCCCCGTCAGAGATGAGACCCACTATTGTGGTATCATCCGCGAAATTCACAATAAAATTAGATTCAAACAAAGGGATGTAGGGAAAATAAAAGTGGGCATAAAACAGTGTTAATCCTAATGACAGATGACCTCACATTTCCCAATGTAACCTGATGCGGTTTATTAAATAAAAAATCTAAAATTCAATTACATAAGGTAACTGAAAATCTTAGGTTCAGTAATTTACTTATTAGAGCAGTTGGGAGGGTGGTATTGAACGCTGATCTAAAATCAACGATAATCATACGTATTAGGCTTATCCAAGTGACTGAGGGAGGAATGCACCACAGAAATCAGAGCATCCTCAGTTGGGGATGTAGTTAAGATACCTACAGCTAGCATCCCACCTGATGAAATCCATGCGCCAGAATGCCACTACCTGGCCAGAAGGCTGGCACCGGAATACCGACCGTAGCGGACATCCTGATGCCAGAATCCCGACAGCCGGGTTGCCATTTGTCAGTAGAGCAGGCTTGTTAGGTCTTATCCGAGGGGGTTAGGTTTAGGCGTCACGGAGGGGGTTAGGGTTAGGCTAGGGGAGTGAGAGATTAGGATTAGGTACCCCCAGGGTGGGTTAGGCACCACCTGGGGGGGGGTTAGGGTTAGGCACTAAGGAAGAGGGTTAGTTTTAAGCACCAAGGGCGGAGGGTTAGGTTTAGGCAATGACTTGGAAGGGAGGAGGGTTAGAGTTAGGATACAGAAAAGGAGGGTTAGGGGGAGCAGGGAGAATGGTTATCATACTTACCAGACCCTTGTTGGGATCCGGAGCATCGGGATGCCACTGTCGCTATATTGACAGCAGGGATTGCCGGGATTTCATACTGACTCCCTCAGTTGACCTATTATGCCTATAGGCAAATTGATGATTGTCAAAACCCGCAGGCAGGTGACATTTCATGTGCATCTGAACCAACTTCTCAAAACATTTTATAATTAACGGGATCAACGCAATCGGTCTAAACACATTGAGACCCATAGCCTTAGTATTCTTAGGGACCGGAATAACCAATGTGTTCTTAAAACAAACAGGAAATAAACAGTATGCTAAAGATAAATTAAAATAAAAGCAAAGATCTGAGAAATTTCACCAGCACAGCCCTTTAAAATCTTCCCTGGGATACCATCAGGACCCCTAGTAGGCTATTCCTAACCTCGTACTCCGATAAAACCAATACATCATGTGAAAGAGGCAATTTAATAACAGTTAGAGCAATTCTCTCTGTCAAAACGGGCAAAACATCTACATGGCCAGTAGAAGAGAATTTAGTTTTATAAACAGATAAACTATGGATTCCCTTCCACATGCTCCTAGAGTCCAGGTCATTATCAGACTCAAATCAAAGGATGATCTGAGATTCCAATTTCAAATATCAAGAGTTATTCCAGTAAATAAGTACCCAGCATCATGATTTTAATTATTTTAATTAGGCAAAATCACTTTTGAGAGCAGGTACCCCTTAACAGAAAGAAATATTGCAACACCTTTGTATAAAGGATATTCAAATAGAAAAAAAAAAACCCTCTTTACAGATGCTGTCTTTCATATAACTCAGCTATCAGGCTGTCTGTATTGCTCCTTTCTTATGCGTTGGGCAATACACTGAATATTTGAACATCTAAAGCGAACACTGACACCTCTGCAATAAGCCAGCTTTAAGCTTTCCAAATGCAAAAGTTGATTAATGCAACTAATTACAAACTATCCTTTACACTCTACTAAACACTGATGAGCGGTGCTAAACATGTGCTGGAGAAAATAATAATGAGATTGTTTGTATCATTACCCAAACTACTCAAACAAAGAGACAAGCCGCACACACGGAATAACAGGTTTTCTATTCAGAGCTATGAATTAGAGCATCCCAGCTGCAAAATCAATGCAGTCTTCATGTTTGAAATATGACAGCTCTCATTACCAATATTATGATATATACTGTTTATACTACACGGTACATGAAAGCAGAAACTAGGATATTGATCACTTGTGGGTTATCCACAGATCTAAAAGATGTGAATACTGCAGTAAATCATTTCCATCCATTCTTGGAGTTATTATAAATACCAAAGCAGGTTGTTTATACCACCCTGCTGAGTGAGACAAAGGCTCAACAGACTACAGCTCTGGGGGCAGAAATAGCTTTAGGACATGTACTGTAATTACTTTCTTATGATCGATAGGTGTCATCCGACCATTGCAAATGTTGAAACCATGAAAGGTGGTGTGCTGGGAAATGTCACATAAGCAAATTTGCATACCTCAATCAATTCTCTATTTATTAGAAACCATAATATGAAAGCTAAGCTAATCATGGCAATGTAATTTGTAGCAGGGCCTATATATAAAATCAATGATATAATATATATATATATATATATATATATATACATATTATAAAGATATGTTCTTAATATAATCACAAACCCTGCAATATCCCTTTACTTCTGCTCTGCTCCTTAATTTCCTACTTAATTTATTGACATTGAATTAATTTAAAGTTAACAACATTTTTCTCATCAATGAATATATTTAACCCTGGCGATTGCAAAATTAATTTTGCTCACAACGAAGACCTCCCTCTTCAAACTTATAGCCTTTTATTTTTGGCAATCAAAAAGGGAAAGTCTTATTAACTTGATGTTTTGTTCTCAGCAAATTGGGTGAAAGATTGTGCAGATTGGGGAGGGGAGAAGTTGGATTTAAAATCAGACCTGCACAATATGCCTACAGATGACTCCTGCTCTAGGATAGCTACAGTATTTCATAATATTTTGTCTAACCTGTTCCTGTATATATAATGTATATATTTAAAAATGACAGAGAATACATTGGGGAGTTTTGTAGAAAGTAAGCTCTCACAAGCAGGGCCCTCTTCCCTCATGTGCTTTTCTTTCCTCACTTATACCATCATCTCCTCCACACTTCCTGATCTGACGCCAAATCTTTGGGTCCTGCCGCCCCACTGCTTATTTGGGTACTGCTGATACAGCAATGTTTATAAACCTTGTCCATGTCCTGCAATGTTTTGTGGTGTAAGTAACTTTATTCTTGTTTTCTTCATACTGTTTCTGTTTATGTACATTATTAAGGCACTACAAACCCCTTGTGGTGCCACATAAATAAGGGATATTAATAGCACTAATAATAAAAAAATTTTTCATGAATTTCATTGTGTATTTATTCAACTAGACTTACACAAGGCAATTACTTCACTCACACAAAGCTGTATGGATTTGTAAAATAAGACCAGTATTTCTGGAAAATATTAATAATGTATATACTGTATTTATTATGAATTCTTATACAATTAGTATCCTTGGATTATGTCAAACATAATAAAATAATGAGGGTATATTATAGGTGATTTAAATCTCAAGAAAGCTGCAGATGTGAGATGTGAAGAGTTACATTTTATTCTTTTTACTCATGTTTTTTTTTTATTTGTTTTTTTGAGAATTACCAGTAACATTTCAAGGCTAGTTCAATTAACTTACAACTGTTATCAAGTCCAGACACAGCATATGGCCTTGCTGCAAATTATTGAGCAGGAAAATCAATCCACTCCAATTAATTACAACTAACCAGTTTGTAGTTTAGATCCTGGTCTAAATATTAAAACTAACACTTGTTTATTGTTGTTTATAACATTTGTATATATATGTATACTGTACATTGTATCACATATATCATGGTCGGAATCGGTATGTAATGCCAGCGGCTGTTTAGCCGCTAGATGAAATACCGACAGTGGCAGCCCGACGGATCAAAATCCTGATGGCAGCAGGTAAGTACCCTAACCCTCTCCTCTCCCTATCCTAGCCCTCCCTTAGTGGAGCCTAAAGTGGCCCATACACCTACGCGATCAGCATCCGATCTGATTCACATCGGATTACCCTGCAGTCCCATTGTCACTATTTCTTTTTTTTCTTAGCACAGGATTGTCTTAAGATCGATCCTGTGCCTCACGTGCTCATTAGGGAATAGGGACAAACAGTTACTGAAATGAATGCATTGCCGCACGATGGATCGCATGAAAAAAAAAAAGCCACGTTCTGAACACGATACGATGGAACATATGTGCTGTACATATGATCATAAGATACGACTGAAGGACCCACGGGAGCGCGCATCGGATGAAAAAATGCACGATTTCAACAAAACTGAACGTACGTCGAGTCGAAAATCGTGTGCTCATCTAGAATTGGCGTAGGTGTATGGGGGCCTTAACCCTAATCCCCCCTAGTGCCTAACACTAACCTCCCCCCGTTAGTGCCTAAACCTAAACCCCCTCCCCACACTCTATACCTAGGGTGCCTGTACCCTAACCCCCCCTAGTGGTGCCTAACCCTATTCCCCCCTTTCCCTACCCTAACCCTAATCCTCGTTCGGTATGCCGGGTGTTGGGATTTTGTAGTAGGGCTAATGATAGGCGGCGGGATTTCGACACCTATCTTTAGTCCTATGTCGGAATGTCAGTGTCGGGATATTGTAAGGCGGGATAGCACCTGCCGGTATCCTGACTGCATCCCATCAAGGTCAACATGTATCCTGATATAACACTAGACACTAGTCACTGCTCTGTTTAGTGTCCTAATGGGAGGAAATACATTTGAAATGGTTTAATTAAGTAACTATATAGGCTGTTATTTGATATAATATAACTATAATATAAATATCATTTTATAGAATAATGTGAATTAGATAATTATAGTAAGAGGCAAGAGTACAAACAAATAGATAATGTACATTAAAATAAAAATGTAAGTAATATTTACACAGTCCAGTAGCAGTGTAAGCATTATTTATGAATAACATAAAAGGCATAATTGGAGAGCTTCTTTATGTGGATTGGTGATGTGGAACTGATCCCAGAAAACAAATCTATGCTTAGCTTTGCGGCTTTATACACACACCTGAAAATGTTTGCAGAGGAATGTGTGAAATATCACCTTGTAGTTCACTTTAAGACCACTGCCTTTCAAATGAGCCTTTCTTACTGCTTTTTACAAGGAAAGTCTCAAACACATTATCAGCAGATCAGGAGGCTTTTGGTTTGTCTCAGTTTGTCTAAAAGTAAAGTACTCTAAGAGGGATTCCAAGTAATGTTCATGTCATTTAAGGTATTTTTCATGTTTAGAAAGGTATTGCATCCTATAACAGAAATATCGCTTCAGCTGATTTATTTGGACAATGTAAGATACAGTACCATACTGTACACTGTTACAAGCTATTAGATTTCCAGTACACAGTCACTATGTCCTCAAGTCTATCCCTATCCAGAAACAACAAATATTTCTGGCCCTTTTACAGTATGTACCAATGTCAGGGGAGTCACACATTAATAAAATAGTGTACAAAGTCAGTATTTCAACTGTATTTTGAGCTGTTTTAATTGTCAACCACTGTGGTAAAATCCATCAACATATTTCCAGCACATGTGGAATAAATAACACAGAGAATCAATACAAAATACAACACATAGAATAAGGGACCTTGGCAGAATGATCTGGAGATTTTGGGTTTAAATTTAAAGGAGTATCTTTATCAAAGTTCGAATTTGTGAGATTTTGCATTTCTGGTGATTTTGCATTTGATTTGCATTCAGTTTTGAACATCAGGGATTACCTAAAGTCAAAAGTGAATGTGAAATCGAATATAAAACCAAATCCCCTTCAAAATCTAATATTGTCTAAACCAGGGGCATATTAAGAGAGGAGGGGGCCAGTGTGCAGTCTCCTTCCGGGGCCCCCTCCTCCCTCTCCGGTGGCCGGCAGCCCACTGAGCGCAGCGCCGCAGCAGGAGACTCTGGGCACTAGTCTGTGCTTAGAGTCTACTGCGCATGCGCAAGTCACCAGGGAAATGGCGTGGCAGCCATTTTACCAGTGTTTTTACTACTGCGCATGCGCATAATACGCCGGGAAAATGGCCACGATTTTTACAGCACTGATAACGCAGATGTGGGACTCGAGAGGTAAGTATTAGAAATATGGGTGCAGGGTGTGCGGTGTGGGCCCCCATGGGATCCGCACCCATTATAGATATACCCTTGGTCTAAACATTGGTGCTTTTATATTGACCAACATAGGATCCCCTGATTTGCTATAATAGACTTGCTTCATGCTGGCAATTTTAACATGGTTCTTGTGTGTTATGTATAGTTAAATGTTAAAAAAATAAAAAAAATTATGTGGCTAACAGACAGTGCAGGAACCCTTGTGAGTCCTGTCACTTGCGGAGAAGAGCTGTATATGTATACCCCTGGGATTTCCTGTCCTGTGGGTGCTTGGCAGGAAGCCAATGCCATTCACAGTGTAGCCAGTGCAGTCACGGACTGCAACTGGCTCTCTGAGGTGGTGGATTTTACTGCCGGCTGCAGCCCTGAATCTTCCAGGTAAATCTGCCACTGGTGTTCCATTGGCATGTGAACACCTTAGATCCATCTTTCCAGGTGCAAGATTCTCAGGGCCGGCTCCGGGTCAACTAGCACCCTGTGCGAGAAATTGTGGAGTGCCCCCCCCCACTCCCCTGATCCAAATGCAGATATTGTGCCCCCCCAGTCACAGTTCAGCCCTCCCCTACCCTTAGCAAATGCTCATTGCATAGCAGCCAGTCCCCTCCTCTCACCCTTCAGCAGAGGCCCCCCTCCTCAATCAGCAGTGTCAGCACCTGTAGCTCAAATTAATTAAATACAATAATATTAAATTTCAGCCCCAGTGCAGGAGTTTATGCAGCTTTGCCAGTAACGCTGTCCCATCTGTGTCTGCGGCAACACGGCGATTCACTCCTGTCCCGAGTCCTCCTCCCACCAAAACCCCCGCAGGTACCAGCCACCAGGGCCGGATTAACAATGGGCCGGATGGAGCTGCAGCTCCAGGCCTCCCATCAGAATAGGCCCACAGCAACTGCTGTGTTGTTTCTACTGCTGTACACAGGAAAAAAAACTTTCCTGCTGCAGCAGCCTGTCACTGTCAGTGGACGTTTTAGGCCACGCCCCCCGGCCGCAACTCGCGACCCCTTTCCCCGCTCCCAACCGCGGACCCGACAAATCAAAGAACTGCTGGGGACATAAATTCAATAAACATGGCGGCAGTGACCCGGCGCCTCCTCTGTGTCACCACGTGATGTCAGGACGTGTGACATCACCAAGGTGCCACCCAGCCATCAGCGCGCCGCCCTGAAGGAAGGAGCAGCAGCACAGGAGTCCTAGGAAGCCCCATGAAGTAGCCCTGAGTGCGGTATGGTGACTGAGCCTCTTGAGGTGAGGTGTCAGTCCTGCTTATTGCCAGCCTGGCTGCTGCTGCTGAAACATTATATAATATATATATATATATATATATATATATATATATATAAATGCTTTCTCTATATACTTGCACTGCAGGCTGAGGTGTGTGTGTATATATTAAAAATATAGAGAAAACATTTTCTAATATATATATATATATATATATATATACATATATATATATATATATATTTGTGTTTAAATATTCAAGTGTGTGTGTATATAATATATAGCATAATCCTGTTTATATTTAAAATATACAGAGCATGTATGATTTTTCATATATCTGTGTGTGTATATGTATATATATATATATATATATATTATATATATATATATTTTACAGACACACTGTATATAAAAATGGTCTGTAGCTTATTTGAACCAATGCTTCAATGTTTATAAAACATTTTCCTCAGGTTGAACACAAACCCAATAAGCTAAATACCCACACCAAGACTGTCCATGGTACCGCTTCGCAGCAAGATCCCAATCACAATCTTTGTTTACAGCTCACTTGTGATGCTCCGTGACAACGAATCGTGTGAGATCTGTGATGTCACCACGCAGTGTGGAATCCTGCGGTGAAGCGGCACCATGGACGGTCCGGTTGCTTGGTAAGGTATTAGGTCGTATATATATACCCGTGAAATAATAATATATATTAGATATATATATATATATATATATATATATATATATAATATATATTATTATTTCACGGGTGGTATGTTTTCTAATTCTCTTTCCAGAATAGGGTTTATAGATGTAAGTTGTAAATTATACTGAAATTAATATCTCTTGAAATTATTGATTGTATGTTTTACTCTTTATATGTGCAATATGTGTTTTTTATTATTCTGTTCACAATCAGAATAATGTGCATTTATATATATTAATAATGCTATTGATACCCATTGTAAACGTACTTGGGATAAGATATAGGTCACTTATTAGTGGCCATTACCAGCCACCCATTAATGCCAGATAACCAGGAATTGTTTCCAA
Source organism: Taudactylus pleione (assembly GCA_031769625.1). NCBI lineage: Eukaryota > Metazoa > Chordata > Amphibia > Anura > Myobatrachidae > Taudactylus > Taudactylus pleione. The sequence continues at coordinate 7,414,743 of JAUIMM010000324.1, read as the reverse complement.
TGGGTACTATAGAAAAGCAATACATACAAACCCATCTGGTGCATTACCACTAATACAATTCCGTACTTAATTAGCTTAATAAAATTTGTTCACATAGCAAATAAATGTATGTATTTATATGATATTAGAGGGGCCCCAAGACCGAAGCGTCCTCGTATAAATCACCAATAGCATTATTAATATATATAAATGCACATTATTCTGATTGTGAACAGAATAATAAAAAACACATATTGCACATATAAAGAGTAAAACATACAATCAATAATTTCAAGAGATATTAATTTCAGTATAATTGTGTGTAATACACATGGATATAATATGGGCCTGATTCAGAGTCGCACGCAATGCCGATGTTCACATAGTTGAGTGTTTTTCTGCTATAAGGCGTGCAGGAAAATTCCTATAATCTTGTAGGGTGCATGTGATACATCGTGTGTACGCACATAGGCGCTTTGTGATTGAGACGCTCGCTATCAGAAATCTCATGGAAAAGTTCTGAGCATTCCTGGGAGGTGGCTATGAATGCGGGCAAAAATGATCCATCCCATGGACGTATTATGGGAGTGTCACTAAAGTGTTTTCATGCTCGTACGCTGCAGCATATATATATATATATATATATGTATGTATATATATATATACTGTATACTGTGCGCGTGTGTGTGTATATATATATATATATATATATATAAATAATTTTTTTTTATATTCAGTAATCAATAATATAACAGGTGGTGTATGCTTCATACAAGCAAAGGGGGGAGGGAGATGTATGTTGTCGAAAGTAGGCAGTAGCTACGCCCTCTCCATGGTGCTATCCATACCCCATGTCACAGACCACACTACCTGTGCAGACCACAACTCCATAGTGGGATGCCGACGCTTACATTCCAGCACCAGCATCCCGACTGCTGGGATGCCGAAGGTAAGTAGCGGGGTGGGGGGGAGGGTTAGGTTTAGGGGTTAGGGTAAGGCACTATTGGTGGTTAGGGTTAGGCACTAAGTGGGGAGGATTAGGTTTAGGGGTTAGGGTAAGGCACTATTGGGGGGTTAGGGTTAGGCACTAGGGGGAGGGTTAGGTTTAGGGTGCGGGTAGGGGGAGGTTAGGTGCAGGCACTAGGGGGGAGGTTAGGGTTAGGCACCAAAGAGAGAGGGTTAGGGTAGGGAGAGGGGGAGGGTTAGTATACCGACAAACAAGTGTCGGTATGTTAACCCTGTCTTGATCCCAGCATCAGAATTCTGACGGACAGGATCCCGACTGTCGGTATTTCATACTGATCTCCCCCATAGCGTTGGCCCCCACATTACTAGTCTCACCCCCGCCGAGCTGATAACACCTTCTGCGGCAGCACACAATAGGCCCTTCTTAAATGTCAGCTCCAGGCCCATGTAGACCTTAATCTGGTACTGCCAGCCACTGCCTACCGGACTCTGAGCCATTCACTGCAGTGCACTGTGGCTGTCAATGACTGTCCAGATTTCTCACTGCCGGCTGCCGCTGCTTTATCATGGTCGGCAAGCAGGGCCAGACTGGGACTACAAATAGGCCCTTGCATTTGAAGTACACAGGCCCACCTCACGTCAGCATCTGGCTCCTGGCATAGACACCTCCCCTTACTATTCCTAACTCCTCCTACTTTGTGTATGCTTTTACCAAATTAATTAATATTAGAACAACATACAAGTGTACATCATTCTCTGCAATAAATACACACAAAAGAGCTCACCGTGCAGGGGATTCATACATGTGCCATAGTCAGACATTTGGTTGGTTCTGTTGGGTAAAGCTGGCACTATATTGGTGTAGGTCACACACAGAGAACGGGAAGGTATTCTCCCAATAACCAAGCCCTGGCTTAGCAATTGTAGATGATTAGATAGTGATCACTGTAGGAATATTTTAGGACAGGGGTGCTAAACGCAGAGGATGATACATTTGTGCCACCAAAGCAGAACCGTATTTACACAGTTTGGTGCCGTGTACATAAAAAGCATTCCTGCCAGCATCCAAAACTGAATGGAGAGAGTGCGCCAAAGGCGCGTGCAGAAAAAAACAGGTTCATTCTCGCTGGGAGGGGCATGACCACTCAATAGTACGCCAATGTAGTGTCCCATTGTACAGAACAGTAATGCCCCTTGGTCACGTTACATCACACACTAGAGCCCATTCACTTTATGCCACACAGTACAGTAATACTCCTTATAAACATTATGAAACACAGTAATGCCCCTTATTACACATTATGCCACAGAGCTCTCACCCTGACAACATATACCTCATACAGCTCTCCCCCCTGACACAACTCGCCTCCTCAAACCATCTCTCTCAAACAGCTCTCCCCCTGACACCATGCCCGCTCTGTGAAGGGCATCTACATGCTGCCATGAAACCATATCCCTTACACAGCTCTCCCCCTGACACCATGCCCGCTCTGTGAAGGGCATCTACATGCTGCCATGAAACCATATCCCTTACGCAGCTCTCCCCCTCACAGCTCTTCCCCTAACACTGCTTATCCCTCACACTAATATCCCTCACACTAATATCCCTCACAAAGGGCTCTATTTACTACAATCCGCATTCAATATGACTCATACCTGGGAGAGCAAGCAGACTGGCTGGCTCAGAGACACTTGGTGAAAACTACCTATTCACTTTGGTCTATATGGAGGGAAAAGCCTGAGGGTTTCCAGAAGTTGGACAAATAAGGAATCATTGTGATTGTTCTTGCTGTTGAATAAGTGGTGAATTCCACTATATAAGGTACACCCCCATCTACACAGAGGGTGATTATCTTTGGTGATGGTTACATCATTTACATATTTAATGCACTAGGAGGCGCTCTTTTCTCCACCCTTTTTTGTTTTACAGATTTTGACGCTGCTTGGGCAGCAGTATATGGGAGTAGGAGCAGCCACCCTATACGTTTGGGGAGTGCGACTTTTGATGGACTGATATTACTTTGGAATCACATTAACTGTTTCAGGACTCAGCGCCGTGTACTACCCTATTTTTTGAACATATATATATATATATATATATATACTGTATCTGCAATGAGCTGGCACTCCTTTGCTTGTGAATGTTAATTGCAACCTGCTGCCCTCCGAGGGAAAAAATAACATATCATCCACGGATGGCATCCTGACGATAATATGAGATATGGTAAGAACTTACCCTTGTTATCTCTATTTCTACGAAGTCCATAGGGTTCCACAGGATACATTGGGGTATAGGTGTGACATCAGTCGCTGGGCACCATAGAGTTAAGCTTTTCAGCCTCCCAGGATGCACTAGGGTCCCCCTCCTATACCCCGCCCCCGAGCCAAGGCACCTCAGTTAGTTATCAAGCCATAGGCCGGAGGAGGAGAAGGAAGAGAGAGAAAAAAGATCTGGACACATACAAGAATCACATTCTCACCAGAGGGAGACAGAAAACCGGTGACCAGAGCAAAGCCCATCTGCAGCACAGGTGCGACAGGGCGGGAGTCCTGTGGAACCCTATGGACTTCGTAGAAATAGAGATAACATGGGTAAGTTCTTACCATATCTCATATTTTCTACTTCAGGGTCCATAGGGTATCCACAGGATACCTTGGGGATGTCCCAAAGCAGTATCCCTTAAGGGTGGGGACGCTCCTGTGCAGAAAGGAGAATCCGCCGCCCGAAGGAAGCATCCTGAGAGGCGAAGATGTCAAACCTGTAATACCTCACGAAGGTATGGACAGAGGACCACGTAGCAGCCTTGCAGATCTGGACTGCAGAGGCACCACGTCAAGCTGCCCACGAAGGACCCACAGACCTAGTGGAATGAGCCTTCAGAGAAGGAGGAACCGGTAGGCCTTCATGAAGATAAGCTTCAGAAATAGCCATACGGATCCAGGCTGCCAAAGTTTGCTTTGAAGCAGGGCAACCCTTTTTACGGAAGCCATAGAGGACAAACAAAGCGTCCAACTTCCTAAACGAAGAAGTGCGGTCAACATAAGTCCTTAAGGCCCGCACAACATCCAAAGAGGCCTCACCCACGGAAAGACCCGGTGAGTTAAAGGCCGGAACAACGATTTCCTCGTTAACATGAAACTGGGAAACAACTTTGGGAAGAAACTCGGGCCGAGTGCGGAGCACTGCCCTGTTCCCATGAAAAACCAAGAAAGGGGGTCTACAAGAAAGAGCCCCTAAATCAGAAACACGTCTGGCCGAAGCAATAGCCAGAAGGAAAACAGTCTTAGCTGTTAGCCATTTAAGATCCACTGAGCCCAGTGGTTCAAACGGCGGTCCTTGGAGAGCCCTCAGGACCACAGCCAAATCCCAAGGCGCCACAGGTGGAACAAAGGGCGGCTGAATGCGGAGAACACCTTGCATAAAGATGCGCACATCCGGGATTGTAGCAATCCTACGGTGAAACCAGACAGACAGGGACGAAACCTGTACCTTCAAAGAAGCAAGGCGAAGCCCATGATCTAGTCCCGCTTGCAGGAAGGCGAGAATCCGAGACAGACGAAACTCCCGCGGTGCATAACCTCTCGGTCGACACCACTGGAAGAACGTATGCCACACGCGATGGTATATCCTTGCGGAATACGGTTTCCGAGCTCGCAACATGGTACGCACCACAGAGCTGGAAAACCCCCGGGACCTCAGCATGGCCGTCTCAACAGCCACGCCGTCAAAGACAGCAGAGTCAGGTCCGGGTGAAGACAAGGACCCTGAGACAGAAGGTCCGGTCGTAGCGGCAACCGCAGAGGACTGTCCCCGGACCCTGAAGGTCTGAGAACCAGTGCCGTCTGGGCCACGCGGGAGCTATCAACAGGAGCGTCCCTCCTTCTTGTTTGATTTTCCGGATTACCCGTGGAAGAAGGGAGACCGGAGGGAACAGGTATGCGAACCGGAACGTCCACTGGACGGACAGAGCATCCACCAGAGACGCCCCTTCGTCTCTTGTGCGAGACCCGTACACCGGCAACTTGTTGTTGTGGCGGGACGCCATGAGGTCGATCTCTGGAAGACCCCACCTGTCCACCAGCAGTTGAATAACGTCCGGGTGCAGGGACCATTCCCCCGGATGAACGTCCTGGTGACTTAGAAAGTCCGCCTCCCAATTTAACACTCCCGGGATGAAGTCCGCTGATATGGCCGGAAGATTGCGCTTCGCCCAAACCAGGATCCGAGAGATTTCTACGAGAGCCGCCCGACTGCGAGTTCCTCCTTGCGTGTTTATGTAGGCCACGGTGGTAGCGTTGTCCGACTGGACCAGCACCGGGTGACCCTGGAGAAACCGATGTACCTGCTGGAGAGCATTGAAGACCGCACGGATTTCCAAGATATTTATTGGAAGCTCCGCTTCTGTCGGCGTCCACCTGCCCTGGAACAAGTGAGGACCCGAAACTGCTCCCCAGCCCCGAAGACTGGCGTCCGTTGTCAACAGGACCCAATTTGGAACCCAGACCGGACATCCCTTGCTGAGGTGGGTCATCTGTAACCACCAAGCAAGGGACAGGCGAACCTCCGGGGTGATCACAATCGTCTGGGACTTCAGAGACTGAGGCAGCCCATTCCACTTGGACAGGATCAGGTGCTGCAGAGGTCTGGAGTGAAACTGGGCGTATTCCACCATGTCGAACACCGACACCATGGAGCCCAGTAACCTCATCGCCGAGTGTAGGGACACCCGGCGGCTGTGCAGACAACTGCGCACCCTTGACTGTAAAGCAGAGATCTTGTCCTCCGTCACGAAGATCCTTAGCTGTCCCGAGTCCAATAAGGCTTCAAGATGCAGAATCCTCCGAGACGGGATTAGAGTGGACTTCTGCCAGTTGATTAGCCAGCCGTGCCATTGCAGCAGTGCAATGGTCAGGTCCAAGTGGCGGAGAAGGAGCTCTGGAGATCCTGCCACCAATAACAGGTCGTCCAAGTACGGCAACATGCGGACTCCCTGCAGCCGCAGAGAAGCCGCCATGACCGCCATCACCTTGGTGAAAACACATGGTGCTGTCGCCAGGCCAAAAGGTAATGCCCGAAACTGGAAGTGGTTGCTGCGGATTGCAAACCTGAGGAACTGTTGATGGTGCAAAAGAATAGGGACATGCAGGTAAGTGTCCTGTATGTCCAATGACACCATGTAGTCCCCAGGTTCCAGCGCCAGAATGATGGACCGTAGGGTGTCCATCCAAAACTTCGGAACCCGCAAAGACTTGTTGAGTGCTTTGAGGTTGAGAATCGGACGATACGACCCATTGGGTTTCTGTACCAAAAAAAGATTTGAATAGAAACCCTGGTCCCTCTGGGAGAATGGAACAGGCACTATAACTCCAGCCTGGAGCATAGTGTGCAATACCTTCCGCAGCTCCGTAGCCTTGTTCCGGTCTGATGGTAGACCCGTGGTGAAGAATCGAGCCGGGGGTCTGTGCCGGAAGGAGAGGGCGTACCCGTGAGAGACCACCTCGAGAACCCAAGTGTCTGTCGTAGTGGCCGACCAACACTGGGCGAACTGCAGCAGCTGGCCTCCCACCCTGGGATCCCCCAAAGGGAGGCCCGGACCGTCAGGCCGCAGGCTTGTCATCTGACTTGGGGGCCGGACGTCTGGTACTCCATGCCTGCTTCCAGGGCTTGGCCGATTTCTTAGGGCCAGCCTGTCGAGGAAACGACTGTGGTTTGGGCCTGCCCTGGGCCCTAGATGACCGAAAGGATGATGGTCCAGAACCAGAAGGAGCAGCGGCCAACGGGAGACAAGCCGATTTGGCTGCCGCCAGCGTGGCCACAATCTTATCCAGATCCGGACCGAAGAGAACTTCTCCGGTAAACGGCAACACCTCCAGACCCTTTTTGGAATCTGCATCCGCCTTCCAGGATCGCAGCCACAAGGCGCGACGAGCAGCCACCGCTGCTGAAGAAATTCTAGACACCAGAGTACTAATGTCTAGGGCCGCCTCGTTGATATAAGTGGCCGAATCACGAAGATTACCAATCAACTCCGCCTGTTCGGCCGGACAGTCGGAATCAAAAGAAGCCTCTAATGAATCCGCCCAGCGCTCCATTGCTCTGGCAACCCAGCAAATGGCCATAGCCGGCCGTGCTGCCCCCCCCCCCCGCAAGGGAATAAGCGGACTTCAGGCAGATTTCCACCTTGCGGTCCGTAGCATCCTTAAGGGAGGACATGGATGGCATCGGTAATGTGGCACTACGGACAAGACGGGTCACGTGAGAATCCACCTGTGGGGGGGATTCCCACTTAGCAAAATAATTATCCGCGAACGGATAAGCCACCGCCAGACGTCTCTGCGGCTGGTATCGTTTGCCAGGCTGTTTCCACGCCTCCTCTAAATGGTCCACTAACTGACCCGAAAGAGGAAAGACTGTGGCATCGCCCTTCACATCTTTGAAAAAGGCATGCTTAGATTTAGCCGCTGGGGGAACTTCGTCCTCAATCACCAAGGCTGTGCGGACCGCCCGAATAAGTCCAGGAATATACACTTTGGACTTAGCATCAGAGTCCTTAGTATGGAGAGGTTCCTGATCGTAAGGATCCAGAATCTCCCCATCATCAGACGTCCCCTCGTCATCCTCATAAGGAGCCGACAGAGACGCCACCGGCCGTTTATGCGGCCGCATCACAGACTCCCCTTGCAACACATCCGACAAGTGCTGTACAGAACTCGTCAGGGAGTTAACCCACGCTGGCTCCTGAGAAACCGGGAGCGGGGAAATAGGGAGACTGTGGGGTACCACCAATTGTCGTGGGAAACCCTGCATGGGTGACGACACCACTGACTGCAGGGACAAACCCATTGGTGTAAACGCGGGCCTATGGAGCTAACTGGCCCACTAAGGCTGTAAGCGCCTGAGCGAAACAAGCCCAGGGCGGCTCCTGTACCGGTGCTGTAACCGTAAGAGGCCGCACCATGGACAGACACTTCCGGCAAAGGTCCTCCGCGCTACCCTCCCCCTCCGCTAACGGTACTTTACACGTAGTACACTGTAGCCGGAGAGGAAAATCACTTTCAGACATGATGGCACCAAGTATGTGACCCCTCTCACCAATTATATATTAAATAGGCGAGAGACCACCCTGCAGCACCGCACCGCAAGGGCTTAGCAGAAAGAAAAGGGACAGTAATAAAGCTGACAGTCAGAATAGAAGATACAGGCAGCAGCGCTAGCACAGTCACATACAATGCAAACAAAATCAATTCCTGCACTAACAGCGCTGATCACTCAACTACGCAGACACAGGGCCTGGTAGAACACAGCGCTGCATACACAGACCTGACCACAGCGGAGGAGAGGTATGCAGGGGGACCCAGACCATGATGCTTCCTTCCAGGCTTCCAGCAGCGTTCACCATGCGTTCAGGAGAAGATGGCGGCCGAGGAGCAGAGAGGAGGCTGGCCTGGGGGAGGAGCGCTGCCACAGGACCAGTCGGCAGCATGCAGAAAGGGCTGTGTGCAGTGGGGGAGGCGCCGCTGTGAGACAGGGAAGGCGCGCTCCCCTGGCATGCATTTAACCCCTGGGATGCTGCAGCGCTACCGCTCTGCAGGTTGGTCGCCTGGCTCCACGCTGCAGCCAGTCCCCAGGGAGCCCCCTGCCTGGGGACTTAGGACCATGTGACCAGCGGGGACCCACCACGGGACCCCGCTGCTTACCTTTGTCCCCCTTGAATCCGGCCATGGTCCGGAACATCTGGGGTCACCGCTAGCTGTGACCCCAGATGCTCACCATCATCCCCGGATCGGTACCAGCGTTCTGGTACCGGCGGGGGTGTAGGGAAGACAGCATGGACGTCAGGACTGACTGTCCATGCTGTACATCCAGATGTGCAGCCACAGCTGCATAGAAGAAAGCTTCAGGGGCTCTTCTAGCCCCCACTCCGACAGGTGCACCCGACTCCGGCCGGGCACCAAACTAAACTGAGGTGCCTTGGCTCGGGGGCGGGGTATAGGAGGGGGACCCTAGTGCATCCTGGGAGGCCGAAAAGCTTAACTCTATGGTGCCCAGCGACTGACGTCACACCTATACCCCAAGGTATCCTGTGGATACCCTATGGACCCTGAAGTAGAAAGAACCAAATAAACTAGTTCTGAAATGTTGGTATTAACAAGTTGGTCCTGAGAATAATCTTGGAAGTCGACCAGAGTGCCGCCCGTGGTTGATATATATATATATATACACATACACACACACATGGGCTCGGGAGGGGATGCCGGGGTTCGGGAACCTGACAGTCAGAAGCCCGACGCCGGCATCCTGACAGGGTTAGGATACTGACACCTGTTGGTCAGTATCTTAACCCTAACCCTCCCTTCCTGGTGCCTAAACCAAACCACCCACCTAGTGCCTAATCTTAATAAAAATACATATACACACAGTATAATATATACACATATATACAGTCAGGTGCATAAATATTGGGACATTGACAGAATTTTCATATTTTGGCCTCTATTCACCACCACAATGGCTTTGAAGTGAAACAAACAAGATGTGCTTTAACTGCAGACTTTCAGATTTAATTTGAGGGTAATTACATCCAAATCAGGTGAACGGTGTAGGAATTACAGCGGTTTCTATATGTGCCTCCCACTTTTTAAGGGGCCAAAAGTAATGGGACTATCAACTCAAAAGCTATTTCATGGACAGGTGTGGGCTATTCCCTCGTTATTTCATTATCAATTAAGCAGGTAAAAGGTCTGGAGTTGATTCTAGGTGTGACATTTGCATTTGGAATCAGTTGTTATCGACTCTCAATATGAGATCCAAAGAGCTGTCACTATCAGTGAAGCAAGCCATCATTAGGCTGAAAAATCAAAACAAACCCATCAGAGAGATAGCAAAAACATTAGGTGTGGCCAAATCAACTGTTTGGAACATTCTTAAAAAGAAAGAACGCACCGGAGAGCTCAGCAACACCAAAAGACCCGGAAGACCACGGAAAACAGCTGTGGTGGATGACAGAAGAATTATTTCCCTGGTGAAGAAAAACCCCTTCACAACAGTTGGCCAAATCAAGAACACTATCCAGGAGGTAGGTGTATATGTGTCAAAGTCAAAAATCAAGAGAAGACTTCACAAGAGTGAATATAGAGTGTTCACCACAAGATGTAAACCATTCGTGAGCCACAAAAACAGGAAGACCAGACCATCTAAAAAAGCCATTACAGTTCTGGAACAACATCCTATGGACAGATGAGACAAAGATCAACTTGTACCAGAGTGATGGGAAGAGAAGAGTATGGAAAAGGAAAGGAACTGCTCATGATCCAAAACATACCACCTCATCAGTGAAGCAAAGTGGTGGTAGTGTCATGGCGTGGGCATGTATGGCTGCCAATGGTACCGGTTCCCTTGTATTTATTGATGATGTGACTGCTGACAAAAGTTGCAGAATGAATTCTGAAGTGTTTCGGGCAATATTATATGCTCATATTCAGTCAAATGGTGCAGAACTCATTTGACGGCGCTTCACAGTGCAGATGGACAATGCCCCAAATCATACTGCAAAAGCGACCAAAGAGTTTTTTAAGGCTAAAAAGTGGAATGTTATGCAATGGCCAAGTCAATCCCCTGACCTGAATCTGATTGAGCATGCATTTCACTTGATGAAGACAAAACTGAAGGGAAAATTCCCCAAGAACAAACAGGAACTGAAGACATTTGCAGTAGAGGCCTGGCAGAGTATCACCAGGGATGAAACCCAGCGTCTGGTGATGTCTATGCATTCCAGACTTCAGGCTGTAATTGCCTGCAAAGGATTTGCAACAAAGTATTAAAAAGTGAAAGTTAGATTTAGGATTGTTTAGTTTGCCCCATTACTTTTGGCCCCTTAAAAAGTGGGAGGCACATATAGAAACCGTTGTAATTCCTACACTGTTCACCTGATTTGGATGTAATTACCCTCAAATTAAATCTGAAAGCCTACAGTTAAAGCACATCTTGTTTGTTTCATTTCAAAACCATTGTGGTGGTGAATAGAGGCCAAAATATGAAAATTCTGTCAATGTCTCAATATTTATGCACCTGACTGTATATATATATATATATATATATATATATATATATTACACACACACACATACACAGTATGATAGATAGATAGATAGATAGATATAGTCCTAGAACACACACATTAACCTCCCAGGATACAACTACAAGAGGGAGGGGTGGTAACAAAGACAGATGGGGAAATAGAGGGGCATTTTAGGGCACAGCACAGGAACACCAACAGAGACACAGATACCTATGAACACAGGGGTGGACAGAGACAGGGGGTGATAGAATCATACACACTAGGAGAGGGGATATACAAACACTTACAATGTTACTGTAACAGCACTGGGAGGAGCTGGAGCAGAAGTGTCCAGGAAGTGCTCTGACTGCAGTTTATAACAAGGCAGCAGCCAGGATCCTCACAGCATGTCACAGGAATCCCAGGGTCGTGATCAGCAGACAGCTGATGCCTGGGAGGCACTTTCATTGCTACTGTACCTTTATCCTCTAGTCCAGGAAGTGAGCGGTGCACCCGGCCAGCAGGAGAGGTCAGAGGGCAGCCATTCCACTTTCCCCTGGCACAGAAAGTGCGGTGGCCACATATTGCCTTCTCTCTATGGCAATAACTTGTGTGTCCTTCCCCACCCTGCCTTACCCTTCCCCCGCCCAGTCAGTGCAGGTCCTGCGGCTGTTGGAAATTAGAATAGTTTTTTTTTTAATTTGCACTTGCCAGCTGTGTTTGACAGGCGGGCCCCTTGTGACCACCGGGCCCTAGGCCTGTACTGCCTTGTGGGAAATCCGGGCCTGTCTCATGTTTTGGCACATGTGCAGTGCAGCAAAATGAATTTTTACACAACATAAATGGATATATTTAAAATTAGGGATAAAAAAGTGTGAGCTCAAGTAAAAAAGGGGAATGAAATTTTAACGTACTCACGGTTTTGGAGGGGTCCTCCTAGTTTTACTCGGTTGTACTGAAGCAGACAAGATTCAGTGCTCCCTGGGGTTCTGATATGGTTGCAGGGCAACTGCAACTTTTTCGGTTTCCTTATTAATGGGAGATGGTCTGCGGCTTTTTCTGGTCTCTGTGTCTTAGGCCCCTCGCTTCGTGGGTACATGTGCGGCTAGGAATATCAGTACTTGATAAATCTGCAGTCTCTCACATAAATGAATATATGTCTAACTACAAATGAGGACCTATATGCACATGTGAAAGCAAGACATGCAAGAAAGTGGTGAGAAAACTAAACAAATAAATACAACAAAATTATGCTCATGGGACAAGATGGTCTCTATAACTGCATACAGTATATTAAAACAAACTAATTTTATAAAGTCAAAAGGTATCAAATTGCTGCAATATTTAACAAACTATTAAATATTTATACTAAAATTAAATACTCGCTAACTGTATATTATTGCATCACATTATTTGTGGTCGTATAAAAAAATATATATTTTTATCAAGCCTTGAAGATAGTAAAATTCATAATTGACAAAACTTTGAATCCAGAGCCTGCAGACTACCAGATTTATCTCACAGCAGCCATAAGAAAGATAATAGCCCTGTTGACTTCATGTTCAGGCACCCGTTGGCTGCTGTCATTATTCATGCCATTAAAAGCTGATGTTTATGTCAAACATATTGTTTTCTCTTCTGCAAGTCCCCTGTCATTGAAATATTGACACATTTTCCATCTCTGATTAAGAGAAAATATTTCCAGCAATAAATTATATTTTACAGAGCTACAGGGTCTCACTCTTCTTCCTGATGACAGCAGTCAAATCATTCTTACATGCCACTGTCTGAAATAGTTTAAGCACCAATATTTCAAACAAAAATAAAACACACAAAATTAACCTGGGTAGGGGAGTAAAACAGATGAGTAGCTAAAAATACATATATACCCTGATAAAAGGGAATAAAATAGATAAGATCACTGAATAAAAACATTAAAATTGATCAGTGAAAAGAATTGAGTGCAAAAGAATCGGAATGGTTCATACCATATATATATATAAACATGGGACCCCTTGACCATCTGGACCTAGGAACTCTGAATGGCTTTTCAAGGTGATAGATGTGTGGGCCCCAATGCTTAAATTTAGTAGTCCCATTCTTGGATACACACAGTCACAGTTTCTAACGCATTTTGACCAAACATCTGGGTCATTAGCAAGGCTTGTGTTTGTGCTGTGACTAGATAGGGTTTAAATACCCTCATGACTCATATCCTGTTAGGGGCATTTAAGCTGGGAATAGGCAATAGAGTGTTAAATACACATTAATAATACTTATAAAATAGGTTGAGGTAAGCCTTATATATGGGGCTCCTTAAACTTCAGATTGTGGTACCCCCAAACATAACAATAAGGAAGAAAATACAATAAATAATCCAGATCGTTAAACCAGAAGTGACATCACTTCCGTTTTTTGTGATGGTTCTGACGTGAGAACTTTCCCCCTCTTGTGCATAGATGGTTCTCCTTGTGGCCGCCGGACTCAGGACTTCCGGTGGTCCCCGCGGATGATGGGGCTTCAGTTTTGGTTCCACAGTGGGATATTCTCCCACCGTCGATTGCTGCACTTCCTGTTCCCACCGGAAGTGACGTTCCACGATCCCTTAGCTATACCAAGAGGTATGTTGTAGAGAAACATTCATTTTGCTTCAGGGAACCTTTATTGGAAGGCGATCTTTAGGATGGTAGGCATCCTTTCTACGGGGTACATATGAAAAGATAAATAAATGTGCAATTACTGATCTTGTTTATACTTTATGAGCAATAAACAAATAGTGATAAAACATCAGGGGATATATGCTCTTCGTCTTGTATATATACCTTTTATCACTTTTTTAAATATATAAGGAGTAGCGCCATAAAAACCACTCACCTTCTTTTTACTGAACTTGATTTCAGTCCTTTAGGTGAAGGAACCACAGTCGTTTTAGGCTGCTAGATATACATATATCTTTCACCAGGGCCATAACTAGGATATCTGCACCCAGGACAAGGCAGTAATTTTGCGACCTATCCCTTCCCGTACCTGTATTTTGTCCTTGCTCCTCCATAAGGCAGTGCACTAGGGGTTCCATGCTTGTTGCCAGGGGTTCCATGCTCGTTGCCAGGGGTTCCATGCTCATTGCAAGGGGTTTCATGCTCGTTGCCAGGGGTTTCATGCTCTTTGTCAGGGGTTTCACGGGAGAAGATGCAGCTTTCTGCATCTTCTCCTGACAGCACCAGCGTTCTCAGCACTTCCAGGAATGCTATGTGCTATGTGCTGGCCTAACAGAAACTAGAGGTCGAGTAGGACCTCTAGCATCTGTCGCCATTATTTGAAGAGCTGTTTTCAGCAGATTCCGTGCAGATGGCTAGTCCACATGGAATCTGCAGCCCCCAAGCCACCACACCCCACAAGCCTCTGCCCTCCCCAAGCCTCCACTCCCCAAGCCACTGCGGGGTCTTTGGAGGCTGATTCAGCCCTTCAGCACCCCTTCAAATCTGGTGCCCGGTGCATGTGTACCTCTACCCCCCCATAGTTGCGGCCCAGCTTTCACCCCTAGGTGCGCATTATCACAAACCCTTTCACATTTATTTCACATAAGTACCAATATCGATGTAGTATTACCGCCTTCTCTGAGGTGTGTTGTTGAATTCAATAACATAAAGCTCTTAGGTGGTGCTTTTATATTTTTAATGGTTTAATTACTCAATAGCTGCATTACCATACAAAAATATATGCTATTTATTGCAATACCATTTAACTAAGTTTAATGTTAATTGTTGACACTTTATTCATTTTAACTAATTAAGAAGCATTTTACAGGCTAATTGTAGTACCAGGCTTTATGGTTTTTAACTGTCAGCAACAAGTTGTCACTTACAAAGCCTACTGGTATCCCCATTTGTAGAAAGGTACTTGGATCTAAACAGGGTACACTATAAGCACCTGGGACTGCTTGCTCTTATTCTCAGTTAGTAGCTGCCATAGAACCCAGGGATGTGCAGTCAGGGTATGCAGTTTTGATATACATATGGCACCCCAGCCATTGACCTCACCGCATGTCACTGGTAGCACCTCTTTGCTAGTTTTTCAGATTGAATACTCCCTGGTGGTTGAATTGGGAATTTTGAAGTGGAGAGTATTGAGAATCTTGTTGTAGGTTGTAAAAGGAAGCATGGTCACTCAAAAGAGGGCAGGCCCCTAAGACACACCCCCTTTTCATCAGTGTAGCACACACTGTAGTACCCCTTATACACATTATGCCACACAATAGTAGTGCCTCTTATAACACATTATGCCACACAGTAATGCCCCTTATACAAATTATGCCACACAGTAATGCCCCTTACACATTATGCCACACAGTACTGCCCTTTACAAATTATGTCACACATTAATGTCCTTTATAAGTGATGCCACACAGTAATGCCCTCTACAAAATTTGTAGTATAAATTATGCCACCCAATATAAATGCCTCTTATAACATTATGCCCCACAGTAAATCCCCCCTGCAGCCTCCCCCTTGTGTCCCTTCAGCAGCCTCAGTCTCATGATGAGAGATTACATGATAAGAGGAGAGGTTATTCTCCATGTACATGTGGTGCCCTCATCAGGCATCCATGAAGAGACAATGGCACCATGTCACCATCAATCCAAATCTGGTGCTGTCCATGAGCCATTCAGATGCCACCACTGCAGTAGCTCCTGATTGGCTGCCGGTCAGCAAGCTGCATTTGGCTCATGGACAGTGCCATATTTGAAATGACAACAGCGCAGTGCCGCTGTCTCTCCATCCATGGATGTCTTCTGGTGTGCCAGCTGTAATCAGCTTGTTGCCCAGCTCCAGACCTTCCGGCGGACGGCTCAGTGTTTGAAGTGCAGGTATACCATTCTGTTGTATACCAGCACACTTCAAGCACTGATCCTCCTTGATCACTACTACTGAGTAGCTGGCAAAGTGCAAGCTATATTCATGACAGCCAGAGTATACATTATAATTTGTTAATCACAGGAACAAAGCAGTGACAGATGCCTCACAGTAGCTAGTAACCTCTTTTACACTTTTAATACTTAAAAGTGAAGATGGGTATATCAGACCTTTTAACTAATTTAGGCTGACCCCTTATCTGTACTTGAAGACCTTATCTGTACTTGATCACTATACATTGACTATAGCCATACCACCAAACCATTCCTCATTCTTCGGCACAGTCTCAATTAATTCTGATTTGTGGGATATTGGGAGGTGTCACATTGCCACATGCTGTGGATGCAGGCAGAGCCATAGAGAGCTGTGCCAGACCCTGGTATTGTAGGGGGCATGACCAAATCGAGTAAGCATGTCCACGTCCCTTACAAAAAAAAAGTATAAAAAATAATAATTGTGGTGCTGCGAATTGGGCAGTGCACCACCAAGGGAGGTGCTGTGCTCCCCTCAGTCAGGGACAGATATGAGGGGGCATGAATAGTGTGATCACTCCCCCCTCCCCCTGTATATGAAGCACAGGCAGAGGAGACTATGGCAATGCTGAGCTGAGAGCAGCAGTCTCACTGGACCCACCCCAGCTGTGTGCTGTGCTGCGGAGAGACAGGATTGTAAGTTCATACCAGCAGCCCAGAGGTGAGATAGTTGTTGGTGCTCCCCCCTCTGCATGCATTCACTACCAATTTCCCAGCACCAGCAGCACACAGACACACACTCTCCACCCCCTGCATTAACTTCCAACACCCCAGCAGCACCCAGACACAAACTCTCCTCCCCTGCATTCACCACCAACACCACAGCAGCACCCAGACAAACTCTCATCCTCCAGCATACACTCCAAACACACCAGCAAACCTAGTCACACACTCTCCTCCTACTGCATTCACTTCCAACACCACAGCAGCACCCAGACACATTCTACTGCCACTGCATTCATTGTTAACACCTCAGCAGCACCCAGACACACACTCTCACCCCCACTCTCATCCACATTCACTTACAACATCCCAGCAGCACCCAGACACACACTCTCACCACACACACACACACACTTTTACTTCCAACACACCAGCAGCATCCAGTCATTGCTGCCTTCCATTGCCTCCTGTATTTACACCCCTGGGGAGAGAGGCTGCTGACATCTAATAAAGGACTGTGGGTAACGGCAGACCTTGGTCCATGCCTGACCCCTCCAACAAGCCCGGGTAATTAGTATTTGCTCCCCCCTCTTTGCACCCCTGGTTACAGTTGTCTCCATGGTGTGCAGTATAAAAAAGAACTCTAAAAAAATACCCACAAGACATGGGTGCAAATATTCATGGGTATGCTTCATCTTATTTTCTAGTCCTCCAATATTGGGAGGTACAGTAAGCTATAGCAGCATATCTCCTGGGTCAAAGCATTAGTTCATATTTCATACAATGGATATCTTAAAAAAGTATTGTAAGTAATGCAAAATAAAAAAACATTTCACTCATTATGTGGGAATAGGGAAAAAATGGTAGACTCAGCCAGTAAACTGAATTACTCAAAAAATAGAAATAAAACACACCAAATACATATCATTATTTCTGAATATGGCCTTGTAAATCAGAAACAGGGAACTGCTAAAGAATTTTTGTTCACAGGGCTAAAAATAAAAATGTCCTCCATCCCAAATCTAAAGGTGCCTACACACATGACGATATTTTACCCGATCTGAACAATTCTGATGCATCGGAATGACAGATGGTGTAAAATATGCCCAAATCGTGAGTCCGCACACACGATCACGATGCGATACGCGTCCCCGCAGGCTGCACATCGCATCTTCAGATCTGCCGTGCTGTAAGGCAGATCTGACAATCTCAAGTCACAATGCACTGTATAGTTTAGGAGGTAGATGGTAGATGGTAGATGGTGGTCAAATTGGCCGCTTTTTCAGACCAAATTGTGCCCATGACTGCCGGGGAGAGTTCAAGGAGAAATCGTACACATCGTGGGATTGTGAGTATATCGCTGTGTGTGTAGGCACCTTTACCCCTGCATGAAAATATCTAAATATTTACTGCTCCCTCAGTTATTTATGGCTTTAATGCCTGCAGCTATTGTGACTCACAAATATTATGCCATTATTTAAGATCCCCCTAAAATATTATTCTATCACATTGCAGGAACATTTAGATGTGATAGCAGCAGTTACAGTGCTACCTGAAGCATTATACAAACAGGACAATACCCAAAAAACATTATGCTTGAATGTATATCTCTCATAAAGATATTGGCAGCATAAATAGTTTTTAGAATGTGCACCAAATTAAATCAGCATGTGCCGTGCCAACAAATACTATGCCAGTTCTTGTGCCCAACAAACATTATGCAGCAGTTACAATGTCATCCAAACATTATGCTCACCGTTACTGGACCCATCAAATATTATACCACCACTTACACTGATGCCAAAACATTGTGCCAGCAGTGATAGTGACTCTCTAGCACTATGCAAATACATACTATACAATAGATAGTATGAGCAGTTATATTACGACTAGGTGTCACAGTGGCACCATGTTTGTCGTGGTCTTCTCACAGCACTGGGTCCTTGGGTTCAATTCTAACCAGGGCAGTATTTGTGTGGAGTTTTTGTCATGGATTTCTACAACCATTCTAAAAAGTTTTAGTTGGTTTATATTTTTTGTAAGAATTAAATATCTGATCTTGCTAATGTAAGGCTGTTTCTCTCAGAGACTATTTTGGCACTTTGGGCTGATCACATCCTAACATCTACTGTATATCAGTCTATAGATATGCAGTACACACTCACATTACTTGTTATTTTGTTTGTATTTCTAATTTCCAGAAAATAACATTAGTGTGTTTATTTCCCTCACACAGCAATGCCGATATAAGGGGGATAAGGGACAAAAAGGTGCATTTTTTTATTGAAATAGCAAGAAAGTGAACTAACACATATATGTGCACTTTTGTTTTCTAACTTGCACCAAGTAATATTCCATGGTTCTTAAATCTGCATTAACCTTTCCAAAAGAGCAAATATCCGGATTCTACACATAGGTTTTCATTAAAAAAATCTACACTTGATAATAATAGTGCATATTTTTTTAGAATGAGATGCTTAAATAATATGTTAGTCCAACAAGTCTTATCATTTAGAAAACTAGATAAAATAGTTTCAAATGAGGCAATCCTTGTGTTTATTGATGCCAGGATGTTGGTGATCTACTACATTTTCTGCAGTACATGTTGATATTGTCTGGTAATCACCGACAATAACCACATACTGACCTAGGCGAAACTAGACATTTGGTAATGGATGGTCCCAGTTCCTACCCACAAGATCGCCAATACATATTGCAAGTTCTTTTGCTATAGAGGTGGCTTGACCAAGCACAGTAGTGCGCCATTCCCACTTGGAAACAGATTACCACAATACGGCATCGATGTGCTGCTAGTGATGTGTTGTGATTGGGGGGAACTCCCATCATATCTTCTCTGTTCTACATTCTATTATAATGTGTCTCTGAGGGAAGGAAAATCATGAAGAAAAAACACCTTTAATATCCCCCTGGATGGCACCACCTAACAGTGTCTGTGCCCGGAGCAGGAAATCCATCTACTCTATCCACGAGTGTTCTCCCCAGAAAATTTTGCCAGCCGGGTGGCATCAAGAAGAAGCCAGGTGGGGGCTTTCACAATAAGGAAATGTTGAAATCCTGACCTTTCTCAAAAGTCTGGAGGATCTGGCTCCTCTAGTGAAATCAGCATCAGTTTAATTAGTGTGCTCGGCTTCATGCCATTCCTTAAACAGGTTTTAATTTGTTTTAGAGTAGAAAATCTTCTTTTACATTTAGTGGTACTTACAGGTAGTCAGTCCAATAGCAGCTGGTTTTGCTAAAGATTATTTGAGCTCAGTTGCTGTTGAAAATGTATGCATTATTTGTTTTTAATCTAGATTTTTATGACTCTGGTTCAAACTGCCCATTCTAGTTTACTATTTTCAAAGAGTGCAGGACTTCCATTTTTAGAATACTGATTATTATTATTATTATTATTATTATTATTATTATTATTTAAGTATTGCACAGTTGATTATTGAACACTATATTTTTTCTATGAGTGGCCCAGATAATGCACACTTGCTTTTTTGGACACAAATATATTTTATAGGAGTGGCCCAGATAATGTCCCACTTGTTCTCTGGACATAGATGGCATTGCTGCCCAGATACTACCACCCTTGCTTGTTACACAGAAAGACCAATAACAAACATGCAGCTGCTGAAATGCATAGAATGGACGCAGTCAGTCCACTCCACTGTTCAATGTGTTCACTGGCATCTGTTCCCATTTGCAACCATGCTCCCTTCATTTTATAGTGAGAGAGGGATCTGATCTGCTGCCTCCAGCACTCTGGTTGTGCCCGAAGTCATGCTGCACTGACATTTCATATAGAAATGTCAGTGCATCGCAACTTATTGGCTGCATCACAGTGCTGGGCAGTAGGGGAATTTTGCAGGGGCAGTCTACAGAGAGAAATAAAAAATGGGGAGAACACTGCGCATGCTATGCACCTGCGGAAACCTGGGGATAGCACAGGTATAAGGAACACACAGGATGACAGGTGAACCCCCCCCATACCACTGAATCCTCCACTACTCATTACACCCATAATAGTTGCCAACTTGCCACTGCTGCTAGGCTGGCTCCCTTCTCTGCATTCTCTCTATCTTCAGCCCGATGTCTTGAGTGATGCAGGGAGTAAGGGACAGTCTGCAAACTACTTTTCATCACAGAAGTGTATATCAAAAGTGTTTCAACACACTTGTAAAGTGGAAAATTGTTTGCAGACTGTTCCTTGCTCCTAGCATGGCCGTAAGATTTTGCAGACAGGGAGAGACCTGACTGAGACTGACTCCCTGATGACTAAAGAGAGGACCAAAGCTCAGCTGTCACCCACCCCAGTGGCACCAGGCTGATAGTATTCAATAGTTATTCAGCCCCCCTGCCTCTGGTGCCCACTCACCCTCGCTGCTGCAGCTCACATGTTGGCCTTTCAAACAGGGAACAGGGACACAAGTGCTGATTAATATGGATAGCAGCGTTCCTGCTGTCATAGTCTCTCCTCTCTCCTCTTCTCAAAGGGTGGTCCATTGCACACCTGGACCACCCCGTAGTTTTGCCTATGCTCCTGGGCATTTTTATGTAGCTCCCTCCACTGCCCCAGTCAAACTGCTACAGTGCTGAGAAAGTGTCCCTCTCATCCTTATCATATCTTAAAAGGAAAAAAAACATTAATATCACAAACCATTAATTATATTGATGTCCATCCCAGCTACAAAGCTTACCTGTACAATCATTATCCCGCAATCTTTCTTTGCATGTTGATGATTGAATACATATTTTGGAGCCTGTTTATGGAGATGATCTATAAACATCACTTTGTAGCATATTCTGCTACAAAGTGATGTTTATAGGTCATCTCCATAGAAAGGCTTTTTACAAGTGTTTGCATTGCTTGCTAGTGTATTGGGAAAATGGCACAATGACATTGTCTTGTCTGACATGGATAATCTGTGAAAATTAAACTATGCCACATTTCCTTTCCCAAAACAGGACTGAAGCTATCAAAAATCTAACTACAAACCCAGGATTGCAAGCACATAAAGTCAAAGTTAGCTTGCACTATGTTACATTATCAAGCAATAGTCTTTGAGCAAGGTATCTCTCAGGAGTCAGAAAACCTTTGTTCCCTCAAATAACATAAGATCTACAGATCTACATTGTTTTCAAAATATGCCATTTTTCTTCATTACAAAGGCGCTTTAATTAGGAGTAAAAGGTATAATTAAGGGTACAGTAGCTGTGTACAGATATAACACAATAAATCAGATATATTTTGTCAGCAAGCCCTTTATCTAACTTGCAATTAATCCTTAAATACAAGCATTCAGTAACTGACAGCATACCACTTAGTTTTGTGTTTCAGAGATGTACTAAGAATAGCCAAGGAAAACATTCCTGTATTTACTTTGACGACCAGATCTGATATAAAAAAAAGAGAGTTAGCAGTTTATATAGATAAAAAGTGCAAAGTAATTTAATCTGTAGCTGGAAAGAATAGATTACTTTTCCCCCTAGGAAGCTTCATAAATTCCATTTTAGAATCCATTGGTAATTTAACAGAACATTTTCTTTTTTTAAACAGAAAAATGTTAATCTATAAATGAGAATTTCTGAAAAGTTACGTATAATGGACATGTGTCTTTTTATTCAAAGTCGGATGCAAAGCACAGGCTTGTGGCTAGCAGACTTACTAGCTGATGTTAATATGAGTATCCATCCATCTGTGTGAGTGTCTGTCTGTTTTTATGCATATGCATAGCTCCGGCCCACTGTTTTTCTGTGTGCAGCCATCGTCATTGGTATGAACACATGCACCCACCCCTTGCTGGGTGCAAAAGGTCCATCTGAAACAGTCATCCCATCTCCACTTCAAACAAGTGCAGATGTTGAGCTACACGCCCACAACACACATTTGACACTCCTTTGATACATACATGTTACAGGCATCCACAAGGAAACTGCCCACTTTCCGCCCAAAAATGCACATTTCATGGGCATATAGATCCAACCAAGCTTATGCATGGTGCAGCCAGGGGAGTATCTATAATGGGTGCAGGGTGTGCAGTGCACAAGGGCCCCTGGGTTCAGTGGGACCCACACCGCACACCCTGCATCCATATACTCTTTATACTTACCTGTCTGTTGTCTCCAGAGTGCTACTCTGCAGTGAATATACTTAATTCTGATGGTACGTGAAGAAATAAGGGTTAGTGGTAAACATAAAAATTCACAAACAAAAGGATTCTTGTTTATAGCTCTTTTGAGTAAAAGTAGATGGAGTTCTGGTGGTGCCAGCCGTGTGGAGATCATATCTAACTTTCCCTACCTTACCGCTGCTTGATCTTCTGAGTAGCAGGCTGGGGAGGGCCTTGCAAACTCCTTCCATGAATGCCTCTCTGTTCGCCACGTCTCCATCGTACCTCACATACCACCATATTAATTCAGCTGTAGCAGGTGTTCAAATTTTATTATAACATTTATACTCATTATACGATAGCACCAGGAGTAACAAGGAGTGGATCTCCACCTCTTGATTCGTTTTAACGAATCCAATGACAATTGGCTGTCTGTGTTTTCTGTATTCACTGCATGTTATTTAGAAACAAGACCAGGTAAGCATGTCATTATAATCAGGTACCTGAATCGTATTCAAATTATGCAGTGTAGCTTGCATTGGGCTGCATGGCCGCTCCTATGGCAAAGAATTTTGTCATAAACAGGAAACAGTCTTGATCATGGCTTTCAACAACAAGGATGTGGAGGTGCGGCTTAAAGTCACACAGCCTTCACATTTGACAGTCAAAGCTCCCCAGGTTCATTGTTTTTCAGGGCCAGGGCAAATTTCATTACAGGTGTCCAATAAAAGCAAATGTTTTGCCTTTAATAATGCATCTTGCGTGCAAGGGCAGCTGTGCTATTTTCAAAATCTGTTTGCATTGTGGAGGATCGCATCCCATATCCAATGGCATTAGACTCAAGGGCCAGCAGCTGCTAGCCAAATCCGCTGGATCTGCTGGCACTAAATAAGGGATCGTCCCCTGTACATTTGGATGATATGGCTAGATGGTTATCCTGGTATCTTAAAAAGTCAGATGCTGCATTTTTGTTCTCTAGTTTTGCGTTTGGTTTTAATTTTTTTTGTTGGTGCAATTTCCACAGGTTCCCCCTAGGAACCTTAAATCTGCATTTAAATGACCTATTGTTCTCAGATATAAGGTAGAAAAGGAAGTTTATGTAGGGTTGGCCCTTTTGTCATTAGATAATCCCATTCTTTCTCCAGTTGGCATAGTTCCAAAGAAGATTCCTAACAAATACAGACTTATTAAACATCTCTCTTACCTGCAAGGTCATCTGTCCATAATGTTATACCTTCTGAATTCTCTTTAATGGTCCACCAATATTTTGACAACACTTTGATGTTCCTGATGCCTTGATGGATAAGACTGACATTGAGTCTGTCTTTTATTTCTTTGCCTTGCATCCTGATTCTTTCAGGTTAAAGGGTTTTCTCTTTTATGACGGGTAATACATAGACAAGTGCATGCCTATGGTGTGTTCTGTGCTTCTGCATTTTTTTAAAGATTCAACACCTTTTTGCATTTGTGCATGGTGTCTAGTTACGGTGGCCTTTGGCTAGCTCACTATCTTGATGACTTTCCTTCATAAAATATTTACATTACCATTCCCTGATGCATGCACGGTCTACACATTTTCAATTACATTTAGCAAGAGAATAAAATATATAAAGGACATTTTAAATCTATTTTCAGGTTACATGGGAGTTTATCCTAGCTCATGCAGTACAGTTATAAGTAAAAGGAACAAGCAGAAGGTGTAAGAAACCTCTGAGCTGTAAATATCTTCCTCCTCCACATCTCCTAGGCATGAATCAACAGCCCTGGCTTAAGGGAACAAGTGAATCATTACAGATTGCACTTCTGTATAGCGAAACAGGGAGCCACACCTGCAGCTGCGCTATGCAGAGTGTTTGTGAATTTTTCATTGCCACAGGTCAGGGAACAGGGGATTTGGCCATGTGAATTATTACTGTAACACAACATGAAGAAGGACATTGTAGCCAGGAGATAAAAACTTACCATTTCCTATATTATCTAACATAAAAATGTTCAGAATGTACAAAAGCAAAATAAATTGTTTGTGGTGAAGAAGAAAAAATGTTTCTTTGAAGTCTAGTGTAGTGTAAACTGAAAAGAGTAAAATAAATTACTGCATAACATTATAAAATAAAATACAGTATCTTGATCTAAAATTATCTAAAATTGGTACGTTAAAGCAAAATGAATCTATGCAAACTCAGAGTAGTTTCAAGTGAGTAAAAGCAAAAAGGTTGCAGCAGTCTGATAAACTGTCTGATAAACTGACCAAAATACAACAAAACTCACTCCATCCTGTGCTTTAAATACTGTCAGTGGAAACTGGCAATTGATGGCATCTATGATTACATTTGTTCAAGCTGTGTGAGATGAATGATGTCAGATACTGCAAGGAGTTTGATGCAAAATATATTTTAGCTTCAAATAAAAATAATTGTGCTGTGGAAGCATAGGCACTTAAGAGCCTGTGATAGACCCTGAAATGTAAGGACAATATTATTATTATTATTATTATTATTATTATTATTATTATTATTATTATTATTTCATTAATTCAAAAGAACAGAGTTAATCGGGCAATAGATCTTAATTTTGATCCTTATCATTAAACAGTTCTAGTTAATATTTTATCTGTTGTATTTTTATTTGTTGGAAATAAAATGAGATATTTCTTAAGGTGAACAGAATTGAGAATGTATTATTTTTTTTACTGGTGCCCATTCCCCTTGTGCTTTCTGCAACTAAGCAGACATTAATTTATGTAGTCAAAATCTCAGCAATTTGTTAGCTACATGCTTTGCATTTCAGTGTATGTACATGGCTGTCACAGAGCACTCAGAATATATAACAAGTGATACAGTATTTACGGTTCAGTAAAAGTCAGAGACAGCATTCTTTGATGCTAGGCATACTGAGATTTACATATTTTCACAAAACAGGTATTCAAAGTGTGATATCAAGACCATACTAAATGCTAAATTAATAAAGGTCAGACACCCCATGCACAAATCGCCATCATTTAGCATCATTAAGGGATATTTCTTAGAGTATATTTATCTGGTTCTATTGGCCAAAAATCTTAATGCCAATAACACAACATAAGTGCATAATACCTCTCTATTCCTCATAAATCTGATTTTTTTTTATTTATAGAAAACTTGTTTTTGTGTAAATGTAGCCAGTATTTGCATGGATTTGTGATGTGCAAATGTGTCCTCTCTGACAGCTACCAGGCCATACCCTTAAGTCAAATGCCTAGATGTATCACAGACTCTCTTCCATCCCATGAGCGTGTAATAGAGGTCCCTGCACATGTAGATTTAGCAGAGAAAATGTGGCATATACATAAATGATGAATATAGCGGGCATCAACTTCTTAAATACTTATAGTATACTATCTGGGTGCCTGGGTTGAAGAATGGACCTTGAAGTACATCTGCAGCCTTAATTTTTTACATTGTCCTCGCCTATAACCCCATTTTGCTAACATGGTTTTAGCCCTGAAAAGTACCTATCCATTTATATGTGCTTGGAGGAAATTAATAACTGTAAGTGCATGTGTATTGTGACAGTTGATCCTCCAACTCATTGCTCTTCCGCTTAAGGTCAGCCTGCCCCCCCCCCTTCCTGCTATATATCAGCCTGTGCCTTCAGATCAGTGCAGTTTCGCGCACTGGAAGGCATCCTGAGTGACCTTGCTTAAATAAAAATCAAATCAGAAACTCCATGGCCTACTTAGTGGGCACCATGTAGACCTACATGGCCCTGACTAACTTCAAGCATAGCCAAAAACCTAATCCTGGTCAAACTACACCACCATGCCAAATTTGGTGGAGCTAAGTACAAAACTGTGGCCATGCATAAATATCAAACACACACACACTTTCTCGCTTATTATATAGATAATACCACCCAACTTCTGTAGTAATCAGGACCCTGGTGTGCACCAAAAGTGTGCGTGTTCGAAAAGGGGCATGGTCTTGTTAAAGGGGATATGGCCTCAGAGGAAATGTTATCCCACACAAGCCATACCACCCAAATTTTTGTCAGGCTGGGGACATGACAAATGGACCAGGAGCTGCTGAGTATGCCCCCAGTTCCTTTCTACAGAATAGATGCTGCATGCATGGACATGACATCTATTCACTGTTGCTCTGCAGAGCAGCATTTGAGGGGGCCTCCTAAACCACCTTCTACAGCGAGAGACTGCGGTCCACAAGTGGGATGGTAGGACAGTGTCCAAAAAATGGTACTATACTGCCAAAATTGGCATGGTTGGGTAGTATAGGATATGCATTTATTTACTGTTTTTACACACAATCTATTTTCTTTAAATCTCATAACTATTTTTAGCATAAATACCTACAGATCTGAAGTTACAGGGTTATCACTCTCTTGGTTGTAACTGTCTCTCTATTTACTTTGCATCGCTCTTCCCGAAATACAATAGTTTGGTAACCAATCACTGTTTCCACATCACCCCTTCTGCAGAATGGAAATTGTTCTGTGTCATTCTTATGAGCTCTTAGGATTCTTTAAGTGTTTCCATTCTTGCTAAAATAATTCTGAATTTGCAATCATGCAGGTCCTCGCAAAGTGAGGACCACTGATGTGCAGACAGCAAAGAAGGACTGATTAAAAACCACTAAGAGCAGATAGTGTGGGATGCTAGTACCAAGCAGAAGTAAGTATCTACCTTCAAGTGTACATTATATGTACTTGTAGTGCCAGACAAGAAAAAGAAGATACTGGGGCAATCTCTAAGCATTAAGGGCCTGATTCATCACGGATTGCAGTTGCAAAGATGCACACAATGAAATCAGCAAATAACATGGAGTATAACTGAGGATCTTATAGTGCATATTTGGCCAGTGTGGGCTCCCCTGGACCTAGGGGCCCGTGTGCACCATACACCCTGCACCCAATATAAATCCACTTCTGAATACAGCCATTTTTGAAAGATTTGCCACATTTTCGGGATTAATAAAAAAGCTCCTAAATGATTTCAATATTGCAAATGACAACTCAACTGTTTCTGCTGCCACTAAACGTCTTTTACTTACTTCCTCCTTTGGCCTCTCCAAATGGACTTCACCCCCCACCCCCTATGATGTACACTCCCTTGACCTTGTCTTCTTCATTTCTAGTTTCTCTAACTAGGCTTTCTTACTTTCTCTCCTTTCCTTCAGATCTACCTTACCTCATGCACCCACCACCACATGTACACAGTGACACCTTAATATTTCTGAACTAATAAACTTCTCATATTCAATAAAACACCTACTTTCTCCTATGACTACCTTCGTTTAAATCTATTTCAGACAGTTCTGGTGACGGGGGTACTAAGGGGACATATGTATCGGGCTTCAAGCACCTGAGCATTTAATGCCTGATCAACAAATAACCTGATCAGGCTGAGGTCTAGGGTGCTACAGATCTAATCCCTGCTGCAATGGGGATTCAGTGCCGCTGCAGCAGCAGTAGTGGAGGGTTCTCCTATCAGCATGCACTCCTGGATCCCACCAGGAAAATAAGAGCACCTGGAAACATGGTGTAACACCCTTTAATAAGTATGAGAAAGAGGGATAATCCATATAGGGTGTAAATATGTAAAATAAAACAGAACTATATGTGTGTATATTACATCTTTAAGATAGTATTGTATCTGTATGTGTTTAATATGACTGTGTATAATTATTATATGTACAGTGTAAAGGGGTGAAACATGGCCCCAGTGTAAGTGATTTACTGCACCTCATACACTGCATGGAGGGATAGTTCTAGAAAGAGCACATGGACAGGTCAGCAAGGTTATAAATGCCACTGCAGTACAGTAACTGCCAGTCTAGTAACTGCCAGTCTAGTAACTGCCAGTCTGGTAACTGCCAGTCTCCTGATCCCCCTCCAGAGCGGACTGACCTGACAACCTCCATGCTGTCTGGCTTAAGAGCTGAGGTGACGGCAGAGATGGAGTAACAGGCTCAGTCAGGCCAGTGTGAGCAGAGCAGCATATACCTGAGCTGCAGAGCAGCAGCGTCAGATCGGAGGAGTAGTCGCAGCAGCATCTGGCCACTGAGATAGTGGAGTTCAGGCAGGGAGCTGTGTGACGCAGGAGCTCAGTGCAGCTAAAGGAAGGCTGTGGCCAGAGTAAGCCAATCAGCAGTGGAGCAGCCCAGCTGAGAAGGCAGGAGGCAGAGGCAGCTGCTAGAGATTTGCCTGAGTGACATAAGGAGTCAGCTGGGAGCAGCTATACAGGAGGTGGTGAGCCCAGTTAATAACAAACACTAAGGAGTCACTCTTATAAAACTTTTATAATAGCCAAATGGAGAGAAGTGCTGGGGGAGAGTTTGGATTAATTTAGACCTGCAGTGATTGCATTTACAGAGATATTACCTTCTGGCTTAGATTACCATTATTACACTAACTAACCCCTGGGGCCATGAGACATCCTTAAAAAGCAGACTGTAGTAGCAATATTACTGAGGTTCTGTTTTCAAAAGGAAATAACTTTAAGAGGTGATTCGCTACAATAGTTGCCAATATTAAACGGGATTCTGGACTTGAGACAGGAGATGCACATTTATTGTACTAAAGGCACCCATCCTCAGTATATGATATAAAACACTACCCGGAACATATAGCAAACTAAATACTGCTCAGTCTAAGCGGACTATAGCAGAGGACATCCTTCTGTTAAATACAAATTGGGATTACTCCCTGATGCAGGACTAAAGGCACGCCACAGGCTGCCTATTGTGTGATAGACTCATTCATAGACTTTTCAAAATAATTTCATATGTGATGTTTTTCAGTGTTTGTATGTAATAATATACAGGCTATTTATCCTGTTAACTATTTGCTAAGTATCATATAAATTGCTATAGTAACAATAAGAGTATGGTTGATTGTATTACAACCACTATTCTAATATATTTGCAACATAAACATGTGTTATTCAATATGTTAGTAGTACGAAACCTTTAAAACTCTGTTTGAAAGTTATCACAAAATATAGAAAAGAAACTTGTACTGTGGTGTTATTTACTTAATAATCCTTAGGTGAGATATTTCAAAGAGTGAATTCAGTGGAGAAGAATTATACAGATAGCAGGTAAATTATGTTTCTATGTAACGCAACACTAATTTAGTCATTAGGTGGGTTTTGCCCAAGTGGACCCATACTACATTATAACAGTAAATAGCTTGGGTGGAGGCACTAAACTTAACCAATCTGCAGTCACAAACAGGGTTACAATGGGTACAGTGAAGAGAGGAGAAGTCCTCAGTTAGTGGTGAGGAGTATGTCAACAAGTGAAGGTAGAGTGATTTGTAGGTAGCTGTGGATCAATGTCTGCCTGTGTGTATCCCTCCACATAGCCCACCCTAAACAGCAAAAGTACAGTGGACCACAGAACAGCATAGAGTTGTAAAGAAAGTCCAAAGCTCTGTGAAAATGTATGATAACTCATAGGGTAGCCACTGAGGGGGTGGGCAACATACCTTTGTAATATACATTATGTTATACCAGAACTAACATCTGCACGTGCAGTGTGACAGGTGACAACAGTATGTTGTAAACTGGGCCAAGGAGTGACATATAATGTGATTTGGGGGCAGAGTGTGTCTTGCTTGTATTTAACACTTGACCCCCACATTGTATGAGTTCCTGAATCAGTACAATTACAGTACAGTATCTTATATTGGTGTTCAACATATTTAAAAGGTCAGTAGATCCCAAAACTTACATTTTCAGATATGTACCATAAAAGTAAACTGCATTGTTCGGTTTATAACTACACTGCAGCTCTGTTAAATCCAAAACTATTAAATACCAACTTCTTTATAAATAAGCCCCTCTCATGTATTTTGGTAAGGGTCTAAATGAAATCTGATGCAGGTCAAAAAGCTGATTCTAAATTGCCATGATTTTGCTATTGTTTATGTACGAATCAGCCAACCAGTCTACACAGTGGGGGAATATTGTGGGGTTGCAAATTATCTTCTAGTTTAAATTTGCCCACAATAGTAGTGACTTTCCAAAGTCACCAGATGTAATAAAAGGCAATTTTGGGGCATAGCATGAAAATCATTGGCGAGTTTCAGTGGTAGGTACGAAATTACAAAGTCGGCAGAAACTTGCTGACAATTTGCCAGAGAATGGCTTTGACCAGAAAAATTGATCATACATTTTGATTTGTCCAGACAGCACATAGGGCCTGATTCACTATGGAACACAACTGCGAATGCAATAGCGATTACGCACGCAGTTCAACTGCGATAGTACGCTAATCCCAGAGCCATAACTAGACTGAAAGATTGGCACCCCCTATTTTTCAAATAGGAACAAAACGCACCGAAAAAGGGGCATGACCTCAAGGGGAAGGGCCAGAAAGAAGATGGGGAGGCCAGAAGATGCTGGGGATAAAATAAGAGGAAGCTACAAGTGAAAATGATTATAAACAGAAAATGTAAAGCCTCGAACAGCGCCCTCTGCCCTGCGGTGCCTTGTGCAATGGCACAGGTCGCACTACCCTAGTTATGGCCCTGGCTAATCCACTGCGATCGCAATGCCACCGCTGCACTACATAAGGACACCCACTTTACCTTACACACATCCGTAATGTTTAGCATGACTGTGAAAACATCTGTACAACCGAGTATTATTGCAGCCTCACGCACACTTGCACAAGCTCTGACCTTACTCAGAAATTGTTAACTTCCACACACACTATCAGATTTCAGGCTGTATAGGGCATCGCAGTGGATAATTTATGCATGCCCCTGCAATGGCGTTCAAACGCACTGGCTCGCCTGTTTAGTCCTAACTATAGATAGGTGAATCTTTTTGAGCCATTAAACATTTTAGCCAAATTTCAGGAATACACTGTCAGCAAATTAATTTGTGTATCTCCCTGTATTTGTAAAATATATGCGAATATATGATGCCTTCAAGAAAATCAGACTGATCACAGTCCATAGATCATGAAGTCAATCACTAAGCGTCAGCAAATGTTACATGTCTATAGTATAAATAATATGAGCTTTGGAGGCCTCCCCTCAGAAGTATAGATGCACCCAAAAGGGCCATAGCCAGCCGATATGACTCCCTATGCTGGGCCTGCCCCCCAAACATGTGATTTCAGAATTTACTACAAAGGGAAGATTCACCAGCATCAGGGTGAGATGCTAAAAGATAACGTGTCCTTAGGATGTTCCAGGCAACTCTGTGGCTGCTATCCATTGGGACTAGGAGGAAGCTTAGCACTAGCATGACCAAAGGGCACTCCAGACTGTGGATTTCTAGGCTGCAGGATGCCATTCCAGTCACCTTATGCCAAAAATAGGTCCCACAGGGCAGCGATGATGCCACCCCATAGGCCCTGTAACCTAGACGCCAGCACCACTCACCCACCCCTAATTATGGATCTGGTACCTGATCAGTGGCGTCACTAGGGGGGTGCGGGCCGCACCTGGGTGTCAACCACCGAGGGGTGACACCAAGGTGCAGACTCCCTCTCAGTGACAGGAGCCTGGTGCTGCACTGTATAATTAAGTGCAGCACTCGGCTCCTGACACTGGGAGGGAGCTGGCACTGCATACAGGGCAGTGACTCTGCACCTCCGGCACCCCATTTCCCCACTGTCTGCACTTAATTAACCACAGGGGTTCGGGCCGTGAGGCCCCACCCCTTTCCCGCATGCACAGCATCCCTCCCCGCACCAGGTGACACCGCAGGGTGGGACTCCACTGTACCCAATGCCTATTTAATACCTGGGAAAGTTTAATTACTATGCTTTCTGAACCAGTTATACAATGCATTTGTAGATGCTTCCATGCCACTAACTGATATGAGACACATATGAATTGATGACCCTCCAATTGTCCTACAAAGTTGATATTTTTGTCCCAATATCTCATCATGGTCCCATTATGCCTCATGATACACCATCTGCTGTTAATTTTGAACCTGTTTTCTTCCTGCCAAGAAAACTTGATTTAGCTTTGTGCTATTATTCACCTTCTTGTATTTCAACTTTGTTATGCATGTATTCTTCTCCAAACCCAGTGTCGGACTGGGGCATGAAGGGCCCACCGGGGGAATGCAGTGATAGCGGCCCATACTTATAGATGTGTGACTAGCCATAACCATTAGAGTCTGTATGGTTGGGGCCCTTCTAGAAATATATATAGTAAATATATGTACTGCTAGTGCATGCATTAAAATTAATACTTGCAATGCACTGTACAAAATAGAACATAGCCCTGTGCAGTATAATGTAACATATGTATAATGTATAATATAATGTATAATTCAAGTGCACAGTCTGGAACCTGATTCCTAGAAGAGGAGGTGGGTCTTCAGGTAATGGGGCCCACCGGGGATTTCCCTTGTACCCCTGTGGGCCAGTCCGACCTTGGCCCAACCTCATTGTATTGTGTCACCTTACTGTATTCTGCACTTGGCACTATTTTCATATGTACATTTACATATTGTTGACAAGCTTTAATAAAAAGATGTTATACAAAAAATGGAGCATATAGTCTTTAAGACACTAATACTTCACTAAATGAAAACATCAGTTAATGCTATCTATGACTTTGGCTATTAGTATCTCAGGCTGCTGTGCACTCCTCTGCGCTCTGCATTTGTCATACAGTTGGGTAAACAGTACACTTACTCAGTTGTTTGCATATCTATGTGCATGACACAGATTGGGCCTCATTCAGAGGCGGTCGGAGGATGCAAGCGGTCGCTCAGAAACTGGGCGGCCACTTGCATCCTGACCGCCCACCTCTGTTTCGGTCGTTAGGCTGTGGGTTTACACCCACAGCTCTAACGACTGCTAGGGTGATGGTCGCGATGGTCAGAGACCATCGCGACCATCGGGGCTTACGACGAGACCCTAGGGTAGGGTCTCACTTGTCGTAAGCCCCGTAAGCTCCCATGGGAACGCCTCCATTTGGGCTGCCACCCTCCCGGCCCGCCTTCCAAATGGGGCGAGCTGTCAATCAACATGGACAGCTCGCCCCCTTTGGAAAGAGACCCGCTATGACCGGCGCTGTCGGTCGTAGCGGGTCTCACGCATGCGCACAAAGGAGCCGGCTCCCTCGTGCGCATGTGCACTTGACAAACATCGAGGCGGCCGTGCGGTCGTAGACCGTACGGCCGCCTCTGAATGAAGGCCATAATTCCTTGTGTGTCACCCAGGGGGAGATGTATCAAACTTTGGAGTTAGATAAAGTGAAAACATTCACCATAGCAACCAAGCCACTTCTAGCTATCAGTTATCAAGCACAGTCTATAAAATGACAGTTAGAAGCTTATTGGTTGTTATGAGCAACTTCTCCACTACATCTCTTGGAGATTTTGAAACATTTCCACCCCAATATATTTGTATACTGGCACAGAACACCTTTTTTCTGTTTCTGTCATTTGCATCATTATCTAAATGTAGAATTACAGTCAACCCAATGTGATCTCAACCAATGTACATATTAAAAGTGGAAAATAGCAAACCATTGTTTGCCACATCTCATTGCCACAATATGCTTTTACAAAGTCCTAAGTCTTTTACACAAGAATAGGAAATATGTCAAAGAAAAGTGAGTCAGTGTGTTCTTAACCTCATGTCACAGTAAGGAAGAAAGAAACATAATAATTAAATTCAGGAAACTGTCACCAATTTTCTCTCCCACTAAAAGGAATACTCTATTAACAATCCCATAATAACTATTTTAGTTTAAACAAAGCAGAAGATTTTGGAATCCTACCTGACTGCAATATTTTTCTTTTATTTGGCTACAAGCCTCTAGGATATTAGTAGCTGAGTTATCCAGCATGTTTACAGTTCAATAGGAAAGTATCCATAATTTCTATTGAACTGTAAACATGCTGCTTTACCAGACTGTTTACACTTATACTGCCAACACCATTAAAAGACCCTAAGCCGCATTTTGATGCTGGGTGCATACTTGGTGCTATATCGCTCGTACTATAGACAAGCGATATATTGCGAGTGCATTGGTGGGTGTGTGCACCCAATATGTCTGTGAATGACACAGATATATCAGGTCAGCCCTACTGCACAGTCGATATCGATATATCTGAAAGATACTGTATATATCGGTGCATCGGGCTGTGTGTAAGGGCAACTCGCCAACGGCCTGGACAATTGCTGCAGGGGCCACCAACACTGACATCTCAACTGAGCGAGCAAATTTAAAATGCCCACCCAGTTGTGATGTCAGCCTAGACATAGTGAGCTGGCCGACTGGTAGGTGTGTACAGGTTACCAATCAGCTGCACTGATGGCGGATCGGTCTGCTGACTGACCTGTTATCAAAGTATGTACCCAGCTTAACTTTGTCTGCATAGTGTTGCCGAGATACTGCTGCCAATCTATTGATTGTCAATACAGCATATGTATTCCACAAGTACAATAAGTGCATATTCACATAATATATGTTGACTTTACAAAGAGTACCTAGTTCTTTGCCATAGTGTACTGTGAATTTGTGGAGCAATACGTTGGGAGGAGTTGAGTGCCTAGTTGTGCAAACCTGTACAAAATAGGTGTTATGAAAAAATATTTTTAAAATGTGGTAAAGGTAAAGAACCTATTGTGACACAGTCAGGTTAGGGGGTCCCTCTCCTGGGTAGAAGGACTCCTTTCTTACACACACCCACAGCAGCAGGGAAGCAGCACACCAGTCTGGATGCAAGTACAAGCTGGTCGGCGCCAGTCTTTATTGTACAATGTCAGAAATAACATAAAGAAAACATAAACATAAATCCTAGCCCTGTCGGGGCACTAACTTCACAGGTAGTTCCCTCACTACCAGAACCTGGCAGGGCCTAATGCCCTCACCAGCAACCAAGGCACAGCACAACACTCACAGTTAGGTTTTCAAGTGTCTCTGAGCAAACTCCCTGTCTGCTCTCCCAGGTGAGACAATCAGCCCTCAACACACTAGGCTTATATTGGCCACTCTCAGGCCAATATAACTACCCTAACAAGCCTGCTACCAGCCTGCGAGAACCAAAACCTGGAGTGGCTGTGGGTGGAGCCCTCCCTCTCCTCTCACCCACAACCCCCAGGTCCCAAACCGGCTTTTCAAAAAGCCGAGACTCAAGCCTGCTACACTGCAGACTTTCTCCTGGAGGTTTAAAACACATAAGACAGGAATCTGGGACAAATGTACCTGCCACAGACCACTTTACCAATGATCCTATCACATATCCCCCCCTTTGTTTTGACCTGTGGGGCGGAACAACTGAAGCCCCCAAACAATGAACGCATGACAACGCATCAGCATTGGGCAGCTGGCTTCCTGGCCTGTGTTCCACTGAAAATTTAAAAGTTTGTAACGCCAAGAACCATCTCATAATTCTCGCATTACTGTCTTTATTTTCGGACATCCACTTCAAAGGGGCATGGTCAGTGATCAATTTGAACTTTCTTCCAACCAAGTAGTACCTGAGAGCCTCTAATGCCCACTTTATGGCCAATGCCTCCTTCTCCACTGTGGCATAGTTTCTCTCATGTACATTCAACTTTCTGCTTAGATAGAAAATAGGGTGTTCCTCACTCTCCTTGTTCTGGGACAGGACCGCTCCTATACCTACTTCTGATGCATCGGTTTGTACTATGAATTCCCTGTCAAAATTAGGAGTCATCAGGACTGGTTGGGAACACAACGCTACTTTCAACTCCTGAAAAGCTTTCTCCGCCTCAGGACTCCATTCTACCATGACTTTTTGTTTGCCTTGGTCAGGTCAGTCAGTGGGACTGCCATGGTGGCAAAGTTGGGTATAAACCTCCTGTAGTACCCCGTAATTCCCAAGAAGGCTCTCACCTGCTTCTTATTCAGAGGCCGTGGCCAGTTTTGTATGGCATCAACTTTATTGAGCTGAGGCTTTATCAGGCCTCTGCCAATGGTGTATCCCAGATTTTTTACTTCCTCCATGCCTAGACAACACTTTTTTGGGTTGGCTGTCAAACCTGCCTTATAGATGGAGTCCAAAACTGCTTGTACCCTGGGTAAGTGAGACTGCCATTCAGGACTATGAATGACCATGTCATCCAGATAAGCAGCCGCATACCGTCTATGGGGCCTTAGAATTCTGTCCATCATTCTTTGGAAGGTAGCAGGTGCCCCATGTAGCCCGAAAGGCAATATCTTGTACTGAAACAAGCCCTCTGGCGCTGAAAAAGCTGTCTTTTGTTTGGCGCTCTCGGTTAACGGTACTTGCCAATACCCTTTGGTTTGGTCAAGAGTGGTTAAATACCTTGCCGTCCCTAGTCTCTCAATCAATTCATCCACTCTTGGCATCGGGTAGGCATCGAATTTTGAAACACTGTTCAACTTTTGGAAGTCATTGCAGAAACGCACACTCCCATCGTGCTTTGGAATCAACACAATGGGACTTGACCATTGACTATGTGATTCTTCAATAACCCCTAACTCTAGCATATTTTTAATTTCTTTCGACACCGATTCTCTTTGTGCTTCTGGCAACCTATAGGGCTTTAGATTAACTTTAACCCCTGGGTCAGTGATGATGTCATGTTTAATGACCGAGGTTTTCCCAGGTACGTCAGAGAACAGCACCCTATTTCTGATCAGAAACTCCTTGACCTCTTGTTGTTGAATTGCCGCCAGGGTTTTTGCCACTGTCACTTAGGGAACTAAGGGCCCTGGATTTACTGGAGGGGCTCGGACGGCCGACAGTGCCATTCTATCTTTCCAGGGCTTTAACAGATTTATATGGTATATCTGTTCCGGTTTTCTTTTCCCCGGCTGGTAAACTTTGTAATTGACCTGCCCCACTCTTTCTAAGATTTCAAAGGGCCCTTGCCATTTAGCCAAAAGTTTATTTTCCACAGTGGGAACCAATACTAACACTCTGTCCCCAGGAGCAAAGCTGCGTAACCGAGCATTGCGGTTGTATACCCTCTGCTGTGCCTGTTGAACCTGTTCCAGGTGCTCTCTCACTATCGGCACTACCGCAGCAATTCTCTCCCGCATTTGAAAAACATACTCAATCATGGTTTTGTAAGGACTAGACTGCCCCTCCCATTTCTCTTTGGCAATGTCTAGTAACCCCCTTGGGTGTCTCCCATACAACAAGTCGAAGGGTGAAAACCCGGTGGAGGACAGGGGAACTTCTCTTATGGCCAACAATAAATACGGCAATAAGTAATCCCAATCCCTACCATCCTTGTCGACCACTTTCCTAAGCATGTGTTTTAACGTCTTGTTAAACCTCTCGACCAGCCCATCGGTTTGGGGGTGATAAACCGAAGTTCTTAACTGTTCAATTTTGAACAGGCGACATAACTCTTTCATGACTTTTGACATAAACGGTGTACCCTGGTCAGTTAGTATCTCCTTGGGTATACCCAGCCTGCTAAAGACATGAACTAGCTCTCTGGCAATGGTCTTGGTTGACGTATTGCGCAACGGGATCGCTTCCGGGTACCTGGTAGCGTAATCCATTATGACCAGAATATACTGGTGTCCCCTGGCAGACTTCATTAAGGGTCCAACCAAATCCATCGCTATTCTATCAAACGGCACCTCTATAATAGGCAGTGGAACTAGTGGACCCTTAAAATGTGGCCTGGGAGCATGATACTGACACTCAGGGCAGTATGCGCAAAAGTCAGACACCTCTTTATGAAGCCCGGGCCAGAAAAACCTCTGCATTATTCGCTCAGTGGTTTTCTCTACCCCTAGATGGCCTGCCGTTATATGACCATGGGCCAGATCCAACACTGTTCTTCTGTAGGCTTTGGGAACTATTAGTTGTTCCACAATATCTTCCCCCTTCTTAGTCACCTGATATAACAAATCCTGACACATTGCCATGTGGGGATAGGACAAAGGACTATCAGGGTCTACGGGTTTACCATCAACTACTTTTACCCTGGCTTTTACCAAAGTAGGGTCCTTCAACTGCTCCACGGCAAAGACCTCTCTTCTGACCTCTAAATCAGGCAGACGATCACCTGGCCCAACAACACTTCCCACCTCAATGGGAGGCACATCAGTTGGCGGGCCACCGTCACGTTCCGCATTCTCTAGTTCGCCAACCATAGTAGAAAAAGGGAATAACTCTGACTCAGAAGAAACTCCCTCCTCCACTACATCGACTACCTTGTCAAATGGATCGGGGTTGTTCACCTCTGGAACAAAACGGCTTTCCCACAACTTCCAGAAGTGAGCAAAGTCTCTCCCCAATATTGCATCGTACACCAGACCATGCACCAAACCCACAGAAACTATAGCAGAGCCACATGGTGTCTCAATGTTCACCTCGGCCGTAACATAATATCGAGTATCCCCATGTATGCAGGTCACACCAACAGTTTTCCCTGTATGCCTCAAGGGGTTCACCAGCTCAGCTTTTATAAGTGTCACCAAGCTACCAGAGTCTAACAGTGCCTCTACTCGGTTGCCATCTACAGTGAGTACACACATGTGCTTATCAGTCTCAGCCTGCCGGTCAGCCGTACAGGCTGTCTGTGCAAAGAAAGACCCCCTGCGGTAGACATGAGCAGTATCACATTGCATAGGTTCAGGTGTAAGTGAACAATTAGCGGCAATATGGCCAAAGCCACCACATCGGAAACACTGAGTCATATTAATGTCTAGTCGTTTACGGGGCAAGAACCTTCCTGGCCTGGCAGGCCTGTCTCCAGGTTCTACACCCTCAGTCTTAGGTACATTCCACCGCCCAGCACCCTTCTCCCCTGGAACAGTCTTACCAGTGTCTGTGGGAGTTCGCCGGTGCGCCATCGGGGCTCGGTGGGGCATACTCATCAGCTCCTCAGCCGCCACGTACCTCTCCACCAGCTCGACCAACTGGTCCGCGGACTTAGGGTCTGCATGGCTCACCCACTTTCGCAGAGTCACAGGTAATGATCGCAGGTACCGGTCCATCACGACCCTTTCCACGATCTCTGGTCCCGTCAGCGTCTCGGGCTGTAGCCATTTTGAGGACAGATGGACGAGGTCATGCATCTGTGAACGTGGATGCTTGTCCCTATGGAACTCCCAGCGGTGGACCCGTTGGGCACGAACAAAGGTGGTGACTGCCAAGCGAGTTAGGATCTCCTATTTTAGTTTTTTATAGTCCTTGGCATCAGCAAGGCATAAGTCGAAATATGCTTTTTGTGGCTCCCCAGACAAAAAAGGTGCTACCAGACTTGCCCACTGCTCCTGGGGCCAACTCTCCCTTTCGGCCGTTCTTTCAAATGCGGCGAGATAGGCCTCCACATCATCGCCCGAAGTCATCTTTTGGAGGAAGTGACTGGCTCTTACGGAGTGAGTGGTGGTGGGAGGACCAGTATTAACATCTCTGGGCCGGGCGACCAGGTGCTGTACCACCTCTCTTATGGCCTGGCTGTTTTCCGCTAAGGCCTGGCGGGTTTCCTCAATCGCGACCTGTTGTTGCCTGGCGGATTCCTGCTGAAGTTTGTTAGTCTCCTGCTGAGCCCTGGTAGCTTCCTGCTGAGCTGCTGTAGCTTGGAGCAAGTTCTTAATAATTTCCTCCATTTTGTCCTGGGGTGTAGATTGGAAGCTGAACCTTGCCTCTCTTAGCATTGGCTGATGCCTCCTCTATGGGACTCCAAGGACACAGTGTTATTTCCACACTCACAAATTGGATGTCTGTCCCTTTAATTTTTAAATGGAAAGTTTTCCTCTTGCTGCAAGTTCAGTGTGTGTGGGTGCCCGCATTCTCCACCATATTGTGACACAGTCAGGTTAGGGGGTCCCTCTCCTGGGTAGAAGGACTCCTTTCTTACACACACCCACAGCAGCAGGGAAGCAGCACACCAGTCTGGATGCAAGTACAAGCTGGTCGGCGCCAGTCTTTATTGTACAATGTCAGAAATAACATAAAGAAAACATAAACATAAATCCTAGCCCTGTCGGGGCACTAACTTCACAGGTAGTTCCCTCACTACCAGAACCTGGCAGGGCCTAATGCCCTCACCAGCAACCAAGGCACAGCACAACACTCACAGTTAGGTTTTCAAGTGTCTCTGAGCAAACTCCCTGTCTGCTCTCCCAGGTGAGACAATCAGCCCTCAACACACTAGGCTTATATTGGCCACTCTCAGGTGGAAACCCTAACAAGCCTGTTACCAGGCTAAGAGAACCAAAACCTGGAGTGGCTGTGGGTGGAGCCCTCCCTCTCCTCTCACCCACAACCCCCAGGTCCCAAACCGGCTTTTCAAAAAGCCGAGACTCAAGCCTGCTACACTGCAGACTTTCTCCTGGAGGTTTAAAACACATAAGACAGGAATCTGGGACAAATGTACCTGCCACAGACCACTTTACCAATGATCCTATCACACTATACATATCTTACAGTTGTTCTTTGCTTTGAAAAATGGAATATTGAAAACCAGTCAAACGGAACTATATTTCACCAGTTTGACTGGGTTGGAGGACAGGATTTCAGATAGATCAGAATAAACTGTGATTTGAAAAATGTGGTGCAGTTCGTGAATTTGCATTTGAATTTGTGTAAATCAGTACAGACAGAATTTCTGTGGCTATGTAGATCCCTACTCTTATCATGGCAAACTGTTGCTTGTCAGAGCACTATGAAAGGCAGAGTTATGACTAGGTGGCTCTTACTGGAAGCTAAATAAAGTTGTTAGTTGTGGGGTGTATAGTTGTGCATGTATGTGTTTGCATACCTGTTTATTGATTGCATTGTTGCTCTAGATAGAAAAAAAATGCATTTTCTGCAGGGGTATTACTTGTCATTTGTGGCCTAACAGCACAGTAAGGGCTCCGATGTTCCACTCAATGCAGGAAAACATATATTCAATGGGCTTAGACAGGGAAGAAGGGCTCTCCCTACTACCTCCTGCTATTATAATAGTTACATCCTTGATTTTAGGTATATATAACTTTGCATCCATAGGCTTCTGAAATGAAGAGTAACACATATAAATAAATTCAAATAAATTCAAAATATAATGCATATCCATAGGTGCAAATAGAGAAATTTAGAAACATGGAATGATCAATCAACATAAGTAATCATAATAATAATGTATGCATTGACACACAATAATAGTGTAATATAGTACATGGAAAAAAAATTCCAATTGTAAAAGCAGAGAATGGCATTCAAAATAGTGACCTGTCCAATTTTCATTTAATATTCATCACAGAATTTTAATGCTTATAGAATAGAAGGTGGTTACTTGTCCATAAATAACCTGAGTGGGCTTACTTCACCACTCCTAGTGATCCCCCCTCATCGTCAGTAACAGCCTGTCACTGACTACTCCCACTGCGTAGTGGAGGGGTAACTCACTGTCAGGCTCCTACACTGACATTTGGAACTGCTTACATCTGGATATGTGTGGACTTGCTGCTGCAAGACTTCCTGGGTAGTGTCAGCTAACTCCCACTGATCCCTCACTATGTATCATTCTGCACAGGGCAGCTGGCAGAGGATTTCAGCTTGGATACACTGGGCTCAGTCCAGAATGGTGGAGAACAGGGTGGTAGTATTGCGCTATTCTGGTGGTCACAGGATGTAAACTTATGCAGGTATCTGGAAGCAAGTTGATGTTTATTGCTCCACATCATAGAAGATGTTACAGGAGTACAGACCTCTACACTACCTACAGGGCCACATCAACCCTTTATATAGTAAAATGACACAATACAGCAGGCTGTAACCCTGCCCATATACTGTACTTCTAAGACCAGTAAACAAATCAGACCATTGCTTTCCAAAATATATATACATACTGTATTTATTATAGATCTTACATTTCACAGGAACTGATCTTGTTTCTACAGTATATACACTGGTGCTGGTGCCGATAGGTTGTTTGAAATTGGCACACAGCTCTGTTCATTTATTTGAAAATGATGCCGCATCACAAGTGCCAACCCCTTCAGTGCATCAGCCGCTATCTTGGCCACAGAGGCGTACAACTAATACTGGCCACACACGCTACAATTATCGGGATGATCCGCTGCGATAATTGTAGCGTGGGGGGGGTGACCGAGGGTTAAATATTGCTTGGTCGGGCATGCTGGATTGTCCAGCATGCCCGTCCGAGGCGATATTACCTGCCCGGGAAACTGTCGGCCGCATCGGGCAGTGTATGCCCAGCGCAGCCAACAGACAGACATTTCCTGTGTTCCTTCCTACGGAAGGAACAGGGAAATGTCTCCTCCCCCGGGGGCGGAGCGCGGATGTCGGGCTATACACTGTGAGATTTCTCTCACAGTGTATGCCGCGTACATCTGCGGCTGGCAGCCGGCCAGATAAAGGGCCTCATTCAGACCCACTCGCAAGCGACTGTCCGCTCGCAAGTGGGTCGATGGTGTGCACTGCGCATGCGCATGACGGAGGGAGCTCCGTCGTGCGCATGCGCGAGACGCGGCGAGCGAAGGACTCTCCTTCGCTCGTTGTGTCTGATCAAAGGGGGCGTGCTGTCGATGTTGATTGACAGCACGCCCCCTTTGGTGGGCGTGCTGGGGGCGTGCCTCCCAGACTGGGGCATTCCCAAGGGAACGCCTTCCGTCAGAAGCCGGCCCACTGACATCACTAGTGATGTCAGTGGGAGTGATTTTGGCTCTGATAGAGCCAAAATCACTCCGGGCCTTGCGGTTGAGAAACTCAACCGCAGGCTCCAGCTCGCAGTGGCGATGGTCGCGATGGTCAAGACCATCGCGGCCATCAACCTGCACGCTCGTATAGGCTGTGGGTGGTGACCCACAGCTATACGAGCGTCCAGGAGGACGCTCCATAATTATGGAGGTGGGCCCTGATTCAGAGCGAGCGCTCTGGTCAGAGCGTCCGGCTCTGAATCAGGGCCAAAGTGTCTGTCGGTCTGACAGACATTTTATCTGGCAGTGTATGCCCAGCATAAGATAAAAAGTCTCAAGTACTGATACGCTCCAAATTCCTGATGTGCTACTGGAATATCCCCCACATTTGTCTGGGTAAACGGTTATTGGAATAAGGTAGATAACCTTTCAAATGTAACAGATTGTAGAGAATATGACAGATGCACCTGCACAGTCAAGATAATATGACAGGTACAATAACAAATAATTTGACTGCTGAACTATTCTTGTACTAATTCCCATGAATGTCACCGCTTACCCTGTTTTATTTGTTGTCTATTGGAAGGACACATGGGCAAGTCATTACACTGTAATATATTTATACACACACACACACACTATTTATATAGACACATATACATGTAAAAACAAATCTAAGATAATGCGCAAGCATTGAAAATATACTTATCTAGAAGCATGATGGAGTTATTTTTTAGAGCTTATACAACTTTTTATGCACTATGACATTAGTCACAAAGCTATTTCCTTGTAGAAAACAGATGCTGTGAACAAAACATGACAAGAAAAATATGGCACAAATTAGTCCCAGTAGCATTTAATAAACATAAACACGACCTGAAAGTCATTGCTGATCTGTGTTTCTCTGACAGGAAGCACATTTTTTAAATCATTGTTTAAAAGCTATTATTGTTATTGTAGCTTGGCTACAGATTCTTAAATTGTTACTTATGTTAAAAAAAACCTCAGAAAGACCCCATTTTTATTTGGGGCAGGACTGTTCAATGTCTTATGAGGCCAATTCATCAGGTAGCTATCTGGCAATTTCCTGATGCCTAGGTTGATGGATTGAGAAAATCCAACATTTTGAACAATCTCGATTATCTGATTCTGACCCAATAATGATCGGGAATAGGTGAGTAGGGGATTGTTAACATGTAGTATTTGCAGATCCCCCGACAAATCGCATATCATCGGAGTCTGCCAATTGGTGGATCACCGGATCTAATGGCAATGGCAGAATGGGAAATTGGTCCATAAATGTATGGCCTACATCAGGCATGGAGGCCACGCATTCGGTATGATTTACCACCGGCAGCGGCAGGCCGACAGAGGAGGAAATCCCGATCGTCTAAAAGGTAAGTATAAACTAACCTAATTCTGCCCCCTAACCCTAACCCTCCCTTAGGGTGCCTAACCCTAACTCCCCCCCTGTGCCTATACCTAATCCCCCCTCTAAGTGCCTAAACCTAATCCCCCCTTCCCCACCGCCTAAACCTAAGTACCCGGGGGGGTGCCTAACCCTAACCCCCCCCCTGTGCCTATACCTAATCCCCCCTCTAAGTGCCTAAACCTAATCCCCCCTTCCCCATCGCCTAAACCTAAGTACCCGGGGGGGTGCCTAACCCTAACCTCCCCCCCG
Organism: Taudactylus pleione; assembly: GCA_031769625.1. Lineage (NCBI taxonomy): Eukaryota > Metazoa > Chordata > Amphibia > Anura > Myobatrachidae > Taudactylus > Taudactylus pleione. The sequence continues at coordinate 7,369,755 of JAUIMM010000324.1, read as the reverse complement.
GAGGAGCCTAACCCAAACACCCCCTTCCCCTAGCCTAATTCTAAAGTCCCGGAGAGGTGTCTAACCCTAACCTCCCCCTGGGGGTGCCTAACCCTAACCCCCCCTTCCCCTAGCCTGACCCTAACCACCCCCTGGGGGTACCTAACCCTAAACCCCCTTCCCCTAGCCTAATCCTAACTTCCCGGGGGGGTGCCTAACCCTAACCCCCCCTTCCCCTAGCCTGACCCTAACCTCCCCCTGGGGGTGCCTAACCCTAAATCCCCCCTTCCCCTAGCCTAGACCTAACCTCCCCCTAGCCTAACCCTAACCTTCCCCTGGGGGTGCCTAACCCTAACCCCCCCTTCCCCTAGCCTGACCCTAACCTCCCCCTAGCCTAACCCTAACCTTCCCCTGGGGGTGCCTAACCCTAACCCCCCCTTCCCCTAGCCTGACCCTAACCTCCCCCTAGCTTAACCCTAACCTTCCCCTGGGGGTGCCTAACCCTAACCCCCCTTCCCCTAGCCTGACCCTAACTTCCCCCTGGGGGTGCCTAACCCTAACCCCCCCTTCCCCTAGCCTGACCCTAACCTCCCAGGGGGGTGCCTAACCCTAAGTCCCCCTTCAATCGGGATGCCAGGCGCCGGTCTCCCAGCGTCGGTAAAATGACAGGCGTCTAGATTTAGACGCCTGGCATTTAACCCTCACCAGGATTAAGTAGTCAGAAAGCCGGCGGTCGGAATTGCGTCCGCCGGCTTCCTGAACATATACCGGAGGCCACAATGTATGATTATCATGTCATTTATGCTTTTATTTTGAATTTGCTGAGACTTTGAATATATCTTACTACACTATGTGCCAGGGTACAGGCATTATCAGACGTTTTCCTCCTGCTCCTCCTCATATGCATTCTCCTTCCTGTTATGCTGCTATGTGCAATGGAGCAAGTAGCTTTTACATTGAGTGCAGACAGAGGAAAATTGTTATACATACACACAGATAGATAGATAGACAGACAGACAGACAGACAGACAGATAGATAGATAGATAGATAGATAGATAGATAGATAGATAGATAGATAGATAGATAGATAGATAGATAGATAGAAAGATAGATATTCACAATTAAATTGAGCATATATATACTGTGAGGAAAAATCCTTATGGTTTCAGCCAGGCAAGAAAGACAACATTTTGGAGAGGGAACAGTTTCTGTGGGTTGGCATATGACATTCTGCATGATGTTGATGCATTTCTGTATGAGTGGATGACTGACAGTCATGTAACAAAGTACGGGGTTGACAATCAAGATTTTCAGTAAAATTTTAATTAATTTTTTTTTTTTTTTTTATCTATTTACATTTTATTACATTTTCATTTTTATTTTACTGACTGCAAAAGTGCCTGGGAATCATAGACTTCAAATTTTAAGATTTCTTCTTTACATAATAATTGATATATTTCAGTATGTTTAATCAATAAGTATTTACTTGTTCCAATCTAAGCAAATTTCAAACAGCAAATGGGAAGGCTGCCTGTGAAATATATATAGAGACAGTTGAGTTAAGTGGGTTGATGGGAAGGTGTAACCATGCCACGAGATACTGTGCATGTGCCCATATCAACTCCTGCTACAATTAAATATTGAAATATAGTTTTGTACAAAAGAAACCTGTTTGCTGACATAACCGATGGGCCCTGATGTTGGGTGGGGTCATGGCCAAGTTGCCCTGTACATGTTACAGTATGTATATTATATTAGTGCTAACTGGTTGCAGTGAAGCAACAAAATCTAATTTAAAATAGCTTTATTGTAGGCAGTATACTATTTCTGGCCAATCGTGTACAGTTTTCCTTTTAATAAACATTTTAATGAACATATTTAAACTTTATGGTAAGCTAGAGTTATGATGAAAGTATAATGCGACTTCCACTGATCCAAGATGGTTATCTTACCAATTACTATTACAAGAGTGAGAAGCTGATATGCAGGCAAAGCATAGGAAAAGCACAGGGGGACTGGGCTGCACATCCTAATTTAAACATAATACGAGGTGCTACAATGCTGAGACCTGTAGTTCTAATGCAGAAAAAAGGGGAATATGCAGATGCACACTCTATGCACTAAGAATACTGATCATCAAACTATATATTATAAGCTCCAACAATTAACATAGTTTTATAAGAATTTAATTGGCACTAATAAAGGTAAGTCCTAGATAAATTTATATAATAAACATGCACTAAGAACCTTATTATAAAACCATTTTAATTGTTGGAGTTTATTGTATAGATATTGATAATCCGTATTCTTAGTGATTATAGTGTGCATCTGCATTTTTCCCTTTTTTATACAGGCAAATCATGGCAGATGTTGGTACATTAGCAACATGAATATATGTCCTAATATTATTTTATTCAGATTTTGCTTGCTTTTAATGCTCTTTTTGTGTAAAATAATTATTTTGTTGTATTAAACAGGAAAAAAATATATTAGAGAGGCTGAGTGAGTCCAATAATTCCAAGGTGATAATGTAGAAAATTAATGTTGAGGAAGAAAAATTACAATTTAGTGTTTGTTTGATTGTCATAATGTTTTTTCACTTCTGTGCTCATCCACTGCATGCAGTAATATGCAGTAATATGCAGTAAATATCAGGGTAAAACTGCCATGGTTGTGAAAGTAATTATCTAAATGTGTGCCACTTGCTTAAGGCAACACCTGTAAGAACAGTGTGATGACTTACATACATCAGCAATTGATTGCAGCAATTCTGCAATTTGCAATCGATTGTGTATAAAAATCTTTCCCTTTTTCAATCGATTGCAGATTGCAGAATTGTTACAATCGATTGAAAAAGGGAAAGATTTTTATACACAATCGATTGCAAATTGCAGAATTGCTGCAATCAATTGCTGATGTATGGGGGCCTTAAAAGTTCCAGCCTACCTAAACTGAAACACTCATAGTGCCCCCTGCAAATGTTTATGTTCTTATTCAGTAAGCAGTTGGATAGCCTCTCCAACCACTTCCTATCCCTTTAAAATACGCAGGCAATGCTACCTTCACACGCACCACAGTAATACCGCTTTTACACCAAAATTCCGGGTCTGGCCCGGAGGTTGGAACAGGGTTCCTAGAATTTTGGCAGTGCCGACCCAGGGTTTTCCTGAGCCGGCGCCGGTCACATCGGAACCGGGTCTGCACAGACACGGCTTTTCCAGCGTAGAAGTGGATGCTTGGAGATGATGTCATTTCCAAGCGCCACTGAGGACGACAAATCAGTAGGCATGCGGCCCACTCCAGGTCACTGTGACCCAGATCACGCCATTTACACTGCAGGGTTTCATTGGTTATTCCTGTGTTAAACCCTGCTAGTTACTGTACCTGGGTTGGATTGCCAGGTCACTCGACCTGGCAATCCAACCCTTTCCCCTTTTACACCAAATAGCTACCTGGGTTAACCCTGCAATAACCCGGGTTTTAGCTCTGCTGTAAAAGGGGTATAATAGTATGCACATTCAATATTTAAACCAATTTCCATCCCAAATAGCAGAAATATTAAATAATGAGTATTTACATTCAATTACTAGCCCTCTTCTCCAAACACATTCAATTTATTTCCCCCAAATTACTCCAGCATAAAAAACTTATAGTCCCATCAGACCATCTTAAATGAGTAGGCACCACTATGTTGCCACTAGTATATTAAATAGCCCCTCCATCGCATAAATATAACTTACCAATAAATCAATCGTTCCCACCCATCATTAAAGGATAAACCACACAATTAAATTAATGGCCCAGTCCCCCATCCCCATTACATTAAATCACAGGTTCTCAAAACTCAGTCCTCAGGACCCCCAACAGTGCATATTTTCCAGGTCTCATCATAGAATCAAGTGAAATAATTAGCTCCACCTGGGGATCTTTTAAAATGTGTGCCCCTGCTAGGAGACCTACAAAATGTGAACTGTGTGGGGTCCTGAGGACCAAGTTTGAGAACCACTGCATTAAATGATTAACGCTCACCACACAGGTCCTGCCTCTTACATTTGCCAAAAATAAAATATTAATGGTAATTAATACAGTCCAGATTCTGCAGTTATACCTTAGGGCCGTATTCAATTAGTGGTGAAAAGCCATTTATGGCGAAAAAGTTTCACCGGTGTCATCATTTCGCCAGTGGAAACTTATCAGCGTATTCAATTGTTGCGACATTTTGCTGGTGCGAAAACGCAATGCAATGTACCCGGCGGAAAAGTTTCGCCTATGAATAGCTGGCGGAAAAAAATGCAGAATTGCAAAGGTGGGGAAACCACCCTGCACCTTTAGGACAGGTCCCCAAAGATAAACTAAGTCAAAAAAATCCAAAAAAGAATTAAAGAACAACTCAAAAAATTACTTTGAAAAATGGGGCGAAAAAGTTCAAAGTTGGGGTACAAAATTAAAAACTAGTGAAATAGACTTTGGGGGGTCTGCAAGTATGGGGGAGGTGTTTTTTCGATTGCAGGTGCTTGCTGAAGGTGCATTTTTAATGCTTTTTAAGACCTCACTTTAGCAATTTTTAACCATGCTTGCATCCATTTTCATGTACTCCAAATTTGCTGGGACTAATTATTTTTGCCAAAAAAACCCTGCAAAATGCTATTCTTCACCACTTGTGCAAAGACGCAAAATAGCACTAATTGAGAGCATTTAAGCACCCAAATACCTCCAGCAGTGTTATTCGGGAGTATCATAGTGATCCCCCATGTCAGTGCATCTTTTGGGTGGTGTCAGGCTGATTTCGCCTGTTTAAGTTTCCCCGGGCCGCGTTTTCACGTCCTTTAGAATTGAATACGAGGATAAGCGGGGACACACGCGATACTTTTTCACATGCAAAACCAGCAATGTCGGCGAAAAGTCCGGCATGTGAAAAGTTCAGGACTTTTCGCTTCTAATTAAATACGGCCCTTAGTGGGGAAGCAGGAGCAGAACATTGCCACACTGGGAGAGAGCTCAGAATGTTATATAACATCACCTCTCACCTGCTGTTCCACAACTCTGCCTCGCAAATCCCAGCAGCACACAACTTGATAACATCTTTTTTCAGTGCTGACTGAGGAGGTGCCCACCCAAGCCAATCCTACTGGAATAAAAGATCCAGATGAATTGAAATACCACTGACACTGTCAGCTTGCTTTTCTAATTAATATGCCTGTGAAGAACTCCCATCCAGTATAGAATTGGCATTCAGCACAAGCAGCTGTATAGCACACCATCGGGTCCTTCACCAATACTCCTGAATGACATCCCCTGCACAGATTGCCATTCCACACTGCATGGATTAATTGTTTTCCCCCTCAGCTGCCACTTTAGTCGCACACTCTAAGTTCCAGGCTGCAGCTTGATCAGCCTATTGGTTGGTGAGGCACTGGGCTACTATTTTTACCTTCATTATCTGGAAGAAGCTAATCTTTTCTCTATGCTGCTAAACTTTTCCAATTTACTAAACTTTGATGCTGAGTTGGACAAATGCTTGCTTAATGCAAATTCTATAGATTTGGGCTTTGCAGCCCACAAAATGTGTTGTATACATATAGATGTATTAAGATTTGTACACATCTGACACTTGCATCTGATGGTGGCTGGATAGGTATAATGGGGGAGGGTAGGGTTGGTCTAACAGAGGCTGATTATACTGAGGGCATGGTGCAAATACACACTGATGACACTGATGGTCACCAGAAATAGCAGCTTCTGATTGATGGATTGTGAAATCTAATAGGTACTAAATAGCTATTATGTGTCAAACAGAGACCTTTGCCATATTGGGCACTAAGGGCCAAATGTAATAGGGTGAGAGTTTAGAAAAAGTGAGAGTAAACTCTCACACTTTTTAAACTCAGCCAATGTAATAGAGTCTGAGAACATGCAAACTTGAATGTTTTTCAGACTCAAAAAACTCTCGATTTAAACTCTCATCCAGATGTTTTCAATTTTGAAAATACAACCTGACTAATGCTTACTAATGTTTACTGCTAAACGCTCACATTTTCTAAACTCTCACCCTATTACATTTGGCCCTATTTACTGCAGTACAGTTGCTAACACTGTCCAAGGTGCTGAAGAATTTCCTAAGCTGTGGCTGAAAAAGTATACAGTACATTTTAGAGCAGGGGTAGGCAACCTGTGGCACTCCAGCTACTGTGGAACTACACCTCCCAGCATGCTGTTCAACAGTTTAGCTGTTAAAGCATGCTAAAACTGTGGCAGGGTATGCTGGGATATGTAGTTTCACAGCAGCTGGAATGCCACAGGCTGCATACCCCTGTTCTTTAACATATGTCAACCTAATCTGTTAAAGGACAACATTTATTAGAGTATTTGCAACATTCACTAACTGTGGCCCTTGGTATTACATTATCAACTACCCCTATCATAATTGAAAGGGCACACAGATTGGGTCCTGAGAGATCGACAACAGGTTCACGCCCACGTCCTGTAATTGCTAAATATTTAAATTATAGGGACAAAGAATTGATTCTCCGATCCTATCGTTGCCAAAATTCCCTGACCGTAGATGGCCACTCCATCCTGATCTTTCAGGATTTCTCTGCTAACGTATCCCAAAGTCGTAAAGAGTTTTCACCTACTTGTAGTGAAAGTATTACATGATAACCATGTTCAATTTGCATTGCTATTCCCTGCAAAATTAAAAATCACAAATGAAGGCACTACTCATATATTTGATGATCCTGAACAAGCCCAAAATTATGTCCGCTCAATGTCTATCTTCACTGCTTCCGCTGCTGGGCATGTTACTTGATATATTATAAAGATATAAAAAGTACTTTGATATAGAGGGATTATACATTGTATATTGTATGTTTGTTTCTTTATATTTCTATTATTGGTTGATATGTCAGGATAGAAGATGGCCACATTTTTGGGCTCTATTCTCTCCTGTTTCGGTATTTTATATATCAATGTTGGTTTTTGATAATTTTGAAGTATGTTATTTGATACATACTTCTTTTTCATTGTTTTTGGTGGAAAATGTTGGAAAAGGAAGTTTTTCGGAGCATGTGATTAAAAATTTCACACTTATTAGAACTATATGTTTTTGCAATTCTATCTTTCTCTTTCTGTTATATGTGATTGCTGGGCGTGGTCTGTTGGGTTCTTTTAATTTATTTTTTCTTTTTGAAAATTGCTGTCTTTCCCACTGGCTGGGATGGGAGGGGGACTGGATACTAATTATGTTTCTTGTTATCAAAGCTCTTTTTGAAATTAGATGATGAATTTAAATAAGGAACAATCTGAACCTCTCTCTCAGATTCGAGACAATGTACGAATAATTTTGTGGAATGTTCAGGGCTTAAACTGTCCTGTTAAAAGGAAACGGGTAGTGGCCCATCTTAGACGCCTAGACTCTGATGTTATCTTTTTGCAAGAGACACACTGGGTAAATTCTGAAAAGGGGACCTTACGTGGGTCTTGGATTGGAGATTGTATGTCTTCTTCCTATATTTCAAAAAAACAAGGAGTTGCTATTCTGTTTAATAAATATTTAGATTACTCTATTTTGAGCTCAGAAGAAGACCCTGAGGGTAGATATTTGCTCTTAGATGTTACGATAAGGGGAGATCCTTATACCTTACTTAATATATATGCTCCGAACTCCCCTAATATGGATTTTTTTCGTAAAATATCTAACTTGCTTTTGAGGAGACCTACCCCAAATCTGATGGTGGGAGGAGATTTTAATAGTGTGGCAAATGAGACGTTAGATAGATCTGGAATTTCTTCTTCACCTTCTATCCCTATATATACTGGGGGGATTGGATTACTAACTTCAATTCATGGATTATGGGATGTTTGGAGACTGTTTAATCCTACGGATATAACTTATTCTTTTCATTCTGGAGTACATAGATCCTTTTCTAGGATTGATTATTTAATAGTGGCGGACCATTTGGTCCCCTCAACAGTATCTCCTGATATCCATAGTATTATGATATCTGACCATGACCTTGTTTCTTTAGATATCAAAACTAGATCACCAGGATGGTCTTTTAGATTTTGGAAATATATATAAACATATAATGGCCTATATGGCTGGGAAGAAACGGGAAAATTGTACAAAATACGATAATTTACAGAAGGCAATGAATGAGGCATATGAGAGGTATGTGACTGACTCACCAGAGATTAATTTTACACTCTATAATCACCACCATCAGTTACTGGAGAGTTTCTTGTTGGCTGGTGCGCGAACCCAGCATGAATATACTAAGAATACATTTTATAGATGGGGAAATTGATAGGGCCGTCTTTTGGCAAACATGGCTAAATTGCAATACCCCAAACATTCTATAAAGGCGATACGTGACCCCTTTACTCAAACTAGAGTCTTTGGTACTTCTGAGATAATGTCTATATTCCAAAAATATTATGAACAACTATATACTGCTATTCCTGAATTCCCTGAACTACATGATGATTTACTGGATGAAGCAATGCTGCCTGTGCTCTCTTCTTCCCAAAGGGAAGAATTGACCGATGAAATAACTGAGGAGGAGATTTCAGCAGTTATCACTAATCTTAAAAATAACAAAACACCAGGCCCTGATGAGTTCTCAGGGGAATATTATAAAATGTTACGCCCGCAACAAACTCCATTTTTGACACAACTTTTTCAAAAGATATTATCTGGCCATATCCAATACCCAAATTTTAAGAAGGCACATACTATTGTTTTACCCAAACCCTCCCGTGATCCAAAATTGGTTACCTCCTACAGACCAATAACACTCCTCAATCAAGATTTTAAAATTTTGACAAAAATAATGGCAAACCGCCTTCAGCTTCTTTTACCTCAAATTCTCACTAATCATCAACTTGGATTTACTCGAGGTAGATTTTCTGTTAAAGGAATTAGAAGAGCTTTGTCGGCTATTATATCACATTCTGAGGTGGGCGATTCTCCCCCGGCCATGCTTTTGAGTTTGGACGCGGAGAAAGTGTTCGACTCAGTCTCCTGGACTCACCTGTTCAAAATATTTGAGAAAAGAGATTTTGGACTCCCGTTCTCAAATTTTGTTGAATTTTTATATGGTTCTCCAACAACTACTCTTATTGTTAATGGAGTATGTGGCTCCCCGATAACTATGACCAGAGGTACCAGACAGGGCTGCCCAATGTCACCTTTACTCTTTAGCATAGCTTTAGATCCGCTACAATGATTATTACAATCTTGGACTGAGTTTCAAGGAATTAAAATAGGTACCCAGGAATTGAAACTTCAGGCATTTGCAGATGACCTACTCTTATATATCTCGAACCCAGAGATCACTTTGCCTAAAATTTGGGACAAAATGGCACTTTACGCTAAAATATCAGGTTTTAAAATTAACCCTGATAAATCAGAGGCCTTATATTTGGGCCGCAAAGTGAAACCGGTTTGGGGAGACTCTTACCCTATTATTTGGGCTAAAAGGTCCCTAAAATACTTAGGAATTGAGTTACCTAGACACATTGAAGATTTATATTACCTCAGTATGAGACCCCTAATTGATAAAGTGATAGGAGAGTTATCTAGATGGAAACATCTTTTATTATCCTACCTTGGTAGAATTCATCTGCTGCAGATGATTTCTTTCCCTAAATTATTATTTCCTTTACAAATGTTACCTATTTTATTGACTGTGATGGATGAGAAGCTAATATATAAAAGTTTCAGAACATTTATATGGAAGTCCAGTCATCCCCGTATAGGACTACTGAAACTTCAACAAACCCGAAATAATGGGGGAGTAAACTTACCTAACCTTAAACTCTATATCCATGCTGGGATTTGGAGATATATCAGAGATTGGCTACATAAAACAGATCACTATATGGATTCGGCTTTAGATCAATCCTTTAATCCTCATTGCCATTTAATAGCGCTCTTACATCTTCACAAAGAGGAATTACCAGAAGAGGTTACTCGCAATCCTCTTTTAATTTCAGCTTGGCGAGTATGGCATTTTATACGAAAACAGAGAAATCTCAATAGTCATTATTTCTCCCATTAATACTTAACCCCAAATTTCAAAATGGTGCTGCTTCGGTGTCTTTTGGTTCTTGGGAACGAAAGGCGATCTTGTGGGTTCGTGCGCTGGTCGACACTGAGACTTGTGAGCTGTTGCGAGTGGCTGACATTTCCACTAAATATAACTTATCTCAATCTCACTCTTGGGCGATTCATCAAGCTCAACATTATGTAAACTCGGTAATTAGAGTGTTCTCACCTTTAGACTGGTCTAACTCTCTAGACCTTTTATTGGCCCGTCCTATGGGGGGAGGAGGGATGATATCCCTACATTATAGGATTCTTCATCCTCCAATGGACCATGAAAAAATAACCACAGGTCTTTCTTCTTGGTCAAAGTTATTCCCTAATTTATCTATGGCTAAAATATTGAATTCACTTTCCTATTCTCAATCTATACTCTCAGCAAGCATTTATAGGGAGAAGTTTTATAATATTTACCACAATGGCTATATTTCCCCCCATCGCAGGTTTATGATGGGAGCGTCTGACACTAGCAATTGTCCTAAATGTGGGGCTGAGGAGGCAAACTTTGTTCATTGTATATGGGAATGTCCAATAATAGGACAGTTTTGGTCAACAGTCAACAGATATGCCTCTTCTTGCCTGGTTAACTATTTACCCCTATCGGCGGAATGGGCAATACTGGGCATTTTACCACCTAACGTTCAAGCTCCATCTGAAAGTAAGAAATTGTTGATGATAATCTCTGCAGTGGCCTGTAAAAGTATACTCCAGATGTGGATTAACCCATTACCTCCATCGATTTCACTATTTAAGGATAAATTATTTCATGTTTTTCGGATGGATTGGTTAGAATCCACCCTACAAAAAGAGGTCAAAACAACTTCCTTTTTTCAATTATGGGAAGGATTTATAGACTCGCTATCTACATCTATTAAACAGCAAATTTTCAATTGTTTTCGATACACCTCATGGTATGAGACTCGTATATTGCTTAATGATCCTCTGATTGTGTTTAACACTCCGGGATGATATTAGATATTTGATTCTATTTGGGTGGGAGGGGGGTGGGGGGAACCCGACAGGCCACGTCCAGTGAAGAGAATCTATGTATACAAATTGTGTTATTGTAAGATTGATTGTATACTATATGTAATATCAGTTTAAATTGTGATATGTTCCTGTATGCTCTGATGAATAAAGAAAGTTTGAAAAAAAAAACATATGTGAACCTAACCTGTTTGTTTAAAATAATATGAATGCCCAGGAATGTATCAGTCTGACATTCTTGTAACAGCAATTATCCCTTTTTATTCCTTCTACAAAAGTGCAGTTTTAGACCCACATTTTGATACAACCTTTATTTTATTTATTTATTTATTTTTGGGGAGGGGAGTTGTGTATATATATAAAAAAAAGTTGGCTAGGTTTCCCATGTTTCACATGAAAATGATACAGCCATTGACCAACAAAGTTCCACATAAAAAAATGGTAGAGAAAGTAGATAAAGATATTTGACTAACAAATTGACTAACAGTTAATCTGGTCCTTCATGCCCCACATCATAAGGCTTCAGCAATGTAATGTTTCTATCCTCAGATAAAAATTTTAAATTATTAAAATTTGCACTTAATCCATAGTAACCAATCAAACATTTTCAATAATTGCAGAACTTTAAGTAGACAAAAAAAAACAAAAAGTAGCTGACTGGTCATTTTGGTTTTAGTGCAGATTTATATATTTGAGCAATGTCTTTGGTAAAATTTCAGTATGATTTCTTTCAGGTTGCATTTGTGCTGGAATAGTAGTTAGGATTGTATGTGTTATGATATAAAATTTGTTGGATATGTAAGATAATGACAGTTATTTTCTCAAATCCATTCACAGTTTTGCTTGCTGCTGTATCCAACCTACATTACTGTACTATAAGGCTACTCTTTCAAACATTTAAACTTTTCAGTTTTCTCCTACAATACAGCTTGGTATAGTTTAATTCAGGACATGAGAAGTAGTTTGCTCTATGTTTATTAACTTTCACTCTTGGGTAGCACACTTTGCTGAAATGTGCCTAAAAATTTAAAAGTACAATTGTGTTCTACAAAATTCCATTAAAAGTGTTTGGACCAACCCAGTACCAAATTCTTCATGTATTTACAAATCTGACTCCACATTTCCTCAATTTTGCAAAGTGGTGTGATACTCCCAGCTCCAGACTTTCTAGAATACTTGGTTAATTTCACAAGCACAAATATATTTACAGTAGAATACATTACCTATATACAAAACCCATAGACACTGATTATAGTCAAGGGGGGCAGACATGGATAAGTATAAAATGCAACAGGCTACTCTATTTCACAATCCCTGGAGTTAAGGAAAAATCAGGAAATACTGGAATAAGGTCATAGCTATTAGAAATAATAGTTTTAGTCTTCTGTTTGTCAACTTTAGTAAGTGGAATCTAGAGGCACCTTCATTCTACTGAACTTGCACATTATGCAGAATCAATACAAATGGATATCATAGATTGGTGTAATGTGTTTACTTTATTTCATTTAGATGATTATGTTACTCTAAAGTAGAGATGAGCGGGTCCGGTTCTCCGGAAGTAAGTGCACTATTGGTGTATCCAACCCACACTGTATTCAACCCAGACTGTATCCGACCTGCAATATATATCAAAAAGTATAAAAATTAGGTGCAACCAATAAAATACAATAATAAACAATTGTTAGCTATATAGCAGCTCCCAATGGTAGTGATGGAAACACTTCAACATAAACCAAATGAGTAAATATATATACAGTCAGGTGCATAAATATTGGGACATTGACAGAATTTTCATATTTTGGCCTCTATTCACCAGCACAGTGGCTTTGAAATGAAACAAACAAGATGTGCTTTAACTGCAGACTTTCAGATTTAATTTGAGGGTAATTACATCCAAATCAGGTGAACAGTGTAGGAATTACAACGGTTTCTATATGTGTCTATAAGGGGCATTCATGTCTGCTGTTGCCATTTACACCTGGTTATGGGGTTTTTTGTTTGCTGCTTGTTAACTACGACTAATTGTTTTGAGCAAGGATATTGCATGTACGATTTTTAGTAAATTTTTGTGTTGTATTGTTTTCTATTGAACGTACCTGTGAGTTGGTTTGGCCTATGTTGGTGAACCATATTGTGTGAGATGGTCAAAATTGACTGGAAATGAGTGGAAATTATGTTATTGAGGTTAATAATACTGTAGGAACAAAAAAAGCCCAAATTATGTGATTTTAGCAGTTTTAATAAATTTAAAAAAAAAAAATACAGATCTGAAACCAAAAACAAAACACGCAAGGGTGGTGTTGGCAAAACCAAACCCAGATCCAAAACACGAAGGAGGTACAGATCTAAAACCAAAACACGGTGGCCGGCGCACATCCCTACTCTAAAGTCATTGGTTGGATCCTAATTTTCTTTAATATATCATTGTACTTCATAAGAGCTTCTCTGTATATCATAGCTTTCCATTTGCTTTTACGAAGAAGTGTTCCTACTACATATACACACATTAACAGAAAAACATTACACATTAGTGGTGCAGTAAATGTAAAATTACATATAATTGAACAATACAGGATAGTAAACTGACAAACTTGGTTGGACACGGAGGCAAGCAGAGGTGAGTCAAAGAGAGAAAGTCGGTTTAGCACTTATTTAACCTTTACCCAATGAATGGCTAGTGTTGGGGAGGGACATGAGGATGGAAGATTCTGCCCATAAGAGTTTACATGCTAAAGAGAGAGAAGAACAGTTGGAAGGTGAACTGGGGAGAAATGAAGGACAGGGGAGGGGAAAAGTGGAGATGTAAGAGGAGGGATGGTAGACTTTGATAAAAAAAAGTAAGTTTTGATTAATCAGTTAAAGGTGTCAAGGTTGACAAGGGGGTAAGTTCCAATGATGGGGGACATAAGGGAAAATCTTGTAGAAAGAGTGAGGAGAGTTAACCAGGGTGGTGTAACGGTTGCAATCGGAGAAAGAGCGGAGGGATCAGGAGGCAGTGTGGACAAAAACGAGGTTGGAGATGTAGGATGAGGCAAATCGGTGGAGTGCTTTGTATGCGAGGGTCAGGAGTTTGATCTGGATTATGAGGATGATGGGGACCCAGTGAAGCAGGTTGCAGAGTGGGTAAGCTGATTGGATTGTTTGGCAGAGAAATTAGATGTTCTGAATTTTAAGTTGGCAAGAAATGTTCCTGATTCATCCAGCTTCCCCTATCCAGTGGTACAAACTCTACACTTTACTTATGGTATCTTGGTATTTAAGTCGATGTGTAAATTTGACCAGTAGTAGAGTTGTGACACCACAAAATGGTACTTTCACTGTACTTTATAAATACACATAAATCTGTGTATAGGCTGCATTATAAAACCTAGATCTAACCGAAAAGGAAGTTAGCATAACAAAACAAAACAAAACAACACATATAATGTTTATGGGTGCATTTTTGACTTAATGAGTAAAAAACATATGTGATTCCAGATGGTGATGCTACTTTTAGTAATTCACAAAGGAGAAATCATACAATAGTTCTTATTGCTACAGATTTCTTCTCACAAATATTATTTTATCAGCACACATACCCTTAGATTAAGTATTCAAGTTTCAGTACCCACTGAAAAGAATAATGACAACTATTTGTTGCAATGAAAATATAAATAAATTATGTCATACATGTCTCTCAGTAAACTATATTTAATTTCATGAGCTACACATCTAGAAGTATGTAAAATAATATTCAAGTTCGTTGTACAAGTAGCAGTTAATTATTTGAAAGGATTCCTTTAGTTATATTGTAGTCTTATAAAAAGGATAACATGAAAAATGTACGTATTTAATAAGCAGGGCCATTTCTAGCGGCGGGCGACCCGTGCAATCGCACCAGGTGCTCCGCCCTGGCCCTGTCTGTCAGACTCACACAGATGAGTTGCAAAGGCAGCAGCGACCACTGGACCTGGATGCTGAGGAGCCTGGGTGGGTGCCATTTCGTGAGGAGTTAGGACAATGGACTGGACTGGCCGCGGACGTGGGAGCATGAGCTGGTCTGGAGAACCCACCGCCAGGCACGAAGAACCGCACCCAGCACTCAGGCAGCAGAGAGACTCCATAGAGAAAAGGGGCAATTTGTATGTATGTGTATAATGTATTAAGGATCCCGGATGACAAAAAAATTAGATACTGCTGGCTAGTAGGCTACTGTGCTCAAAAACCCTTAGGTCTGCAACTTTACATCAGCTATTTTGTAATAAACATGTCTGGAATCCTCCTTCGTATAGTCACTTTCCTGCCCTGCACTGCATAAGGTGCACACATACAGAGGACACTGCATAAGGGGCAATACTACAGGGGGCACTGCATAAGGGGCACAGGTAAAGGGGGCACAGCATAATGGGCACTATTGCCTGAGAGCCAGTGGCGGGTCAGCCTGAGAGCTGAGGGGATAATGCCTGCTTTCATGCTTATGAGGGCAGTGTGAGGCTGTTGAGATAACTCCAGGTGGGTGGCTGGAGTGACACATGAGGGGCCACTGCAGTGGCATGGGGGGGGCTGCAATGACGCATGAATGTGGGCTGGAATGGCAAGGGAGGGGGCTGGAGTGACACATGGAGGAGCTGAAGTGTGTATTATGTGAATCTTGCTTTGTCAATGTATTTTATGTGGCTCTGGATTTCAGAATGTATTTTATGTGGATGTGGTTTTTAAAACATATTTTATGTGGCTCTGGCTTTTTCAATGTATTTTATGTGGAAGTGGCTGTTGCAGTGTATTTTATGCTGAAGTGACTATTTCAGTGTATTTTATGTGGATCTGGCCTGTATTTTCAATGTGCTGGGCTGGCCCCCAGCGTGACTAAAAACAGGGGTGTGACACAGGGTTATGCTCCTGCAAATGTCATACCAAAAACGTGCACACAAAAATGGGGCATAGCCTTGTGACAGCTAGGCCATGCCCCATTTTTGACCACTCACCTTCGCGCGCATGCTGTCGGCTCTTTAACTTGACTACAGATATCTTTTGACTCTTTTCCTTTCACTGATTAGCCACCCGTGGGCTCATCAGTCATAGCGGCTGACATTCTGTGGTCTTTTATTTGGGACCACCCATCTTTACAGTGAGACCATGCCCCTTAGTGATGTCATGCTCCCTATTCGGATGCGCGTGAAAAATTAGAAACTACTGCTTCTTAAAGGGGGGGGGCGCATTTTGACTGTTTGCACAGGGAGCTCCAGACCCTAGAAACGGCACTGTTAATAAGTATAAAATAAGACTTGGAATAAAATGTAATACTGTTGCATATACCACAGTAAGATCATAGAGATAAGTGGCAAGGTCTAGCCCATATTAGTTGCCTTACCATCTTTTCGGGAACAGAGGTTATCTTGCTCAATATACTTCAACTCAGGTTTATGGAAACGTTCTTTACATTAATTCTCATGAATTTATCAAAATTTATATTTATTAGAATTGATGTGTGAAAAGCAAATAACTGGCATACTTGTCTGCCAGAACTAACTACAAACCAATGCTACTGTAGCAGTACATCCTGGGTATGGTAAATGTCCAAAATCATATAGCGTCTCATGCAGAGTTTAGAAACATTTCCTTCCAAAATGTAACATATGCCCACTATGAAAAATGCAGTTATATATATACTGTTGCTTGTATCTAAAGACATGAGTGACTCAGCATTTTCATCTGAATGAGCAAATAGTGTGATGCACCTTAAAGTGTATCATGATGCTGTTTAGAGACCAGTCATTATCAAGTAGCTGATGATGACTGAAATATTGATGAGCTAAAAAAATAAATATAATTTTTAGAAACAGTGTCCTCCTCCCCTTCCCAAATAAGTGAACCAACTGCTCTTGTAAGTACTGGTTAGACCTCACATGTATCTAACATCAATAATGCACACTATGTAGACAAAAGTAATTGGATACTGACAGCAAATATATCAATGAGATTTTATTGCTGACAGTACTTTGTAGGACCACCACGTGCAGTGATTACTGTGATTACTGTCCTTCTTGGCAAACTGTCCACCAGTTTCTGGACAGCAGGCGGTATGTTTTGCCATTCCGCCTAAAGTGCAGTAACCAACTGTGACAATGTAGAAGGTCGAGTCGGCCTAGATGCAGCCGTCGCTCCAATTTGTCCCAAAGGTTCTCAATGGGGTTAAGGTCTGTACTCTGAGCTGGCCAGTCCAGTTACCGATCTTTCTGTATACCAGTCCAGCATCGCCCTGGAAACATGGCAGGTGGCATTGTTGTCCTGATAAAAACATTTGTTGTTTCTGTAGAACTGCAAGTGCATGGGCCTCCCGACAAAGTGTTCTTGTCAAAACCGCCACATTAGTGGTCATTTGGAACTCGTTTGCAATGGAATGCATTTCACTTGCGCGGGAGTGTCCAATCACTTTTGTCTACGCAGTGTAGATGCAATGGGCCTGATGCAGAGTTGGTCACAAATAAGGCATAATATACATTCAAAAAAGCAGCACATACAACTAAGGTATTTATAGCCATTTGTTTTGATGACAAAATATGCTAATATACGCACATAAACTATAATGTTTGCCCAAGCGTCTAGCGTAGTAGTCACTCGGAGTCGGCACCAGCCCAATTTTGTTCATTGATATATTTTATGCCTGGTGCCTAATTGGACATTCTAACAGAAGGAGCTAATTTGTTGTTTTGACATATATATCTAAAATTTCAAAGAGTTTTCCACAGATGAGAAAACATAGAATTAGTAGAATAGTTACAATGCACAATTTATTATTTCCTTATTGGCCACAGTTTTGTTTCTGTAGATACTTCAAAAACTAAAATCTAAAGTCTTAACTGTTTGCTGGCCAATGTATCTGCGTGATCACACATGAGTTGCCAGGTAGGTGCAACCAGTAAGGCATTCAGCAACCTGATTCATAAGTGCATGCTGCATATGAATAGTTGTTCCCACATTGCCTCTTATCTGGGTGCTTATATTTTATTATCCCATGAACTGAGTCTTCCTCAATCTTTGACCCTAATGACTTTGCCAGTCCTGACCTTTGCTTTGTTCCTAGTATTACAAGTGTCTGCCATTTATGTACTATTACTGTGCTACTAATGTCATTCTTAAACATAGTGTGTACCTAACTTAAGAGAAATGGTCTGCTAAAGGTGAAAAGCTCTACTGACCTGGATTATTGGTGGTCACAAATTCAGAATAAGATCATAATCATAAAATTCATAATAACATTACAGCCATTAAATTTACTTAAGTGCATGTTTAGTACATCAAGATGGTGGCAAATTTAGCGGTAAAATTTTTGTACCTTCTGAATTCTGATGTAAGAGATGAGAGAAGTCAGGGTGCTAAATGTTGACTGTTCACCCAAATGCCAAAACAAGATTCTGTGTTGCAGCACAAGCTACGGTATATGAATGAGCTTGATGGGCAGTGTGCAAATAGCGAGATGCTCCCAGATTAGCAGGTAACTGCACAGCTCTTTTCCTTCCCAAAATGACTTAATTTTTACACAATCAAAGATGGTGGTGTTATGGTGTCAGCTTATAGCAGGATGCATTTTGCACCTTAAGGCTACACTTTATACACGATAAATAGTAAACAAAATAAAAACAAAATGTGCGTATATGATATTGTAAATGACATGAAGACAATGTTAATGCCCCCTTTGGTTATGCATTATTGAGACTCAAATGAGTAGTATTTTAGGAGAATAAAAAATAATTTGTTAAGGGTCTGATCCAGCAATAAAAAGTATTCAAGACTTTAAAATTACTTCTTTACTTTGCCTTTTATGAGCATTCACACCTGATCACATATGGTCACATTTAGAAATAAAATTATTTTTATACACATTTCTCCATCTCACTGCAGTTTAATATATAATCTACACTATATTTTATACTTGTTCCGAATGATGCTCTGACCCACATTCAAGAAAGACTGCATCCTCTCAGACATAGAGAACTGTAGCAGGTTTAGTGCCCATGTTGTCTTCACAAAGGCAAAGAGGAAGTTTTTTCACACTTTCAATGCTAAAGTACAGTTTTCCAGATCTAGGATAACATAGAAACACATAAAGATGACCTAGTTCCGTCAAATGCTTCCCTCAGTGGTTGAAATATAGTTTTAATTGCTTACATCACTTCAAGGATTTATCATTTTAGATCTTTTCTTAAACAACATAATAAGTCGATTTTCAGCTTGGTTAGGTAATTTCTTTTAAAAAGTAGACATAATATTTTTGAAATGTAATTTGTGTATCTTTTCCCTTTAATCTCCACAGTGCAAAGAATGTTTTTCACTTTAAACTCAAAGTAATTGGATCCCTTGGGTAACTTAAGAAATTTTTTTTGACCATTAGGAAATGAAAAAATAAATGTTTACCAGTGTGTTGACTGTCTCCTTTTCATTATAACCTGTATGGACACATTAAAGACACCCAAGGCGATACCCAAGGCCATTGGAATGTTTGGAAGGAGAGCCTCATTTCCTGCATGCAAATTATTTGTTTTCATTACTCTCAACGCTAACTACTGTATGAATAAATGGATGCCGGACATAAAGCGGGTGCATATACCACTGGTGTTGGCTGGCACGCCACTTGTTATAGTGGCAGCTTTGCATATGCATGCAGTTGCAGCTTTTCTATGGCACACACTTTGCATCTGTATGTAAGAGCACAATTGTGTCCAGCACTGCATCATGCCCAACGTGGGAATTGACACAAACTTCCATATTTATTGTTTGTTCCTAGTTTTTATACATTAGATAATCTGCAAACAATACTGTATGACGTATATGATGCCTCACTTAATTACTAAAATAATTCATCAGAGATAGGGAATTTGCAAGGGCATTAAGCATTGTAGCATGGGAACTACATTTTGCTAATTGTTTCAGTAGATAGATCTTACGGATCCCCCTGTGGTATTGTCCACTTGCACAGTAGTTCTCCTGAGTCTGAACCAGGAAGTAAAGTGATTCTTATAGATCTCTGGAATGACCTCTTATTGGATCACTGTCCAGACAACTGCACTTTAATACATTCCACTGAAAAAAGATTCCTTGTCATCGCTATATGTGGCCATAATGAATCTTAAATTATTGTGGCAGACCACAGTTATAATAAATATATTCCCAAAGTATCTTGTCAAAATATTGGTCCCAGTAATTTTCTTTCATCATAGGAACTCTGTGAAGTAGGACTTCGGGTGGTGTCATTATGTTTTACAACGTCTCTTATAAAGACACTTTGCAGACCCCACAATCTTTCTACATTTTGTGTGTGGACACCAGTTTTAAGCGTCAAAGAAATTGTTGTGCTGATAGACTGCTTCTTTCAATTCACCTGTTTTGTAGGCTCGCTAGGAAACCTAGTCTGTGATAGATCCTTGTTTTGCTTTATAATATCCACTAACATTTTGGCAAATGTACAGTATCTGTTATTTTGGCCAAGAATATGTCAGCAGTTTCCTGACATCTAGTATACATCCAAACAGCCTTTTTTGTGGAAGTGACCTTCACATAAACCAGTCAGTTAGCCGTGAGGAAGAAGATACAGTTGACAGTTGGAATGTGGTTCAATGAGGTACAGAAGTCCCTTTCTTAAATAAGTACTCAATATAGGTTAGCACATACTGTAGCTTGTTGAAAAAAAACTGCTAGCTGTGAGTGGTTCAGTGTGGTGAATATTGTGATTTTCTTCTTAGCTAATTAGTTCTATTACTTTTAAAGTTTCTAGGCTTAGATAGATATATATGGGGAGAAATAGAGACATTAATTGCTTGATCCAATTAGGTGCGAAGGGGCAAATTGCCATCCCAGCGGTATAGAAATGCCAGCAACAGCACTCCCCCTTGCATCCTGATCTCACCTCGGACTCATACATTTCTGTTCGCAGCCCCATAGGGCGGCCCTGAGGTACCATAAGTGTGGCATACAGTCGCACTTACTCGCACCTTATTGGATCAAGCCCTGAAGTGTTCTCATTGGCATATATCTATAATGGGGCAGGGTGTGAAGTGCACACACTTCCTTGGTTACAGGAAGGCCCACACTGTACACCCTGCACCATAGTTACGTCTCCAGAGTACCGTGTCAGTACAGCAAATATCACTGGGAAAAGACATTTTCCCAGGGATTTGCACATGCGCAGTAGACTCTGGAAAAAAGCCAAAGTCTACTGCACTGCCAGAGAGGAGGGAGCCTGTATGAAGTCTGAACACGAGCCCACTCCTCTCTTAAACCACCTCTGGGTGTACCACCTGTTTTACAAAGGGCAGAGTGATACCTGTGTGCACAGCTGTGATATGTTCACATTTCTAATTTTAAGCTGATAGTTGTCTGTTGCTGACATCAATGAGGAGTTTTCTTACTTTAGTTTAAGAACACTATAAAAAGCTGTGGGCAGAGCTTGATGCTATAGAGCATGGCTCAGAGATGGATAGCCTTTGTTTGAAACAAATATAAATCTTCTCTTAGTTAGGAGGTTTCAAATGTTGATGAGGAATATGCAAGAATAGGAAGAGGATATATTGCAAAAACTTGACCTTGAGGCTTGGGACTGGGGATTCCAGATGGGTAACACTATATGAAGGTGCAAGTTTGTCCAAAAGTAATCCTCAACACTAAACCAATTTGTAATCCTTATTTTTCTGTCCTTATCTTCCCTTGTTTTGTAATCACATCAGTTACAGTATCTTCACCCACTGGAACCTGTATAATACCTGCGCAGCCACAACACTGATATCAGTACTATCAATGTCTAGTGACATATTGAAGAAACAAGACTAATTAAACCAATACGAAAAATTATTATTTCTCCACAGACTCTGGGGGATATATGATGATGCATTGCCACCTAACAGTATTGTGCTTAGTGCCCCCATGTTTAGATGGCCTACCAGGTGGGCTCAATAGTGCAATTCTTTCAGGTGTGAGTTGGATGAAATAAACAAATTGCACCATTATTTTTATTATTATTATTATTATTATTATTATTATTATTATTATTCCTTTACTTTAGGGATCAGCGGGTTCGGTTTTTCGAAATCCGAACCCCCCCCGAGCCCCCGGATCCGAGCGGGATCCGAGTCCAGCTTGGGTTTCCCCACCAGACTCGGATCCCGGAACAAGGCAAAACGTCATCATCCTAGTGTCGGATTCTCACGAGACCAGGACTTTGCACATTTCGCGCCTCCTGCCCCGCCACCTTCACTACAGTTCTGGAAAGAGTAGTGCCTGTGGGAAAGTGGCGTGGTGTGGCGACCTGCTCTGCTGTTTCAGTCTGGGGGTACCTGCTCTGCTGTATCAGTCCAGTCCAGTGGTGCTGTGCTGCTGAATCAGTCTGGGAGTGACCTGCTCTGCTGTATCAGTCCAGTGGTGCTGTATTAGTCTGGGGGTACCTGCTCTGCTCTTTCAGTCCAGTCCAGCGGTGCTGTCCTGTGCTGTATATTCACTCCAAATCATTTTTACAGGGGCTGCCCTGTGTGGCGTAGGGCTACGGTGCCCTATGCTGTGTATTCACTCCAGTCTCCAAATAAAAAGGGGTGATTTAATTAATCCAAATAATTTTTACAGGGGTTATTTAATTAATACAAATAATTTTTACAGGGGCTGCCGTGTGTGGTGTAGGGGTACGCTGCCCTGTGCCCTGTGTATATTCACTCCAAATAAAAAGGGGTTATTTAATTCATCCACATAATTTTTACAGGGGTTATTCATTCCATAAAAATAATGCACTCCATAAAAATAATGGAGGGCAAAAATTTGGAGGATAAAATAAGGAAATACCAAGAACCACTTTCTCCTAGTGCTGAAGCTGCTGCCATTAGTCATGACATAGATAATGAAATGCCATCAATGTCGTCTGTCAAGACTAATGCCCAATGTCATAGTAGAAGGCATGTAAAATCCAAAAAGCCAAAGTTCAGTAAAATTACCCAAAAAAATAAATTTTAATCATCTGAGGAGAAACGTAAACTTGCCAATATGCCATTTACGACATGGAGTGGCAAGGAACGGCTATGCCCCTGGCCTATGTTCATGATTAGTGGTTTAGGTGCACCATACGATGGAAGCCCTCCTCCTCCCGCTAGAAAAATGGAAAGAGTTAAGCTGGTAAAAGTACAGCGAAGAACTGTGCATTCTAAGAAGATATCACAAATCCCCAAGGAGAGTCCAAATGTGGCAGCTGTTGCAATGCCTGACCTTCCCAACACTGGACAGGAAGAGGTGGCTCTTTCCACCATTTCCATGCCCTCTGCAAGTGCTGGAAGGCGCACCCACAGTCCAGTTGCTGATATTCAAATTGAAGATATCACTGTTGAAGTACAACAGGATGAGGATATTGGTGTAGCTGACGCAGAGGAGGAAATTGACGAGGAGGATTCTGATGGAGATGTGGTTTGTTTAAATCAGGCACTGGGGAAGACAGCTGTTTTCCGTGGGATGAAATAGCCCATCGTCATGCCTGGGCAGAAGACGAAAAAATTCACCTCTTCGGTCTGGAAATATTTCTATCCAAATCCGGACAACTGTCTTGCCATATGTAGCTTATGTAAAGGTGTAATAATTGGGGTAAAGATGTTTACCACCTAGGAACATCCTCCCTTATAAGTCACCTGCACCATGTTCATAAAAAGTCACTGTCAAGTTAAGAAACTGTGGCTAGGACCGTAAGCAGTCCAGGGACACCTAAATCACTTTGTCCTGTTGTATCCAAGTGCCTGCAAACCACACCAGCATCTCCTTCCTTGTCAATTTCCTCCTCAATCAGGATCGGAAGTAGTCTTGCAGGCCATGTCACTGGGATGACTGACTCTTTTCCTATCCGGGATTCCTCCGGAGGATCCTGCATTGCTACGCCTACTGCTGCCGCTGCTGCTGGAAGTCATTCATCATCCCAGAGAGGAAGTTGGAACACCACTACTTTTTTACAAAACAATTGACCATCCAACAGTCCTTTGCGAGGAGGATGAAGTACGACAGCAGTTATCCTGTTGCACAGCAGATAACTGAGGCCTTGATAGCTATGTTGGTGTTAGACGTGCATCTGGTACCCAACATTAGTGCAGTGGCATTTAGACAATTGATGAAGGTAGTGTGTCCCCTGTACCAAATCCCATCTAGATTCCACTTCACTAGGCAGACGATACTGAGAATGTACAGAGACGTCAGAAAGTGTGTCCTCAGTGTCCTAAAAAATGTGGTTGTACCCTATGTCTACTTAACCATGGACATGTGGACAAGTGGAACAGGGAAGACTAAGGACTATATGACTGTGACAGGCCACTGGGCAGATGTATCGCCTTACACAGCAACAACAGCAGTGTCACCAGTTGCAGCATCTGAGAAACGCCAGCTCATTCCAAGGCAGGCTATGCTGTGTATCATCAGTTTCAGTAAGAGGCACACCGCTGACAACCTCTTAGAGAAACTGAGGGAAATCATCGCCAAATGGCTTACCTCACTTAGACTCTCCTGGGGATTTGTGATATCTGACAACGCCACCAATATTGTGTGGGCATTACATCTGAGCAAATTCCAGCTCATCCCATGTTTTGCTCACACACTAAATTTGGTGGTGCAGAATTTTTTAAAAGCGACAGTGCCGTGCAGGAGACGCTTTTGGTGGCCCAAAACATTTTGGGCCACTTTCACCATTCAGCGACTGCGTGCCGAAGACCGGAGTGCCAGCAAACACTCTTGAACCTGCCCTGTCATCACCTGAAGCAAGAGGTTGTAATGCAGTGGAACTCAACCCTCTATATGCTTATGAGTATGGAGGAACAGCAAAAGGCCATTCAAACCTATACATCCACAAATGACATAGGCAAAGGAGGGGGTATGCACCTGACTCAAGTGCAGTGGAGAATGATTTCCATGTTGTGCAAGGTTCTCCAGCCCCTTGAACTTGCCACACATGAGTCAGTTCAGACACTGCCAGCTTGAGTCAGGTCACTCCCTTCATCAGGTTTTTGCAGAAGCAGCTGGAAAAAGTGAAGGAGGAGCTAAGATGGAGCAATTCCACTCGGTATGTGGGACTTGTGGATGAAGCCCTTCATTCGCTTTGCCAGGATTCGAGGGTGGTCAATCTGTTGAAATCAGACCACTACATTTTGGCCACAGTGCTAGCCTACATGGTGTCTATCTTCCCGGTGGACACAAGCCTGGACAGGTGCAAAGACCTGGAAAAGATCTCTGGACTGCACAACCTGACTATATATATGATTGGAGGTGCTACCTGATCAGACTAATTGCAGGCACAGAAACAGACAAATCTCAGGTGCACAACTCCAAATTATTAATAATATATATAAATGCAATAAAATTTTGCAATCAATAGAGGTTTTTAGCATAATCATGGCCAAGGTTATGGGCCCAAACACCATATCCAGGTAATCTCTTTCGGGTAGGTCCCTAACATACTAGGGTTCAAATCCAGAGCGCAGGACCCCCAAAAACTGGTCCAGCCAAGCCGCCCCAGGGCACCACCATTGTAAGAAAAGTGCAGTGTAAAGAGATAGTTAGGAGCAGCTACAGCTGCATATAAAGAATGAAAATAAAAAAGTGAAGTACATATATATTAAAGACACAGTGAAGGGTTAAAATGTGTTATAAAGCAAAATGTGTTATAATGCGGTGCCCTGAGACAGATTAACCAACGCAATCCAGGGGGACCCACACCCCAAAAATGAACCAAATTTGTACTACAGTATATAACTTGTGCAGTCCAGAAATCTTTCCCATATGCTCCATTTAATGTGCTTTATTGCACTTCTGAGGGAAAAGAGACGCCCTCATTTTGGACTAGCACCCTTCCTTATTGGTTTAAAAGCATGGAGTATGGTAATGTATATGCACACTGTATTAGGCACAAATCTAGATGTCCTACAAGTTATATACTGTAGTGCAACTTTGGTTCATTTTTGGGGTGTGGGTCCCCATGGATTGCGTTGGTTAATCTGTCTCAGGGCACCGCATTATAACACATTTTCCTTTATAACACATTTTAACCCTTCACTGTGTGTTTAATATATATGTACTTCACTTTTTTATTTTCATTCTTTATATGCAGCTGTAGCTGCTCCTAACTATTTCTTTACACTGCACTTTTCTTACTATGGTGGTGCCCTGGGGCGGCTTGGCTGGGCCAGTTTTGGGGGGTCCTGCGCTCTGGATTTGAACCCTAGTATGTTAGGGACCTACCCGAAAGAGGTTACCTGGATATGGTGGGTGGGCCCATAACCTTGGCCATGATTATGCTAAAAACCCCTATTGATTGCAAAATTTTATTGCATTTATATATATTATTAATAATTTGGAGTTGTGCACCTGAGATTTGTCTGTTTCTGTGCCTGCAATTAATCTCATCAGGTAGCACCTCCCATCATATATATAGTCAGGTTGTGCAGTCCAGAAATCTTTCCCATATGCTCCATTTAATGTGCTTTATTGCACTTCTGAGGGAAAAGAGACGCCCTCATTCTGGACTAGCACCCTTCCTTATTGGTTTAAAAGCATGGAGTATGGTAATGTATATGCACACTGTATTAGGCACAATTCTAGATAAGTCCTACAAGTTATATACTGTAGTGCAACTTTGGTTCATTTTTGGGGTGTGGGTCCCCCTGGATTGCGTTGGTTAATCTGTCTCAGGGCACCGCATTATAACACATTTTCCTTTATAACACATTTTAACCCTTCACTGTGTGTTTAATATATATGTACTTCACTTTTTTATATTCATTCTTTATATGCAGCTGTAGCTGCTCCTAACTATCTCTTTTCACTGCACTTTTCTTACTATGGTGGTGCCCTGGGGCGGCTTGGCTGGGCCAGTTTTGGGGGGTCCTGTGCTCTGGATTTGAACCCTAGTATGTTAGGGACCTACCCGAAAGAGGTTACCTGGATATGGTGGGTGGGTCCATAACCTTGGCCATGATTATGCTGAAAACCTCTATTGATTGCAAAATTTTATTGCATTTATATATATTATTAATAATTTGGAGTTGTGCACCTGAGATTTGTCTGTTTCTGTGCCTGCAATTAATCTCATCAGGTAGCACCTCCCATCATATATATAGTCAGGTTGTGCAGTCCAGAAATCTTTCCCATATGCTCCATTTAATGTGCTTTATTGCACTTCTGAGGGAAAAGAGATGCCCTCATTCTGGACTAGCACCCTTCCTTATTGGTTTAAAAGCATGGAGTATGGTAATGTATATGCACACTGTATTAGGCACAATTCTAGATAAGTCCTACAAGTTATATACTGTAGTGCAACTTTGGTTCATTTTTGGGGTGTGGGTCCCCCTGGATTGCGTTGGTTAATCTGTCTCAGGGCACCGCATTATAACACATTTTCCTTTATAACACATTTTAACCCTTCACTGTGTGTTTAATATATATGTACTTCACTTTTTTATTTTCATTCTTTATATGCAGCTGTAGCTGCTCCTAACTATCTCTTTACACTGCACTTTTCTTACTATGGTGGTGCCCTGGGGCGGCTTGGCTGGGCCAGTTTTGGGGGGTCCTGCACTCTGGATTTGAACCCTAGTATGTTAGGGACCTACCCGAAAGAGGTTACCTGGATATGGTGGGTGGGCCCATAACCTTGGCGATGATTATGCTAAAAACCTCTATTGATTGCAAAATTTTATTGCATTTATATATATTATTAATAATTTGGAGTTGTGCACCTGAGATTTGTCTGTTTAGGTGCAAAGACCTGCTGTTGAAAACACTGTCAGCTGAAGCGGAACATGACACGGCAACAGCTCCTTCTTCGTTTTCTCCCGCAACTGGGGCTGCCAGGAAACAACTTAGATATCCTCACCAACCCGCTGGTGCTGATGCAGGGCAGGCAGGACAAAGTTTGCACATCTGGTCCAGACTGAAAGACCTGCCAACAATTTCTGACATGTCTACTGTAACTGCATATGATGCTGCCACCATTGAAAGAATGGTGGAGGATTACATCAGTGACAGCATCCAAGTTGGCATGTCCGACAGTCCATACCTGTACTGGCAGGAAAAAGAGGCAATTTGGAGGCCCCTGTACAAACTGGCTCTATTTTACCTAAGTTGCCCCCCTCCAGTGTGCTCTCCGAAATAATTTTTAGTGCAGCCAGGAACCTTGTCAGCGAAAGACGTAGGAAGTTGCTTCCACAAAATGTGGAGAAGATGATGTTCATCAAAATGAATTATAAATTCTTCCGGGAAGACCAGCCTCCAGAAAGTACAGCGGGACCTGTGGTGGTGGATTCCAGCGGGGACAAATTAATACGCTCTGAGGATGAGGATGTATGCAACACTGAAGAGGGTGAGGAATCGGTGGATGAGGATGAGAACGACATCTTGCCTCTGTAGAGCCAGTTTGTGCAGGGACAGATTAATTGCCAACTTGTTTTGTGGGGGCCCAATGAACCAATCATTTCAGCCACAGTCGTATGGCAGACCCTGGCGCTGAAATTATTTTTTTGTTAAAGTGTGCATGTCCTGTTTATACAACATAAGGGTGGGTGAAAGGGCTCAAGGACAATTCCATCTTGCACCTCTTTTTTTTTATTTGCATTATGTACTCTTTGGGCCCTAGTTTTTCACACTGCCATCCTGTCTGCCACTGCAGTGCCACTCCTAGATGGGCCACCTGTTTGTGTCACTTAGCATAGTCATCCAGCTACCTCGTGCAACCTTTTGGCCTAAAAACCATATTGTGACGTGTGAGGTGTTCAGAACAGACTGGAGATGAGTGAAAATTAATGTTATTGAGGTTAATAATGGCGTAGTAACAAAAAAAAACAAATTCTTTGATTTTAGTAGTTTTTATGTTTTTTTGAATAAAAATACAGATCCAATACCAAAACCCGGAAGGGTGGTTTTGGCAAAACCAATCCAGATCCAAAACAGGAAGAAAGATCCAGATCCAAAACCAAAACATGAAAAGTGACCGGTGCACACCCCTACTTTATTTATATGCTGCCACAAGGGTTCCGCAGCACCTTTCAAAGTACATAAACTAATGAGCAAACAAGAAAACAGTGACTTACAGTACAAACAATGCAGGAAAAGGACATAGTTTATATACATTGCTGCAACAGCGATCATAACACTCAAATAAGCAGTAGAGTGTCAGCAACCAAGTGTTTGATGCCCTTGGGGGAAGTTAGGAATAGACGATCATATGAGTGAGGGAAGGAGATGCACATGAGGGGGGAGGGTCCTGCTTGTGAGAGCTTACATTCTAAAGGGGAAGAGCAGACTGAGAGGGGTGACCCAGATGGGGTAGACAGGGAGGTAGGAGCAAGTAGCAGCAGGTTAGGATGAGAGCTGGATGGCTTTGATGAAGTAGTGGGTCTTGAGAGCCCATTTGAAGGGAGGTGGAGAGTCTGATAGGTAGTGGGAGAGAGTTCCAGAGGTAGGGAGCAGCACATGCAAAATCTTGGAGGCGGGAGTGGGAGGAAGTCATTATTTGGAAAGAGACGCGGCATGCATTTGTTGAGCGAAGTGGGTGGGCAGGAGTGTGAAGTGAGATAAGATCCAAGATGTAAATGGGAGAAGATTGGGTGAGTGTAAGAACCATGAATTGATTTCTGAAGGGGAAGGGGAGCCAGTGTAGAGCTTGTAGGAGAGTGGAAGCAGATGCTCTTGAACTATTGTACAAGCAGAAAAAAATCTAAAAACCTGGTGGCTATTATTTAGATCTGTAGAAGAATCCATCTTCTGCATTGGTTGGCTAATGAAACAGGAGTAGTGGGGTCAGGGAGGATGCCAATATACCATACAGAAGTGAGCAGACTTGAGTATGTGAAATATTTGTTCTTCATAATGCAGGCCTTACGAAGGGGTTGTGGGGGTTGTAGATCAATGTTATATATTCAGAAACACACCCACTGGATTAGCCATATGCACTGTTGCTATTATAAATGCACCCACCACTACTGACATTGTCATGGCACTTTTAACTGTGTGTATACAATAGCTTTTGCACTTGGCCGCAATGCTATGCTAGGAATGACGAAGATATGGAAGAGCAACGATATCAGCAGCGCAACAAAAGCATGGTTGGTCAATGCAATTGTTTTTCCAATCTTTATGTATGCATGCGAAACCTGGTCACTCAAGAAGGCAGATCGCAAGAGAATCGACGCTTTTGAATTGTGGTGCTGGAGGCGAATGCTGCGCATACCATGGACAGCAATGAATACGAGCAAGGCAGTCCTAGAGCGCGTCAAACCAAAAATATTATTAGAAGGCAAGATCACCAAACAACAACTCTCGTATTTTGGACATGTCTTGCGGGCTAATCCCCTAGAAACGGCGCTAATGCTTGGATTCATCAGTGGGTCCACAAGAAGAGGACGCCAAAGAACTCGTTGGCTGGACACAATAAAGGCTGACACGAACATGCCCATAAATTACCTGAAGGATGCGGTCAGAGAAAGAGAAGCGTGGCGTTCACGGATCCATAAAGTGTTCAAAAGTCGATGTTGACTAAACGGATAATCATCATCATACAATAGCTGGCTTAGTGATGAGTGATGAGTAGTACTAGTATAACATGGACAAGTAACTCAGCCAGCATAGTTATAGACAAATATTATTTTAGTACTCATGTATCCACCTCTTCTGACATTGGAATTGCTGGTAAATAGACATGACCACTGCATCTTATATATGGGTACTCATATCTGTGGCATAGTCATAGGCACTGCTGGTCTACATGGACATTTATTTCTGCTATTCATAGGCGCTGCTAGTAAAAGCTGGGCTACCATCTCTGCTGGTAGTACTCATATGAGCACTTATGTATACAATAGACATCTGGCATAATGTATTGGACTCTACCTGCATAATATGGGATCCAATCACTGAAGACATTTTAATCTGTATATACTTATTCTGGAATATGATCAAAATGCCACTGCTGCTACAATATCAACATATGTCAATATAAAGTATTGTAACATGGATTGTACAAATTGATATACTTCTGGTATATAGAAATAAGGTGAAACCAGGGTATGGGTGGTATGTTAATATATGGGCTTTGCCGGTATATACTGGGAGCTTGCTTGCATGTAATTAGTTTCCACTAATGTAATTTAGGCATTATTTTAAGCGAACAAGGAGGAAAGAAAATGGTTAATAATTGTTTTTTTACTTTACTATTGGTAAACTACACACAAAGGTGGCAAATGGTTTGAATGAATGATGAGGCATACCCTGTGGATGGCTACCCAGGCTTTGTGTGGTCAATGGTAGCATGGTTAGTGGTAGTGTAGGGTAGTATGTGCGGGGAGTGGGAGCAGGGTTAGAGGTATTGTAGTTTAGTGTGCGGGCAGCAGGAGCAGGGTTAGGTAGTGTAGTCGTGTAGTGTGTGTGCGGGCAGTGGGAGCAGAGTTAGTATAGTTGTGTAGTGTGTGCGGGCTGTGTGTGCAGGCAGCAGGAGCAGGGTTTGGGGTAGTGTAGTGTAATGTCTGCAGAAAGCGGGAGCAAGATTAGGGGTAGTGTAGTTTAGAGAGTTGTGTGCATGGGCAGCGGGAGCAGGGTTAATGGTAGTGTAGTGTAGTAAGTGCGGGGAGCGAGAGCAGGGTTAGGGGTAGTGTAGTCTAGTGTAGTGTGTGCAGGCAGCAGGAGCAGGGTTAGAGGGGTAGTGTAGTGTGTGCGAGCAGTGGTAGCAGGGTGAGTGTAGTCATGTAGTGTGTGCAGGCAGTGGTAGCAGGGTTAGGGGTAGTGTAGTCTAGTGTAGTGTGCGCGAGCAGCGGGAGCAGGGCTAAGGGTAGTGTAGTGTGTGCAGGAAAGGGGAGCAGGGTTAGGGATTGTGTAGTGTAGTGTGTTCGGGGAGCAGGAGCAGGGTTAGGGGTAGTGTAGTCTAGTGTAGTGTGTGCAGGTAGTGGGAGCAGGGTTAGGGATAGTGTAGTGTGTGGGGAGCGGGTGCAGAGTTAGGGGTAGTGTAGTGTAGTGTGCACTGGCAGCGGGAGCAAGGTCAGTGGTAGTGTAGTGTAGTGTAGTGTGTGGGGGAGTGAGAGCAAAGTTAGGGGTAGTGTAGTGTGTGCAGGCAGTGGGAGCAGGGTTAGGGATAGTGTAGTGTAGTGTGTGCAGGGAGCGGGAGCAGGGTTAGGGATAGTGTAGTGTAGTGTGTGCAGGCAGTGGGAGCAGGGTTAGGGATAGTGTAGTGTAGTGTGTGCAGGGTGCGGGTGCAGGGTTAGGGATTGTGTAG
This sequence comes from Taudactylus pleione, assembly GCA_031769625.1. Taxonomy (NCBI): domain Eukaryota; kingdom Metazoa; phylum Chordata; class Amphibia; order Anura; family Myobatrachidae; genus Taudactylus; species Taudactylus pleione. The sequence goes on along the minus strand of JAUIMM010000324.1, from coordinate 7,337,445 downwards.
TGTAGTGTGTGCGGGGAGCAGGAGCAGGGTTAGGGGTAGTGTAGTCTAGTGTAGTGTGTGCCGGCAGTGGGAGCAGGGATAGGGATAGTGTAGTGTAGTGTGTGCAGGGAGCGGGAGCAGGGTTAGGGGTAGTGTAGTCTAGTGTAGTGTGTACAGGCAGTGGGAGCAGGGTTAGGGATAGTGTAGTGTATTGTGTGTGGGGAGCGGGTGCATAGTTAGGGGTAGTGTAGTGTAGTGTGCACGGGCAGTGGGAGCAGGGTCAGTGGTAGTGTAGTGTGTGTTGGGGAGTGAGAGCAGAGTTAGGGGTAGTGTAGTGTGTGCAGGCAGTGGGAGCAGGATTAGGGGTAGTGTATTGTGCATGGCGAGTGGGAGCAGGCTTAGGGTAGTGTAGTGTAGTGAGTGCGGGGAGCAGGTTTAGAGGTAGTGTAGTGTTGTGTATGCAGGGAGTACATGCAAGGTTATTGGTAGTGGAGTGCAGGGTTAGGGGTAGTGGGGTGCAGTTTTAGGAGTAGTACCTGTCATGTGCCCAGCTGGTCCATGTAAGCTGTCTGCGATGCTGGAGAAGAGACTGAGGAAGAGGACAGAGCTGCAGAAGGTGAGTAATTAAGGACTAATTAAGCTAATTGAATACTTCCAATTGCTTAATTAGTCATTAGGGAGGGTGTCCAATGGTGTCCAGAGCAGGTGCATACAATGTTTCCTTAAAATATGGATTTTTGGAAAAATTGGACCTGATCTGTAGGCGCAAAAAAAAACCCTGTGTGCTCAAAACCCTGCACACAATTGGATACCAAAAAACTTGCAACTGCAGGAAAAACAGCGATAACATGGGTTATTGCTGGGTCTACCTGGGTCGCAGCTCAGTGTAAAAGGGTCCCTGAAAATAACCCGGGTCAAGTGACCTGGCAATCCAACCCAGGTAGCTGCCAGGGTCGGACCCAGGATGGACCTGTGTAATGGTGCTGTGTAAACGGCGCAACCCAGGTTTTTTGACCTGGGTCATGCTTAAAATGAACTGATTGGTGGTTGTGGAGCAGTCACCTCTCACTTTTTATGACCTCACAAGTTTAGCAGGGCAGACACAGGTTCAGTGTGAATGGGGCTGACCTGAGAATAACTCAGATCAATGCTGCTGTGTAAACGGTGTCTGACCTGGGTTGGCACCAAGGGCCTGATTCAGACTTGTGAATAGAGTGAGATTTCTCTCTCAACTGATCATTTTGGTGAAACCATGCTACACTTCAGGTGGGACAGATTTAAAATGTGCAGAGAGATTTAGATTTGGGAGGAGTGTTTCCAATCTGACATCTAAATTGTAGCGTAATAATAAACCTGTGCAGTATTTGTGGGCTACATGCAAAAGCAGCCAGTATTGCAATATGGTTTGTTCAGGTTCACAGTTGAGAGAGATATCTCACTCAGGGCCTGATTCAGAGCCGCTCGTAAGTGGCTGCTCGTTTGCTCCGAGCGATGTTCGCACAACTGCGTATGCGTTTGGGTTGTAATACGCATGCGCAAACCAGTCATTGCGGTCGGAAATTGTGTGCTTGCAAAATAGCGAATGCCTGCTAATTTGAGTGACAGGATAAGGCGTTTGTGGGTGGTAACAGGGTAAGGTGCTTGAAAACGGGAAGTGGAGATCCAAACGCAGGCGTGCCAAAATGTCAAAACGGGCGTTTTAAGGGTGTGCATAATTAACAAAGCAGCGTCATCGGCCACGTCACTTGGTTATTTCTTAGCCTGAACTGTTCGCATGATTGCGGTAGGAAAATCCAACCACAAGCACTGCGAGCAGTACTTTCGATGTACTCGATTAATCAAATAAATAGCGGAGATGACGTATGATGCGAGCAGCCAGGGGGCGTCTTGACAAAATAGCGAGCGCATATTTTGTTCACTCGCTCAGACATAGAGGCGTCAACAGACCGCAAAGAGCGAGTGCTCAATTTAAATAGCTGGCCCCTTTTTCTGAACGACCGTTCGCAAATAGCGTCCGGCTCTGAATCAGGCCCTCTATTCCCAAGTCTGAATCAGGCCCCATGTCTGAAAACCCAGGTCGGACCCAGGTTTTTGGTGGAAAAGAGGTATAAGTGAGTTTTTTCTTAGTTAAGGGTTAAGGGGCACATCCACTAGCAGACTGTGAAACAACTGCATGATTACGACAATGTAATCGTGCAGTCGTTTCACAGTCTGTGCTGTGCCTACACTGAACGATCAGTCATTCAGTGTAGGCACATCAATCATCCCCGAACATGGTCTATCTGTCGTTATCAGCAGATTGACCAGCATGTTCGGGCGATGATTGATGCCGGAAACGACCAGCGGGAGCACGCAACGCTGGTCGTTTCCGACATTAATGTGCACGATTTGTGCCAGATTACTGAGTGATTGCACGATTACGATGTTGTAATCGTGCAATTGCTCAATAATGTCGCGTAGTGGATACGCGGCATTACTTTAATGCAGTGCTATGTGTTCTCTAAGATTATCTTTGCCCACATTTGTGAGAGTTTGGGTTCACACATTGTAGATGGAGTATAATTCAGTGCTCTCCCTGTGCACATTCCATAACATCTCACAGCTAACCGCGTTTAATAGGTAGGGGTGATAATCTAAGTTTTGCTAATTGGTAAATCAAAGGAGTCAAATGCTTCCAAAGAGTTGATTTCCTCAGCCGGGTCCAAATAATCGCGCTTAAAAAACAAAAATCTGAATTTATTTACACGTATAAATATAAGTAATATGTTTTAAAATGTTATAATATAAACTTATTACAAAAAAACAGAGCACACTTGCTATTACTGTTTTGTAATAATAATAACATTTTGATACATTTCCATGATCATACAGAATCAGCAGTATGACATGCATAATGTATTACAATTTACAACACTAATCATTTATTTAATTCTAAATAGCCATTGGCACAGGCAGAAACAGGAGCAACTAAAACGTAAAAATGCAGAAAGAAGTGAAGTCAAATAGAAAAGCAATTCCATTTTTCTATATTAAATAAAATTTTGCAGATTGCAGATAAAGATGAAAATGTAATTTCCTGTGATAAATACGTTAGTCCCCAGGTGTCTGTGACCTTTTAACATAACACCCAAAGGGTTTTCACTGGTATAGTTGAGAATGAATTCAGTAACTTGAGGACAAAGTCACTGCATAAGATGTAAGTTTTGGCAGATCATTGGCATGCACTGATATGACTGGGTTCTAGTCTTGAGCATATAGGATAGTCCACTTTGTTACAAGCTTTGCACTTATTAACTGGATGGGCTAGAAATAACATTAGGAAACCACCTTAAAAATAAACTTTAAGGGGTATATTTACTAAAGTGCGGGTTTATAGAAGTGGAGATGTTGCCAATAGCAACTAATCAGATTCTACTTAACATTTACTGTATCTAGCACCTTCTAGAAGGTAATAGCTAGAATCTGATTGGTTGCTATGGGTAACATTTCCACTTCTAAAACTCGCACTTTTGTAAATATACCCCTAAAAGTTTTGTTAAACATTGATGTAGAACTTTAATTCAGCAGCAGTGACCCTATGAGATGCAGATATAGCTTAGTGTCAGGTGAAATTGGGGAAGTTTCCACTTCAGTGTTAGGACAAGAAATGAGCCTAGAAATGAGGAAAAAGTTGAACATTATTCAAGAAATCACAAACATTACCACCATTTTAATTATTATTATTATCTTTTGATTAAGGTCCAACAAAGTGCCCGCTGCGCTATACAAGGAGGTAACATAAAAAAATAGCAGTGTTATAGAATTAAATAACAGCAAGATATAGCATGACCAGAATATAAGTATAAAACATTGTTATAGCACCACAAAATGAGCGAAACAGGGTCATGAGCGCAAAAACTATAGGTGCAAAGATTGCAGCTGCTATGGGCCCATCTTCCTTGTCAAAGTTACATGTGTTATATACATTCTTCACCATTGGGTGGTACATGGGGGCCCTTACAAACTTTTGCTACGGGGCCTTCAAATACCTAGTTACACCCCTTGACAAGAGTGTACAGGACAAAATTACATACATCTATCAATTTGCATGAGACAAAATCAATTGGCAAAGGACATGAAAGGCAGACAATACAGAAATGAGCATAACAGTTATGCAGAAAAAGATGAAGTGATGCAGTTTCAGCAAATGCATACAGAATCCAATCAGCTATTCAGTATAAGACATGTCAGGGCACAAGGGGAAGACAGAAAGTGGAAAATGTGAGTTGTAAAGTGGAGGATCCTGTTCTTGAGAACTTACATCCTAGAGGGCAGTAATAAAGAGACAGTAGGAACAAATTATGATGGTCAACTGTGCAGAGGTCTACAAGATGCTGAGGCATAGATGGAGTCTTACTGGACAATGGCCAATATGGAAAAATGATAGTCAGCTGAGCAGAGTCTGAGCTTCTCCTGAGGATGTGGAAGCTGGAAATTCTGAGTTGCAAAAAGAAAGAAGTAAGGTGGGTATTAGTGGTAATGAAAGCCTAGATGGGGATGAGGGTTAGATGGTGGAGATGGTCATTGGAGAGTTAACCATCACCACATCACATCATGACATCATCAATGGTTTTACCCATTGATGGACATCCCTGATTGTGCTGCACATGGTCAGTGGGCCAATTAGGGATGGGTGGGTGGTTCTTTGCAGCGTATCAGGGAACTAAACTCCATGCCCTGTGCAGCAGTTTGAAAAAAACATTACTCCATCTCTGTCACTGATGGCAGTGAAACATCAGATCTCTGCCATTAATGGCAAAACAATTGACTATTGGCAAATGATCAAAGGTTGCTAAGTATTGATGGCCAATGGTCATCCTTGCAAGATGGTGGTGAAGCCTAAGTGGTGATGAGGCCTTGATGAAGAGTAGGCCAAGGAGGTGTAGAGGTATGGAAGTTAAGAATGCACAGGTACTGTAGTTGTTAGGAAGCAGCTGTAGCTTTCACAGAGTGCAGATACAGGCCAGAAGCTGTAGCTGTAAACTGAACACAATATTGGCAGTATACCAAAAGCTGCAGGGATGGCATCATTGACCAGGTTCACATAAACCATCCTGTGTAAGTCCAGGGTACTTGGCAGCAATCCAGGACACACAGGGGCTGATTCTGAGTCACAAGCAAGTTGCAATTCACACAATTGCTACTTATTTTAGAGTACTGTACATGACCAGAGAAAGAAATCAGATTTTGTACCTATGCTGGATTAAGTATCCGCAGATGGATGGAGATTGCTAGTGTGTACTGATTGATACATCCATTGACAGACCACGATTTGCATGAAATGGGAGTTTCTGGTCTGTAACTGGGCGATTGCATGGAACCGTTCTGTCTTATGTGAGTGCCATGAGAGTGTTGTGGGTGTGTAAGCTGTCTTTCTTGCTTGATCATAGCATGCAAAAAATATGTGAAGCAAACTAAAGTTATACTAATAATTAGGTAACCAACCAGGTGCTACTAGATATAGCAAATGATCACAGAGCTAAAAGGATAAATAACCTTCAACAACAACAAATTGCTATGCAGATGAAATGTTAAAAGTTGAAAATTAATAAATGGCATGTATATTATTAAAAAAATGAAGCACAATAATGCACTACTATAAATAATTTTTAGGTACATGAAGGCAGCTAGTGATGATAGGGGTTGGGTACGCGATCCCGGCGGTCAGTATGCCGGTGGTCAGAATACCAACAGCGGCATCCCGACTGTCATAATCGAGATGCATTGAGGTAAGTACCATAAACCTCCCCCTAACCCACATTTCCTGCAGCCAAACCCTTACCCTCCCACCGCAGATTGCCCTTAGCACTCCCCCTAGTGCCCTAATACTTATTGTCGGGATGTCAGCATTCAGTACTATAGAGCCCGGATTCCGACTGTTGTTGGGATTCTAACTGCCGGCATCCCCGCCCACAGAGATGCTGACTACATCCCTGATGATAGACGTGGTTACTATGAAGATGGTGATATTATATATAATTGTCCATTTAGAAATGTAGTGTTATCCACTTGGCCATAAGTCCCAAAATGGAGTGTAAGTCCAGCTATTTGGAAATTATTTACCAGTTCCTTATTAGTGACTCTGAGGTCTCCTTTAGCGTTGTGTCACAATGCAAATTATTTTAATCCTCTCTGCTGATGGTTCAAACCTAAGGGTTATTAGTGAGGAGAGCTAGAAGTGTCATGAGCTTAACAGCCAGATCTGATCAGCTCTACAGTAGGTTCAGTGGTATAGAGGTGTGAGGAGATAATAGAAGGTAGAGATGAGCGGTTCAGTTTTTACTCGGTTCTTTTCGCCAAATTAGTTCAGATTTATCTTATTAGCTATCTAAAACATGTGAGAGCTGGATAGTCAATATGATGCAGGGTTTGAGATCTGAATATGACCGAAAAAAACCAAACCCCTCATTTCTAATCGAAGAGATACAAGACTGGCAGCATAGGCTATAAGCCAGGTATTTTTTAAGGTAACAATATGCTCAGATTTTACATGTTCAATCAAAAACTGTCCAACAAGGAATATCTAGAGTAGGGGTGTGCAATAATCGGCCCGCAGCTGTTGTATAACTACACATCCCAGCATGCCCTGCAACAGTTTTGCTATTTGGCCATGCTAAAACTGTTGCAAGGCATGCTGGGATTTGTGGTTCAACAACAACTGGAGGGCCACTTATTGCCCACCCCTGATCTAGAGTATTCTTCAATTTGAAAATCTATTGAGTTGCACCTTTTCCTTCACGATCGTTTAGACCAGTGGTCTCCAAACTGTAGCTCGCAAGCTACTGTAGCTCGAGAGCTACTGGTAGGTCGCGGGCTTAATTTTGGTAGCTCACCTAGCTGCATTACTGCATTACTGCATTACTGCCGAGTCAACTAGAAGGGAGTAAGCTCTGGCGTGTGCTCCCCCGTGGCATCGATGCCATGGGTGGAGCCACAGGGAAGCAGGTCAGGTGATCACCGCAGCCTCTACAGCAATCACCTGACTTGCATCCCCGTGGTTTCACCCACGACATCTACGCTACAGTGGAGCGAGTAACTCCCGCCCAGCCCTGCTGGAAAATCACACAGTAGCCCTGCTCCTCTATGGCATGTACCTCCTTGGAGCCGGTAATTAACAGTGAAACGTGCCTGTGCTTACATTTTATTTGCATGCTACAACAATATCACTATAATTTTCATTAAATTACCTTCAATTGTTCGGTTATTAGCCAGATTTTGTTTTGTACAATTTTAGTAGCTCTTCAGGAGGTTTCATTTTTCTAAAGTAGCTCACACCTCAATTTACTTTGGAGACCACTGGTTTAGACCTTAGGAAACTCAGTGAAGGCTAATTTCTAATTAACGATATATAGAAGATATATTGTGGTATAGAGAATGTAATATTTGCTCTATCCCATAAATAAAATGAATGAATATTTACTACAATGGTCCCGTAAAGCAGTTTTTTTCAAAAGTAAATCTTTGCGTCAAACCCTTTATTTTACAATGGACAAAAAATGATGATGCTTCAATGTCTTAGGATGGCCTATAGGATCAGTTCAACTGTGATACCTAAATCCTATATTCAGGAACAAACTATTGTAGCCAATGGGCAAGAAGCAGTACATATACAATAGTTCTATACTGTTTTTTTCTAAGATGGAAGCTGAAATTACATTATTATAAGAATATCAAATAACACAATCTTGAAACTGCTTTAAATACAATTGAGAGTACAAAAGGTGTATTTAATGGGGTTTATAAGTCTGATTTTTGGTCAATTTAGTGCATAGTACTGTATATATTTGCATTTTATTCTATGGACTCTAAAGAACTATAGTTTCTAGAGCTCTGGATACACTTTGTACATTTATTAACATATCCATAAAGATACTGTACATTACAAGATGTAAGAAAACTTAGGCACCAGCTTCAATAACATTTTGTATACTGACCAAGAAACACGTCATTAAGATGATATTTCCCTGAGATTGGATAGTATACTACTTTTGAGGATAACAAACTATAGAAGTACCATAAATGTTTTGGGCATTAGTGATCACTGAAATGTCAAGGGGTTCATTAACAGCTAGTATCAATAGTTCTGCATTAGGTGACAGATCCATCTGCTGGCAATTAGTGCTCCCTGAATATACCGTCCCTGGAGAAATTAGCTCAGATCTAAAGTTTGATCAACAGAGAAGTGTCTTAATAGAGAACAACCTTTTTGGACAATTAACTGGATAAACTTGCACTCTGGGATGCATGATCATGGCAGAGCCACACACTCCTACACAAAACATTTATATGAGCGCTCTCAGAGCTTACAAGTAAAAATATAATAACATCTCTTAGCATATGCAGTTAAGCCCAAGCATCAAAATAATGGAAAAATGCATGGGACAAACATATGGATAGAGAAAGGAATATAGATGATTAAAGAGCCTCGGTTAAAAATCAAGCCTATACATTCAAATAATACAATCCCTTACAAAACATGTCATGTAGAGAGTCCTAATAAACAGTAGATTGGTTACTGCAATACATGGGCCAGTTAGATCAGTGATCAAATGATATGGTTGTATATTTAATATAACATATAAGTAATGAACTATTTACTATCATTTATATTGCCGCACAGGCTCCTATTGCAGCTGCTGTCCTAGCAGAAGTTTGTTAAACTGCCCCTAAAAAACATCTCTTATTGCTGTGAATAGAGGATATTACATGATACAATACTTGACAGGGCATAGAACAAAATCTGAACTATTTGCAATGCAGCACATGTGGATGATTATTATATCTCGTTTGTGTGTTTATTACTTGTGATTTGTACAATTCCCATATCGTACACACCCGCGCACGCAGGGGGGGTTTCCGAGTCCCTGGAAACCCCCCCTGTCCGACCCGGCGAGCAGCGCTGCTTAACACATTTTTTTATTTTTTTTTAAGACATACTGACACTGCCTGGGCTGGCTGTAGGGGGAGCTGCAGTGCGCAAGCCCCTCCCAGCCAGTTCCCAGGTCAGGCACCGTGACGTCAGTAGCGCCTCTCATGCCGCCCTGGACACTGTCAGCGGCGCGCTTTGTGGACTGCGCCAGGCTCCGGAGCTGTTGAGTGCGGCTGCAAGACGTAGGTGGGGGGGATAATGTTTAATTATTTAAGCTACTGCTGTGTCGGGGGAGTGCCGGGGATCTTGTGGGCGGGCGGGGGGGACTGGTAGTCCTAGCAGTATTTTATTTGAATGGTGCCATTTTCTACCGCGCGGGGCGGGCGGGCGCACGGGCAGCGGTGTGGTGTGTAGCGGAGAGAGGAGAGGTACGGGCGGCGGGGCAGCCAGGAGGGGTTCATGATATAATGTATTAAACATTACATTCGACTGCTCCATGTATGCGGTGGGGGGATGAAGGGGGGAGGATATTATTTATTAGATTATGCCAGTTGTCTTCTGTATGTTATTCCAGGGGGGGTGGGGGAATGGGAATAGCAGACAGATGGCATAAACTAATAAATATTATCCTCCCATCCCCCCACCCCTGGGAATAGCTGACAGCCTGGCATAATCTAATAAATATTATCACCCCTGGCCCACCCCTGGGAATAGCATAACATATCAGGTCAGATCTGCAGCACAGACAATGTGCAGGGACTGCCGACACTGACATAACAAATGGGCAGGCAAATTGAAATGCCCGCCCAGTTCTGATGTCAGCACAGACATATACAGTATAGCAGCTGATTGGTAAGTGTGTATAGCTTACCAATCAGCCGCTCTGACAGTGGATCACTCTGTCGACTGAACCGTCATCTAAATGCGTTCCCAGCATTATTTTCATAGAATATAAGGGTGGGTTAGTAGAGTTTTACAACATGGATTTATTTTTTACATTAATCTGCAACTTTTTCTGCCTCTTTTTAATTCAACATATGTTATTAAATTTAAATATCTTGTACATTTCTATTTCTATTATTTATTTTATTTGCTCTGCACAGAAATTAAGCATTTGGAAACCCCCCTCTAGAATTCCTGCGTTTGCCCCTGGTACAAATGCGGTCTGATTATAGTAAAGCATGAGAACATCAAGTAATATTACTAAGTCCTCTTGTGAACTTGCCAATTGTCTGAATCCTAGCAGCACTTCAGGCTGTGTCTCCCTCATTTCCTTATGCTACCCTGCCCTGAAGGTTCTCATGCTAAATTGTTGTTAGGTGTCTCAAGATTGTCACTATAACAATCAATTCAATCGTGCTGTTCTTAATTCAAGGATCTGTTTCACCTTCAAAAGACCATCAATGCACAGACAACACTAAAAGGCCATCACCAGCAACTGAAGAGATTTCAAACAGTGTAAAAGTTCTATTTTGTTTTTACAACCTATCACCGTTTATCAAACACATACTGTAGAATATGCTACTGAATTGGGGTCTTTTGAGCTTAATAAAGAACTGTATGACGGCCAAAATGTTTTTCATTTGAATTTTCATTTAATTCTATCAATGCTGATTCATATCGTCTAGGAGTTAACGTACTGAAATTCTCACAAGAAATAATCTATAAAACATTCCCAGAGCTTGTGCAGAATTTTAATTAGATACTTTGGAGTAATGTTTTCTGTTTTGATGCTTTAAAACAGTGAATAATATAAGCAGACATGTGGGGTTTATATGCAGTGTACAAGGGAGTTTGTGGACATTCTCTGATCTCCTAAGATCAAGTTATTCTTATATATGTTATTTATAAGTGCATGTAAATATTTCCTCGTGTATCTTTTTTTTTTCAAGTTAAATGTATACACATATATATCTTTTTTTTTTTTTTAGGAAAGAGATCTTATCTTGACATTTAACGTATCAATGCATCGTTCCTGGTGGATGGAAAATGGGCCAGGATGCATGGTAACCTCAGTAACTCCTGCTCCGGATTGGGCCCCAGAAGATCACCGCTATATTACGATTTCTGCGTGCTTGCTAGAATACCAGTATATAGAAGTGGCACACAGCTCTCTCCAGATCTTTTTTGCAGTAAGTAACATGCTTTCATTTTTTCAGGACATGTACAGAATTACTGTTCCTTTATCTGAAAATTGTTTTAAATGTTGCAAAGAATATGGAAATTGGGTTAATGTTTAAAATCAATTTTCAACAATTATGTGGATGAGGAAACAAAGAAAAGAAAGTATAAAATGTATAATGAATCGGGCCCATAATGCATTTGAGCTATATAGTGTCTTTCAAGTTTATGCAAACTGTATTTAGAAGAGATGGCTGTAATCAGAATCTGGGTAAACATAACGTAACATCAATTTTGGGTGAAACTTGCAGAGCCATAACAAGGCTTAATTGCTCCCTATTTCCAGCCCGCCCCCTTAGCGCCCAACATCATGATGTTGGGTGTATGATGCAGTGATGTGCAGTCAGGTGAGGCAGAGCCTTTCCTGTCATACTTAGGTATACACCACAGTTTTCACTATGAAAATTATAAAAAAAATTAAAGAAAATATTATAAATATCTTCTTTGTATTATTATAATCATTTTTATAGTCAAAACTCTGGAGTAAAAAGTGTATGGCAGGTGAGGCACTGCCTCCCCTGTCTACCTTTTCTGCACATCCCTGATCAAAACACACCAAATATCCAGCACTATATACTGCTCTGCACCTCTGTATAATGTCCACATGAACCCTCAGGTTCATATATGTGTGTGTAAATCTGGCTCTGATACTAGCCAGTGCCTCCCCAGCCATTTACCTTACCGCATGTCACTGGAATTACATCATTACATCTCGCAGAGGAGGCATGGCCGGCAGCACCTGTAAGTGCACTGCTGACTGGAGCCTCCTGAGGACACTCCAAAATGCTGCACAGACTGCGTGGTGCCTGTCTGGAGCGTCTAAAGGCCCTGTGCTCTGTGCGGCAGCACCAGTTGCATACCCCTAGTTAGAGCCCTGGGGACTGGACTGAGTGTTTTGGTGAATAGCTCATTCAGTTGTAGTTCTTCATTAAGACCCATGGGATTTTAGTGATCAATGATACAAAAAAGTTCTGCACTCAGGAGGATCCACAGATTACAGTAAATGCACTGAGCCTTTTGGGTCTTAATGAAAGACTAGAACTCAATGAGCTCTTCACTTAAATCTTCAGTCTGGCTGAGACCCTTTACAAATGGTTTATTCATGGTATCTATGAAAGTCGCTCTTATTAAAAAATATAATGCTGACATTAAGGTTTTAAATGACCATAAAGTTCTTACATCAATCACATCACTCAGACCCAGCTTAAATCTCCATCATGACATTGGTTGATGACTATTTTAATATATACTGTAGTCCCTGTCTACATCAACAGTTATCAGGATATCAGCAATTCTTATTTTATCCATAATTAGTACACTGTATTGTGAGAGTATTTGTCATTTTTTTTAAGTTTGCAATCATCTGGAAACATAAATCTCACACGAGTCTCTTCTTGGATCTTTTACTTAATAATAATCCATTCTAAAGCTGTGATACCCACACAAAACACATTTTCATTCAGATAGTGCAGTACTTCATTAATCTGATAATTGCAATGTAAAGCCTTTGTAATGAGCATGCAGCAGGTTGATAATTACCCTGCCAATACTGCATAACCTCAGTCCTTGTCTTTGGCTTGTTCATGTAACTCTGCTACGGTCATTATGCTGTTAGTACATGCCTTCAACTGTGACTTTAATTAGCAAAGAAAATACCTATTTTAAGGCTTTATTGCCGTCATCAAGTGAATTTCCTGTTTTTTTCAGTTAAAGGATCATTTCTGTAAAACAGTAACAAACAGCTACATCCCAGTGCATGTGGCAAGGGGTGCTTTGTAGTCACTTTCCACAGTAATAAACATAACATTTTAATGTAGTCATTTGGAAATCTTTCAAGTCCAGTTTCTCTGTACTTCAGTATCATTGTGCTCTTTCTCCTTTCCTAATAATGACTACTCTCTGCTTCTCCCTGCATATAAAATCAACATAATGGGAAGATGAAAGCACAGGGAACAGATTTGGAATTGGCAGACGCAATGAGTGATCATTAATGTGATCTTGTTTATAATTCCAATTCCAGCATTAAACTACTTCTGTTCTTTGTTAAATAAGTATAGCCATAATTATTCTATAGCGAGCATGGCTCTGGTGGATTATGGATTTACATGGTTTCATTTTCTATACATTCAATAAATAATTATATAAATTATATCATAGCTTGCTCTTGTTAATATAGTTTGGAAGTGCAAAACCATAGGCGTCTTAGAATGTTTTTGTTTCCTATGCCAAAAGTTGCCAACCCCATACTGTGCTCATAGGGGCAGATTTAATTAGAGATGAGGACCATCAGAATCTTGAATGCTCCTCTAAGGCAGGTTTTCCAAGCAGAATAACCTTGTTTTTTACTGCATCCCATTGAGTAAAGACAAGTAAGATCTCTTTTGCCCGCAGTAATTGCTCTCAATGTGAACTGTGTAAGGTTTTGACCAAAACTCAAACTTAATTTAATCTCCCCCATAATGGCAGATATGTTTTTTCAAAAAATATGGATGGTTGCGTAGTTCTGTATGTTAATTACTTTGGATTACAGTTCTTATAGCTAATACTGTACTTACATGTGCAAAATAAATCTTCAGGATTTGAAATAACAGTTATTTAAAATAACAGTAAACTGGTCCAGGAAAAATATATACTGTATTATAATTAGGGATGTGCAGGCTCGGTTCTACTCGGTTCCGTTCGATTTTTTTTACCGAATCTTATTGGCTATCCAAAACTCGTGACAGCTGAAACCCAATAAGATTCGGTAAAAAAAACCGAACGGAACCGAGTAGAACCGAGCCTGCACATCCCTAATTATAATATACATTGATATATTTTTATATATATATTACAAAAAATAAAGATTAGGACTCCAGTTGTTTCTGTTTACATATTCATTTATAAGAGATTTGTAGTTACTGGTAAGTATTAATTCTTATGGCTATTTATCAAGGAGAAGACATTAAAACTCTTTTTGTGGGTACTCTTATAACTTAAATACATTTTGAAAGGACCTGAGAGTCACTGGACAATGAAACAGATACTCATATAATGGGACAATAATTATTTAAAGTGAAAAGAATAATGTATAAGGAGTTTCATGAAGCAAATAACTGACCTGGAAATATATAGGTGAAATATAGGATTGTGACAAATATAGTACAGTAACAGTCAATACTATTTTGTTTAAAGTTAGCTCATAATAAATTAAAGTCTCTCATTTAAATGATATCCTTAAAAAATAGGATTTATGGTCATCTATTGTGAGCAACTGACAATTGGTAATATTAGTCACCAAGGTATAAATTTTCCAGCTTATAAATATAGGTGATGAATTAATACAGATGTCCACTGTTCTCAAATGGGTACTGCAAATACTGAAATTATAATTGAAAAAGTCTTCATCAATATTATTATAAGTTTGGGAATAACAATACACTCTCAATATAACTATGTTATTGCAGCATACTTTAATTACTTGTAGCAGCTAACTATGACTGTTTAGCATGCAGATGCTTTCAGAAGGCATTGGTGTACATGTTTGATGGATTTTATAATCTATTAACAGAGCTCAACTGATTTGTGAGGTTTGAATTCAGGATGGAAATAAAATATAGGGCGATCTCCGCACATAATACTTCAGGGTAAATTCTACTAGGCAGACATGCAAAGTTCAATGGAAATTCCACGGAATTAAACAAATATTCTATCTAACAGTTTTAAAAATGTTGCTCATATTAGTGCTAGACACATGTTGTTATTATTAACTACTCATGTAATCCAGCACACTCATATAAAATACAAACAATTAGTTTACATGTGTGTTGCATGTCTGCAGTTCTTTTATTATGAATTCAGGGAGCAAGTGTAACATTCATTTAATTACAATAAAATAATGAAATGTGTAGTAACCATGTGCCCTGATTTACAGGGTTGATATGGTAACTTCAAATCCACTTCAAGTTCCTACTTTAATAAAGTGTTTCTCATAGTGTTGCCTCAGGATATGTCACACAAGCAATTAAAATGTCAACTTTGAAGAGAAGCACATATTAATAAAAGCACTGATACATGATAAATGGAGACTTGAAATTATAGATGTAACACCTCTTATTTGAGACACATGTCACTACTAGAGATGAGCGAGTCCGGTTTTCTGAGAACTGGACCCATCAGAACTTTGTGAACTGGGCCTGGATCCGAGTCAGGCTTGGGTTTTCCCACCTAACTCGGATCCCAAAATGAGGCAAAACACCATCACCCCGCTGTCAGATTCTTTCTGGTTTTGCATTGTATATAAGTCCCTCCCCGCAGTGATCGGCGCCATTTGCTTACTGAGTCCCGGGCTGTCAGGGCTGTGCTTCATCCAAGGGGGGCTGTGTTGTCCAAAACAGGGGTGTGCTGTGCTGGGTTGTGTTGTCCAATACATGCAGGGCCAGCTTTTGGGGTGTTTGACAAGTGCGGTCGAACAGGGGCGCCACCCCATAGAGGGCACACCCCTCCCAACATCCCAAATTCAGCAGGACAGCACTGTACCGCTGTTCCACTCGTGGGCCCAAGTGTCCCGTGGGTGGTCTGGTCGGGAAGCTGGGCACCCCCCACTGCCACAGATATGCACAGTGCCGGACCCCGGAGTAGCTGAATGGATGCTGTGCACATGCGCGCTGTATACATTCAGTGCTGGGAGAGGGCTGGGGGAAGCTAATGATGGAGTGCTGGGCTCTTCACCAGCCTGATGTTACACGGGAGGCGTGCCATGCGGGAACATGCCCCCAAGTAATATCACTTAGGGGGCATGGCCTATGATTAGGCCAGGCCCCCATTTTTGACCGCATGCAACTAAGTGGCACAGGATACACAGGTAGGCACAGAGAGCGGCTACCCCTGGAGCCGGCCCTGAATACAGGGTTGCATTGTGCTGGGCTGTGTTTTCCAATACAGTGATGTGCTGTGCTTGGCTGTGTTGTTAAATACCGAGGTGTGCTGTGCTGGGATTTGTTGTCCAATCCAGGCAGGATGTGCTGTGCTCTTTCCAGGGGTCTGCGTTATTTATCATTGCTTTTCTAATCCAGGGGTGTGCTGTACTGTCCATCAAGGGGTGTGCTGTCCAGGGTTGTGCTGTCCATCTAGTGTGTTGTCTATCCAGTGTGCTGTCCATCCATTGGCTGTAAAAAAAAAAGTAACTAAAAGTTTAAAAAAATCAGTTAAACATATTTTTTTGTGCTGTACCCCACAATGTGACACTGTATGCCGTACTCCGCCAATGTATCCAAAACACTGTGATGCTGCTGGCTATATTCTGAGTGATGCTGTAGGTTCATCATACTGCAGTGCATAATTTGTAAAATATTGTGAGTGATGCTACTGGTCAGTAATACCACAGTGTAATATAGTCATAAAAATATTCTGGCACTGTAAGTGGTAGCGCAGTGTTTTATTCCTAAAAAATATTGTGACACTGTAAGTTGTAGCGCAGTGTAATATTCAACATGTATTGTGACTCATTTGGTAGTGCATTCTATTCATAAAAAAATATTTTGACACTAAGTGGAAACGCAGTGTAATATTCAACATGTATTTTGACACTGTAAGTGGTAGCACAGTGTATTCCTAAAAAATATTTTGACACTGTAAGTGGAAATGCAGTGTATTATTTATAAAAAATATTGTGACACTGTAAGTGAAAACCCAGTGTATTATTCATAAAAATATTGTGACACTGTAAGTGGTAGTGCAGTGTAATATTCAAGATGTATTGTGACACTGTATGTGGTAGTGCAGTGTATTCATAAAAAATAGTTTGACACTGTTAGTGGAAATGCAGTGTAATATTCAACACGTATTGTGACACTGTAAGTGGTAATGCAATGTATTCAGAAAAAATATTGTGACACTGTAAGTGGTAGCGCAGTGTATTATTCATAAAACTATTGTGACACTGTAAGTGGTAGTGCAGTGTATTCATAAAACAACATATTGTGACACTAAGTGGAGACAGTGTATTATTCATAAAAAATATTGTAACACTGTAAATGAAAACGTAGTGTATTATTCATAAAAATATGGTGTTACTGTAAGTGGAAATGAAGTGTAATATTCAACACGTATTGTGACACTGTGTGTGGTAGTGCAATGTATTCATAAAAACATATTTTGACACTGTAAGTGGAAGCATAATGTAATATTCAACACGTATTGTGACACCGTAAGTGGTGGCACAGTGTATTCATAAAAAATATTTTGATACTGTAACTGGAAATGCAGTGTAATATTCATATTGTGACACTGAAGTGGTAGCGCAGTGTATTAGTCATATAAAATATTGTGACACTGTAAGTGGTAGCACACTGTATTCATAAAAAATATTGTGACACTGTAAGTGGAAATGCAGTGTATTATTCATATAAAAAGTGTGACACTATAAATGGTAGTGCAGTGTATTATTCATACAAAATGTTGTGACACTAAGTGGTAGTGCAGTGTATTCATAAAATATATGGTGACACTGTAGGTCATTGAAAATACAGTACACCCCCAACACCTTCATCAACAATATCCTCAATAATTATTGGAACTAGACCTGCATCCAATTTGTTAGCGCTAACTTATTCAGAAGAATCCTTGAGTGCTACGCCTGCTGTTGCTGCTGCTGGGAGTGGATCTTCATCCCAGAAGGGGACCAGGAAGACTACAAGTAGTAATTCAAAAAAACAATTGACTTTAAACAATCCTTTGCAAGGGGGAGCAAGTATGACAACAGTCACCCAGTTGCACAGCGGATCACTGACACCATATTATTTATGCTGGTATTAAATGTGCATCCGATATCCACCATTAGTGCAGTGGGTTTTAGACAGTTAATTGAGATCCTGTGTCTCCGCTTCCAAATCCCATATAGGTTCCACTTCACTAGAAAAGCAATTCCCAGCCTGTACAGAGACATTAAAAAAACTTAATTAGTTTCCTCCAAAATGCTGATGTACCCACTGTACACTTAACAACAGATATGTGGACAAGTGGAACAGTACAAACACAAGATTACATGACTATAATAGCCCTCTTGGTGGGTGTATTGCCTTCAGTGGCACCAACAGCAGGCTACTCTGTGTATCACCGGTTTCACTAAGAGGCATACCGTTGACAACCTCTTAGAAAAACTCAGGCTTGGACTCTCCTCGGGATTTGTGATTTCTGACAATGACACCAATATTGTGAGAGCATTACAGCAAGGTGAATTCCAACACGTACCATGTTTTGCTCACACAATCAACTTGGTGGTTTTTTAAAAAAAAAAGACAGGGCCATGCAGGAGATGCTCTCTGTGGCCCGCAAAATTTCTGGATATTTTCACCATTCTATTGCAGCACCTGCAAGAAATGTTGCATTTGCCCTGTCACCAGCTGAAGCAAGAGGTAGTTATATGCTTAAGCGGATGGAAAACGTCATCCAAAGCTACACAACAAACTATGACAAAGAAAGAGGAGGGGGAATGTACCTTACTCAAGCTCAGTGGAAAATTATTTCCGTGTTGTGTAGAGTGCTGAAACCCTTTGAAGTAGTCACCTGTGAACTGAGTTTAGACACTGCCAGGTTGAGTCAGGTAATTCCCTTAATGAGACTGTTGGAAAAGCAGCTTGAGAAACTGAAGTAGGAGCTGAAACAAAGTGATTCTGCTAAGCATGTCAGACTTGTAGATCAAGTCCTGTATTAGTTTCACCAGGATCCAAGGGTTGTCAGGATCTTACAATTGGATTAATACATTTTGGAGACACAGGACATTGTCACCATTCATAGAATAGTTGAGGACTATTTTAATGATAGTGTCGAAATAAGCATGTCAGACAGTTCATTTCACTACTGGCAGGAACAAAAGGCAATTTGGTTGACCCTTGCACAAACTGGTTTTGCTTTAATAAAATTTAATAAATGTAATTGAGGTTGATAATACCGCAGGAACAAAAACAGGCCCAAATTATGTGATTTCAGCTGTTTTTATGATTTTTTTAGAAAAAATACAGATTCAAAACCAAAACACTCAAGGGTGGTTTTGTAAAACCAAATCCAGATCCAAAACCTTGAAGGAGATACAGATCCCAAACCAAAACCAAAACAAGGGGGCTGGTGGACATCCCCAGACACTATGTGGTCACACGGGACACATAAGCCAAATCTAATGCACCACATTCACTTGCACAATATATAAAGTGGACTGAGCTAATGTGGCCTCTCACATTTTCTCCATGCCACCTTGTGTCATGTCATCCTATATGTCTTAAATAGATGTTCATACAGTATCTGAAGTTTTATACATTCTACAATAGCTATGTTCTGTTCTCCTTACACTGCATGTAATGAATGTTGTGATATAATTCATGCACTGACACTGTTAAAAGTTAGTTACATCAGTTTAATTTATGAAACAGGACAGGGCAAAACTCACAAACAGAAACTAACAGCTTTCACTGACTGAAGCTATATACAAATCACATTGAGGGCCCATTTATCATTCTATATTTGCTGCTATATCCCTGAACACACCCGTTTTCGGGGGTAAACTACAAATTATAAGTGCAGCACTTCCCATAGAAACCTATGCTGCCAAATTTACCAACATCCGGAATACGATGCATTCTGGATATTGGCCCCCATAGCTAACGCTATCTGAAGATGACGTTAACTGCTGTAGCCTATGGGCTACATGCCGCATAATTAGTCGGTGGAGGGTTCCTCCAGAACCCTCCCCAGCAATGGCAGCCGTGCATGTGCAGTCAGCATGACTGCGCACGTGCACCAGCCCCGGCAGCTCTCCGGTCATATCGCAGGGATGGGCTCCTTTCAGAGCCCTTGTCCCTGCATGTGCCGGGTGAAACAATCCGGCGATAGGATTGCATTTTGCAATACGATCATGAGCAGTAATGTCATGCCTAGATCGCATTGCAATTGCGATCATTAATAAATGTGGACCATAGAAATATAAATTATAGCACTATAAATATATCTCTATTACATTATTTAATGCAATCAGAATAGTTGTAAGGATTTTTTTCACAAAACCATAGCTTGAATGTATTGTCATACACATTACATAATAACCTTCATTCTGTAATCTGATTACTTTAAAGAAAAACTGTACATTACAAAACAGTACCATTGTAAACCTGGCCCAAAAATGTTCTGGTAATTTATAGTAATTTACCAAGTTACCATCCAATTTCATAGCAATTCACCATGGCTTTGTTTTTATTAGCAGTAATGAATTAAAACAAATAGTAATACAGCACTTTATAGCAGTTAGCAAGCATATGGAGAAAAGCAATAAAGAAAACAATCTACCCGTGAGCAGATAGGATTACTCCACCAGCCAGTACATATGGAGTACACTATTACTTCCTGGGCCTACTGCAGCTCAGCACACAGCAGTATGTGCTGGGCTGGGGATAGAGGTTGCTATTGCTCTATTGCTGACAGGTAAGAGGGGATGGGGACCTAGGCCCCTCTAACAAGCCTGAGTAATTAGTACCTGCTCCCCCTTTTAGCGGCCCTGACTGAGCGGTCCGAGTGGGCTCACTTCACCACCTTTGAGGTATAGAGATTTACTTTTACTGTCAGTAACCACCTGTTATTAACTCCTTCTACTGTGTTGTAGGATATTATTAAGTCGCAACCACCACCGGGCTCTTGCATCTAAAACAGCTTACTTCTGTGTGTGTATGTATGTAGTCACAGTGCTGAATGGTGACATCTATTTCCACACTGGGCTTTTACTGTGCACCAGTTCTGCTTTTAGTAGCAAACAAAGAATGTGCTATGAGACCCTAGTCTTAAACTTAGGACAGCCAGAGAACGGATAAACCTTTGGTGCTATGCTGGTAGTCACAAGAAACAATCAGATGCTGGCATCTTGGAAGCAAGTAGATGTTTATTATCTCTAGTAAAATGTCTCAACACATGTTGGCCTGGGTTAAACCAACCCCCTGCATATTTAAACCATTTAAGATTACTTCACAAATCTGTAGAATGTTTGTACACATACAGTATTAACATTGAATAGTTAGTGTCAAGAAATTATGACTTTCAAAATTGGATTTGTATTCAATTGTCAGTAATCTGTCAAATGCACTCATCCTTTGAATACAGAGAATTGAGGACTACCCCTTGTGGTGCAAATAGGGTAAAATGCCACCCTTTAGTAAATGGTCTATTTACAGTAGATTGAAACAGTCAAAAGATTACTGAACTATCTTCCTCAATTCTATAGGAAATTCTAAAATATACAATTTTACAGCAAACAGCATTTCTTTCCAAATTGTCTGCTGTACATAACTGACACACTTGAAACACTAAATTCTACACCAGGATATCCCCTGGAATGCATACAAGCTAAATAAAGATATATGGTCAATTTATCTCTAAACCTTTTCCTGAGATAAGGACAATTAACATGACTTCCTATGCTAGAATGTCATAAAACAAGCTGAATTCCCAAAACGGCAATACTTAAAAAATAAATTTCTACAATTGTTGTACAACACCATGACTTAAAGATGTACATATTGACCATTTTCTGAATAAAATTAGTTATATGTTCAGTCCCTCTTAGGAGCATAGCGCCAACATGTCCTCTTGATGTTGCCAGCGCATGAAATTGTAACTTATTTTCATGCAGTGGTAGCCATCTTAGGTACGTGGCTCAGGTCTCCAGACACAAAACCGGATACAAATGATATACATTTAAATGCAAGTCACCATAGTCAGGATCTTCCTTCACTACTATATATTTGTGCTTTATTGAGGGTTATACTAAAAATCTGGTATTTTAATCAATTGTGTGATACTCATTTTAATGCAGTCAATTGAAAAAGAGTAAATTTCAAGTTTCAGAACAATGATGATGTTAAAACTTTGTAAATTGTTTAAGTAATCTATTTGTCAAGTGGTACTTGCTACTAGCCAGTGGAAAGGTTATATTATTATAGAGACAGGCATCTATGCTGAAAATATGCCATGGTCTCATGATCATTTTAGGCACCTTCAATTTGTTTCATATCATTTATTTTGATAGAGGTTCCATAATGTGACTGGTATTAAAAGCAAAACACAACTAATTATTGGATTGCTTCAACGCTACAAACATCTTGGTATACCAACAACAGCAATGTTTTCTTCTTTTTGCTGTAGAGTCTAATCAGCTCCTGTCATTTTTCAAACACACGTAGTCTGTAAAATGACAGAAGCTGATTGGTTGGTACTTTATCTCTCTCAACTTTATCTCTCTCCAAGGCTTTTTACATTTACCCCTTTTTGCCACTATCATTTTAGTTCCGTCCAGAATTTAAACCATGCCATAAAGCTATAATTTCTGCAAAAGAGCATAATGGCCATTGCATAGTATGGCTCAGGAAGAGTAGAAATTGAAGATCCACATATCTTAAAAATTAAATTTGATTTGTCCTAATTCTGTCTCAATTTCAAACATCCTGACATTGAGGCCACCATAGCAGCTGGTGAGATGTAGTCCCCATCCCGGCACAGACAATGCCAGCGACGGAATCCTGGGACCAAAATTCCAACAGCAGTCAGATTCCCGGCTCCAGAATCCTGACGGCTGTGATCCCGACAATATTAGGGTTATGGGTCAGGGTTAGGCAGTAGGGGGAGGGTTGGGGTTAGGCTATGAGAGGAGAGGGTTAGGGTCAGGCTGCGGGGGGGGCAGTTAGGGTTAGGCTGTGGGAGGGAAGAAGAGTTAGAATCTTTACCTGCAGGTGTCGGGATTTCCACTGCCGGGATAGCGCTACCCGGATTCTGACCGCCAGCATTATCAGTGCCGGGATCATGCACCCAACCTCAGCTGGCACGTTAATACATTATCTGCAATTGTGTCAGGCAACCTTTTGGTTAATTTCACTAAACCAATGTTCTTAGCGCATAACATATAAATAAGCCTTTTTGCTGTAACATATGCCTTTTTATCTAGCTATTTCATTTATCCTCTAGAGAAGGAAATATGAATTAAACAAAAAATAGATTATACTGAAATTAAAGCCACTGTGGTTCAATATTAATTAACATGGATAATTAAGATCTGCTAAATATGACATTTTACAAGTTTGAAGAATATTTATGATGTGGTAAACTTATTTACATAGTTATTGTTTTTACTCCTACTTCACAGTGCTTATACACATTCTGGAAATTAAAGACGATTGTCGAGAGACCCAGCTATTATAGATGCAAATCTGCACAAAGATGCAGATTCATGTTAAAAGCGAAATCACACGAGGTCAATATTATTCACTGTGAATACTAGAAGGAACACTTCTGGTACAAAGTGCTCCTCAATCTACAGTATTTGGAGGGATTACAATTTTAATAAGCACTCCAAAACCAGAGGGTCGTTACCTTCACCTGACAAGCTTTCTCATTAGAAATAACTTTATATTTTTTGAGGGTACTGTATATACTATACTGTAGAAAAAGATTTTACCTTCTTAAGGGGGATACAATTAGCCTCAAAGTGAATCTGGCCCTTAGTGGAAGCCACAATGCAAATTTTATGATATAGCATCAGAACCGTTGAGTAATCTAAGTACAAAGGTCACCTACTGAATACTTTATCTGATAGTCAGAGATCACTGTCAGAATATAGTCCAGAAGTTAGATTTGATATGACATTTGCTATGTGGTTGCAGCAACATAGTATCAGAGTGAGGATATTGCAAGCTTAGGGCCTAATTCAGCATGGGTCACATGCAATGCAGCTGCGAAAATATGCTAATGTCTGCCACCTCTCAGCCAGCATAGAGACACTGCTTTCTTTCATCTGTAATACCTCGCAGTCCTGCGCATACATTGGTAACATGGAAGCACATCGGCCTGTCACGCAATTACAGCAGGTCAGACCTGTTGCAGAAATTTCAAGTCTCATCACACGCAGTGAGTACTTAAGCTACGTAGGCAATTGCAGTGGCTAATTTATGCATGCCCATGCAACAGCGTTCAAATGGATAGACACGCCTGCGTTTCGGCAACCACTCCCCCGTCACCACTCCAAAACGCTTGTCGAAGCCGGATGATTGGCTGAGACCAGATCTTAAATTAATATCTGAAGACGCCATGTATGCGTTGTCTGCACGGCGCCATCTGGCGTAGTCAGTATAATATCATTGTGTATGGCGCTATTTTGCATTGTGTACATCTGCCGTGTTACTGCACACTGTTAAAGTCTTTACATAATAAATGCGCACAGATACACTTATGTATTTAAAGACTTTATATTTAGAAATGCAAGGTTTGATCAGTGCTGGGAGACAAGTCCTGTGGACATGTCTGTGACTAGTAATTGAAAGACACACACATACTGTGAGGTGCAGACGAGTGTTTTGAATGAAACATTGTCTTTAAGTCTGACTATCATTGTATGCCTAAAGGAACTAGCATTTACATTCTAAATAGGCTAGAAAGGCCTTTGATTACATTGTGATTCCATCAAATATCTGCTGGCCATCTCTGATCAGAACAACTCCATTGTCTGTCATTTTTGAACTTAGTACAGACAGAAGTAATATCAATAATACCAGTTACTGAATAAAGCTATATATATATATATATATATATATATATATATTAATATATGTATATGACACTGATGCACATTTGCACACATATATATACATACACTTAAACAACCGCATGTGTATCCACAATGCGTGCACACATATACACAGTTGCTATTGTAAATATAAACACACACAGTGCATGTTTGCGCTGTACACAACCCCTGCACACTGCACACCTTTTACACTGTGTGTAGACGCACAATGCATACTTACATATAATCATAAATATACTGTACACTCACTCATAAAAGGTTCCTTTACATTAAACATAATATTAGAGGTTTTAGTAGCATATAATTATGTTGTGAAATGCATGTATATGATATTTAAGGTATACAACATGGTAGATATGGCATGTTTGGTACTATACTGACACCCTGTTTATTTCCAGATATTCGAGTCTATCAGCGAGGGAGTCGCATTTTGCGTTTGATGGTTATGGATCATAGGAAATTATTGGTTAGAATGTATACTCTGTATGTAGTGTCTTAAACCAATTAAAAAAAGACAATGTAAACTCAAGAGACTGTGGAAAATTGGGAAATACCCCTAGTGAACTGTCCTATGAACTACAGCGTACTACAAAGACCAAGAACCAATGGATCTAGGTTTGTCTGTCTACATTGTTGTTATCATGATCTGTTAGGGTATATAGCCTGTGTCCCGGTCCCAGTCAGTAGCCATTCTCTTTGAATGACCACAGGCTTCTGGACTGATGACTGTGTGCTGGTCCGGTGTGCATGCGTATGTATTGGGCTGTATCGTATATTCTGTATTTAATTGTCTTTGCGCTAATTGTGCTAGATCAAAGCGTGTATCTTTTTTTATTGCAATAAGAATTTTTGTGCCTTGGAACCACAATTATTGCCTGAACAGTGATTATTTCTCTCTAGCAATTAAGGGGTATTCATACGCTCAGAACCTGTCACTCATTCTGTGATGGATTCCACAGTGCGTCCGTAATCACAGTGTGATCGCTGCACACGTACAGTGCGGGACATGCGCAGTATGCGATAATCAGCCAATCTGCGCATGTGGTTGCAATTGCAATCCATGCTGAATCAGGCCCTTAGCTCTTTATTAAATAAATATATAAAATAGTCAGAATATGTAATCAGTTTTACGTTAAAGAACCTTAGGTAATCCAGTCTATTATGCATTGATCTGTAGCACTTTAGCAGAGCATAAACGTTCTGGCAGTTATTGCTATCATACAGTATCTTGAAAATAAAGCAACATTTATTTCTGATTTGTTTGGAAACAGTTGTTTAACAATGATATATGCTTACTATAAAATTTATAGATATTACCAATTCTTTTTCTAAAAGGCAGAACTTTAAGGAACACCGGCATCTCATAGTGATATTAAAATTTAAGCTACAGGTCAAAAAAGCTGACATCTACCAAAATGACAGCTCAAGGCGACAAGGTATTTTCACTCAGCGGGTTGCCAAGGATTGGATATCTGACAAGGAAATAACAGTACGCTATAACCTTTTATGATTGTTAAAGAGACAAGAGAAGGAACAAAGCCAAATAGAGATATCTGGAGTGAAAAGACACGTAAAGAAAAAAAAAGTGTCATAATATGTCAGTACAGAATAAAGATTATGAAATAATCTTTAATACTGATTTGCACACACTGCAGTCTGTATTCCCAGATACAGACATACATAAAGCAAAATAATGTGCTGGAATAACTTGCAGAATGGAAAAATATTTATTCAATTAAACAGATACATCTTCAAATTTATATACTTTAAATATATAAATTTAAGGGGTCTATTTACTAAGCAGTGTTAGGAGCCAATCAGCTCCCAACTGTTATCTCACAGGCTGTGTTTGAAAAATGACAGTTGGGAGCTGATTGGCTGGCACCTTATCACTTTCTTATCACTTTTCACTCTGTCTCCTAACACTGCTTAGTAAATAGACCCCTATATTACATAACAACACTTGTTCACTGCACTCAAATGTGTTATTAAATAATTTTACTGCAGATCTAGAGGATTGCCTTACAGCAGAATTGACAATGTATTGGAGTATCGAGGTAAGACAAACATTTATGTTTATATCTACTATATAAAAGCGAAAATTTGTCCTTCTGTCTTTCTATACAAATCCACAGTTTACAAGCCATGATCGTGAAATTGTACATATGAGCATATTGAAACACGGCGGAGGCAACTCAAATTTTTTTAAATCAAAATTAATTAATGTTAAGTTTTAATTAATGAAAACAGCAAATTTTTGCATAGCATTCGCCCTCTACAGGTCAGGTACAGAAATTCTAAAGGATTTAGCTTATCTACTATTTTATCTTTTCTATCTTCTCTACTATATCAAAGCGAAAATTTGTCCTTCTATACTTCTATCTTTCTATACAAATTCACAGTTTATAAGTGAAGATCGTGACATTTTACATACAAGAGTATTAAAAGACGGCGGAAGCAACTAAAAAATGTTTAAATCAAAATTAATTACTGTTAATTTATAATTAATTTAAAACCACAATTTTTCCTGGATGCTCATTGTGGGGCCTCACGGCATATGGGTAGGGCCTTGGAGCAAGCGTTTTGTGTAGTCATGTTTTGTTATGACCTTAATGTTTATTATCGAAGAGAGCTTTAGCAGGCTTTGCCAGCATTCTCAGCTCTCTGACTATACCAATTTACACAATAACATTTACTTATTTCTTCTAACTGTGTCAAAATGATGACTTTGCAAGGACCCTGCTGTACTGTGAGCTGCCAAAATGTTACACATGGAATGCTTCTTCCAAAGTTTTTCTGCACAGAAAACAGATTGTCGCTGTAGCTGGTCATCCTGGTATCAGAGCAACAGAAGCTTTTGGCCATGTTTACACTGTACATCCTACAAATTTTGAATGCTTCTATCTCCGAAGTTTGCTTTACACCATTACAGGTCCTACTTCCTTTGAAGACCTTAGGACTGTTGATGGGGAAGTTTGTCACACTTTTCCTGAGGCTTGCCTAAGGAGAGGTTGGCTGGAGGATGATGTGTAAACAAACATTCTTAAAATCCTGGGCAACGTCGGGTACTCCATCTAGTTTTATATATTTGTATGCAGATTGCCCCTCCTAAGTACCTCTATCTTATTGATACCTTGACACTCTTCATACACATACACAAAGATGCACACAATCCAAGTGGTGCAATATCAGCTCATTGAAAAATAATCATGAACTGTAAATACAGTAAAGCTGGGTACTATTTAAGCTAGAAGAGGGGGACAGTGAACCAAACAAGAAAAAATAAATCTGCTCCCCCAACCAAGAGGTATTATTTCTGTTGGCAAATTGAACAGGAAGTACATCCACAGTAACAGAAGATAATTCAGAACAAAATCAAATAAACATAGCCAGAGAGATGAATACACCTAGGAACAGGAGAAATAAGCAAACAAATAAAACTCTAAGAGCAATGTGTGCAAATGCTAGGAGCTTAGGAAATAAAATCCCCGGAGTAATTGCAATAATGACAAGGGATGATCTGGATATTGTGGCTATTATAGAGTCATGGTGCAATGAAAATCATGACTGGGACATAGCTATACCAGGATATACTTTATTTACGAAGGACAGAATGGGAAGAATAGGAGAAGGAGTAGCAATGTATGTCAAGGAAAGCATAAATACTATGTTAATACACAGTATTGAAGAAAAAAATTAGTCCCCTTTGGGTGACTATAGAAACAGGGGAGAAAATGATTATTCGTATTGGGGTGATCTACAGACAACCAGGTCAGGAAGAGGAACTGGACAATAAACTATTGCAGGACATCACTAAAATGGTATTAAAAGGAAAGGTTATAATCATGGGAGATATAAACTGGGAGGTGTCTGTGGCAAGTTCCACTAGAAGGGACATCCTGAATTCATTGCAGGGAGCCTCCCCCCAGCAATTGGTGAGGGAGCCCACACGGAAAGACGCAATATTAGATTTAATACTTACAAATGGAGACAGAATATATGATGTAAAAGTGGGTGAAAAACTGGGATCCAGTGATTATCAAGCAGTATGGTTCAGAATAAAGACAGATACTGACTCACCCCATATAAAAACAAAGGTGTTAGATTTTAGGAAGGCTGATTTTGCAGGGATGCAAAGATGTGCAAGCTAATCTTCTTTGGCAGAGTGGAGGAACTTGAAATGAGTGCAGGAGAGGTGGGAAAATTTAAAAAGTGCAATATTAAAGGCAACAGACCTTTGTATCAAA
Organism: Taudactylus pleione; assembly: GCA_031769625.1. Lineage (NCBI taxonomy): Eukaryota > Metazoa > Chordata > Amphibia > Anura > Myobatrachidae > Taudactylus > Taudactylus pleione. Next base: position 7,308,539 of record JAUIMM010000324.1, on the reverse strand, counting down.
AGGGTTAGGAAAACTACAAGGAAAAGGAAGCCAGTTTGGATTGGGAAAGAGGTAGCAAGTATTGTGAAAGCAAAAAAGATGGCCTTTTAGGAAATACAAGCAGACACAAAATAATGAGGCCAAAGAGGTGTATCTTGTAATACAGAAGTAGGATAAGAAAGTAATAACTTGTGCAAAGATTAAAGCTGAGAAGAAAATGGCACAATCAGTGGGTAAAGGGGGCAAAACTTTTTTTAAGTATGTAAGCGAAAGGAGAAAAACAAAAGGTGGATTAAAAAGACTAAAGACAGAAAGAGGGAGTCTTGTTGAGGGAGACAATTTAATAGCTGATCATCTTAATAATTATTTTTGTTCAGTATTCACTACTGAAAGAGAGGGCAAGTTAAGTTGCAGGTGTAATCAGAAAAATGAGGTAGGAACAAGCACATTTACAGAGGAGAAGATCCTAACAGAACTCTCAAAACTGAAAGTGGATAAATCAATGGGGTCAGATGGGATACATCCAAGGATACTAAAAGAGCTTAAAGGGGTGCTGGTAACACCATTAACAGAATTATTCAACCAGTCACTAGCTACTGGAGTAATTAAAGAGGACTGGAAAAGAGCAAACGTTGTCCCACTGCACAAAAGTGGAAGCAAGGAAGAGGCAAGCAACTACCAACCAGTGAGCCTTACATCAGTAGTAGGGAAAGTGATGGAAACACTCTTAAAAAAAAAGAAGCATAATCAGCCCTGGACCTCTGAGCCCGGGCTGGTAGAGGAAAACCAGGTAGAGGGGAGAATGACATGGGGTTAATGACATTGGGTTCCCCCTATTTTCCTTTAAGCAGCACCAGGCCGAATCATTCTAGGGGCTTACACTACAGCAGAGAGACACACAGTGTGGGTTCCCCCTGCCATTGTAAACAAGCCCCAAACTGGTCAGCCCAAGGCTGGAAACCCTCTAAAAGTGTTTACATGACAAGATATCTAATTATTTAATAATGTGTTGTACTAAATGTTTATATTGCAGCAGTTATATTCTACCTGTTCTCTTACAACTTTGCAGGTATTTTCTTGGGAAAAATACGTACTCACTATGAAAACATCTCTATGTGTGTAATGGCTATTGATTTTGGCACACTGACCAGGAGGCTCCATTTCATTATGTGCTTTTTAGATAGCTAGGGAGGATGTTATTAAATCTTGTATGGAATTGGCCATTTCAACTTGAAGGTGAGGAAATTTCTCATGGTACAAGTTTTTAAAGTAAATGCTACTGCTTTTGTTCAATAAAAAACATTATTTTTAAAGATTTTCATGTAATACGGAAAAAGGAAGAATTTTCTATTAATTATCTTTAGAACATAAACAGCTATCTGTAAATCATAGTGTAATTACTGTATACAAATAAAAAATCAATACATATATAATGAATAATGCACACACTACTGTATTTATGGCTTTGTGTACAACCATGATGTGTGCTGACTGGAGCGCTGACATTAAGGAGAAGAGAGAGCTGATGGAGCTGCTGGACCCAACCCATTCAAGCTGTCCAAGAAACTAAGATTCAGGTCTAAGGAAATGCAGCTCTTGAAAAGATTGTCTGCATCCCCTATAAATTCTTATATACATATACAGTTCTCACAGAGAGCTCTTTCAGTGCAATCTGGTCATTTGAGTCATTCATATAAATAATGCATCACACAAAAAGAACCCACAACCAATTAACTTTCACCCCAAATGGCATAGACCATTAATATTATTTTTTTCTTATCTGTTTATTTATAGGGCTTCACAAAAGCATAATTCAGAACATTTACTATGTTGTATTATGTAAGGTGCTGTAGACACTTTGTAGCATCATATAAATAATGGATATTATTAAAACAAAACAGCTAAAACAAAACGGAGATATGAGGGGCATCAAAGCATAGGTCAGTTACAAACTGGAGCATAATCCTAATATTCATTGTCTAAGATGTAGTAAAGGTGACTTACAGTAGAACACTTGCATACTGTAAATTGAGGGTTACGGTTGCAAGGGGGGATAATATGGTGGCAGGAAGAGAAACAGAGCAAAAGGCCGTGCATGTGAGAGCTTATATTTTAAAGTGGAGTGGCTTGTGCAAGATCGGGTAACACAAATGGAGGGAGGGAAGGCTAGTGAGATAGGAGCTAAGAGATGGACTGATAGGCTTTGTGAATAAGTTACTTTTTAGGGAGTCTTTAAAGCAAGGAGATGTTTTAGATATGGGAGTATGAAAAGATAATCCATACAAGGTGAGGTACCAGTCATTGGAGAGTGTGGGATGAAGTGTGGAAAAAGAAAAGTTTGAAATAGTAAAGGGGGGTAGAGACTGAGAAATTTGTAGGTTACAAGTTTGAATTGGATCCTTTAGGTTATAGGGAGAAAATGTAGTGATTGGCAGATGTTGGAGGCAGAAGTAGAATAGCAAAGAGGGGAAAATCAGTCTAGCAGCTGTATTAAGATGGAGTAGATAGAGGCAAGTGCGAGTGAGGCCATACAGGAGAAGTTTGCAATAGCGAAGGTGAGAATAATGATAAAGCAGAAGAGGTGCATGGTGGTATTAGGGGAAAGGAAAGTTTCTATCCAATATTGGGAATGTAGAAATGCCAGGTTTGATAGTGGGACTGAACGTGGGGAATAAAGATGAGGTAGGAATTGAGGGATTCTATATCTTCAATATCCTATTCTAGGTTGAATACCCAATTAACAAGGGCTTATAGAATAGTCACATGACAGTAATCGGTTTGAAGAATTCTGTGTAAGGAAATATGAAACCATCTCATTTGATTTAAAAAATATATATTTTTATGTTTATCAGACAGAACAGGTGTTCAATATCCAATATATTTTTCTCACTAAGGCCATTGGAATGAATAGGATATGGCATACATATATATTATACAGCTAAATGACAAAAAAAATAAAAAAACACCCCAAAATTGACTTTGAAAAAGGGGGCAAAAGTACAAAGTTGGGGTACAAAGCGAAATAGACTTTGGGGGGGTCTGCAAGTATGGAGGAGGGTTTTTTTTATTGCAGGTGCTTGCTGAAGGTACGTTTTTCACGTTATTTAAAACCTCACTTTTGTGATTTTTAACCATGCTTGCACCCATTTTCATGTAGCCCAGATTTGCTGGGACTAGTTATTTTCACCCAAAAAAACTGCTAAATGCAATCACCACTTGTGCTAAGACACTATTTGGCAGTTAATGAGAGCATTTAAGTAGCCCAAATAGCTTCAGCAGGGCTATTCGGGGGCATCTACCATGATCCCCAATGTTAGTGCATCTTTTGGGGGGTGTCAGGCTGATTTCCCCAAATCTGACAGCACTTTTTGCCTGTTTGCGTTTCACCGTATGCTGTTTTCACCAATTTGTAATTGAATATGGGGATAAGCGGGGACGCGCACAATACTATTTTTGTATGGAAAACCAGCGATGTTGGCGAAAAGTCTGGAATGCGAAAAGTACGGGACTTTTCGCGTCTAATTGAATATGCCCCTTAGTGTGCTTGTTAATACCCAGTCTTGTTTTATTACTGTTACTTTCCTTTGTAAATTTCTGTGGCACAATGCTAGTGGTTTATAAATAAACCTTAATAAATAAATTACTTATAGCAAGTTCAGCGGGATGATTTCTAATGTATTTCATTTTTACACTAGGCAAATGAAGAGTACAAAGTTGTACTGTGATAATATGCATGGGGATACTGAGTGCTGCAGAAGGAGATACAGTGCCTGTAAGCTAATCATCAGGAGCTTAAATCGCACTTAGAAAAACATAGCAGAATAATTAATTGCTTTAAATTGTATCTCAATCAATCAACATTAATTTGAATATATACAAATTCATCAGAATTTTAAATTCAGACAATGAAATTAATCACTGGATGAAAACCTCCAGATGTTTGTAAGAATCGAGCTCAGTCCTCAGTATCATTACTCAGTAAGAGATTTTGGTACACTATAAATATATTTGTTCAAAGAATATATTTTTATGTATTATAATTATCATTAACATTTATTTATATAAGGCCAGCATATTCTGCAACACTACAGTTGAGAACAAACACAGTAATCAAGACTGGGTATTAACAGACTGGCAGAGAGGTAAGAGGGTTCTGCTTGCAAACGTATACTCTATAGAACAATTAAAGTTTCATACATGAAGTTAAGTTCCACATATTGCATACGTATTGGTCCAGGGCCAGATTGCAAGGGTAAAAGTTCTTGGTGCACTATATGATCAGCTCACACAGCAATGTGGGTCTGGGGTCTGAGGGTTGTGTGAGAATAGAAAGAGAACACATGTAAATTCTGTGTGTAAAGGGATTGGGTAGAATAGACTAGTGTGGTTGGCAGGATAGTTTGGGAATAGTATATGCTTGTCTGAAAGTTTTGGTGTATAGAATAAAGCACTATTGTACAAGGGAGATTATACCTCAGAGTGGATGCAGCCTAAAATATTCCTGTAGCAAGTAGTAGGAGCAGGCCATGAGAGTGGGGGAGACACATATAGTTCAGTAGCTTCATTTTAAAACAATGAAAGTATGTATGTTGGTGTAGTGTTATTTATGGTCTACTATATATGTATTTTACATTGGATTCAGTAAAATACAGGCAATGTAAGAGAAATTAGTCTTGTTTCTGCATTCAATATAGATTACAAGTGTAAAATTCTGAATTGGGAATTGCAATAGTCAATACTGAAGATTATGGAGCTGACTCGGTGTTGGAAGTAAGATGAGAGTACATTACTGAAAAGAGAGCCACATCCCACCTCTGTTCTCTCCATTTAGAAGTGTAGATTGTTTGGAATGTGCTCAACTCTACATAGCCAGAACTGTACAGCATGTGCTAGTTCCCTGACCATACACAAAATTGTATCCACTCAAAGCTGCTTCAGCCTCTATTAAAGTTTTTACAGTTTCTTGAGTGAGTTATATGCATGTTCTGGAAATGTTTCTTAGCTGTATGTTATATGCACGGGTGGATTAGCCATAGGCCTTTCTTCTGTTTCAAGCTCTCTACTATATGGAGGTCACTTAGATGCTCACTGTAACATATGGTGGTCATTAGCATGCTCTCTCTGTGTTATATGGTGGTAATTTGTATGCTCTTTATATTGTATGGAGGTCAATTCAATAGTATGCTGTCTGTGTTTTACTGCTATCAATAGGATTATTCTTGTATTCTATGTTGGTAAGCAAAATAGTCTGTATAATGTATAGTGGTCAATAGGACTTTCTCTGTATTATATGGTGGTCATTGGGATGCTGAATTGTATGGTGTCACAAAAATGTTTTCTATATTATCTATTGGTCACTAGAATGCTCTAGTCTATGTGTGCTGTCTGTATTGCACATCAGTCCTTTGGAAATCTTTCTTTATTGTATATTGGTCTCTGATATGCTCTCCATGTTGTATATTGTTCACTAGAAGGCCCGCTGCATTCTATATTGGTCTCTGGGATGATCTCTGTATTGCATATTGGTCTCTAAAATACCTGCAATTTTTGTGACTCTTACATGTTACATTGGCCTTACCTATCACCAATTGCGCGTGTTGGCTCCATTGATGAATATGCACCACCAGGTGCACTGGACGCTGAGGTAAGTGGCAGACGTACGCTGCCAAGCCTGTTAAGTAATCTTGTTGATTAGTGGGTGTATTTAACGGGGGCCCTGGGAGACTGCATTCTGTATTCAGTGGACGGCTGTATGGACGTTTTTTGCTAGCAGTTCCCCTGTGGACCTGGTTACCTTTGTTGTTTATGGATTGCATCGCCTTGACAATGGTCTATGTGTAAGACCGAAACGTTGGTGACTTGATTTGCAACCTATTTTGCTGCTTAGCTGCATCAATAAAATATGCTGTTGGATTTAACTAAGTGGTGAGTGCCCTTATATACCTACCTGTTTGTATGGTATTGACTTTGTATATTCCTGGATAGAGATGTCCAAAAGGAGCACCCCGGCTATATACTATCTAAATATATATGATTGGATGTGAGTGCAGGAATCTTTTCCTACTTCTATATATATATATATATGTATTGGTTTAAAATATATTTATTAGTATAAAACTGGTAAAAAAATCCTCATTAACAAATATCGTGCTTTTTTATATTCCATTTTTTTATATCTTCAATTAATAAAAAAATAATGATTGTAAATAATGACATTATAAATAATCACATTAACAAATAGCCAAAATATTTCACTGATTAGTCATCATTTGTATGAGAGCATTGTAAATTATATATGTAATGTGTTTTTATATGTGTGTAAATGGCACGTCATTAATTCTGTTTTCTTTGGGATGGTATTAGATTTTTGCATATGCATATTCCATGTGAAATAATGTTGTAATGAAGAAGTAGATGCACCACAAGATGTTTTGCTTTAAAAAGTAAACATAATCAATAAATTGATTTTCTAAGTTGCCTGGCAAAACTGTCTTTAATACAATGCTAAAAGCAATATATAAGAAAGGTTAAGTAAAGGTGGCAGGGTACTCTGAGAGATTGCATAACCACCTCACCGGTGTGTACTAAGCATTATGAGAATAGTCCATCAGTGAGTCATAATTATGTCTTATTTTTGAGCAACATATTAACAGGATCCCACCAAAATTGTTTTATGATAAACCATTAAACGAGATTAATGCTCACCTGCTGCAAGAAGTCTCTAAGGAGGATGTATCAAACCTTGGAGACAGATAATGTAGAGAGAGATAAATTACCAGCCAACAGCTTCTAACTATCCTTTTACAGCCTGTGTTTAAAAAATGACAGTTTGGAGCTGATTGATTTGTACTTTATCTCTCTTCACTTTCTCTCACTCCAAGGTTTGATACATCTCCTCCTGCCTGTTTCTTCTACATTGTCAGCATCCTAATAATTTAAAATATAGATGTAATGCCACATAAATAATTAAATTGGTTTCATTCACTTTCGGTATTCCACAAGAATTAATACCAATGCAGTTACAATCCCAAACATATCAAAATGATTATCTCTAGTCAAGCAAACAGTAGAATTTTTTTGCAATATTTTAGGCTTCATGGATAATTTTGGGATTCCATGTAGCTGCAATTGGTTATACGAGACTTACCCAAGGGCGCAGAACCTAATGGGGATCTAGTCTTCACCAGGGAATCATGTAAAAGGATATGGACTTAGGTGCAAGTCAGGGCAAGAATGTTGTGAAAGCAATCGTAAACAAAGGAGCAAGGTCAAAGAAGCGGTCAGGGTCACGAGTGAGACCAGAACTCAGAGATGTATCTGGCAACCTTATGGAGTTGCAAAGTCTAGCCACATAAAGGAGCCTAATAGCAGCCCACCTATAATACAAGCTAAAATCAACCATCTCAGTTCACTAAAGAGAACATTCTTCAATAAGGGCTACCATTGCATTTCATTATCAGAGATATCTAGAAACAAAATTGCCCAATGCAAACTGTAGCCAAATAACATAGGGTCCAGATCTGGTCAGCTGCAAACCTACAATGACTGCTGAACTAAATTCCTTTTTAACTTTAGCAAATGATCAACTCAGATCATGAAAGCGAGTAGGATTAATTGAAGTGACTTATTGTGACTTCACATAGGAATTCCACAATCTCAGTCCCAGGAAAGATCAGTTCAGTTTATTTCAGCATGAGCTCAGTCACATACTGTAGATCACATCTTGTAGAGTTCAGAGATAATTGGCACTGATTTAAAATGTCTATCTCTGCATTTCACTCAAAAGAGCCCCAGTCTAGACCTGAATATATCTGTATGTTAGTAAGTTATTATAATGGGAGCTCTGTCAATCAATCTCATTCACTCTTACTTTACTCAATAAAAACAGCCTTGATATTAACTTAGATTAGATATCAGGCTGTGCTTTGTTAAGTAATTTTCCATTACTCAAGACATCTGTTGTCAAGTCATTCTCCTTATAACCTACCCTGGGATTTCCACTTTAGGCTTAATCCTTTATGAATACCTAATGATCTATACACCCTAAATGTCGCTATTTAGCATTTTAAGTCGCACAATAATAATTGCTTTCCAGACTTTGATTGTGGTTCCAAAGCACAAAAAGATATTATTCAACAAAAAGCATATAGTTACACGCTGTGATCTAAATACAATTAGCGCAAACAAATTATAGAATCACTAGGTACAGTCGAATACCTATGCATGCGCTCTGGATCCAGATTTCCCAGCATCAACTATGAAACCTCCGTCAACAGAAAAGAAAGATGACTAACTACCAGATCCAAGGTGCTTGCATATAAACCCTTGCAGAGATAGGCAATACAATAGAACAAGTTGGCATAATCCCATTGGTTCTTCCTCCTGGTTCTTCTGTTATGATGCAGTTCATAGGTCAGTTTGTATTGTAATAGTTCAGCCTCCAACAGCTCTTTGTGTCCATTTTCCAGCTGAAGAACAAGTCTAAACTGGCTAATAAACATTACATTACAAAGTACATTTCAATGCCTATCTCTTTATGATCCATAATTCACAGGCGCATGTTGCGATTTCCTCGCAGATGGAACCGGAAGTCTGCAAATAAACAGTGGTTTAGAATAGCACCAAATACGGTCTGCTTATCATGTACTAAACCTTAGATCTCAAATACAGTCACTTCATTACATAATTAATAATGAATATAACCTTGAATATTAACCTTAATGCTAGGGAACCGTTCTATGTAAGTGTGCAATGTGTAAGTGTAAGGATATTATGAAAAGATGCTAGTTAGCGTTGTGCGTCTACATGTTTGTGGAGTACACCGTGTAACGTGTTTTGCAGGATTGTTCATATTATATGTTTTAGAAAATTTATTTATTTATATAATGAGGACTTTTAACATTGTTCTATTGCGTGGGAATCGCATGATGCTAAATAATAACCTCGCCGTATGTACTGATATTGTATGAGATTTGCTAAAATGGCATTGGGCGGCCATTTGCAAATGGTGTTGTGCAGATTTTACTTTTAACAGATTCTGTCTCAGCCAATCATCTGGCTTCGACAGTCCACCCTTTGATAGCAAACAATACGCTATCACACTCTGATTTTAAAATTAATTTAGGCTTACACTATGACATATTATTTAATGTTATATTATGGGATGGCACAAGATGGTTCTTATTAAACCATCAATAATGTGTCTCTGGGAGGGACATAAAACTACCCTTATATGCACACCGTGGATCTTGGGAGATCATGTGAAAGATGTGGGGATGCACCTAACCTATAAAGGAAGTCTTGAAGGGGATAGGGACTTACATTAATTTAGGATGTTTAAAATAACATTTAATAATACATTTCATGCATGGCTAAAACTATACATCATCTGATGGTACATTCTAGTTCAGGCTTGTAATGCAGTCCTTCATTTACCTCAGTATTCATATTGTTACTACTGACCACCATCATAATTTCATTCCTTCAATTTACCTTATCATTACATTTTCCACATTTCAACACAGTAGGAACACATTTGACACATAAGCCAATTACTATGATGACAACCAGTATGAGGATCAGGAATTTACCTATACTAGCAACCATTTCCTGGACCCACTCTCCTAGACCGGAGAACCATTTCACTGGGTTCAACCATGTAACCCATTCTTTTACCTTCTCCTCTACTTCAGCCACTGAAGCATTATGGTTCTTCCGAAATTCCCATTTCAGCTACAGAATTTCATCCATCTTCCGGTCTATCACCTCCTTGAGGTCACTAGTATTATTTGTAATATATGTGCAACACTTTACACCAAATTGGGTGGCCAAAGTTACACAATACCCTCCAGTGACAGCTGTTTAATAATTTAACACTAGCCTATGTTGCACAAGTTCTTTCTTATAAGCTTGTAACTCCCTACCTGTATACCTAAACGTGTCATCATACATCTCAGTGATATTATCTATTAATTTAGCAAGATCTTGGATATATCTGATATTTAGAGTACCCCGAGTGATCCTGGTGGGATCCAATGCTACCAAAGCTTGAAAGCCAGTTGTTTCACTAATCAAATGTGTGGCTTTATGTACATCACTAGGTATCATGTTTCTCTTGTCACGATGTTCATACTGTGTGTGAAGATATGGTGATGGTGTGTTTTTATTAATACCAAGCATTTCACCATGTGTAAGGGTCATAACTTCTGGAACTACTCTTCCCAGGTAACACAAACCTTCAGAACTCGAAGAGAGCCACTTATATGCTTTTCTACCATTATATAAAATATACTTCATTGGGGAGAACATAAGGGATAGTAAACATCATTATCGTCAAACACATTTCCCTAGCCAGTGATCCTATTTCAGGTTCTCCCATTTGACTCATACAAGTGTCTGGTTGTAATACCTTGGCACAGTGCCCTTCTGGTACCCTACCAACCATTTCCTTGGTGGAACTTAATGTATATTTATACCGGAAGTGTCTTCCACCTGTTCTAATTGTGAGTAAAAGTTAAAAATTTATAAGTTCACTATCAGCTCCAGTCACCTCCCAAATTCATGGTTTATTGAAGTTGGTGAGGTTCATACATAAAAGTGATCTATCTACTTGGTACTGGTGGAGTTTAAAATTAGGTGGTTTGGACTTAAGAAATTTTCCATCCAGTGCATCCCCTCTTTGTAATTCTAAAACCTCAGAGACATTCAATGGGAATGGCACTAACCCTACATTATGCTGTCCTTGAGGCACATGAGAGCACACCCAACAGTCAGTTTGGTTTAAAACTTTGCCCACCATGGTATGATAATCCTCTAAAGGATACCCACCCCAATACTGGTTATACTTAGGTTGACCCCACTGGATGCATCTCTCATCGACTAGGGACCCACAAAACTCACACATAAAATAATCATGAGATGATAGAGCTTCACACTGTCTCCGAGTTTCCAAAATAACAGATCTCTTAACAATTACTGTACTGGGTTTGGTCAGATACTGCCCTTGTGACTGTGTTGCTCCTTCTCCCAACTCCACTCCATCAATATCACCATCAGCTCCACTCTCCATCCTCTGTCCTCCGTCACAGAATGCAGAGATCCCGAAACAACCCAGGATGATGAAAACTCTGGGAGAAAGCACAAAAATAACCACAGCAGGCCACTCTATTGCTGAAAATAATGATCTACAAATTTCTTTACCTCAGGTATCTCACTGTAACCTTTAACCCTCCCGGAACAGACTCGCAATTGACAGGTCTATGTTATCAGCCTCGATTCCGCCTTGTCTCTCCACCGGTTGGTTGACCTTCTCACAGTGAGTGGAATGGACCCAGGTATCTCTTTCTGCCACTTTCAAGGAAGTTGTACTTGTCAGCAACACCTGATACGGACCTTCTCACCTATCTGTCAAAACAATTTCAGTTTCTGCTGTTGCTGCTTTAACTGTTTACTCATTGTTATAAGATACCTTACAGTAACCTCCTTGTTACTTTTCAAATCTTCCAGTGGACTTATAATCAAATGAGGGTGTCTACCAAACAGTATTTCAAAAGGGGACAGATTGAGAGGGGTCTAGGAGTTGTCCTGATACTGTGGAGGACAAGTGGTAGTGCTTCTGGCCACCCCAGTCCAGTTTCTGCCATGATCTTACTTAATTTATTTTTAATAGTCACGTTCATCCTCTCCACCTTGGCACTGGCTTGCGGTCGGTAAGGGGTGTGAAGTCTACTATTAATGGCCATCAACTTACACATGTTTTGGAAGACATCACCTGTGAAATGAGTACCCCTATCACTTTCAATAATTCTAGGGATACCGTATCTGCATACAAACACCTGAATTATTTTTTAGCAGTAAAAGCAGCAGTATTAGTGGCAGCAAACCCAATTAGAAAACACATCAGTGCACACTAATACATACTTGAGATTCCTGCAGGGTGGTAATTGGATGAAATCAATTTGTATTACCTGAAAAGGTCCATCGGTCGGAGGAATGTGGGATGGCTCAGTAGGGATTGTTTTCCCAATGTTTTTCCTCAAGCTGGTCAAACAGGACATTGCTCTCTTTTCCGCTTGGGAAGAAAAACCCGGTGCACACCAGTATGCTCACACCAACTTGCACATACCTTGCTTTCCTAGGTGAGTCAGACCGTGCGCTGCCTCAGACAGGCTTGGGTAGTATACCTTGGGAGCCACTGGCTTACCTTGTCCATTTCTCCAGAGTCCAGAGGACTCTTGCCCATATCCTTTGGACTTCCAGACTGCCTTTTCCTGAATGGAACACAAATTTTGCATTTCAATTAATTTCTGCATATCAATTGTTTGAAACTTCATTTGGTTAATTGGCATGTTTATTCTTAAACCTGCTGCCCATTTGGCAGCATTGTCTGCCCTGTTATTGCCCAGTGACACCAGATCGTCCTCACATGTATGGGCTTTACACTTAATTATGGCCACTGCCTTAGGCAACTTGATCGCTGTCAGTAGTCCTTTTATATGTCTGGAATGTGCGACTGGTGTGCCTGTTGAAGTCAGAAAATTTCTCAGATACCATAGAGCACCAAACTCATGTAATACCCAGAAGGCATACCTAGAGTCAGTGTAGATATTAGCAGATTTGCCTTTTGCTAATTGACACGCTCTTCTTAGTGCCGCCAGTTCCGCCACTTGGGCAGAGTGAGGTGGACCAAGAGGTTCGGCTTCTATGATGTCTTCATCATTTACAACACCATAACCTGTACATAACTCTCCAGTGTCAGTCTGTCTATGACAACTCCCATCCGTGTATAATGTCACATCTACATTTTCTGAAGGTGTATCCCATATGTCAGGTCTTGCAGTAAAGGTCTGAATCAAATATTCCATACAATCATGTGCATCAATATACCTGCAGAACTCACCTTCCACCAGCGACTCACTTCTCTCCACCCTTTGTGCATCCTGAGGCACATATGGTAAATATGTTGCTGAGTTTAACGTACTGCACTGCTTAATGGTGATGTTTGCAGGTGCTATTAGGGCTAGTTCCCATTTCGTGAACCTAGCTGAGGAGACATGTCTGGTTTGGGCAGAGTTTAGCAAAGCAGATACAGCATGGGGTGTATAGACAAAAATATCATGGCATAATACTACATCCTCACTCTTACTGACCAATAGAGCAGTTGCTGCTAGACTTCATAAACATGTTGGGAGTAATCTTGCCACAGTATCCAATTGTGCACTATAGTATGCTACAGGCCTACTGGCATCACCATGTTTTTGTGTGAGGACACCTGCTGCATAACCATTAGCTTCCGTACAGTACAAATCAAAAGGTTTTTCATAATCAGGTATTGCCAATTCAGGTGCACTTGTCAGACTATCCTTAAGGTTAAGGAAAGCCTGATCTGTTTCCTCTGTGTGTACAACACAATTGGGCTTTGAGGAAGAGACTAAGGGCCTGATTCAGACCCATTCGCGAGTGGCTGTCTGCTCACAAGTGGGTCGATGGTGTGCACTGAGCATGCGCACGACGGAGGGAGCTCCATCGTGCGCATGCGCGAGACGCGACGAGCGAAGGACTTTCCTTCGCTTGTTGTGTCTGATCAAAGGGGGCATGCTGTCAATGTTGATTGACAGCATGCCCCCTTTGGTGGGCGTGCCGGGGGCATGCCTCCCAGACGGGGGCATTCCCAAGGATCGCCTACCGTCAGAAGCCGGCCCACTGACATCACTAGTGATGTCAGTGGGAGTGATTTTGGCTCTGATAGAGCCAAAATCACTCCGGGCCTTGCGGTTGAGAAACTCAACCGCAGGCTCCGGCTCGCAGTGGCGATGGTCGCGATGGTCAAGACAATCGCGACCATCAACCTGCACGCTCGTATAGGCTGTGGGTGGTGACCCACAGCTATATGAGCGTCCTGGAGGATGCTCCATAATTATGGAGGTGGGCCCTGATTCAGAGCGAGCGCTCTGGTCAGAGCGTCCGGCTCTGAATCAGGGCCTAAGTCCTGTAATGGCAAGGCCAAAATAGAAAAACCTGGGATCCACATTCTGCAGTATCCACACATTCCCAAGAATATATGGATCTGCTGTTGGTTCTGCGGCAGTGTCATGGTCTGTATAGCCTGGATTCTGTCGGTGGTCAGATGTCATAACCCCTGGGTTAAGCAATGTCCTAAGTATTTAACGCTGGACTGGCATGGCTATAGTTTGTCCTTAGCAACGTTGTGTCCTGTTTGCGAGAGATGAAGCAACAGTAGTTTAGTATCATTTAAACATGAAATAAACGAATCAGAACACAACAATAAATCATCTACATATTGTATTAGTACAGATCCATTGGCAGGTTGAAAAGATTGTAACCCCCTGTATGTAAATGCAAATAGGTACTGACAGTCAGGATGAAGAGGGACAGAGAAGAAAATGGGTTGCATTTGGTGGGATCTGCATGAGGATGACAGCGGGATTCAGCACTACGGGGAATTGGCTCTGTACTACCTTATTAACCCCTCTAAGGTCCTGTACCAGCCTATAACCCCTCCCACCACTCTTTCTCACAGGAAAGATGGGACTGTTGGGTACACTCACTGTACAGACTAAAATTCCCTGTTGTAATAACGGCTCAATTATGGGATAAACAAATATCTATACCTCCTGTTTTAACGGGTACTGGGGAATTTTTGGAGCTTGCCTACCGCTTTTTAGATTTACCATTACGTTAGCCATCAATCCAGTGTCCTGTCCATCTTTGGTCCAGAGGGACCCCGGTATCTGAGATAACATTTGTTCTACTTGAGATGGAGTTTTATCTGAAACAGTACAGTGAAACATTAGCTTTTGTACAGTGAAACATTAGTATATCCCTCACCTCATGCGCAACTCTCTCTGGGATATCTAGAAATATACCATCAGGGGTACAATAAATGACACATCCCTTTTTACATAACAAATCCCTTCCCAGTAGGTTAGTAGGGGCTGCTGCTGCCAGGAGAAAGGCATGCCTGGTATCCAGTGGACTGACAGTAACCTCTGCATCTTTGGTTAAAGGATAATGTTGCACTTTACCCATTACACCCATTGCTGGTACTACAGGTGTGACCTGACCCCTAGAGCTGACTATCTTCTTCCAGCAAAGCATTCACTGCTGCAACGTGAGCAGGTGATGGCTGGAATTGTCCTTTCTGTTGTGGGTGCCCCTTCTGTGGGTATGTCAGTGTTCCCTGGTTTGGCGTTTCCCATTTCCTAGCCTTACAGAACTTACTTATGTGGCCCTCCTGGTTACATCTATAACACCTTCGTAGTTGATGTGTTGTAAAAGGTTGTTGTTGTGTGGGTTGGGGAAAGAGGAAAGATTGTGGTTGTATATAGGGATAAGGGTTTGGAGGTTGTATGGGATGGTATAATGTGGGTTGGGTATAATGTAGCTGAGTGTGGTAAGAGTGCTGCGGTGTTATTTGCATTCCTTCCAAAGCTTGGATACTAACAACCATTAGTTTCTCACTCTGCATTTCTCTATTCCTAAAGATGTTTTTATCATGTTCAATTGTAGATTCCCTGAGTGTGTCTACTGTAATTCCCCTCTACCCAGGAAGTGAGGTCTGGACCCTGGCTTTTAGAGTGTATTTAAGACCAGCCATAAGCACTGTGATTGTCATTTCCCTGTGATGGGATATCCTCTATACCTGTGTATTGGGTAATAGTCTGCAGTGCTCTGGTAAAATAATCTGCTGCAGACTCACTGCCTTTCTGCTTAATCATGAAGATTTTACTCCAGTTAACAATCAATGGGAAAAATACAGCCAATTGGGTGACAATGTGGGTTATATTGTCCTGATTACCTGTATCAGTTATGGGAGTATCTCCATCCAATACACAAGCCGTGATAAACATTTTCACGTTGGTATTGTGTGGAAGACATGCCGGTAATACCACTCGCCAATCTTTATTGGTTGCTACTGCTACTACATATGGTATTAGTAATCTCTGCTACTGTTAAAGCGGGTGTTAATACTTCCTGTACTGGTGGGGCTACCTCCATTTCTGGTACCTGTGCTTGCTGTGGTGGTACATTTAACATTTGTGCAACATGGGAAAGAGCGGACATCTCAACAGGTTCATCATCTGCATCATAAACATGTTCCTTATAGTTACTTAGAAGAGGGTACAAGTTATTCGTTACATTTTTATGAGTTTTTAGACTGACTGTACCTACACCCCCATCTGCATAGGGCGGTGGTGGTGCGCGTGCACTACTGACATTACCTTCTGCAACGCTATCTTGCTGTGCATGTGCACTACTTTGTGGCACGCACGCAATGCTATTTGGATGCACGCTCCCTTGCATCGTGCACGAGATGCTAGTTTGCGTCGCGTGCACACTGCTAAGCCACATATCCCCCTCATGCTGCCACAACTTCAAGCAATCATTAAAATTTACCCTTTTCTTCAGAGACTTCACTAAACATATACTGTCTCTGAGATTGTTCAGAACCTCCGAATCAAAGCTACCTATCTTAGGAAAAGGTGTTTTACATTTCTTGGTCATTTTGACCCATATGGCGCAATACGCTGTATCGTATGCACCATACTTTTTAAACATAACATACCTGGCCGATCCTAATGGCCCTTCAATCTGCAGCACATCATCGACCATTACTAGAGATTGCCTTGCACCCATATGGGAAAATGCTTAACAATTTCTAGAGAATTTCGATTGGTGAACGATTTTCAAAGAGCTACTAGCGGTCTCTCAGCATTAAGTGGTAGCAGGTTTTCGAAGGCACAATGCATTCTTTCCTGCGTATGGCGCCTCCGCCCTTTGCTGAGAGATCGATAACCGTGTGTTACCCTGTAAATTGGCAGCGTGATCTCACTCTATGAGCCCCCAACTATGCATACCTAATGATCTATACACCCTAAATGTCGCTATTTAGCGTTGTAAGTCGCACAAGAAATAATTGCTTTCCAGACTTTGATTGTGGTTCCAAAGCACAAAAAGATATTATTCAACAAAAAGCATATAGTTACACACTGTGATCTAAATACAATTAGCGCAAACAAATGATACAATCACTAGGTACAGTCGAATACATATGCATGCGCTCTGGATCCAGATTTCCCGGCATCAACTATGAAACCTCAGTTAACAGAAAAGAAAGATGACTAACTACCAGATCCAAGGTGCTTGCATATAAACCCTTGCAGAGATAGGCAATACAATAGAACAAGTTGGCATAATCCCATTGGTTCTTCCTCCTGGTTCTTCTGTTACGATGCAGTTCATAGGTCAGTTTGTATTGTAATAGTTCAGCCTCCAACAGCTCTTTGTGTCCATTTTCCAGCTGAAAAACTAGTCTAAACTGGCTAATAAACATTACATTTCAATGCCTATCTCTCTATGATCCATAATTCCCAGACGTATGTTGCATTTTCCTTGCCGATGGAACCGGAAATCTGCAAATAAACAGTGGTTTAGAATAGCACCAAACATGGTCTGCTTATCATGTACTGAACCTTAGATCTCAAATACAGTCACTTCATAACATAATTAATAATGAATATAACCTTGAATATTAACCTTAATGCTAGTGAACCTTTCTATGTAAGTGTGCAATGTGTAAGTGTAAGGATATTAAGAAAAGACGCTAGTTAGCATTGTGCATCTACGTGTTTGTGAAGTACACCGTGGTACGTGTTTTGCTGGATTGTTCATATTATACGTTTTAGTAAATGTATGTATTTATATAATGAGGACTTTTAACATTGTTCTATTGTGTGGGAATCGCACGATGCTAAATAATAACATCGCCGTATGTACTGATATTGTGTGAGATTCGTTAAAATGGCGTTGGGTGGCCATTTGCAAAATGGCGTCTTGTTGCTATTCTCAAAATGGCATCGTGCAGATTTTAATTTTAACAGATTCTGTCTCAGCCATTCATCCGGCTTTGACACTTTCTAGTCAGTCCCTCTCATATTGCTGCCAGTACGCTTCACTCACACTGCTCTCAGCTGGTACACAGATTCTCAAAAACTACAGTGAATGAGGATTAAATATTTTCTTAGTCTTTTAATGTAATTTAGGCCTCTTTTTACAGAAAGGCAAACTACATTTTCTATCTGTCACAGTATATGGGTAGAATTGCTACAGTGGGTTCAGGATGGGTTCCAGTATCAGGAGCTTTTGATAATATGGCAATGGGAAAGAATAACCAGAAGTGCAGTAGATATAGCAATAAGCAACCAGAGATGCAAGTGTAGATATATATATATATATATATATATATATATGTACAAAGAAGTTCTACTGTATAGTAGGTGCTTAGAAGAGGAAATTAGCTAAGAATCATTGGGTCCTGTGTATGATTCATGTGTGAGACAAATAACGACAGACATTGATTAGGCAAATTCGCGATCAAGGCCCTGTTCCAAAGCTGTGTTGCAATAACATTTTTAGGGGTCTATTCATCATCACTTACTTTCTACAAAAGCATGTGAAAATTAACATTTTCACCTACTTTTGTAGAAATTAAGCATCAGGGCTATTCATTATAAAGGTAATGCAGGAGATATCACTGAGCCCCAATCTGTCCCGCTGTCCCCATACACTAGTATGGGAACCTAAATTCATCAAGCACCGAAAATAAAATATTTTTGGAGCTTGACTGTGGGAGCTTTCACCATCTTTAGATGTTTGTTCCTATGGGAAGGAGTCCCGGGTTGTGAAAAGGGATCCTTTCAGATCCTTCCACCCCTGTGCAGCTCCTTCCGCCAGACACCGGGTTTTGTGTGCTTGTGTGAAGCACAGTAGTAGCAGGTAGTAGCAGTGAAGGGGATCACAGACAGCTGATATTTGGATCAGCTGTTTCCTCATCGTAGCAATGTTGAATTGTTCTGGTGAATTTGTATCCATGCAGTTAAGAACAGTTATAAACTGGGATATTCATTTATTGCAAAATACACTAATGATTGATAGACACGCTGAAGTGAGCACGTTACCATAGAGCTCATAGGAAACCTATCAGAGAGGAGAACGGAGAAACAAAATTCAAACTAACCTATGAGAGACTTGCTAATGGTATAAGAACAGGGTGCGACGGACATTCTGGTTGCACTGCTTTGATAAAGCCTTACAGGCGAAACACGCGTTGGCACTCCACGCTGCCGCCGGGTCTAAAGCACAATTGAATGCTAAACACGTTGAAAAAAAATAAATAAATATGTATACATAGATATGATACCGGGTTAATGAGCACTGTTTATGTGGTTATATGTGTAGCAATGCCGAGCGGTGACTGATGCTGAGCCGAGATGAGGATAAACATAACACATACGATCATGTAAATCACTGTCAGTATTTGTTTATATGTCCACCCAAGTATCCTGCAGTTTGAGGATCACTATACCTGATAATAAAGACACACTTACCTTTTAAACGGAGCTGGAGTCTAGAGATAGACACACTGTACTAATACAGAACAAAGACACAGTGGCTGTAAAATTGACACAGTTTCAACTGCTAGTATTGAAACCATTCCCGCAGAGTATAAAACCATTAACCACAGATCCTAAGATTAATATACACTGAATCGGATGATTGTAACAATATTGTTGGAATTCTTGACAATCTAATGTTAATATTACAGGACCTGGTGGAGATATATATATGTGCAGCATAGCTGCCAGGATATGGTAGAGATGACATCTTCAAGTGAAAAATAATAATTAATTCATTTCACCTTAATAGATATATTATTAATATTGACAGTACCTGGGAATATATTCCCTAATTTATTATAAATATACTAACATAATACAGTGTGAGATTTAAACACTGAAAATATACTCCATTAATCCCGGACATCTCAGTCCTATACGTGTAATAGACCGACGACAGGTGAAATTTTAAATCACCTCTTTTTCTCAATATATATATATATAATAAACACACATACTATTTTCTCTTATTTTAACATATTTTGCCTTTTCATTTTCTTGGGACCTAGACCTACCTTTTAATGAATTAAATGAATAAAAGTTATACTTTATTGTGATAACAGAGAAGTTAATCATATATTGAATTTATTTTAAACCTATATGTGCACCAGACAAAGAATCTTTTATTTTCTCTTGTTTTTTTCTCAATTTCAATTTAAGATTGTCAGGTAGCACCTTCATGTAAATTATATTATATTCCTAATAAAATCTATGAAGTTTTAGGGTGTCAGAATACAAAAATTGAAATTCTCTGTAGTAGTGAGATATATAAAAAATCTTTTTTGGTGCGAGATCACACCCTCTGTTTGTCTACATATATGGAAAAAACTGACACTTGATCAGTTATTCATGATCTCAGCACAAAAATATTAAGGGAACGGTTCCAAATATTAATACAAAATAAATTTATGATAAGTGTAACCTTGTAAATATAATACTACAATGTCCTCATTCAGCTTAAGTCAAGACCTATTGAATAGACAGGATAAATGGAAGACAGAAGCAAACTCCATTTTTGGAGGAATATCAAATAGAAACGATGAATCAGCTGAAGCAAGTTGGAGCAATGATTTGATTGAACTTAAATTTGTCATGTTAAAACAGACAAAAACTTTCTGGAACAAAACCATGTTCGATAACTACCAACAAAACAATATGGCACCGAGGGGTCTTAGACCTAAAGTTTTCCCAGCCTTTGAGCTAGAAGAACCTTTAAGGAAAGAATGGGAGATGAGCCTGCTAAGATGCTCAAGAGAACTGATTAACATTCTCATCAAACATGATGAAATGCTGTTGGAACAATACAACAAAGATATAATAAAAATAGGTGAAAAACTGAAGGAATTTGAAAGTCTGGACTCCTTTCAGAAACTGTATCATAAACACAAAATAGAAATTGAACAGTTTGAAAAAAACATAATAGAAAAGAAACAACAGAAATATTTACGTGACAAAAATGATTACATCACAGACAACATTTTTAAATGGAAAAAAACATTGAGAAATAGAAGCCAGAAAAATTCCTTTAAGTATTCCACCTCAGAGTTTGAGACGTCAGAAGGAGAATTATCTGATGGCTCCTTAGCAGGCCCATCCAATAAAGGAATGAGAAATCAAGCACATTTTTAGGACTAGGACATACAACATCTATAGACCCTACAAACCACATAGGAGGATAAGGAGGGGAGGGAAGGGGAGAAAATCTAAGAAAAAGGGAAAGGGAAGAATGGGGCTCCTTTGTACAGAGGAGGAACAGAACATTCAGGAAATAGAAAATAAAGAAACCTTACAAATGATCAACCTTACAGATAAGGAACTTAACCAATACCATCTTAGTGTCCTCTCCAAAGGGTTGTCCTTCTCCCCCACCAAATCAATGAATAGATTTGAGGTAGAAAAGGATCTTAATCTCTTCACAAGGAAAATCTTACTCAAGAAATTCTTCATTAATAAAGAAAAACTAAGAGACAGATGTATAACTATATTATGGACAAAACAGATATACAAGCTTTGAATGTCTTGGAAGATCTTCTTGAAGAAAATTGAGAACCTCAAATAGATAAAAAGTGAGATTATCCCCTGAAGAAACAATCTACTTTCTTCCCAAACATGCAGATTTGCCCCAAAGTAAAAATATACATGGAACAAGTATCTAAAGATCTTGACAAATTATATGAACAAAATAATAAAAAGAATGCTTTCAATCTCTCCAAATTAGAATTTCTCGCATTACAAGAAATAGAAAAATGGGATGAGATTGAAATCAAACCCTCTGATAAAGGGGGGAATATTGTTTTGTGGAAGAAAGATGATTATGTTAAAGAAGTCCTCAGGCAATTAAATGATACCAACTGCTACAGAAGATTAATCTTCAATCCAACTGCTAATTTCCTGTGTGAATACAAAAGAATAATTGAAAGAAACTTTAATCAAGGTGTAATCACCAAGAGCGAGAAGGATTATCTGTGGGTGGAATATCCTAAAGTTTCAACTTTTTACATCTTACCCAAAACTCACAAGAATTTACAACAACCTCCTGGCAGACCAATAGTGTCAGGCATCAATGGATTAACAGAGAAGGCAAGTGTCTATATTGATAAACATCTGCGTAAATTTGTAGTCGAATTACCATCCTACACAAGAGATACTTTGGATATTTTGGGAAAAATTCATAATATTACGGTGACCAAAGAAACCTGGCTGTGCACATGTGGAGTCACTGTACACAAGCATAAATCATGCAAATGGCATAGAAGCTGTGAAGTACTTCCTTGATATGAAAGGAGGCAGGATGATAGCAATGCTTTCATCCTGCAACGTCTAGAATTTATTTTGACCAAAATCTTCTTCATCTTTAATGAAAGATATTACCTACAGACCCGAGGTACAGCTATGGGCACAACGTGTGCACCGACATATGCTAATCTGTACCTCGGGTGGTGGGAAAAAGAAGTTGTCTTCTCGTGTAAAAACGATCGATATACCGAACATGTAACATCCTGGTATTGATATATCAACAATATATTAATTATATAGGAAGGAACGAAAGAAGTCTTGATGGAATTTATTGCTATGTTGAATTTGAATGAGATCAATCTGAAACTCACTAGCGAAATGAGCCAGGAAATGGTAACCTTCCTGGATTTACAAATTAAGATAACACAGGAAGGACAAATAATCACCGATATGTTTTGAAAAAAGACAGCTACTAACAGCATTCTTCATGCTGATAGCTCTCATTTTCCTGCCACTATTAGGAGTATACCCAAAGGGGAGTTCCTGAGAACCCGACGAAATTGTACCGAAATAACAACATTTGAAGAAAGATCAGTAGAATTGACCAAAAGATTACAGAGGAGAGGATATAACAAAAAGACTATCAGAACAGGCTATAATGAAGCCAAGAGAAAAAGCAGAGAAACATTAATCTTTCCCACTAAAAAAGAAAAGGGACAGATGAGAAAATCAGATATATTGGTACATTTTGTAGTGAATGGAAACAAATAAAGGAAATCCTACAAAAACATTGGAGAATACTTACCGGAGATAGAGATCTGGAAAGGATACTTGGGGAGAAGGTTGAAATTAGTTGGCGGAGGTCTGATAACTTGCAAAAAAGATTGGTACATAGTCATTTTAAAAGGGAAGAGAATAGAAAGACCAAAATTTCAGGATGCCATAAATGTGGCAACTGTACCACCTGCAAATATATAATACAAAAAGATAAAATAACTGACAGATATGGCAATGATATAATGATCAAAGATTTCATCAACTGTAAGACTATAGGGGTGATATATTGCCTTTGTACATGTGGTCTTAATTATATTGGCATGACTAAAAGACAGATGAGACAGAGAATATCTGAACACATAAGGAATGTGAAAAATGCAAAAATGGATATAACTAAATTTAAGCCACTAACAAGTGTGGCTAAACATTTTCTGAAGAAACATAATAGTAATCCGGATCATCTAAGGGCCTATGGTATAGAGAGAATCAACTTGGGCATTAGAGGGGGGGATATCAACAAAGAACTCCTGAAAAAAGAATCAAAGATGATATTCATGATGAATAGTGTGGACCCATACGGACTGAATGAATACAATCAATATGGAGCTTTCCTATAAATGAACCAAGAAAATACTCTCATGTATCTTTTTTCTTCTTTCTTTTCCTCCTTTTTATTATTTTTTCATTTTCTCTTTTGCTATAATAACTTCATATGGTAGCCATATATATAGTCCAAGATATAACAATGGGTTCTTGGCACAAAAAATATTGGGTTTTAAGTATAAACGGAACTAGCAATAAACGATCAACATAGGCTTATAAATTGAATATGATAAATCCAAGATATGAAAGGTTTGCATTAACTGTTCCATATAGAATCTTTTAATTTTAAATTTTTATTTTTCGGAAGAATGATATATTATGTTACAAACAATACTGTCCAGTATAATAATATAACTATTTAAATAATTGATTTTCACTAAGATATATAAAAATAATATTATATTTAATTGAAGGAACACACATTCAGAAACACTGAAAAAAGATGATAGATTTATTTTAATAATTAACACATTCACATTTTTATTATTGAAAAATTTTATTTATTTTTTCACAATATATTTTGACACATTTTTATTATAAGTTTTCTTTATATATTTTTTTACACTTCATCACTGATTAACATATTAATTTTTCATGTTTGAGATAATGCACTTTGAATCATTAAATTATTGTACAATAAGTCACCAAGATTAATATTATTTTTATCTATTCACTGTATGGAGAATGCACTTTTTAATGAGCATAAAAATAATGAATATAAATCTTTCCTTTTTGGGGAAGGGAGATATCATTGTAATCCGTTGAATATTGGGTGTTTAGGTAAATGATAGTTATAAGATTATATAGGTGATAATTGATTTTCTATACAATCATACAGTAACCAACTTAGACTGGGGTAATGATAAGTATACCAATATATCAGTATATTGATACCAATTTGATATCAACTAAGGATTTTATTTAAGAGATATACATATTGTTCATTTTTATGATTTATACTTAAGACCAATATACCATATTACTAATTCAGACTAATACTTTATTGTCGGATAGTATGAAAAATTTGTATTCTACACACAATATCTGACCTGATACTAAAAATGCCTCCGTTAAAAAACTAATTGAATAATTAACGGAGAATGGTGTGAAATGTATCTTTATTTCCTGATCGCATTATATTCATGCAATTACAAAAGATAACATTAATAAAAATATTGTTATGAATAAATTCACACAGTTAAGAACAGTTATAAACTGGGATATTCATTTATTGCCAAAATACACTAATGATTGATAGACACGCTGAAGTGAGCACGTTACCATAGAGCTCATAGGAAACCTATCAGAGAGGAGAACGGAGAAACAAAATTCAAACTAACCTATGAGAGACTCGCTAATGGTATAAGAACAGGATGCGACGGACATTCTGGTTGCACTGCTTTGATAAATCCCTACAGGCGAAACGCGCGTTGGCACTCCACGCTGCCACCGGGTCTAAAGCACAATTGAACACGTTGAAAAAAATATATATATATGTATACATAGATATGATACCGGGTTAATGAGCACTGTTTATGTGGTTGTATGTGTAACAATGCCGAACGGTGACTGATGCTGAGCCAAGATGAGGATAAACATAACACATACGATCATGTAAATCACTGTCAGTATTTGTTTATATGTCCACCCAAGTATCCTGCAGTTTGAGGATCACTATACCTGATAATAAAGACACACTTACCTTTGAACGGAGCTGGAGTCTAGAGATAGACACACTGTATATGAACTAATACAGAACAAAGACACAGTGGCTGTAAAATTGACACAGTTTCAACTGCTAGTATTGAAACCATTCCCACAGAGTATAAGACCATTAACCACAGATCCTAAGATTAATATACACTGAATCGGATGATTGTAACAATATTGTTGGAATTCTTGACAATCTAATGTTAATATTACAGGACCTGGTGGAGATATATATATGTGCAGCATAGCTGCCAGGATATGGTAGAGATGACATCTTCAAGTGAAAAATAATAATTAATTCATTTCACCTTAATAGATATATTATTAATATTGACAGTACTTGGGAATATATTCCCTAATTTATTATAAATATACTAACATAATACAGTGTGAGATTTAAACACTGAAAATATACTCCATTAATCCCGGACATCTCAGTCCTATACGTGTAATAGACCGACGACAGGTGAAATTTTAAATCACCTCTTTTTCTCAATATATATATATATAATAAACACACATACTATTTTCTCTTATTTTAACATATTTCGCCTTTTCATTTTCTTGGGACCTAGACCTACCTTTTAATGAATTAAATGAATAAAAGTTATATTTTATTGTGATAACAGAGAAGTTAATCATATATTGAATTTATTTTAACCCTATATGTGCACCAAAGAATCTTTTCTTTTCTCTTGTTTTTTTCTCAATTTCAATTTAAGATTGTCAGGTGGCACCTTCTTGTAAATTATATTATATTCCTAATAAAATCTATGAAGTTTTAGGGTGTCAGAATACAAAAATCGAAATTCTCTGTAGTAGTGAGATATATAAAAAATCTTTTTTGGTGCGAGATCACACCCTCTGTTTGTCTACTTGTATCCACCACTGTTACTTGCAGTGAGTTGGATACTTAATTTTTGGGGCTGCCCGGCCCCCGATAATTAAAATAAGGAATGGACTCCAAAATCAGGAGGATTAGGCAGGAGTTTTGGGAAACTCTGGTTCAGTGGTCTGTTACATAGGTTAATCAAATTTCATGGAGCAGACAGATGCAAGGTCAGGTATAAGAAATTGGATTAGTACACAGTCATAGACAGACAAGTACACAGGCACAGAGGGTATTTAAAAGCCACAGCCAATGTCGGTACAGAGATTGTTAACAGGAGTATAGTGTGTCGTAGTGAGTTAAAGCATCACTGGCAATCACCATTGATCTCTAAGTCTGATCCTGCTTTATAGAACTAAGGGAGCCGAAGCTGCAAAGTACTACCAGCATTCCACACATGTGCGGTCTGGATGCACTAAAGACGTAGACTTGTGTTGGACAGATATTCCTCTTTAGCCTGCAGGTTTTACTAAATGTAAGCTTTCTAACTGTAAGTGATCCATACAGTAACTCATAGTGGTTAATAACAACAGAAAACTAGTGCTGGAGCATCATAATTAGGAATAATGAGGAACTGTGCTGATAAATATATGAAAATAAATCTGATATGGCAGTTACATATAATAATAATAATAATAATAATAATAATAATAATAATAATAAAAATAATAATGTCAGGACACGCTACATACAGTGGCAGACTGGGCCGGGGGGCAGGGTGCCATCTGCCTCCCGAGGCGGTACAATGTTAGTATTCCATGGCTGTCTGGCTGTGGGAGTGCTGTCAGGCAGATGATGCTTCAGCTCCAATGCCCAGCTACGCTGCTAGAGAGATCTGAGTTGCAGAGGCTAATAAACAATGGCTGCCCCATAGCAAGCTACAAAGAAATGGCTGCTGTCGACCAATGAGGCTTGAAAGTGGAAAATGGGGGTAGGGCTTATCTGGGAGTCTGTCAGGGAATAGGAGCTGAAAAATAAGTTTTATGGCACCCAGGGAGGAGAGACACAGTGAGAGCAGAGGGGAGGAGTGCTCCAGAGTGCAGGAGAGTCTGCTTCCTTTCTTCTCTACCCTTTTAGAAACCAGGTAAGTGGAGGGTGGGACTTATATACAGTGTGTGTGTCTATCTATCTATCTATCTATCTATCTAGCTCATATAGAGGTCCGTGATAAGCCAACAAACAGCTGCATGGATGGCACTTTTGTCGGATTTCTCCTCGCATCGCCAGGTGGGCTATTCATGATCACTTTGAATTGAATTCCCTTGCATGTGTGCGGCCTTTATGTGCCTGTATGTATGTACATACTAGTGTTCCCACTAGGTACATTTAGCAGGGCACTACGCCCTGCCAGTTTTGTTAACTGTGAAATGCACCCTGTCTGTTTTGTAATTGATGAATTGCACCCCACCTTCTAAGAGGGTCAGGCACACATACTGTGGGACGGAGCAAAACAGGAAGGCGGAACAAAGGGCCAGGTGCAGCTACTCAACCCAGTCCCCAAGAGATGCACACCATAGATGGTATTTATTTATAGCTCTTTGTCATAATAATTTTACCCTCGTATACTTCATTTGCTATATAAACCACATGCACATTACGGAAACCATGCCACTAGCATTGTTGTCACGCCCATTTTTACATTGCATTCGCTAGTAGAAAAACTGGGCCACTTACTTGTGTCTGTCCCTCAGGCTGAAAGTTGCCACCCAGCCCCTGGCTGTATACATATTAAATACTAGCTGATATTACCCAGGTTGTAAGAATGGACCTTGAAGTACATCTGCAGCCTTCAATTTTTTGCATTGCAGACCAACACTGGAGAGCATGGCCTATGAACAAGTGTTTGGAAGAAATTAGTAACTGTTAGTGCAGGTGCTGTGTGACAGTTGATCCTCCCACTCAATGATCTTCTGTTGGAGCTCTTTCTGTCCCCCACTGGTACATATCAGCCTGTGCCTTCAGATCAGTCAAGTTTTAGGCACTAGAAGGCATCCTGAGTGAACTTGCTAAAAAAAAAAATTCAAATCAGACTCCATGACCTCCTTGGTGGGCACCATGTAGACCTCCATGGCACTGATAAACTTCAAACATATCCAAATACCTAATTTTGCTCAAACTACACCACCATGCCAAATTTGGTGGAGCAAGGTACAAAACTCTAGTCGTGCATAAAGGTCAAACAGCAGGGCCGGATTAAGGCTTGTGGGGGCCCTTGGGCAACTAAATTGAGGGGGCCCCCCACCAAGCCACATGGAGCCTACCCCCCCTCCCCCACCACATGGAGCCTACCCCTACCCCCACCCTCCTGATTACTTACCTTCTGGCTCTGTGTTGTGAATGCAACAGCACAGTCAGTGCTGCTGCATAGAGGGCAGAGCGGCTCCTGAAGCCCGGCATCAGTGATCAGCATCATGGACATGATGGGTCACGTGATGCTGATGAGAGGACTCTGGAGCCGCTTTGCGCTCTATACAACAGCGCTGACTGTGCTGTTGCATTCAGGACACAGATTGCGGCTGCTCAGCCCCCATCCGGGAACACACCGACCCTGTGTGGGCAGGGGCAAATGCAGGATTTTCTGCGGAGGTTTTCCATATATGTTTATACAGTGTATATATATATATATATATATATATATATATATATATATATATATACAGTGCAGAACAGCACACATTTGAAAATAACACTTCAGGCGCTGCAATCCCATAATCAATAATTAAGATATATCTTCCAATGCTTTTGCATAGAAAAAAGACCAGCACACTTCTTAATGCAGAAAAAAGACTCAATGGTCACATTATATTGTATAAAAAATACAGCATGTATTAGTCCACAAATCACGTCACTCCTAAATCAGACAGCATGTATATCACTGAAATGGTCAAAATAGACACTATGTATTAGAAATAGTGTAGACCAAAAAAAATACAGCGGTATACTCATCTAAAGCCTGGTGACAGAGCCAAAATCTCTCCAACTGACATCACTCGTGATGTCAGTGGGGCCGCCCCCAAACGGAGGCGTTCACATGGGAACACCTCAGTTTGGGCAGCCACTCCCCTGGCCCGCCCACCAAAGGGGGCGTGGTGTCACTCAACATCGACAGCACGCCCCCTTTGGTACGAGACCTGGAGCGACGGGTTGCCCGTCACTATCCGGATCTCACGCATGCGCCCTGGCCCACCATCGACCCGGTTGCGAGCGCACTGTGCTTGCGACCGGGTCTGAATCAGGCACATAGTTCTTTCAGCAATATAGCAGCCTAATAGATGACACTTTGATCTATCGACTTGATTCATTACGGATCGCTATTGCGATCACAGCTGCAATTATGCACGCAGACCCACTGCGAAAATATGCTAATGTTTGCAATTGCAATGCCATCGTAGACCAACATAAAGATGGCCACTTCCCCTTCCTCACATCTGTAATATTTTGCAATTCTGCGAAACCATTGGTAACATCGAGTACCATCGGAGTCTCATGCACAATTAAAACAGGTCTGACCTCACTCAGAATTTGCTAACCTCATCGCACGCAGTGAGAGCTCAAGCTAGGTATGCCATCGCAGTGGCTAATTTATGCATGCCCCTGTAATGGCGCAAAAATAAAAATATAAATTACAACCACATTGTGCCGGGAAAAAATGGTTTAAAGATTATATGATAGTTAAGAATATTAGATAAGAATTGGGAAAACCATTGAAGGTCACATTTAAATTTGATTAAGCATATTGATTTCACAACATTAGTCATTTGCACACACAAATATGACGTTAAAAAACACATTTGACATTTCTTTGGATAATTTATCTGGATAAATTTGTAATTCGCACTTGCAATATATCTTTGGGATATGCCACAAAGCTCCCGTATATTTATGATTTACTTAGGAGTCTAAAACTTGGCTAGATTTTGCATTTGGCTGTCCTCTCTGTGCAAGCCTACAACATTGAGAAGCCCTTGAAAAACATAATTTCCTTGCTACATGTTATATAACTAGGCCGGTTTAAGCTTCCTGCTGTCCTTTAATGTGTTAGTGTAGTTTTCAGCTCTGCAATTCATGCAGATGAACTACAATTCAGTAAAATTATTGCAGAACAGATATCAAAATACTTCAGCATTTAAGAGATGGAATTCATTTGCATAAGGGAATCATACTTTAACAGTCAATAATATAGCTTTCTTTTGCGGTGGCCTTAGAGGGATAATTTAGAAATAGTATTAAATTCCACTAGTAGAGCTTGCTGAATGCTATTTGCTTTTAAATAGGAAACGAATAAAATAATTCTCACTCAGCATTCTAGCTCTTGCCCTGCTTTTTATAGATAATGGTTACAGATGTGGAATATGTGATTTGGGCATGACTACCAGATTGTAATACCAAACTATGCAGGCACTCTCTGACCAGACAGCTGCTCAGCCCAAGACAGACAGCATTATGGGCTTCATTCAGAGGCGGCCGTATGGTCTACGACCGCACGGCCGCCTCGATGTTTGTCCAGTGCGCATGCGCAAGAGGGAGCCGGCTCCTTCGTGCGCATGCGTGAGATCCGCTGCGACCGACAGCGCCAGTCGTAGCGGGTCTCTGTCCAAAGGGGGCGAGCTGTCGATGTTGATTGACAGCTCGCCCCGTTTGGAAGGCGGGCCGGGGGGGGTGGCAGCCCAAACGGAGGCGTTCCCATGGGAACGCCTGCCGTTTGGGGGAGGCCCCACTGACATCACTAGTGATGTCACTGGAGAGCTTCCGGCTCTGACAGAGCCAGAAGCTATCCAGGGCTTACGACAAGTGAGACCCTAGCCTAGGGTCTCGTCATAAGCCCCGATGGTCGCGATGGTCTATGTCGCGACCATCACCCTAGCGGTCGTTAGAGCTGTGGGTGTAAACCCACAGCATAACGACCGAAACAGAGGCGGCCGGTCAGGATGCAAGCGGCCGCCCAGTTTCAGAGTGACCGCTTGCATCCTCCGACCGCCTCTGAATGAGGGCCTATATTTCTGTAGTACATGCAAACAGGGTAAAAAAACAAGAAGTTGATTAAAAGTAGGCATCTCCCTGCCTGCCCCGGATCCCTCACCCGATCCTGCTGTCGGGTAGCAAGGTTTTGTATTGAGCGGGCTTAATGCTGATTGGCTGAGAGAGCCATCTGTCACAGCTCTCAGCCAATCAGCGTTAAGCCCATTTAATATGCACACAGGAAGCAAGAAGATGGCGCCCGCAATCCTCCGCTGCCTGACACTGCCGGCACCCCCAGCTGCCGACTCTGCCGGCACCCACACTGGCAGTATCCCCCGCTGCCGACACCACCGCTGCCAACACTGCTGGCACCCCTGCACTGCTGCCCCACGTGCTGAGGATACCGTCAGCGACCCCTACACTGCCGGCACTGCAGGCACTCCCACACTGAGGACACCACCAGCACTCCTGCACTGCTGACACTGTCAGCAGACATGCACTGAGGACACTGCTGGCACCCCCACTCTGCCGATACCACCGGCACCCTGCATTGAGAACATCCCTGCACTACTGACACACCCTGCATAGAGAACACCCCTGTATTGCTGACACAGCCAGCAAACCTGCACTAAAGACACCACTGGCATTGCCAACATCGCCGGTACCTTAAACTGAGAACACTGCCTGCACCACAGCACAGTGTACTGAGGACACCGTCAGCAACCCCTGCACTGCGACACAGCCAGCAAACATGCACTGAAGACACCGCTGACACCCCCGCTCTGCTCACACTGCCAATACCCTGCATTGAGAACACCCCTGCACTGTCGACACAGTCAGCAACCTGTACTGAGGACACCGCTGGCACCCCTGCTCTGCTGACACCGCCGATACCTTTGACTGAGAACAGTGCAGAGGTGTTCTCAATGCAGGGTGTCGGCGGTGTCGGCAGTGTCGGCAGAGTGGGTGCCAGCGATGTCCTCAGTGCATGTGTGCTGACAATGTTGGCAGTGCAGGGGTGCTGGTGGTGTTCTCAGTGTGGGAGTGTCGGCAGTGTGGGGGTCGCTGACGGTGTCCTCAGTACGTGGGGCAGCAGTGCAGGGGTGCCGGCAGTGTTGGCAGTGGTGGTGTCGGCAGCAGGGGATGCTGCCAGTGGGGGTGTCGGCAGGGGGGGTGCTGGCGGTGTCAGGTGGCAGGGGATGGTGGGCTCCATCTTCTTCTTCTTTTGTGTTAATTTTCAATGGGCTAAACGCTGATTGGCTGATAGCCATGACAGACGGCTCTCTCAGCCAATCAGCGTTAAGCCCGCTCAATACAAAACCTCGGGAGAGGGATCCGGAGCAGCCTGGGCGATCCGAGCGACGCTCGGATCTCCCTGTCTGCCCCGGATCCCTCACCCGAGGTTTTGTGAGATCCGAACCCACTCATCTGTAGTTAAAAACAGTTTTGTTTACATTTTCTACTGTAGGACTTTTACATTTAAACATGTACAGTACTTTATAGGCACATTCATACAAGGGCACTATAACTTTTCATGGGTGTCCCCTGCATATGCCACCCCCCAGCATCAGAACCCACTTAAACAAGGTTACCAGGGTCAGATAAACAATGGAGAGGATGGAGGTACAGCTCCAGGCCTCCACATAAAAATAGGCCCATCGCCATGGCCGCATGATGATAACCAGCAGCCTAGCTGCCCACTCAGATGGTCTGAAGTATTAAATAGTTTTTCTAGTTTTCAAACAAAATAATGCAATTTTTCTATTTTTATGTATTTAGGGTGGCCCTTAATCCGACCTTGAAGGTGACATTTAAATTGAAGGGAACAATAATTTGCAATGTTTATGCTATGTGAAACATAAATGGTCCTCAATATAATACATCACACACTTTACATTAATATCTGCTGTGACAAGACACTCTCTAATCCAGGGGTGGGAAATAATCCAGGGGTGGGAAAACAACTGTTGTTGAACTACAAAACCCAGCATTTCTTGCAATAGTTTTAACATGGCCAAATAGCAAAAATGTAGCAGGGCATGCTGGGATGTGTAGATCTACAACAGCTGGGGGGCCGCTTATTGCCCACCCCTACTTAATCCATCTAAACCACTACACACTTCTATCCAAACAGATAAATATTGGTAAATGTTGGTAAATTATTATTTAATTACACTGGCAATACTATTTTTCCCCTGCAAAAGTAACTCCTATTAACCAAAAACAAATACGCAGATTCTCGAGCCAAAACTGACTTCTTTGTACCCAAATTATTTATTTATTTATTACCAGTTATTTATATAGCGCACACATATTCCGCACCGCTTTACAGAGAATATTTCGCCATTCACATCAGTCCCTGCCCCAATGGAGCTTACAATATTCCCTACCACATGCTCACACACATACATATGAGGGTTAATTTTGTTGGGGGCCTTTTAACCTACCAGTATAATTTTGAAGTGTGGGAGGAAACCAGAGAACCAGGAGGAAACGCACGCAAGCACAGGGAGAATATACAAACTCCACACAGGGTCGTAGTGGGAATCAAACCCACAACCTTAGTGCTGTGAGGTAGAAATGCTAACCATTACACTGTCTGTGCTGTCCAAAGAGTACAAGAATGAATTTATATATAAAATAAGATGCATAATTATATACTTACATAACTAATAAGTTTAAATTAAAAAAAATACATATCTAATCATGATCAACCTTTCATAAATTATAACTACCTTCTAATTTAAATTCATTAATCAGCCAATACCACTCCGTAATTACATATCACACAGATATGAATTGTACAAATAAAGTCAATTAATGCAAAGGTAAACTAATAGGGATTAGACACAGAAGCTGACCTACATTCATAAAATAATTACAGTAAATGTAATTGGTCCATCTGTGTGGTCTCTTGGGATTAGACAGGTTTATTGATCTGATGAATCTCTAACAATGTATATTTGTCAAGTTACACTTTAAGCTGGGTACACACGATGGTGCAATATGACAATGCAATGTAACAATAGATCACTGTTCACACTACATGATCGGTCCTATGACAATGCAATATATCATTACATGCTTTGTGAAACAACACCACATCAGCCATGGAATCGTTGCATTGGACGTGCAGAGCATCAAATGGGAGAATGCAATGATGAATGGGTGAAAATGACGGATTGGGGGTACACACTGTACAATGATCCTGTAGATTGGTGAAAGTACCAAGATTGAATAATATATTGTATAGTGTGGGTAGAATTAGGCCAGTGGTTCACACCTACCGTCCTCAAGTACCCTCAAGGGGTTATATTTTCAAGATTTCTGTCTGTGGAAGCAGAAAAACAGATTACCTCCCCTGTGCATGATTAAAAAAATCCAGAAATCTTCACTTGTTGTATTACATGAGGACTGGATTTAAGAACCACTGCCTTAAGCAAAATACTTTTGTGACCTCCTACTGTATACTTTATGTGACTAATGAGTCTAGAAATGGTCTCATACCTAAGTGAATGAATAAGGGAGACAGATGAGAGAACTTGACATACACAAACAGATATTTTAATAAGTTATGTAATAAAAATCACATAGCACTAAAGTACTAGTCAGACAGCTATGCAATTTACAACTGAACTGCGACCCAGCAAACATAATGACAGTGTAAGGACTTATATCCACTGGTGCTTGAATAGCATTTATTATGTAGCATTTGACTGTCATTGCAGTCGCATATTTACTTGCTTTTGAAAAGTTTTTGGAGGTCACTTCAGTGTCACTGAATGGGGCAAGAAGAGGTTAAAAAAATGGTAACGCATTGAAAATGGAAGTATATATGTACATGGGTAAATAGACATTGGAAAGAATGGGCTCCATTGTCAGATCCATTTATGGGCCTTGAAGTAGTGTTATAAATGCTAGTAAACACGTGTATTTTTATGCCATAATGAGAAACAAGCAAACATTTTAAGAGAATACATACAAAATAACACTGACTCAAAAGACATTGGGCATGATGTTCTATGCAAATCATTGTGTTTGTGTACAACACTGAATACAGTGCATCCAGAAAGTATTCACAACGCTTCACTTTTTCCACATTTTGTTATGTTATAGCCTTATTCCAAAATGGAATAAATTAATTTTTGTCCTCAAAATTCTACACACAATATCCCACAATGACAATGTGTAAAAAGATTTTTTGCGATTTTTGGAAATTTTATAAAAAAAAAAAACACTAAGAAATCACATGGTCATAAGTATTCATGGCCTTTGCCATGAAGCTCAAAATTGAGCTCAGGTGCATCCTGTTTCCACTGATCATCCTTAAGATGTTCCTACAGCTTAATTGGAGTCCACCTGTGGTAAATTCAGTTGACTTGACATGATTTGAAAGGCATACACCTGTCTATATAAGGTCCCACAGTTGACAGTGCATGTCAGAGCACAAACCAAGCAAATATGATAAAGAAATATAGGACCTGATTAAGAGGTTGACATAGTGTCAATGCTGCATGCAAGTGGCTGATGTTTTCATTCTGCACAAGCATCCGAAACACATTGTGCATGCGTACCTTTCGATGGCTACTGCCGAAAGCCACAATATGAATTTGGACACAGAGAGAGGCAATTTCTGTGGGCATTTCTGGGTGGTAACATGAATGTGGATAGATAGAGGTGCGTGTGTCGCGGTTAGCGCCTGCATCTTAAGCAGCAGTTGCATTGACCCTGGTGGTAAAGTGGTGCATCTTAATGCTAGAGATGTGCGCAGACTAGGGAGGAGCGGGTTCGGTTTCCTGAGAATCGACCCCACCCGAACGTTGGGGATACGAGTCAGATCCGAGTCGGCTTGGTTTTCCTGCCTGACACGGACCTGAAAACGAGGCAAAACGTCATCATCCCGCTGTCGGATTCTCGCGGGTTTTGGATTCTATAAAGGTCCCGCGATCGCCGCCATTTTTCATTCTGGCTGTGGAGTGAAGAGTGGAGGAGCTGGAACCTGTGCTGTGCTGTTGCTGATGCTGACGTCATCAGCATAGGTCATCAGCATGCTGTCATCAGCATAGGTGCACAGGGGTGCTGTGCTGCTGTCTGTCAAGGGGCTGTTGCCTCTTTCATGGATTCACCCCAAGTGTGAAAAAAAAATAAACAATTTTTTTTGGTGTGCGTGTTAGCCACACCTGTCATCAGCGTAGGTGCGCCTGGGTGCTCTGCTACTGTCTGTCAAGGGGCTGCTGCCTCTTTCAGGGGTTCACCCCCAGTGTGAAAAAAACAAAAAATGTTGGTGTGTGCATGTTAGCCTGCCACACCACCAGTGAAAAAAACAAACAATTTTTTGGTGTGTGATTGTTAACCTGCCACACGACCAGTGAAAAAATAAAAACTATTTTATTGTGTGTACACCACCAGTGTGAAAATAGAAACAATTTTTTGTGTGCGTGTTAGCCACACCACCAGTGAAAAAATGAAAACAATTTTAAGTGTGCGTGTTAGCCACACCACCAGTGAAAAAATAAAAAAACAATTTTTTGTGTGTGCGTGTCAGCTACACTTGTCATCAGCGTAGGTCCGCAGGGGTGCTCTGCTGCTGTCTGTCAAGGGGCTGCTGCCTCTTTCAGGGGTTCACCCCCCAGTGTGAAAAAACAAACAATTTTTTTGGTGTGTGCGTGTTAGCCTGCCACACCACCAGTGAAAAAATAAAAACAATGTTTTGTGTGCATGTTAGCCACACCACCAGTGAAAAAATAAAAACAATTTTTTGTGTGCGTGTTAGCCACACCACCAGTGAAAAAATAAAAACATTTTTTTCTGTGCTCCACACCACCAGTGAAAAAAAAACAAAAATTTGTGTGCATGTTAGCCACACCACCAGTGAAAAATTAAAAACATTTTTTTTGTGTGTGTGTGTTAGCCACACTTGTCATCAGTGTAGGTGCACACGGGTGCTGTGTTGCTGTCTGTCAAGGGGCTGCTGCCTCTTTCAGGGGTTCACCCCCAGTGTGAAAAAAACAAACAATTTTTTTGTTGTGTGCATGTTAGCCTACCACACCACCAGTGAAAAAACAAAAACATTTTCTTGGTTGTGTGCCACAACTGAGCTGCACTATAATTGCTTGGTGACACTGCTGTAAGACCGCAGTGAGTATGGAGTATGGAGGACAGTCACATGATAGGAGAGCAGGATCCACATACCAGTCTTGTAGCTGCCGGAAGCAGTCATGATAACGATGCAAGGCCATCAACGTCATCTATGAAGGCAGATGCACCAGGGGTTAAGTCAGGCAATGTAAAAAAATCTACTTTTATCCTGATAAAGAAAAAATGTTAGCTTTAGAGAAACAAAAAATTGGCAATATGCCATTCACTACACGAAGTGGCAAGGAAAGGATAAGGCAACTCTGCTTGAAGGCACCGGAACCAACTGTGTGCTCTGAAAAATC
The DNA here is from genome assembly GCA_031769625.1 of Taudactylus pleione. Classification (NCBI taxonomy): domain Eukaryota; kingdom Metazoa; phylum Chordata; class Amphibia; order Anura; family Myobatrachidae; genus Taudactylus; species Taudactylus pleione. Next base: position 7,270,971 of record JAUIMM010000324.1, on the reverse strand, counting down.
ACAAATCCCTGAGGAGAGACTACAAGTGTGTTCGCGGTTGCCATGTGTGAGCTTGACCTTTCTAATACTGTACTTGAAGAAGCTCCTCCTTCCACTATTTGTTTGCCTTCTGAGTCTGATGTAGAAATCAAGGATGCTTCTGTGGAATTGCATGAGGAGGATGAGGAGGATATTTATCTAGTTGGTGATAACAACAAGGATGATGAGGATGTTGATGATGATGAGGATGTTGATGATGATGAGGATGTTGGTGGCAAGGATGTTTTTGTAAAACTGTAAATCAGGCAACAGTTGTTACCCCTGCTGGGAAAAATCCCATTGCTGCCATGCCTGGGCATAGGACCAAAAAATCCACTTCTCCTGTGTGGAATAATTTCAACCCAAATCCGGACAACTTTTGCCAAGCCATTTGCCAAGTAATAGTGAGTAGTGGTAAGGACCTTAACCATCTTGGAACCTCCTCCCTGTTACGTCACTTGCAGTGCATTCATCAAATCAGAAGTGGTATTGACTCTTTGGGGACAAAAAAACAAACAACAATCAGTCCAGTGTCACGAAGCTGCTCCCTTCTATCTGGATCCAAGCACATGCAATATCCACCACCAATATCTGCATCATCATCAACATCCTCATTTGTGATCAGAAGTAGTCCTGCATCCAATATCATAAGGACTGACTCCTCTCCTATCCGTTAATCCTCAGAAGGATCCTTGAGTGTTACGCCTGCTGCTGCTGTTGTTGCTATAAGTGGATCTTCATCCCAGAAGGGGACTAGGAAGAATAATACTTTTAGTAGTTCAGGAAGTTTAAACAACCAATTGACTGTCACACAGTCCTTTGCATTGGCGAACAAGTATGACAGCAACCACCCAGCTGCACAGCAGATTAGTGACACCATAACTGCTATGCTGGTATTAGATTTGCATCCAGTGTCTGCCACTAATGCAGTGGGTTTTACCCAGTTAATGGAGGTCCTTTATCCTTGCTACAATGTGCCTTCTAGATGCCACTTCTCTAGAATAGCAATTCCCAATCTGTACAAGGGCATAAAAAAAATCTTATTAATGTCCTCTGAATTGCCATTGTGCCCACTGTCCACTTAACCACAGATATGTGGACAAGTGGGACAGGGCAAACTAAAGATTACATGGCTGTGACAGCCCACTGGGTAGGTGTATTGCCTCCAACTGTGCAAACAGCAGCAGCATCTAACATATGCCGGCTCATTCAGAGGAAGGCTACTCTGTGTATTACTGGTTTCACTAAGAGGCATACCACTGAGAAGCTCTTAGAAAAGCTCAGGGAAATCATTGCAAAATGGCTTACCCCACTTGGACTCTCCTCAGGATATGTGATTTCTGACAATGCCGGCAATATTGTGTGAGCATTACATGTGGGCGAATTCGATCACATCCCATGTTTTGCTCACACAATTAATCTGGTGGTGCAACATTTTTTTAAAAATGACAGGGGTGTGCAGGAGATGCTCTCAGTGTCCGGAAAGATTTCTGGACATTTTCGACATTCAGCAACTGTGTGTTAAAGATTGCAGCACCAGCAAGAACTGTTGAATTTGCCTTGCCATCAGCTGAAGCAAGAGGTAGAAAACTCGGTGGAATTCTACCCTCTATATGCTTCAGCGGACGGAGGAGCAGAAAAAGGCTATCCAAGGCTACACTACGGCCTATGACATAGGGAAAGGAGTGGGAATGCACCTTAGTCAAGCTCAGTGGAGAATAATTTCTGTGTTGTGCAGGGTTCTCAAACCCTTTGAACTTGCCACACATGAAGTTAGTTCAGACACTGCCAGCATGAGCCAGGTCATTCCCCTAATCAGACTTTTGCAAAAGCAGCTGGAGAAACTGAAGGAGGAGCTGAAATTTAATGATTCCTCTAAGTATGTGGGACTTGTAGATCAAGCCCTTCATTCACTTCGACAGGATCCAAGGGTCATCAATCTCTTGAAATCAGATCACTATATTTTGGCGACCATACTTGATCCTAGATTTAAGTACCTTGTGTCTTTCTTTCCAATAGACATAAATCTGAAAAGATGCAAAGAGCTGGTGGTGAAAAAATTGTCAGCTCAAGTGGAACGTGACACGGCAGCATCTCCTCCTTCAGTTTCTACAGCTGCCAGGAAAAAACTACATTTTCCTAAGAGATCTACTGCTGGTGGTGATGCAGATCAGTCAGCAAAATCTAATGACATCTGGTTGGGTCTGAAAGAACTGCCTACAATGAGTGACATGTCTACTGTGACTTTGTTTGATACGGTCACCATTTAGAGAATGATGGATGACTATTTTAGGGATAGTATCCAAATAGGCAAGTCAGACAGTCCGTTTCACTACTGGCAGGAAAAAGAGGCAATTTAGAGTCCCTTACACAAACTGGCTTTGCTGTACTTAAGTTGCCCACCCTTCAGTGTGTACTCTGAAAGAGTTTTCAGCGCAGCCGGGAACCTTGTCAGTGATCGTCATAGGAGGTTACTTCCCCAAAATGTGGAAAAGATGATGTTCATCAAAATGAATTACAAATTCCATGAGGAAGATCTTTATCAGTACTTAAATTCAAAAAATACAGAAGCGTCTGACGCTGTAATGGTGGATTCCAGCAGGGATTAATTCATATTGTGTGAAGAAGAGGAGGATGCACACACTGATGGGGATGACGATGACGATGATGACATCTAATGTATTGTAAAGCCAGTTTGTGTATGGGATCATTGCCACCAATGTCCACTGCACATTGTCAGCTTGTTTTGTGGGGGGTCCAAACAAACCAATAATTTCAGCCACAAGTGGCAGTCCCTGTCACTGAAGTGATTGGTTTGTTAAACTGTGAACGTCCTGTTTCATATATACAACTTAAGTGTTGGTTGGAGGACCCAAGGACAATTCCATCTTGCACCTTTTTCCTTTCCATTATGTGCTGGTTGGGGCATTGCTGCTGGACATTTTTAATGTTATGGTTTATGAATGTCCAGAAATTGTAATGGCCACAGACAGCATCTCCTGCATGCCCCTTTCATTTTTTTAAAGAATATTCTGAACCAATTGTTGCTTGTTGTGTCAACCCGACAGCACAAATCACACAACTGTGACATTCAGCCAAGGGTTCTCAGCCCTTAAGGCTGCTACATGGCCCAAAGGACGTATCCTGCTTCATGGCCCAAAAACCACCTGTCATCACTCCTCACCAGCCCTCAATGCTGTAATGGCCGCAAATTGCAAAGAGTTCCAGGCCTCAAGACTGTTGCAGGACTAATCATAGCTCTGTATACCACTACTACTCAGCTCGGAGGCTGCATCAACAATTAACAATCAACTATCAATTCTACAGCCAGTGGCTGCACCAATTATAATTCTTCAGCCAGGGGCTGCACCAACTATCAATTCTTCAGCCATGGGCTGCACCAACTATAAATTCTTCAGCCAGGGGCTGCACCAATTTATTTAGCAATGCTTCAGCCAGGGTCTGCACCAATTATCAATTCTTCAGTCAGGGGCTGCATCAATTATCAATTCATCAGCCAGGGGCTGCACCAATTATCAAGTATCAATTCTTCTAACTTCAGCCAGTGGCTGTGCCAATTATGAACTATCAATTCTTAAGCCAGTAATTGTATCAATGATCAACTATCAATTCTTCAATGCTCAAGGGGTACCCCAACCATCATCTTTGCACAGTCCTCAACTCTATTTGTCACTCAGTTTTGAGCTAGCTAGATAGATGCAACCTTTTGGCCTCTAACTAGATGAAAAAAATCAATATTGTGAGCTGTGAGGTGGTCAAAAAGGACTGGAAACGAGTGGAAATAAATGTTATTGAGGTTAATAATACTGTAGGAACAAAAAAAGGCCAATTTTATGTGATTTTAGCTGTTTTTATGATTTTTTAAGAAAAAATCCAGATCCTTAACCAAAACCGAAAAACAAAACACGGAGGTGAGGTTTTGTCAAAACCAATCCAGACCCAACCTCAAAACCTAAACACGGGGGTCGGTGCACACCTCTAGCACAGACTCCTGTGTTTTGGTTTTGGTCCTATCGCATCATCGTGTTTTGGTTTTGGTAAAACCACCCCCAAGTGTTTTGGTTCAGATCGGTCTTGGATTCCGTAAAAATCTTTAAAAATCGATAAAAAAATCAAATAAATAAATCAACAAAAACATCTAAAATAATGTAATTTGGACCTGTTTACCAGCCTTTTTATAATGAGTTTCTGTGGCTTACAATGTAATGTTTTGCCCAGTACATAAGGAAGTGTTTGATGATTTTGTAGGAGATTTTGAAGTTCAAATTGACCATTTTTACACTGTTGAAAATCGACCCACATCGCATTCGATTTTGAAATCTATTTCAAAATCAAATGTTAGTAAATGAGAGATTTGACCAGTGATTTATAGTCAATTTCAGTCGATTAAAAGCAAATAAAAATCACTTAAAAAATTGATTATTAGTAAATATACCCCTTAGGGGTAAATTTACTAAAGTGAGAATTTTTAGAAGTGGAGATGTTGCCCATAGCGATCAATCAGATTGTAGCGATTATCTTCTAGAATATGCATGTTAAATGTTAAGTAGAATCTGATTGATTGCTATGGGCAACATCTGGACTTCTAAAAACTCTCACTTTAGTAAATTTACCCCTTAGAGTCTAGTATCCTCTCAACAATATAATCAACTTGTCCTTGCACTTTAAGTGGAGTTACAGCAGTTTGGAGCAGATGGAATCTAAAGTCAATTTAACTTGAGAAACATGGAAAGTGGGATGAACTTTAGTCATAGTAAATGGTAATTGCCATTTACTATGACTGCAAAAAGGACAGACAATAACATAAATGGACCATTGCATTAATTAGAAAATTTAGGAGAATGTTGAGAAATGTTCAAGTTCTGTGTTAAGTACCAAACCTTATCTGCTACATGAATTGATTTATTTGGTACACATCTTTTATCTGCCTGTAAATTATAACTGAACTGATATAGATTAGCTGTTATCTTAATCCATGTCTCTAAATAATTCCTGAATCGCTGTCATATCACAATGGCTTCTGCAAACATGAAACATTTGTGGATTATAATTATAACCATAATTCACAAAAAACAGACACCGTAAAGTAGATGAATGTTGACATTTGCTGCATGCAAACTTTGCTAAATGCAGATCTGCTCAGCCACAGTTAATTGTTTGAAAAAGTAGACAGAAGAAAGTAGAATTTTCTTCAATCTTTGTCTTTGAGACAGAAACATTCCAACTGCAGTTTTTGAAGCTAAAACTTCCAAAACAAATGGCAATTAAGGATTAGGAATGCATTGGAGCTGATTGAAATTATTCTTTGAGCTGTCTTTCAGTTGAAAGAAGGTGTTATGTTTGGATTATGACCAAATTTATGATTGATTCTTCTGAGTTAAGAATGCTAGGGCTCAATCCAATTAGGTGCAAATGGCGAGTAGTGAGTTTGTTTCTTGAAACTCGCACACTACGCAGTGAAGCACGCTCCCGAGAAATCTCCAATCCAATTAAAATTGCCTATTCGTACTACTCGAGGGGTGCGAATTGACTGCCAAATGAGATTTGCAAATAAAATGCATGAAATGTGGGGAGACCAACCTGGACCCCCCAAAATGGATAATTTTGTTAGCAGGACCTTATAGAAGGCTGTTTGTGGGCATTAGGAAGGTACTGTATGTTTTTAAATTGTGTCAAATGGCTGATTTGTGTTTTTTTTTAAATGTAGGAAAATTATAAAAAACAAACTTTTTGGTTTAATCTCAAACGAATTAAATGGAAAATGCAAAAAAAAAGTAGGAAAAATGGTGATTTGGGGGTACTTTTAGGGCACCTTGAAAAAATGTAAAAAAATCTTAAAAACTATTATTTTTCAACTAAAAAATTATTGTAATTAACTTTGGGGTGCCTAAACTAACATAACAGTTGATTTTAGGGTAATTTGAAATTTTTTTTTTACCCCCCAAAATTACATGTAATTATTGGACTAATTAAGCTAATTGGAAACATCCAAATGCCTAATTAGTCATATGGGGGGGGGGGTGTCCAAGGGGTTCAGCACGGTGTCCCCACATTTTAACCTTAAAATAAAGATTTTCCTTTCCATCTCTAACCCTCAGGGAGGTGCGAGTGGAAAGTTGCGAATTCAGTCTGACTGATTCACTGCGGGTTGCTAATTGGATTACAAAATGAATTCGCTATGCAAATTCGAAGTGAAAATAGCAACTCGCGCCTCGCCGTTCGCACCTAATAGGATTGACCCCTTAGAGTTTGACCTAATTTTGAAAAATATCTAATAAAACTTGTAATATTTTGAGAATCCCAAAAATCATTGAATCACCTTCACATATTTATCTTGTGACTAACTTTGAATTGCTTTCATCTTTGCAATATCCATCTCTATTCCTTTGGCATATAATCTATAAATTCTGTGTACATGTATTCAATGTTTTACTTGATTCCGAGAGTAAATAAAGAGTACAACTAACTAATCTAAAATGTCTGTGAACATATAATATACAAATTGTTGAAAGTAGTCGATGCATTCAAAAATACAAAAGATATTACTGTACATTGTAGTCAAAGTGATCATATCTTGTTTCAAAAGTGTTTTTTTTACTCATCCCCTCTTATATACGAATCAAATTATATACTCATCTTAAATCAAGTGTTTGTTAATATTTTGGCTCTACATACAGTAAATGTTCAAATAGTGCTAAAATAAAGATACCTGTTTCTAATGTAACTGAGTTAAAGGCTTTATAATCTATACATGGCCTTAATCTTCCATCTTTCTTACTCACAACAAATATTGGAGCACCAGCAGATGAAGTGGTGAAGTACAGCAGTTATGTGATCGACATTAATGCTGTCAATATGTGGAAACACTATGCCAGTGGGAGAATGCTGATATGGTTGTAATGGTATTAAAAGACTTTTAACCGTGTTGGCATAATAACTTTAAACATGATGCTATTTGATCATGTTTAAAGTTATAATGCTGACACGGTTAAAATGCTTTAAATGACATTACAACCGTGCCAGCATTCTCCCAATGGCATAATGCTGTCGACATATTGATTGACAACAGCATTAATGTCAACCACAGGTATGTGTCCCGGGGATATGGATGGACAAATAAAGTCACAGGCAACATTATCTTCAATAAACTTTTTCAAGTTTGCAATTCTGGCTCAGCTAAGAAATAAATTTGTGTGATGAGGAAGAGTTTCTGCTTGATTTTTATCAAAAACATCTTATCATCTTGACTCCCATAGATCCAGAATCAATAAGTGCAATTATACCTCGTACAATTAAAAATATCCTTGAACTATAATCTGAGTGTTTAAAAATTGTAGCAAACAAACAGACATGTTATATTCCATATGGTCCTGATAGTAAGAGATAAATGATCAACTTGCCCTCTCCCATCCTCTGTGTAAAGATAGAGTCTTGTTGTTACCTGACAAGTTATTTTGCTTTTTCCCTGATGCACATTTAGCTAAAAAGAATATTAGACCATGCACAGTATAAACACACATTCATCTCTTTGTGCTGTTGCATGAGTCAAAAATCCTCACACACTTTCCAACTGCATAGGCCCTGACACAGATATCTGTAGTGAGAGATAAAGCCCAAGATTTACAGGAAAATAATAAGAAATATTTGTGCATGGAGTTTTATGTTTCTCCTTAAGCATTTTGGTTAGGCTTGAATCTATCGCAATACATTGGTCCATACATTATTCTAGCCATGGAGTTCGATGCATACAATCTTATTATTCTTTAATATCACCATTCAAACCCTTTTAGTATTGATGACATTTGGTGGCTATGCTCCATATCCACCATCCACTGTATAAATTCCACGGTATACACAATAAATTCCTGTGGCGTAAAGTAGTGAGTTTGGCCTCAGCAGGGTGTGGCTCTATGAGGCTCATTAAATGCATCTGTAAAATGCATGCATAAAGAGTACTAGAGAATATAATATGAGGTCTTACCATTCTTTCTGCACAGGCCTTTTAATAATGTAAGCAACATACTCACTTTCAAGGCATTAGAGTGATAAGCAAGTAGCTGCATTTAATAAAAAAAAAAACAATTTACAATGTGCAACAAATTGTCTGCACTGAGACCAGCTTCCATCAAATTTCCCTGGCAATTGAGGCTCTAATTTATCATTTTGTGCACAGATAAGTTTGGTTTAGATGGTACCTTACATATGAGGCAGCTACAGCAGATCTTCTTCTATGGCAAAGTGTTCATGAGCTTTATACACTTCAGACTGTAGCAGATAGGTCAATATAGTTAAGAGAAAATAATAATCACCATAAAATGACAATTAATCTAAATGAAATGTAACAGATACAAGACAGTAGTTAGCAATACAGTAGTAAATAGGTCATAATTTTCTCTTAAATAGGCTTCTTTATCCTAACTGCTGCAGCACCTATTTGGCTATAACTATGGAAAATACAGTTTCTTATTTACTTCAATACACTATACTCTCTGAACATGAAATAATCTTCTCAATGATACATATATGAAGAAATAGCTAAACAGATGATTACACAGCAGACTTGCAAACCCTATGACTGATAAGTCAATTACTTTAAAGTGAACACAAAGTTCTTTCATTGGAGTACTCTCTTGCTAGATGGACACTGTCCTATTACATGCATATACTTGTAATCCACAATAAGCAAAGGTAACAGAATTAGAATCTAATGCTGGTCTTCTTGATTCCAGAGAACAATAGCTTCTACTTTTCAATTATAAAGCACAATAAATACAGTTCCTCTTTTGTAGCAGTTATCTTCAGAACTCAATAGTATTAGTAGCTCAATCCCAAGAACACTCTTGATCAGCTCTTATATAAATATTTCTCACAAAATGGCCTCATCTCTCTTTATGCTAATAGACTCAGTCCACTGGTTCAATGCTATCTCAATCAGCACTTTTATCACTCTGTGTCCATATGTATATATCTCTAGCTCAGACTCTTGCAGGTATTAGAATCACTTAATTTTGCTAAACACTTTTATTAGGGATATCTCCCAATATCAGTTTAACTCACACAGCTTCCATGGATCTCTGCTGTGGCTCTAAGTGCTAACACACTGCCTCTCCAGATCTATCAGGCACATTGCTGGTGCTTCTGTTTCTTTGTCCACAACTCTCTGTCAGTGGGTATGCAGTGGCCCTGGAACTTGGCACCACCTCAGCATCGTCATTTGCCCAGTCTTGGGTCACAGGCCTGCGGCACCTCACCCTGCAATCCAGCTCTGCTTCTTGGTATTTGCATCACTCCACTGCACATGTGCACACCACAGGGCCCTTTCTTTTGCTAGCTTGTCCCTTTCTGGCACTCTGCGACACAACCTTGTGACAGCCTCCCATATTACAGTGTCCTTGGCTCTTCTTAGAGCCAGGGGTTATCACACTAGTCCAGGAGCAACTTCTATAGAACATTGCACAGCTTGAGCTGCTGGAAATTCATCCATTCTAATTGCAAAGCTGTAATCTTTCCTTGTAAAGTTTAGAAACTTAAATTAGTGCCTGTGTGTTGTTCGTACTTTCTCTAGGCAGACATATACATATTTTTTTGCACTTGCATATTCCACATTTAATAATGAAGCCTTTTAGGTGTCTGCTTTTATTCTGTATGTGCAAAGTGCCAGTGCTTTTATTCCCTATATTAATACAATTTCAGTTACTATGTTTTTCTTTTGTTTCCTAGAAGTAAATCTCTTAAACTGTGTGAAAGGGCATCTGTGCAGTACCTTTAGGTGATAAGAGACCTTTTATGTGTTTCATCCTGCAAATTAGTTTGCTTAGAAGCTGAACAAAGTAAACCACCTTTGAAGTTTAAACTCGGTGTTGTGTAAAATCTTTCAACTCCTGTTGTTCTAAACACTAACCATACAAATGAAAAGTAAGACTTTGTTGCATCTATTTGATTTTATATTTTCCTTGTGTTTTGTCTTTTGTGTCAAGCACCTTTTGTGCTTCAATGATCCATCTTTATTTTATATACATACGAGGCTCTGCCTGGTTGTAAATTCCTTAATTTGGAAAAATATAGCATGATTGAATGTAGACCAATTACTGGAGGACCCTTACATAGTGTAAAATGTAAAGTGCACTGTGAGAAATCCCATGATAAATAGCTATGGACTAGTATCTCAGTTTGTGCAAGTGAACCTGGATATCCATGGAGAAGTATGGGTTTACACAGCAGTACGGTAGTGTGTGCACTGTAGTAGAAACTCACATACTGTAGTCTGAGGCGTTAGGTCAAGGGAAAGTGTTACTGTCAAAGCATGGCACATTTTTGTGAATTAACTTTTGCAATTTGAAATTAGTGAAATAAAATTGAGGTATAGAGAGTGTGCTTATTTAGGGCCTGATTCAGAGCTGAATGCTCTGACCAGAGCGCTCGCTCTGGATCAGGGCCCTCCTACCTGTTTTAGAAGCGTCCTCATGGATGCTCACATAGCTGTGGGTTACCACCCATAGCTTATGCGAGCGTCCATGATGATGGTCGCGATGGTCAAGACCATCGCGACCATCGGGCTTGCGACGAGACCCTGCAGTAGGGTCTCGCTTTCGCAAGCCCAGGAGTGGTTTTGGCTCTATCAGAGCCAAAATCATTCCCACTGACATCACTAGTGATGTCAGTGGGGCCGGCTTCAGACAGGAGGCGTTCCCATGGGAACGCCTCCATCTGGCAGCCATGCCCCCGGCACGCCCACCAAAGGGGGCGTGCTGTCAATCAACATCGACAGCACGCCCCCTTTGGTGCGAGACCCGGAGCGACGGAGAGCCCGTCGCTCTCCGGGTCTCGTGCATGCGCACGACGGAGCTCCCTCCGTCGTGCGCATGCGCAGTGGGGCAACATCGACCCGTTTGCGAGCGTCCTTTGCTCGCGAACGGGTCTGAATGACCCCCTTAGTGCACACAGCAATTTCCATTCCACAAAATGCTATAAATTACATACACACAAAAATGCTTTTTTGCTGGTCTCCTTCTGGACTTTTAAAGGAGCTCGCTTTTCACCTCCCTCTTGCACCACAATAAACAAATGATTTTTCAAGCACACTCAAGCTTGCTACACACTGATAGACATATCGGCCATTCCATTGAACGGTCGATAGATCTATAGAACATTGGCGGATGTGTACACCCAATATGTCTGTGAATGACATTGTTCACAGACATATCGGATCAGCCCTGCATTACAGCAGATGGTAATATATCTGAAAGATATATCGGTCATCTGCTGGTGTGTATGGGTGACCCGCTGGCCACCTGTACACATGCTGCAGGGACCAGCCGATGAGTGAAGGCTCAACTGGGCAGGCAAATTTAAATGCCCATCCAGTTGTGATGTCAAGATCGGTACATCGGGCAGATAATTGGTAAGTGTGTATGCATTTACCAATCGTTAGATTGGTTATCAGGTCGGCCAAACGGGCAACCTGTCAACCTAATGGCAATAGCATTAAATATAAAATATTCACTAAGGGTCTGTTTATGAAGCAGTGATAATCCCTTTTTCTGGTTTATTTAAGCAGAGGGATAACACAGGGGAATCACTTAATTCTCTTTATAGTTCATTATCAGTTTTCCATAGCTTCAATGGGAGATCTGCAAAGTAGGAAAGACTTCCTAGGATCCCCATCAGTTCATGTCGCAGTGTGGATGCAATAGACTGAGGATGAGGCATGGTAAATTGCATAATACGAAGACTATGTATTGCAGCGATATGCAGTTATAGATATTGCTTCATAAGTCAGGGGTTAAATAAACAGACTCTGCAACGTAGAAGTTTTTTTAATAGAAGAACTGAAAATTTAACTTTACAGAAGTGAGTGGAACTAGAGTATGGCCTATGTGTTATAGTGGCCTTAACTGCTCTTTGGCCTTCTCACTCTATCAACTTGGTCCTCATTCCCACCTAGGCCTCCACATAACTTCAGAATTGATGCCTTGGACCTTTGTTTTGTTATGTCTGATATGTTATGTTCTAAACTGTCACAGTGCACATCATGCCTTGAAGAATTGCTTGCTCCACCTACTGTATCCTATGTTGTACACCCAAGATGGCTGCCTTGCCTGGTACTCTCATGGGTAGGATTAATAATTCAGGGGTATAATGGCTCAGTGAGTATCTTTTATGTTGTATCTCACACTTTATATTTTGTTTCTCCCATTGTCTACCACATTCCCAGGTATCATTTATCCTGCCCAGGGTAACCGATGTAGTGCGCCCAAGATGGCTGTCTTGTCTGGTATCTTTGTGGATAGTTTGAAAAATTAATGGAACTGTTTGTTCATTGGGTATCATGAATTCAGTATATCATTTGTTGTATTTGGTATATCATACATGTATAACTGATGATCTTTGAATTTGATCTGATTTAGGTCATGATTTCTGTATTCCCACCCCTGTATATAATAGCAATTAGCTTTGACTATAATGTTTCTTGAACCATGTAGTGCACACAAGATGACTGCCTCACCACTTACTGATAGGATGAGTAATGCGTTGAACTACTGATGACTTTGTGTTTCCTTTTTGTCTTGGTCATTGTAGCCACTATAACTAAACTGTATACTGTATGTTGTAATTATTGTTGTGTGCCCAAGTCGGCTGCCACATCTCCACTGTATTATCTGCTGTTTCCCTCAAATGTAAAGCACCTTGAGACCTTTTGGAGAAACGTGCTATATAAATAAATGTTTTGTTATTATTATTATTATTATTATTATTATTATTATTATTATGGCAGGAAGCCAAACTTTGATGTAACTTTGGACAGAGCATCTCTTTAGTTTGCAGATGCTTCTCTCAACAGAGAATATCTGTGCACTGTGAAGAGGGCAGACCCTCCAGGTACCATGGTGCAAAACCAAGGCGTTTTATGGGGTGCACAGTAGTTGTGCTTCATAAATAATCTCTATTGAAAGCAAAACACATTTTATTTGTAAAGCTATTTTCATTCTTATCTCTAGATAAAAAAAACATTGACATTGTCATAATGATGTCTATTTACAAGACAAATGACTAAAGTAATTGCATGTATGCCTAATGCCACTAATATTCTATAGATCATACTGTGCTGATTCTCCACAAATAGAACCTGAATAATCTGTTATGTGTCTAACTGTCTATAAGAAATGTATCTTTCCTCATTTCTGCTTTATATAAGCCAGGAGAGAAATATATTTATATCATCAACAGATAGCCTTTCCATTAAAGTAAATTTATAATGGTACTGTATATTGGACATCCTAAATGTCATGGTTGATGTGCTTTATTGTAAATGATATTTTTTTCTTGGAAATGCCACATTTTTTGCTGTGGATTTAAAACATTTGAACTTTATATATACTGAAAAAGGTTATTTTTTTTTAGTACACAACATTATTTTAATGATATAGCTTTAACAGTAATGCTTTTGCAACAATCAAATTTGCTTGCAAACATTATTTACATTTTAATAGTGCATCATTGTTTCTTTATTGGTTGCTTGCAAACATGCACAGAGTTTGCACTTAGGTTAGCAGCAACTATTTAATTTTCTACTTCCATTATATATATATATATATATACGTATCCAATCTTCCATATAAGAAGCAGGCGGCACTCCATCGGACTAGTGTAAATCAATAGTGCATCGTTTTATTCAGCCGACGTTTCAAGGCCTCTACAGCCTAGTCATCAGAGTCATTCACACCCTGATGACTAGGCTGTAGAGGCCTTGAAACATCGGCTGAATAAAACGATGCACTATTGATTTACACTAGTCCGATGGAGTGCTGCTTGCTTCTTATATGGAAGATTGGATACGTATACATTGCTACCTAGGAAGGCACCCCGGCAATTGCTCCAATTTATCCTTGAGTGCCTTTCCACATGCTGCTATATATATATATATATATATATATATACAAAATATAATGTTCCTCCTGTGTGAGGTATGGGGACCCCCCAGAGACAAAACAAAACAGAGGAGGCACTCCCTTTGAAGTAGAAAAAAAATTGTATTTCGTCAGGACTATACAGTCCTGATGAAAAGGTCTGCGGACCTTGAAACGTTGACATGCCTCTGTACTGAATTTCAAATATGTCATAAGTATACAATTTTTTTTCTACTTCAAAGGGAGTGCCTCCTCTGTTTTGTTCTGTCTCTGGGGGGTCCCCATACCTCACACAGGAGGAACATTATATTTTGTATGGATCATTTAGGAAGGCACCCCGCTTATTGCAGTTTCACCTGAGTGCCAAACTTCTGTACTATATATATATATATATATATATATATATACATATATAAATTAGGGATGTGCAGGCTCGGTTCTACTCGGTTCCGTTCGGATTTTTTTACCGAATCTTATTGGCTATCCAAAACTCGTGACAGCTGAAACCCAATAAGATTCGGGAAAAAAAAACGAACGGAACCGAGTAGAACCGAGCCTGCACATCCCTAATATAAATATATTAGGGATGTGCAGGCTCGAATAGGTTTGAATTTGCATGCCGAGTTTGGATTTTTCCCTCCAAAAATCGGGACTCAGAAAGAGGCAAATCGTCATCTTGCATGGACAAACATCGTCATTCCTGGACAACAGTCCAGGAATGATGATGTTTGTCCATGTAAGATGACGTTTTGCCTCTTTCTGAGTCCCATTTTTGGGAGGGAAAAATCCGAACTCGGTGTGCAAATTCGAACCTATCCGAGCCTTGACATCCCTAATATATATATATATATATATATATATATTATAGGGATGAGCGGGTTCGGATTTCTGAAATCCGAACCCCCCCGAGCCCTCCCGATTCGAGTCATATCCGAGTCAGGCTCGACTTTTCCCACCTGACTCGGATTTGAAATCGAGGCAAAACGTCATCATCCCTCCTTCCGGATCTCGCGGGTTTTGGATTCTATAAAAGGTCCCTGCGTCGGCGCCATTTCTCACTCTGGCTGTGGACAGTGAAGAGGGAGGGTGGGAGCTAGGGCTGGCTGGGCTGTGTTGTGCTGCTGTTGTCCATAGGGGCTGTGACCACTCAGTCCATAGGGGCTGACTGGGCAGTGTTGTGCTGCTGTTGTCCTTAGGGGCTGGCTGGGCTGTGTTGTGCTGCTGTCATAGGGGCTGGCTGGGCGGTGTTGTGCAGTCAGTTGTCCATAGGGGCTGTGTCCACTCCAAAGTCTATAGGGGCTGGCTGGACTGTGTTGTGCAGTGTTCTATAAAGGCTGTAGTCCTAGAGGGGTGCTGTATTGTTGTCCAGGGGGGTGATCTGTGCATCAGGGGTGCTCCCCCAAAGTGCACTCCAAAAAAGTTTTTTTTTTCTGTGTTTGTGAATTGTGTGTACAGTAGCCGCATGTGCAACAAAGTAACGCCAAGCATGCGCCTGTGTCATAAGTAAAGGGCTGGCTAGCTTGACCGTTAAAGGGTGCTGTAACCCGCAAAGTGCACTCCAAACACAATAAAAAATTATTTTATGTGTTTGTGAATTGTGTGCACTGTGGCTGCACGTGCATCAACAAAGGAGCAGCGCCAAGCGTGCGCCTGTGTCCCATAAGTAAAGGGCCGGCTGGCTCATCTCTTAAAGGGTGGTGTAAGCCCCCAAATTGCACTCCAACAAAAAAAAACATTTTCTTCTGTGTTTGCGAATTGTGTGCACTGTACGTGCATCCTCAAAGCAGGAGCGCCAAGCATGCATCTGGCTGTTAAAGGGTGGTGTAACCCTCAAAGTGCGCACCACAAAAAATAAAAAATTCTTCTTTTTTTTCTGTCTTTGTGAATTGTGTTGGCTGTAGTTGCACGTGAATCAACAAAGGAGCAGCGCCAAGCGTGCGCCTGTGTCCCATAAGTAAAGAGCCGGCTGGCTCATTTCTTAAAGGGTGGTGTAACCCACAAGTGCACTAGTCTCCAACAAAAATAAAAAATTATTTTCTGTGTTTGTGTGCGCCTTAGCCGCACGTATATATCAATATAACATAAATGGAGGACCAAACTTTCTCCGAAAAAAATAAAATAGGGAAAGATCAAGAACCACTTCCTCCTAGTGCTGAAGCTGCTGCCACTAGTCATGACATAGATGATAACATGCCATCAACGTCGTCTGCCAAGGCCGATGCCTAATGTCATAGTAGAGGGCATATACAATCCCAAATGACAAAGTTCAGGAAAATGACCTTAAAAAAACCATGCAAATCATCTGAGGAGAAACGTCAACTTGCCAATATGCCATTTACGACACGGAGTGGCAAGGAATGGCTAAAGTCTTTCCCTATGTTCATGACTAGTGGTTCAGCTTCACATGACGATGGAAGTCCTCCACCCACTAAAAAAATCAAATGAGTTAAGCTGGCAAAAGCACAGCGATGAACTGTGCATTCTAAGAAGATATCACAAATCCTCAAGGAGAGTCCAAGTGTGGTGACAGTTGCGATGCCTGACCTTCCCAAAACTGGACGGGAAGAGGTGGCTCTTTCCACCATTTGCACGCCCTCTGCAAGTGCTGAAAGGAGCACCCACAGTCCACTTGCTGATATGCAAATTGAAGATGTCACTGTTGAAGTACAACAGGATGAGGATACTGGTGTAGCTGGCGCTGAGGAGGAAGTTGGCGAGGAGGATTCTGATGGTGATGAGGTTTGTTTAAATCAGGTTCCTGGGGAGACAGTTGTTGTCCGTGGGATGAAAAAGACCATCACGGTCATGCCTGGGCAGAAGACCAAACATTCCACCTTTTTGATCTGGCAATATTTCTATCCAAATCCGGACAACAACTGTCTTACCATATGTACCATATGTAAACGTGAAATAAGTAGGGGTAGGGACGTTAACCACCTAGGAACATCCTCCCTTATACGTCACCTGCAGCACGTTCATAAAAAGTTACTGTCAAGTTCAGAAACTTTGGCTGAGACCGTAAGCAGTCCAGGGACACCTAAATCCCTTTGTCCTGTTGTATCCAAGTGCCTGCAAACCACACCGTCATCTCCCTCCTCATCAATTTCCTCCTTAGTCAGGATCGGAAGTAGTCCTGCAGGCCATGTCACTGGCATGACTGACTCTCCTATCCGGGATTCCTCCAGAGGATCCTGCATTGCTACGCCTACTGCTGCCGCTGCTGCTGTTGCTGCTGGGAGTCGTTCATCATCCCAGAGAGGAAGTAGGAACACCACTACTTTTACTAAACAATTGACCCTCCAACAGTCCTTAGCGAGGAGGATGAAGTACGACAGCAGTCATCCTGAAGCAAAACGTATAACTGAGGCCTTGACTGCTATGTTGGTGTTAGATGTGCGTCCGGTATCCGCCATCGGTGCAGTGGGATTTAGACAATTGATGGAGGTAATGTGTCCCCGGTTCCAAATCCAGTCTAGATTCCACTTCACTAGGCAGGCGATACCGAGACTGTACAGAAACGTCAGAAAAAGTGTCCTCAGTGTCCTGAAAAATGCAGTTGTACCCAATGTCCACTTAACCACGGACATGTGGACATGTGGAACAGGGCACACTAAGGACTATATGACTGTGACAGCTCACTGGGTAGATGTATCACCTTACGCAGCAACAACAGCAGCATCACCAGTAGCAGCATCTCAGAAATGCCAGCTTGTTCCAAGGCAGGCTACGCTGTGTATCACCGGTTTCAGTAAGGGGCACACAGCCGACAACCTCTTAGAGAAACTGAGGGAAATCATCGCCCAGTGGCTTACCCCACTTAGACTCTCCTGGGGATTTGTGATATCTGACAATGCCACCAATATTGTGCGGGCATTACATCTGGGCAAATTCCAGCACGTCCCATGTTTTGTTCACACAATAAATTTGGTGGTGCAGAATTTTCTGAAAAGCGACAGGGGCGTGCAGGAGATGCTTTGGGTGGCCCGAAAAATTTCTGGCCACTTTCGCCATTCAGCGACTGTGTGCCGAAGACTGGAGCACCAGCAAACACTCTTGAACCTGCCCCGCCATCACCTCACGCAGTGGAACTCAACCCTCTATATGCTTCAAAAGTTGGAGGAGCAGCAAAAGGCCATTCAAGCCTATACATCCACCTATGACATAGGCAAAGGAGGGGGTATGCACCTGACTCAAGCGCAGTGGAGAATGATTTCCGTGTTGTGCAAGGTTTTCCAGCCCTTTGAACTTGCCACACGTGAAGTCAGTTCAGACACTGCCAGCTTGAGTCAGGTCATTCCCCTCATCAGGCTTTTGCAGAAGCAGCTGGAGAAAGTGAAGGAGGAGCTAATATGGAGCGATTCCGCTCGGCATGTGGGACTTGTGGATGAAGCCCTTCATTCGCTTTGCCAGGATTCCAGGGTGGTCAATCTGTTGAAATCAGACAACTACATTTTGGCCACCATGCTCAATCCTAGGTGTAAAGCCTATGTAGTGTCTCTCTTTCCGGCCGACACAAGCCTGCAGAGGTGCAAAGACCTGCTGGTGAAAACACTGTCAGCTGAAGCGGAACGTGACACGTCAACAGCTCCTTTTTCATTTTCTCCCGCAACAGGGGCTGCCAGGAAAAAACTTAGGTATCCTTAGCAACCCGCTGGCAGTGATTCATGGCAGGCAGGACCAAGTTTGGACATCTGGTCCGGACTGAAGGACCTGGCAACAATTTCTGACATGTCTACTGTCACTGCATATGATAATGTCACCATTGACAGAATGGTGGAGGATTACATCAGTGACAGCATCCAAGTAGACATGTCAGACTGTACTGGCAGGAAAAAGAGGCAATTTGGAGGCCCCTGTACAAACTGGCTCTATTTTACCTGAGTTGCCCCCCCTCCAGTGTGTACTCTGAAAGAGTGTTTAGTGCAGCCGGAAACCTTGTCAGCGAAAGGCATAGGAGGTTGCTTCCACAAAATGTGGAGAAGATGATGTTAATAAAAATGAATTGTCAACTCTTCCAGGGAGACCAGCCTCCAGAACGTACAGAGGGACCTGTGGTGGTGGATTCCAGTGGAGACGAATTAATACTCTGTGAGGATGAGGATGTACACAACACTGAAGAGGGTGAGGAATCGGTGGATGAGGAGGATGAGGACGACATCTTGCCTCCGTAGAGCCAGTTTGTGCAGGGACAGATTAATTGCCAGCTTATTTTGTGGGGGCCCAAACGAACCAATCATTTCAGCCACAGTCATGTGGCAGACCCTGGCGCTGAAATGATTGGTTTGTTAAAGTGTGCATGTCCTCTTTATACAACATAAAGGTGGGTGGGAGGGCCCAAGGACAATTCCATCTTGCACCTCTTTTTTTTCTTTGCATTATGTACTGTTTGGGGCCTAGTTTTTCAAACTGCCATCCTGTCTGCCACTGCAGTGTCACTCCTAGATGGGCCACGTGCTTGTGCCACCCACTTGTGTCGCTTAGCATAGTCATCCAGCTACCTCGGTGCACCTTTTAGACATAAAAACACTATTGTGAGGTGTTGGGTGTTCAGAATAGACTGGAAATGAGTGGAAATTAATGTTATTGAGGTTAATAATAGCATAGGAGCAGAAAAACCCACACATTCTGTGATTTTAGCTGTTTTTATGCTTTTTTAAAAAAAAATACAGATCCAAAACACAAAACCCAGAACCCAAAACAAGGGAGGGTGGTTTTGCCAAAACCAATACAGATCCAAAACACGAAGAAAGATCCAGATCCAAAACCAAAACACGAAAAGTGGCTGGTGCACACCCCTAATATATATATACAATTCAGATATGGCGGTACTCCAATTAATTAATAAATAGCGTTACCTGGTGCCTTCCACTAGGACTGCCAGCTGGAAGTCCAAAATATGTATCAGGAGTGGCAGCACTCAGGCTAAATACATCCAAAAACAAGCAGGTATATAGTATAGATATGCTTTAGACTAAATACTATGTAATTTATTCCTTGGATATTACAATTACCATTATTATTGCTGGTTGTAACTAATTTTTGCTCATCTGTATTATTATATTCTATGATTGTTATATCTAATGTGGAATTCCATCTATGCTACATTTTTTGCTTTGCATCACTGCAGTTATGATTATATGGCTCCCCAGATTGTGCATTTTAACTATATTTAAGATTTAACCATATCTAAGACATGACTGTTATGATCTAATGTGTAATGTTCTATATTATTGTGTAACAGCCTTGTGATCATTGCTACTGTATAGTATTATATTTTTATATGTATTTGTTGTGCAGGGTTGTCATGGTGATGGTAGGCAGATGTGACGCTGATATCAGCCCTGACATATTGATTGGCAGATTGGTATATGTGTATTGGCTTACCAATCGGCCATTCGGTCAGTGGATCCGTGGGTCGGCAGACAAAGCCATAGCACCTGAGATTTTGTACTGTTCTTTCTATAAGGATTATTGATCCCTGAACCAGTTGTTTGGAAAGTCTTCAGGCCTATGTCAGCAGAACTACAAGAGCAGCAAATGTACCTTATTTTCACCATTATAGTTGAGTTTTTGCTAATGGTTGCCTGCAGGCATTTCAAACAATTATTATTTAATTTAAGTAAAATAAACATATTGTATAGACCTTTCATAAAGATGACATGTTGGGAAGATTGTGCAATATAAACTATATTGTTATTTTGAGGTGGAAATAGCCTAGATATGGAATAAATAACTCTAAAACCAGACCTGACTGACCCCTGTAGTAAAACTGGCAATCAATGCACATGGATGTATAGCAGAACAGGCATTCAGTATATGCAGTGCCAGATTAAGGTCCACATGGGCATGGAGCTGAAATTTATGAAGGGCCTATTGTGTGCCGCTGCTTGGGGTGTGAGCAGCACCACGGGGGTGTGATTAGAGATGTGGAATGTGTGACCAGTATTTTTTGAGGTGTGGCCTGTACTCTAAGGTGTAACTAGCGCCTACATTCCCTCCCTTCTTTGCTTATATCAACAGTATATTTTATACTGCAGTGCAGCATTGGGTTGATTTTTTGGGCGTGGGTCCCCTGGATTGCTTTGGTTGGACAGCTTCAGGGCATCGCATTATAAATACATTTTCCTTTTTGCACTTTTAGCACCTCTATTGTTTGTTTAATATATATGTATTATTTTTAAACCTCTATTTTTCACCGTCTTATATATGCAGCAGCAGCTGCTCTTATCTATCTTATACTTTCTTACACTTCACCTTCTCTCATTAGAGTGATGCCCTGGGGTGGCTCAGCTGGGCCTGTTTGGGGGTGTCCTGTGCTCTGGATTTCAACCGCAGTATGTTAGGGAAATACCCTCAGAGGTTACCTGGGCATGGTGGGTAGGCCCATAACCATGGCCATGATTATGCCAAAACCTCTATGTATTGCAAAATTCTATTGCATAATGTATTATATATAATTAGTAATAATGGAGTTGTGCACTTGTACTTTTTCTTCTTATATCAACAGTGTAATGTGAAAATCTATAAATGAACAAAGGGAAACAATCCTTGTTAATGTGTCCGTAATATGACAATAAAATGGCACTTAATAATGATGCAAATGTAAAACCCCTCTACTAAAAGACATACGGGTCACCTAGTGATGTCATGAATGTGGCATATAAAAAAGAGACACCTTATCTTATTATAAGCTACAGGGGTATATTTATTAAATTATACAATTTGCCCCCTGAAAATTAAGAATCCTTATCTCCTCAAGGGGTCTATTTATCAAGCAGTGAAAGCAGGGAGAGGTGGACTAGTTGCCCATAGCAACCAATCAGCTCCTGCCTATTATTTTATAGACTGTACTTGATAAATGCTACTTCAAAGCTGATTGGTTGCTATGGGCAACTTCTTCACACTTTTCACTGCTTGATGAATAGACTTCAAAACCTCAGCAATAAGGATTCTTGTTCCATTTGGATGCATTAATCTTAATCGCCAGGACAAGGCCTCCGATGAGAGCCTATCTGTGATCAGTTTACTTCTATCGACGGCCCCCCTTAAGGCTACTGCGACTTTCCAGCTGTACAATGCGGCAAAAGTTGCAAAACACTTTGGGACATCCTTTAGCCCCCTAGAAAGGGATCAAAAGATCCTCTCCAGCAGGGTAACCCCATAGCAGGTAATGGGCTGACGCCATCACGCGCATGCAAAATCTGCAAAGCTTTCCTTTGTGGATCTTATTAAGTACCCTTCCAATTAAAAACTATGGGAACAGCTGCTGTTCAAAGGTTATGATGTCAACATTGTTCAAATGTTGACAGGAAATATATCAACATCTGCAGAATGGTGATATGAATTGTCGTCTTCGGCAGAAGGGTTAGGCTACGTGGGGAGGATTAGGGGTAGCAACTCACAGCTAGGAACACCGCATCAGCTGATACCCAGACAACACACGCTGCGCTGACACCCAGATGACACCGCTGCGCCACCAGAACAGATAAGAAGATGACATTATTATTATTATCCTTTATTTATATAGCACAACAAGTGTTCTGCAGTGCTTTACACAGTACATAAACAAATAAGTGAACAAGAAACCAGTGATTAATGGTGCCCATCCAATAGGCGATTAGACCTAGCGATTGAGCAATAACGACCGTCGTTATCGCTCAATCGCTTGATAATCGTCTGCAAATCGTGCAGTTTAATGTCTAATATGGCCAGTGATGCACGTGCATGCTAGTTGTATTGGACATCTGTCATCTGGCAAACATGCTGGTCAACCTGATGATAACGTCAGGTTCAGCATGTTACCAGATAATTAATGTTCCTACATTGAACGACTGCTCGTTCAGTGTAGGCACATCACAGACAAAAAAATGACAGCACGATTACAATGTCGTAATCGTGCTGTCGTTTCTATGTTGTGTAGTAGATGGGAAGCATTACAGTACAATACAATGCAGGACAAGAACATGGTATTACACAAATTGCTGCATTACCGATTAGAACACTCAAAATAAGCAGCAGGGAGTCAGCAATCAAGTGTTAGGTGCCCTTGTGGGGAGAAAAGGATAGAATAAAGTATAAGGCTAAGCACGGGAGGTAAGAGGGCCCTGCTCATGAGAGCTTACATTCCAATAATGTTGACATTTCATCAGTGTCAACTTGATGAATGTCAACTTAATATACCAAATCCATATGTATAGTATATGTAATGTGTAGATCATTCCCATTCAATCCCCCTTCTATTCGTAACTGACATGCCCCTTATGGACTCCTCAGTTGTCCCCACATTCCAAAACACCGCTATTCATGCCCCTGCAAAGCCCAATCAAGTAATTGTACAGACTTCTTTGTAGTGTTCCAGCAGAGAGGGAGAAAACCAATGGCCACCAGAGAGAGGACAAGCAGGTTTCCAGGGACAGTGAAGAAAAGGTGAGATCACCGAGTCTCTGCTGCAGTCAGAGATGTACTGGGCACACTGACCCCAGTTCTGGCTACTTCTCGCCAATCACACAGAGTCCGTACATTCCAATCTCCTCTGCAACTGTAAATAATCCCATTCCAATCTCCATGCTTACCCCGGATCCCTGACCCGAGGCAAAACCTCACGACCCCTCTGACGAGTCGCGAGATTTTGTTTCGAGCGGGCTTAACACTGATTGGCTGAGAGAGCCATCTGTCACGGCTCTCAGCCAATCAGCGTTAAACCGATTGAAAACAGCACAAAGGAGGAAAAGAAGATGGCGCCAGCCATCCCCCACCACCTGATACTACCACCACCCCCCGCTGCCGACACCGCCGGCACCCCCACTGGCAGCATCCCCCGCTGCCGACACCACCGCTGCCGACATTCCTGCACTGCTGCCCAATGTACTGAGGACACCGTCAACGACCCACACACTGCCGACACTGCCGACACTCCCACACTGAGGACACCATCAGCACCCCTGCACTGGTGACACAGTCAGCAAACATGCACTGAGGACACCGCTGGCACCCCCGCTCTGCCAACACCGCCGGTACCCTTCACTGAAAACACTGCCATTCCATGTACTGAGGACACCGCCAGCAACCCCCGTACTGCCGACACAGTCAGCAAACCTGCAATGAGGACACCGCTGGCACCCCTGTACTGCCGACACAGGCAGCAAACCTGCACTGAAGACACCGCTTGGCAGCCCCGCACTGCCAACACAGCCAGCAAACCTGCACTAAGACACTGCTGGCACCCCCGCACTGCCGATAGAGCCAGCAAACCTGCACTAAAGACACCGCTGGCACCCCCGCACTGCCGACACAGCCAGCAAACCTGCACTAAAGACACCGCTGGCACCCCCGCACTGCCGAGACAACCAGCAAACCTACACTAAGACACCGCTGGCAACCCTGCATTGCTGACATCACCGGTACCCTTCACTGAGGACACTGCCAGCACCGCAGCACTGCCATTCCATGTACTGAGGACACAGGGCCTGATTTAGAGCCGCACGTAAGCAGCCGCTCGTTCGCTCCGAGCGATGTTTTCCCAACTGCGCATGCGTACGGATCGTTATACGCATGCGCGAACCAGTCAGTGCGGTCGAAATTCATGTGCTCGCAAAATAGCGAATGCCTGATAATTTGAGTGACAGAAAGAGGCGTATGTGGGTGGTAACAGGGGAAGGTGCTTGAAAACGGGGAGTCGAGATCCGATCGCAGGCGTGCTTAAAGGACAACACGGGCGTTTTCTGGGTGTGCATAATTAAAACAGCAGCGTCATTGAGCACGTCACTGGGTTATTTAATAGCCAGAACTACTCACAAAATTGTGGTAGCAAAAACCAACCACAAGAATAGCGAGCAGCTCATACCCTGGTTGATGTACTCTATTAATCTAATAAATAGCGGACATGACGTAGGATGCGAGCGGCCAGGGGGCGTAGTTTCCCAAAAAATTACCGCAAGTTTTGTTCGCTCGTTCAGACCTAGAGGCGTGAACAGACAGCAAAGAGCGAACGGTTCATTTGAATAGCCACCCCTTTTTTTTGAACGAACGGCCGCAAATAGCGACCGACTCTGAATCAGGCCCACAGTCAGCAACCCCGCTGTGCCGACACTGCTGTCACAGTTAGTATACTATTAGTGTAGCTAACCCACACTGTATAACACACTGTATCTGTGTTGGAAATTAGAAACTGAACTGCCACATGTTAGTGCCGCCCACTGTGTCACTTAGCTTAGTCAGCCAGCTAGCTGGATGCAACCTTTTGGCCTTCACTAGATGAAGCAAATAATATTGCGAGGTGGTCGAAATTGATTGGATATTGCTGGAAATAAAAGTTATTGAGGTTAGTTATACTGTAGGAACAAAAACAGGCCCATTTTATGTGAATTTAGCTGTTTTTATTATTTTTTTAAGAAAAGATCCAAAACCAAAACACGAAAACAAAACACGGAGGTGAGGTTTTGGCAAAACCAATCCAGATCCAAAACCAGGGAAGATCCAGATCCAAAACCAAAATCAAAACCAAAACACGGGGGTCGGCGCACACCTCTAATATATATATATATATATACACATATATATATATATACACATATATATATATATATATATACACATATATATATATATATATACACATATATATATATATTTATATATGTATATATACACATATACTGTATATATAGACATATCACAATATAAATACCTTTCATTAGTAAAATATTCAGCCAGAGTCAGAGGCAGAAGGAGCATACCTTTACTGAGGAACTGCAGGACACCACATCCAGAAACATCAGCAGCCAGCAGGTTGTCCCCGATCACCATCAACAGCACTCTAAAGTCAGAGATGAGGCAGTTGAGTCACTCGCGATCACCCGGGCCACCTTCCCGGAGCTGAACTTGGCTGCTGCTGCTGTTCAGCACTGTTTTGGGGCGGCGCTCGCATCATGTCACATGGCATGTTGTCACAGCGCAGGGGAAACGCGCCGCAGTGTGTAGCGCTGGTAAGGCTTCCACTGTGCTGCCGCCATTAGCTAATTTATTATATCCAGTATTTCAACCTCAGAAGGTAGGGGGAGAAGGCTTGGTGTTGCTGGGTATTAGGGGCTGCGGCTTGAGTGGGTGCGGCCACCGGCGGTTGTTGCCAAGGTACAACAGGATTTTTTTTTCCTGTCTCCAGTGCAGCAAAGCAGATGCTGTGGACCTTTTTTGATGTGCGGCCTGGAGCTGCAGCTCCACCCGCTCCATTGTTAAACTGGCCCTGAGTATATAACTATTACCATTTATCTATTTCTAGGGTGCCACAAAGTTCTACAAAGTTGTCAGGGCCGCCAAGAGCCATGCAGGGCCTAGGTGACAGGGGGCGTAGCCTAATTGTGGGATGCGTAGCCCCGCCCCCTTAGGAAAAAAACGCAGGAAAAAAATATTTTTGCAGCACCGTTTGGAGGGGGGATGCTGTGAGCCCCTCAGCCCAGTACACAGCCAATGGGGGTCGCGATCAGCGTAATCGCTCCCCCCATAAGTCTAGGAGACTGCTCCAGCTGCTGCCTAGCAGCTGCGAGCAGTCTCCCACTGCAGCCCAGCACACAGCAGCGTGTGCTGGGCTGCTGTCATTTAGAAGGGAGAGGGGTGGTGCCGCCCGGGCCCCCGCCGGGCCCCTCCAGCAAGCCCGGGGCCCGGGTAATTTGTACCCACTCCCCCCCCTTTAAGGCGCCCCTAAGCGTTGTACAGAGTGGAAGTACAAACAAGGTATACAGTACATGATAACAAAATTCACAATGTAACAGTGTTTTTCTACCTACCCGATGAAAGAGATCAGTAGGCCTGAGGGGTCTTTGAATTAGCTGATTTGGCCTCTGTATGCGGACATCACTGCTTTCTCCCAGTCTCCTCACTCACAGATACAACACTGACACAGTGCTACTGCACAGCTCCAGCAATGTGTGCAGCCAAAAGTGCATCCCAGTACAGGGAGTTAAGGAGGACGGTTACCCGTGTGCTGCCAGGAGTCATAGTTTGTTGCAGGGTTAGGAGCTTATCGCTATGGTGTTCTGAACATCGCTCTAGGACTACAGAGATCATCATGCAACATGAGTTTGCCATGAGAACGGGTACCTAAACCATACTTGCACCTAATCGGATCAAGCCCGTGTGTGCACCCTACTATTCCCGGTACTATACACACACCACTGCAAATATTCTATAGGTATAAAACAAGAAAAAATGCAAGGAAGAAAATAATATATGTATCATACACTTCAAACTGCCCTATATACAGACACGAACATGCACGTATAGTAACTACAATATCAGACTCCACCCAAATACAAATATAGAGACTACCAATCTCTCCAATTCAGCAATTCATGCAACAACTAATAATATACTGCATTAAGTTTAGCACAATAGGTGCAGTACACATTGCATTCATGTCACACATGGGAATTATTATCATAGCATTTTTGTCTTTAGAATTTAAATGGTATCTATTGCATTTATTCACCTAAGAGATGGGATAATGTACATACAGTATAACACTGGTACCTTTGATATTATATTTTTCTATGTGTGACAACACTGGCAACATGCATTATAAGTTTTCCATTATTATTATTATTATTATTATTATGTTTACAAAAGTTTCTCTAAGTATGCTTATGGCCTAATTCATTTGCATACCCAGAACATTGTGGCCCAGAGAGGGAGCTTCAAAGAGTTCTGTGAAGAGCCAGACCACTCAGACACACATTTGTCAACCAGTCTGAAACCATATCACATCTGAAGGCTGTACTTTAGCCTTCCCCAACATCCTGCAATAAACAAAGGTTTTTCAACTAGGAAAAACAAGTTTTCAAAAGGGTATGCCAAATGGAATTGACCAAATTTGAGATATCCGATCTACAAATTCCTAAGACGGCCATTTGTTTGTTTTTCTGGTTTAGTCTTCTGTCTTTACTTTATTACTCTGGGCCTCATTCAGAATTGGACATAAACGCAAGTTGCTGCAGTTTCTGGCCTCATCTAATGATTCTCTTAGTGCGTACCTTTTTGCTGTGTGCATCTTTTTTCTACAGGCATGTGAGTGTGACTCCCTAGGACGACTGTGTTGGGAGCTGGAATGGTCATGTAGAAGCTGCCAAAATACTGTAAAGGTGTGTTTTAGCCAACAAAGATGGGCACCTAAATAACACATATGTATCTGTTTGGAGGGATAAGAGTTGCAGCTATTCAAATCCTTGTACAAGTTGCAAGATGATGAGACCACATCAGATTTGTCCATTGAGTCTAAGACACACCCAATAATGCAAATTAAGTTTGTTTCTAACTCTGAGAAGGGGAAGGCATTCGTATACGTGGCAGAGAATAGTGCATGTTGTGTGCAAGGGATCCAACTTTAAAGAAGACCCGGTGTATTTATCTAAATCAGGGATCAGTAATCCATCATTTTATTTGCCACCGACCACAATGTTCCTCAAATATTGTTCATGATACAGTAATTGTTCAAGCTTTGTGACATTGGTTACTAGCAATAAGACATCTTTCCTTGTTTTAGTTACCCATCTTCCTGCCATGGTTTAAGCATATCATAAGCCATTGTAAAATAACTGCTGCAGACAAAGGCCAATATTCAATTTGAGGCGAATGACGTCATTTCGCCAGGCGGAAAAGTTTCACCGTATACAATTTGAAAGACTTTACGCCTAGGCGGAAAGTCAGTGCAATGTAATAGACGAAAAAGTTTCGCCTATGAATAGCAGGCGGAAAAAAGTGCAGAATTAGGGTTTTGGGGTGCAATGTTGCGGGAACCCCCGTGCAGCCTTCAGACAGTCTCCCAAAGGTAAACTGTGTCAAAAAATTTTTAAAGATCACTTATGAACACCCCACAAACATCACTTTGATTTTGGGGGCAAAAAAAAATGTTGGGGGACAAAGTTAAAAACTAGCGAACTTGACTCTGGGGGGGTCCCCAAGTATGCCCCATGTGTTTTTCTCATTGCAGGACTTGCGGCAGGTGGCTTTTTCATGTTTTTTAAAACTTAACATTAGCAACTTGAAAATATGCTGGCCCCCATTTTCATGTACCATAATTTGCTGGGATAAGTTATTTTCTGTAAAAAAAACCCTGCTAAATGCTATTTTTCACCACTTATAAAAAAAACGCTATTTAGCAGCTATTGAACCCATTTAAAAACACCAAATTCCTTCAGCAAGCAAAATCGGGGGGTATCATAGGGAACACCCATGTCAGAGCATCTTTTGGGGGGTGTCAGGCTGATTTACCCAAATCTGACAGTACTTTCCGCCTGTTCAAGTTTCGCCGGGTCCCGTTTATGCCTACTTTCAAATTGAATACGGCGATACGTGGGCACACGCGCGATACTTTTCCGCCTGCACAACAGGCGAAGTAGGCGAAAAGTCCATGAGGAGAAAAAGTATCGCGGCTCCGCTCAAATTGAATACGGCTCAAACAAGTACATCATAACATCATTTAAAAAATGTTCTTAAAGATATATTTTGTGCAGATCCAGACCTGTTGGACTATCAGTGAAACGCTGCAAGGCTTATTCCAGCTAATAATTAGTACATATCTTTCTGGGGAAATTACATGTATTAGACCTCATTTATAATGTGGAGAAGGATGAAGAAACTTTGCCAAGTCTTTTAGCGAGCAGCTGGGCACAATCCATCACAGGCTCAGTAGCAGAGTGAAGAATACCTTCCGAATTTCCTAACATCCTTTTTTAACAGTTTGCAGCTTATCTGCCCGTCATCACTTAATGTAATATGTCATCACTATCCATTTATTTTCAGAATGATTGCCAGTGGTACAATCATTGTTTGTAGCATGTTGCTATGAAAACATTAACTGAAAGCCATTTCTGGTGACTTATAAGCAATAATAACAGTCATTTATTAATTAGAATAAGATTTGAATGTTTTGAAGGTTTGTGTTGTGAAGAATTTGCACTGTAAAATGAATAAAATAGTACATTGTGGGAAAGCTCACCTAACTACGCTATAAACAGCTGAAGTTTGTAGGAAATGGTCCTAATAGCATCTGATATAGGGCAACATATTTTTGTACACGAAGTGTATTGATTATCTTGGCCCCATCCTGTGTACATATCTATAAATCCACAAACTCTACAAAGCTTTATTTGCTCCCCTGAGTCCCCTCCATATGTGATAGAAAATCTCACAGGATCAGAATTAGTAGTGCTAAAGAAACACCATCTTGCTGCAGGAGTCAGTTAGTAGCACTGCTGCCTAATGTGAAAATGCTAAGGCTAAAAAAAATTATTGTACTTTGGCAGTTAGGGCAAAATTTGGCAACATGCAGTGATCCAACTGTTGTGAAACTACAAGTCCCAGCATGGTACTCTAGGACTTGTAGTTGGGGTACATCAACCTCCTATGATAAACAATATTTGCTTTAATTTTTCTTAATTCAGTACAAATGTGTTTCTGTGATTTATATACAGCATGTAACACAAGAGCGAAGGGCTTGCAAAATTATCTCCCTGAACACCTACAGGATACAGAAACTGCCTTGCAAGAATATTATTTAATGTGTGTGTGTGAGGGGGGGGAGGGAGGGGGGTCTACAGGTTTATTAACCTAGAGCAGTTAGAACTCTTAATCAGGACCTGCTCTTTTTCCTCTGTCTCTCCTCCCACCATTACTATTCCCCGTCTTCTTTCTTACCCCTCCCTGTTTTTACTAACAGTGCGAACAGTATGTTTATTGTTCCTGTCAATGTATCAATGTCATTGATATATCGTTAATGGGAACCCAAGGTAACGCATATGCAAAGAGAGATCTGTCAGCCTGCTGGGTGTGACTTCTGGAGCAGCTGATGGTGGAATCAAGATGAGTTATGAGGGAAGGTGGCAGGTGGCTATGGCCCTCATTCAGACCCGGTCACAAGCACTGAGCGCTCGCAACCGATTCGATGTTTAGGCCCTGCACACGCGCAGCGGCCACACTGCGTGTGCGCAAGCCCCGGAGCGAGAGAGAGCTCACTACAAAAGGGGCGGCTGTCGATGTTGATCGACAGTTCGGCCTGTTTTGTAGGCAGGGCGGGAGTTGGTTTCACAAACGGAGGTATTCCTTACGGAACTCCTGCCATTTTGTGGGTGGCCGCACTGACATCAGCAGTGATGTCAGTGGGGAGATTCCTGCTCGATCAGAGCAGGAAGCTCCCTGGGACTTGCAGTTGCTGAGACCCAACCTTAGGGTCTCGTCGCAAACCCCGATGGACCATCGTGACCATCAACCTGGTCGGTCGCTAAAGCTGTGGGTGGTAACCCACAGCTTAGCTAGCGACCAGGAGGCCGCACTTAAAAATAGAAGTGACCGCCCTCATTCAGAATGAGCACTCACTTCTTGTGAGCGCCTCTGAATGAGGGCCTATGTCCTTTCAGGGAGCCTGTGAGAGGTGTGAGGGTAGATGGCAGGGGCTTTGGCTTAAACAGACATTAGGCCCATTATAATTTATTAGCTACAGGCATCACTGGTTCCATAAGTAACTGATACATATTTTTATGCATGGAGAGAGTTTTGAAGTACAGAGAGATTAAAGTGTTTGAGTGGAAAAGAGTCATTCAGATAGATTCTACTGCAATCAGCTGGTGCTATCATACAGCTATTTCAAGCTATGAAGTACTGATCTATTTGCTTCCTGCATAAATACAGCATTAGGGCTACAAGTTAGAGACAAGCAAATGCGCCATGATCTTTTCTGGATTTTACAAATATTTTAAGCTTTATTTGCAAAACCAAGATCTGGACATATCTCACCATTTTATGCCAAATACACTCATTCAGGTCAAGTACATAAGGTGGGCACAACAAGATTACAGGACTGAGAATATTACACTAGATTATTGTGTATCATGGGAGCATGATTATGAGTTATTGGGTATGTTCAGCATTTCCTGAAGCACTGGACTGGTCCTATTCCCTTTCCTCTAAAAATCTAAAAATCATGTCCTGATTAATGGTCACAGCCCCCAAGGCTAATATACACATAATTCCCTCACTACCAATGTTTATGTTCATATTTAGCAGTGCATATCTCCTAACTGTCCTTGATGTTGAGGCAACGTTCAGAGCGATCAATACTTTCACTTAAAGTTGTGATTGTCTCACTCTGCCAGCTTTTACTACCTGTTGTTGCTTATGTATTCAAGTCAGTTGCTTCTTGTCTGCACCCCTTTGGGATCTCTTTGGAAAAAGGAGATATGTACATGAAATATGGGTGAACACTCTTGGCTTCCCTCAATCATTCAATCATCCTTGCTGTCCATTTAATTTCAAGCACATTTAATAATTTGCCACCCCCACACACACTGTACACAACCACAACATAAAATAAATAATATGTACATTTAATAGTCCTATTTTCCCCCAATCAACCCAGATATTAAAATGATAGTCACATTTATTAAATAAACCTATTTCACCCCAAGTTGACCCAATATTAATTAACATGTTTATTTATTAGATGTGAGTACAATTACATACCAATAAATGACATACAAACATTACATTAAACAGAATGTGTGAAGGCATATTAGTGCTGAAGTATGTAGTGACACTTAAATTCATAAAAATGATGAAGACATCACATAATAGTTAAAAACAATAAAAAAATGCACCAGAACATTATTACAGGTATTGTTCCTTAGTATTTATGTTGTAGTGTATGTCATTGTACAATATTTGAATGATAGCATAAGGAGGGTACAAATATCATGTAAGTTAATTGCTTGTTTCAGGGAGAGGAAGTATGATAGTATAGATTTTTTACATTGTTTTCTGTATTCTGCTACTCACTGTGTGTCAAAAGACAGTGAACAGTGAGTGAGAGATATGTATTAGCTAGAGATGTGTAGTTTGGTTCTGCAGTCAGTTCAGAACTCGGATTAAAAAACAAAACTCGAGTTTTGGATTACATGTAAACAGGTCCAAACTACATGATTTTAGCTGTTTTATTTATTTTTGTTTTACATTTTTAGCAATTTTTTTTTATAATTTTTCATCAATTTGTAAGGAATCCAAAACTGAACCAAATCCGAATCCGAACCAAAACACTTGAGGGTGGTTTTGCCAAAATCAAAACACGATGATGAATAAGAACCAAAACCAAAACACAGGAGTCCATGCACATCTCTAGTACTAACAACTACCCTATGAAAGAAAGGACAAAACTGCACTAAGTTGGTCTTTTCAATTCTGCTTCTGGTTGTTTTCTACTAGGGAAGTGAACAGCCAATGATATACTTGTTAGGGCTCCTAGGTAAGTGTGAATTGGTTTTGCAGTCTCAATTTAACACTGGAGACAAAATAATTTGCTGCATGACTCTTCCTATTGCGAAAGAGGGAGATGGAAGACCTGCGCTAAGACTTATGGGCAGTAGTATGTGGTCAGTGCTTGCTGCTGACCTCTATGGGATTACCCAACCCAATCAATTCTAGAGTATATAGCTTGTCTTGGAGGTCGGCACTACACTTAATACAATGTATTGCACAATATTATTTGAGAATCACTTGGTTTTTATTGTATAAAAAACGGGGTCACAGTGCCCCTGTAATCTGTGGGTGATGTGGGGTAGGTGGGTAAGGATTGATTGTAGATACCTTTATATTGGTCTGATTACTAAGATTACAGATTACAGGGGCAGTTTAACCCCATTTTTTCTACAATAAAAACCAAGTGATTCTCAAATAATAAGACAAGTTATATGACTCTTCCTATTGCCTAAAGTTAGTCAATCTATTACTAATTATATAATTTATGCAGCATGCAAAATAAATTCATAATTTGCTCAATTAACATGGTATTACATCCAGTAACAGTTTAATACATGAAATATATAACTATTGCTACAAGTAAATAGAATTGTTCTACAATGTGCTGATCGGAGGACCAGAGGTATGAAATCAGCAAGGTAAACCAATGCAAATGTAAAGCAAATCTTGTTCTGCTACAGTATCTAGCCTGGAACATAACTGCAATTAACATATTGGTTATTTTCATACATAGGGCTCTATTTATTAACATTATTTTTACTAAAATAAAGTGAAAAAGGGTGTTTTCACACCCTTTCACATTATTTTAGTATCACCTAAACTTACTAAAGGGTAATTGGAGTAGAATTCGTAAAATGCTACTCCAAGCCCTAATTATCACATATTTTTAGTAAGCAGATCTGCCTGAGATTTACTAAAAATAAAATGTGAAAAAATAGTGGGGGAAGCCCTGTGATAACAACGCCACCTGGAGGTGGCTTTATCCAGGGTCTCCCCCAGTTGCCAGACTCCTGCCACAGAGGACATCACCGGAGCACCGATCTTCCGGAGGTATGTGAAATTAAGGGGTGGGCACAGTCACGGGGGAGGCGGGGGGAAGAGGTGGCCGGTTGGCGCATGCGCGGCACCTGGTTACTGTATTTTTTCAAAACATTCGTGGGAACTTCTGCAACAGTATTGGAAAGAATTTAACTTCCTAAACAATAATTGGTTTTCATTGTAGAAAAAAATGCCATGAGTGTGTTTATTGATTATTGATTATAACTGCACAAGGTGTCTACTTTGAAGAATCAACAATTTTGATTACATTTTGCTAATGAAGATGATTCTATGATTTCTTTTGTATCTCCAATTGATTAACCTGCGCAAGTTCTAAAAGTTTTTACTGTTTACTGCGTGTGTATGTAGTGTGGCAGTATCACCAGAGATGGTGTTGGTGAGCAGCAGATTCTGTGTGGGATTGGGGAGATCCTCCCACAGAGGGTGTTAATACTGAGTTGTAATACACCTGTGTGTGCCTTGTGGAGAGAGTTCAGGTGTGGGCTGATGAGGAGATAGACCAGTCAGGCTGCTGTTGGACACAGTCTATGTGGGACTGTGGCAGCCAGAGAGCCCAGTGAAGCTAAGCAAGCCATTGGGGCCAGGAGGCCTGTGTCTGGACCTTGCAGGAGGCAAGGGGGGGACCATAAACCTCTCAGACTGTGTGACATTGAAGCAGATGGGCTGCAGGCTGAGGAAGCCAGGGCCTACTGTCAGGGCCGCCATCAGGGGGGGACCGCCAGGCCTCGAGTCCCGGGCCCGGAGGAAGGGGAGAGAGAGGGGGGCCCGGTGGGTAGCAGCGCCACTGCAGCAGCAGCAAGTGACAGCAGGGATATTGTGAAGTCTTCTCTTGATTTTTGACTTTGACACATATACACCTACCTCCAGGAGAGTGTTCTTGATTTGGCCAACTGTTGTGAAGGGGTTTTTCTTCACCAGGGAAATAATTCTTCTGTCATCCACCACAGTTGTTTTCCGTGGTCTTCCGGGTCTTTTGGTGTTGCTGAGCTCTCTGGTGCGTTCTTTCTTTTTAAGAATGTTCCAAACAGTTGATTTGGCCACATCTAATGTTTTTGCTATCTCTCTAATGGGTTTGTTTTGATTTTTCAGCCTAATGATGGCTTGCTTCACTGATAGTGACAGCTCTTTGGATCTCATATTGAGAGTCGACAGCAACTGATTCCAAATGCAAATGTCACACCTAGAATCAACTCCAGACCTTTTACCTGCTTAATTGATAATGAAATAATGAGGGAATAGCCCACACCTGTCCATGAAATAGGTTTTGAGTTGATAGTCCCATTACTTTTGGCCCCTTAAAAAGTGGGAGGCACATATACAAACCATTGTAATTCCTACACCGTTCACCTGATTTGGATGTAATTACCCTCAAATTAAATCTGAAAGTCTGCAGTTAAACCACATCTTGTGTGTTTCATTTCAAAGCCATTGTGGTGGTGAATAGAGGCCAAAATATGAAAATTCTATCAATGTCCCAATATTTATGAACCTGACTGTATATATGATGTGTGTGTGAATTTTACAGCAGTTGTTAAACTGGTTTACGTGCCAATTGATGCCAACCCCCTGTCAACTCTGCTCCATCCATCCTAGGATGGAGGGGGGCCCTGCCTATTTTGCCAGTAGCGGGCCCCAGAATTTCTGATGGCAGCCCTGCCTACTGTATAACTGGAGGATACAGGGAAGGCCACAAAGACTGATGGTGTTTGTATAGCTGTGCAAGCCAAACCAGGCTGGAGTTGGCAATAGACCTGCAGAGAAGCAGGCAGTGACTTTATTGACAGACTAGCTGCACCTTGATAGAGAGGGTTCAAGAAGTGAGCTAGTGCCCTAAAAGAGGGCTAGGTTGTTTGTTATTTTCTATTTTTGTTTCCTAATTACCAAGCTGAAGTAAAGCACCATTTTCTTTATTGTACTGGAATGCCATGTGTGGACTGTAATTCTGCACCTAATCACTGCACCACTGACCCCAATCTACCGAGCTAATTACCCCAAGTTATCACAGTAGATAGATAGATAGATAGATAGATAGATAGATAGATAGAGGTTAGCAAGAGGATTCAACCCCTGAAAAGTCAACAGATTAACCTGTATTACAAATCACTTACACAGACTGTTTCAATCAATATTGTGATTGCAAGAAATAGGCGCTTAAAGTGAATTTTCAAACTCAGAATTTATTGTTTGTCTTAAAGAATAATATTAGTTTATCTCATAATATATAATCCATTAATATAAAGTTTCATATAGATGTATTAAGGCTGTTGTAACCCCTATTATAAGAACACTTTAAATCAGGGATCAAACAAAAGAATATAGTTAAAGCATTGTTTCCCCAACTCCAGTCCTCAGGACCCTTAACAGTGCATGTTTTACAGATCTCCTCAGTATCATAACTGAAATAATTAGCTCCATCTGTGGATCTTTTGAAATGTGTCAGCCAGTAATGAATACACTTGTGCACCAACTAGGAGATCTCTAAAAGATGCACTGTTAGGGGTCCCTGAGGACACTGGTTTAAGGTATATTTACTTCTGCTGGCCAATATACTTAATTGAAACAATTAAGTATTTTATTGAGAATTCAATTAATAGTAGATATAATTGTGAATTCTAATTGGTTAAATACATGGGTATGAAAAAACATATAGGGTCTGTTGCAGTACTCCATCAGCTAAAATCAGCATCCCATATGTAAAGTAACTACTGTATCTCTAGCTCAGGTGCCAAGTTTTAAGGTGCGTACACACACAATGATTTTTTGAACGATTTAACTATAACGACGTCGTTATCATTCAATCGTTCAAAATATCGTTCAGTGTAAAACGATAAACGATAAACGATTATCGTTCATGTGCTTTCACGTTTGTCGATTGTAGTTTGTAGTTTGTAGTTCAGTCAGGCTGGCCAACTGAACAATTTTCAATAGAAGTTGCAACTTTTTTACTTCAACATACAGAAAATCATTTATTAAGTAAAGTAAAACCGACTACTTTGTAAAACGATTTTAAAGGGAAAAACTGAACGAAAATCGTTCAACGAAAATCGTTCATTACTTACATCGTTGTGTGTGTACGCACCTTTAGTGTTAATAGAACAACCCATCTCTAAAGGTATCAGTTATTCCACAGAATATACCATCACCTGGCTCAAAAGGAAACTAACAAATAGCAGCTATTGCATGTGTATGCATTGCCACACTGACAGATCAATTCAATCAAATGGTGCCTTCTAACACATTTCTGTGCAGTCAGCACTTTTCGCAAATTACAAAGTTGGTTTTGGGCATGCTCAGAAACCATTTGTTTGAGTCTGACATTCTAGCAAACATACATACATATAAATGTATGAATATATGTTGAGATAAATCTGTGATTCCTTGCATACTGTAGGTCTCTCCAAAACTTTGCGACAAACTGAACATGCCAACCTAAGACAATTTCCTTAGGACACCCATGGAGATGGTATTGAACATTTTTTAAGGAGGAAGGTCTGTAATGAAATCCATAGTGAGATGTGTCCAAGGTCTGGTTGGAATGGGTAGAGGATGCAGGGGACTGAAAGTAGCTTGATGTGAAACCTTAAATTGAGTGTGTTTGGAGCAGGATATAGAAATTGTTCCATGCCATTGGCAAAATTACAGTAGGTCACCAAGTTTTGATAAATTAGCTCCAGTGTCTTGCAAATACCAGTATGCCCAGTGAAACAAGAAGAATTAGCCCATTGGAGAAATTGTTTACAGAGCTTGGGGGCTCTGAATGTTTTCCTAAGAGCATGCATAGGAGTTGACACTGTTGACATTGCTTGAAGACACTTGTTATCAATAATGGGTAGCAACTTGGGAGCTTCCTCATGTACTGCTGTGAGGAGGTAGAGGAACTGCAGAGGATGATGGGCTCAAAGGTGAGAACAAGAAGGGAATGTCTTTATTAAATAGCAGGTTGGAATGAGAACTGGAGAAGATAATACTGAATGAATGAGCAATATTGAGAGCTGGATCAGTTTGAGACCGATGTTGATGATTTGAAGAAGTTGATGGATTTGAATCCAATGTTGAAGAATTGAAGAACTTAGGGCCTGATTCAGAGCCAGACGCTATTTGCGCTCGCTCGTCCAGAAAATAGGGGTGGCTATTCAAATGAACCGTACGCTGTTTGCGGTCTGTTCACGCCTCTAGGTCTGAATGAGCGTACAAAACTTGCGGTAATTTTTTTGGAAACTACGCCCCCTGGCCGCTCGCATCCTACGTCATGTCCGCTATTTATTAGATTAGTCGAGTACATCGAACAGGGTATGAACTGCTCGCTATTCTTGTGGTTGGTTTTTGCTACCACAATTTTGCGAGCAGTTCTGGCTTAAAAAAAACCCAATGACGTGGTCAATGACGCTGCTGTTTTAAATATGCACACCCATAAAACGCCCGTTTTGACCTTTAAGCACGCCTGCGATCGGATCTCCACTCCCCGTTTTCAAGCACCTTCTCCTGTTACCACCCACATACGCCTCATTCTGTCACTCAAATTATCAGGCATTCGCTATTTTGCGAGCAAATGAATTTCGGCCGCACTGACTGGTTCGCGCATGCGTATAACGATCCGTACGCATGCGCAGTTGGGCAAACATCGCTCGGAGCGAACGAGCTGCCACTTACGAGTGGCTCTGAATCAGGCCCTTAATTGATATGAGTCCGATATTAATGAATTGATGAACTTGATCAGCTGGGACCGATGTTGATGAATTGAAGAACTTAATTGACAAGAGTCTGATGTTGATGAATTGATGAACTTGATCATTTGGGACCAATGTTAATGAATTGAGGAACTTAATTCATATGAGTTGAATGTTGATGAATTGATTAACTTGAATGGTTGGGACCGATGTTGATGAATTGATTAACTTGAATGGTTGGGACCGATGTTGATGAATTGAAGAACTTAATTGACAAGAGTCCGATGTTGATGAATTGAGAAACTTGATCATTTGGGGCCGACGTTAATGAACTGAGCAACTTAATTGATATGAGTCCGATGTTGATGAATTGATGAACTTGATCGGTTGAGAACGATGTTGATGAAGAACTTAATATGAGTCCAATGTTGGAAGCATCGGATGAGATCAATGGTTGGAGATATCGGCTGAAACCGATAGTGACTGTAGAAACACCAGTCTCGGTGTTAAAACCAGACTGGTGTGCAAGATGGTATAGGAGACTGGATATAACGAACTGGGACCATTCAGATTCAGAGTACCTGGGAGCTCAGCTCTAAGTTGTAACTTCAGCAAGAAATGACATACTGGCAACAGAGGCCAGTCTGGAAATATAATTTATAGGGGTGGATCCCCAGGGATTGCATGCTGTGATCAGCTGGTCCGGGAGCAGCGCCCTGAGTGGAGGAAGTGCATCAGGTGACAGAGTCCAACATGGCTGTGTCGATACTGTTGTTTAGGAGGGAACTCTGGCTTGCTGCCTGTGTGCCATCATGCTCGGAAGATATGTTGTGAGCAAGAGGTCGCAGAGAGCCATCTCCATGCTCAGTAACAGGACAATGAGCGGACGGGACAGGAGCAGCACAGACAGACCTCAGCACCAGCCAGGAGCAATGTGCAGCATGAGTGGACCTCTGTGCTATTTTGGACAGGCATTGGAACAGTAAGAAAGTGGTTTTAATAGTCCAGAGTGTGACGGTTTTTAGATAAAGAAGATTTTTGTGAATGGGTATAGTCACAGGAAATCTAGATCCTTTCAACAAGTATTTCCATTGTTCTAGAGCCAGGTGCATTACCAGGAAGGAGTTCCTTGTCTCTTATAGTATAATTCTCTTCAGAAGGGACAAATTTCTTTGAAAAGAAACTGCACTGCTATAATTTCCCATCAGAGGAGAGGCATCAACTTCTTAATAAAAAGGTCGGAAGCATAAAATATCATCCAAGTAAACCACATAGTGAATGATAGAACAAGTCCAGAAAAAACTAATTTACAAAATCTAAAACAACAGAGAGTTGTCTAAACAACTCTATCACGGGGCGCTCCTACAAATTAGCAAAGTGCAATTTCATTAATAAAAAGGTGTATATATATCTCTCGCTGCTCCCCAATGTGTAACTTTGTAGTGCTCAAAACATTTCTTTAAATAAGCAAAACACAAGCAGAATAAAAAATTACTCCACTTAATAGCAGGTGAGCTAAGAAACAGGTATAAAAACAATTAGTTATTTTATTAATACTATATACTATAAAAGAAGGAAACAATAACCTTTGAATAAACAATAAAACCACACAATCATACAACAGTTATTTACAAAATGCTTGAACACAGCTGGAACATTACAGATCCTGAAGGGCATAGCAAGGTATTGGTATTTACTGACCATTTTATTGTAGGCCACTAAAAGATCCATCATAGAATCACCTTTAATATGATCAAACAATTCCATGATGAGGAGTGTAGTATGGGCCTGATTCATTACGGATCTCAGCTGCGATACACATGCAGTCTCACTGCTAAAATATGCTAATGTCTGCATGGTAATGAATCAGGCACTATGTTCTTGTATGTGACCTCATTCAATTACATGTAGTCAATGCTAGGCTAAAATCTCTGTGTTTCTATTTCCCAAAGTAGATCTCTTCATTATATTCAGACATCGCCTTAGTTTCTAGGAGGAAAAAGGGGTAGACTCTCCTTCAAAAAGGAACCTTTCCAGGAATGAGATTAATAGGGCAATCCCAATTATGTTGAAGTGGAAGATACTCTACCCATTGTTTACTAAAGACAGCATGGAAGCTCTGATATTGTGGTGTAATTGTGGGGTTTAACATTTGCAGTGGCAGAGGGTAATCTCTGAGAAGTATGAATCTTATTGAGACAATGGCCCAAACAAGTGGGAGCCCAAGAGAAAACTTGCAGTCTGGACCAATCCAAGTGTGGAGATTGTAGGTGTAACCAGGGTAGACCACGGACCTCAAGATTAGAGGATCGAGGCTGCACCAACAAAAAGATTTCACCTTTATGCAACACTGAGTGGAAAGGATGAAGTTTAAAAGTATATGGTACTTTAAGAATAATGACTCCCATAAATAGCAGTGAGGAAAAAGGAAAACTCAATTGGCTGGTTGGGTAAGTTTAACTTAGAAACAAGTGCAGAAAATTTAAAGGTACTGGCTGCACCAGAATTCATCAAAGTGGGGAGGTGTGACAGACACAGTAGAGTTAGGTTGACACTGCTGTAACAGTACAATCAGATCACTTAGTACAGCTAAAAACGTGAGAATTTATTTCTAAATTGGTCTCTCCTGAACCACTTAGAATTTGCCATTTCCCAGATGCTGACACAATAAAGACACAGTTTATTCCTGAAGAGTCATACTTGCTTCTCAGGAGATAAACAGAATTTGCCTATTTGCATTGGTTCCTTCAAAGATTGAGCAGATGAATGAAGTATAGGTGCCAATCTGATGTTGGCATAATCCAATTTTACTTTTCTGGAGATCTCTTCTTGTAGTCATAGGTAAACTTTATTACTGAGAAAAATCAACTCATCGAAGGAAGTAGCTAGTTCACGAGCAGTCAGCTCATTCTTGATTCTACTTGAGAGACCTTTGTTGAAGATGGAGAGCACTAATATGCAAACTCCATGTTGGAGAGTGTACTGTCTCCACACCGCTTAACATAATGCCTGCACCGCTATCCACTACCTGTATGACTCAATGACTGGTGAACTGTATGACAACCCACACTGCTCATGTTCCACTCCACATAGCCAGTGTGTATAACTGTGAGTACGGCTTTTCTGCATCTACCATCAATAAACCACTCAATAGGTTAAGCATTTGGGCTGTTCATTGTCTCAGGGCATCTACTGGTGTTTTCACGAACTCTGTCATATCAACCTGTTCACACATATTTCAACAACCTTATCAGAAGATTGTAATAAGATTTCATATTTCATTAGGTTCCTAAACAAACTCATGTACTGTATGGTCAGATCTTATTGTTAGAATTACTCTAGAATGTGGAATATTTATATGGTTAGAGCTGATTTCTCACTACTTTCCCAGAGGTATGGAGTAAAACGAGGCACTGGCCTTCACCAGCGACCCACACAAGGAAGTTTGAGCTCTAAATGTAGATACCTCACAGGCCATGGCCCCTCAGATGAACACCAGACAGGACTTCAAAGAATTGGAAGAGAGATACCAGAGAGATATGAGGGGTGGCTGAGAGGACTGAGTAGAGGACACTGAGTACTGAAGTACTGCACATTAGTGTATAATTAAAACTCTGGAGTACAGGACATGATAGAGCAGATAGGAATGCTGGAGTGCAACGCATGGAGGCATTGCAGGAGGGTGAGACAAAAATCTGGCACAGGACTGCCAGCTGAGCAAGTTTAAGTAACACATCTGCTAGAGAGAGAGGATATAATTGGTTGAGCTAATCAGCTGATCTTAAGGAAGAGCTGGCATTACTAGAAGGAAACCAGTACTTGAGATCTGGTATTTGTTTCTGATTCAGATGCAGACGCAAATGTCATTGCAGCTGTGATCTCTCACAGATTGCAAATGTGAAAATATGCTAATTACTCACTCGCCATCCAGTGCTTAGAGATGCCCAATGAAAGCATCTCACATTCGCTGCTCAAGCACGAAACCGGAAACATCAAAACATCAAACGCAGATCAGGCAGCCATCAGACCTCTGAGTAAGTCTAAGCTGTTGCAGACATAGCTGGTCTCCAGAAATGCAGAGGGCTGTCCTGCTGTGAGTGTAAACGCTGTGGCTAATTTATGCATACCAAGAAAACAGTGTTTAAGCGGTCTGACACACCTGCGTTTTTCCAACCACCCCCTTCGTTACCTTCTCCAAATATTAACTACCTGTCACTCAATGTGCAAGTCAATACTCTGTGCAAGTATGATAGCACTTCAATCGCTGTGCGTGTGCAGTGCGGCTTATGGGCATGTGTAATGGTAAACAATTGCTCAATCTGCAGAAATATCGGCATTGCGTCCATCTCTGAATCAGGCCCATGACATCATAATTTTAATTTATTTGACAATCCAGCTATATAAATGCAACTTGAATAAAATATTACTGGATAGCACATGCATCATACATTCCAACTATACTGGCAAGTGGGTTATCGTCAAAGATTGGACATGGTTACGTGGTTAAGGGCATTTTTTAATGTAAAATGGGAACATGTACAATTGATTTTGTCCTGATATTGTGGTAGTAAATGTTGTGATGTATGCATATACAGTATACTATTGTATTATCTGTGAAATCCTGCAAAGTGATTCTTACAAGAGTTCATATTATAGTAGTTATATGCAACCTCATTATTATTAGAGATGAGCGGGTTCGGTTTCCAGAGATCCGATCCCACCCGAATTTAGCAGATCCGAGTCGGATCCAAGCCGGCTTGGATGTTCCCACCTTACTCGGATCTATCTAATCGAGGCAAAACCAAAGAGACGAAATCTCGTGG
The DNA here is from genome assembly GCA_031769625.1 of Taudactylus pleione. NCBI lineage: Eukaryota > Metazoa > Chordata > Amphibia > Anura > Myobatrachidae > Taudactylus > Taudactylus pleione. The sequence goes on along the minus strand of JAUIMM010000324.1, from coordinate 7,227,180 downwards.
TTCGCAAGCTTTCGTCTCTATGATCAATGTAGTATATAAGGGACCACTCGACGGACGCCATTTCACTCCGGCTGTGGAGACTGAACAGGGAGGGTGGGTAGTGTAGGGCTGGGAGAGGTGCTGGTGCTGTCTGCTGTGTCCTGGTCTGGTGACTGCTGATCCATTCTGGGCTGGTGCTGTGACAGCTGTTGCTGTGCTGTCTGCTGTGTCCATCTGGGCTGTTGCTGATCCACCTGGGCTGGCTGTGCTGTCTGCTGTGTCCTGGGCTGGTGTTTTTCATGTCTGCTGTGTCCATCTGGGCTAGTGCAAAACTGCAGATACATCTGGGCTGGTGCTGTGTCCATCTGGGCCCAAGTTCTGGACTCAAAAAAAAAAACCATATATACAGTATACAGTAAAAGAAAAAAAAAACAATCAAAGTGTCTTTTATATTTTTCTGTGTGTGTGTGTGTGTGCATGTTAGGCTTAACCGCAGTACCGCACAAGATCCAACCAGCAACACAAGTTGCAACCTAGTGCTGCCCGATTACAGTCATGATCAATCTGTGCTCTGGGCCCAAGTTCTGGAGCTGAAAAAAAATAAAAATCAATTGTTTTTTTTTCGAATAATTGTCTGTGTTAGATCTAACAAGTCGGCAACGCAACCTAGTGCTGCCCGACTCCAGTCATCATCAATCTGTGCTCTGGGTCCAAGTTCTGGACCCGAAAACCCCTCCCCAAAAAAATAGTGTCTTTTGTCTATTTATTTTCTGAGTGTGTGTGCGTGTTAGGCTTAGCCACACAAGATACAGCAATGCAACCTAGTGCTGCCTGACTCCAGTCGTCACCAATCTGTGCTCTGGGCCCGAGATCTGGACCATAAAAAAAATAAATAGTGTCTTTTGTATAAATTTTTTCTGTGTGCAGATGTCTGCACATGTGTGAGTTTTGTAACCGCACCTTGGCTACACTATTGGTGCTTGTGACACTGCTTCAAGACCACAGAAAATAGCTGAACAGCTATATAGTGGCCAGCAGCAGCTGCACGGTTAGTAGCACAAATGAAGCATTAGTGATTCCAGACAGTTTACATCTTGGTGGGCATTAAAAAACTAATAGTCATCTTTGTGAGAATTTAGTTTGCATAACTGTTAGATGCTAGATGTTTTTGCTATTAATGTACCTTAAAATCCCTTACTTATTCTATTGAACATGTTGCTGGTCATCGATTTTAATACTGAGCACTTTACTATATATTATTGCTGCTATTGGCCATTTTTCTGGCCAATACTACCTATTTAATTTCTCTTTAATACAAGGTTTTCTGCAACATCTGTTATCTGTATTTCATATGTTGCCTACAAATCTTTTTTTTTAATTTTGAAAGAAAAAAGAGTTGTCATGTCCTCCTTTTAAATACATTCCTTACAATTTGCTCTTTTGTGTCACATTGCCTCATTGCAGAAATGCCCCTGCCTCCAGACATAAATGAAACCCACATAGTGCTGTCTGTTTTTCAAATGCTACAGATGTGTCCTCTTGAATCCTTGCCACTTGCGCTGCAAATGTGCGCACACACCATGCAATCCTATGGGGTCGCGGGTGTGAACGCAGCGCTCGTACCCATGCATGACACGATTTGCTGCACAAGCGGCAAAGATGAATTGCACTCGCTGTGAGGATTCCCTCGAAATTGTTAGAAAAAGTCTGTTTAGTGGGTGGTTACGAGGAGTTCTGGCCAAATTGTTAGTTCTGGACAAAGGATAGCCCTGCTGTGATCAATTAGCAGAGCTACAGTACTTTAGCGTTGCTAATTGGATACCTTCTTAATCTGCCTCTGGTCTTGGGCAATTATTGTCTTTACTTCCTGCCCAAAACCTTCAATTGGCTGACCACACCTCTTCACCCTGTGGGCCCCTCATGCCCTAGTCCGACACTGTATATGTACCACGTAAATATATTTGTGTGTGACCAATATACTTTTGTAAACATATTTGCACTATATTGCACCTATCCTGGCAGGAAGATGCTCTGTGCTGCTGCTCATATTTGCCCACCCCATCAACTTGGTGGTTCATAATTTAAAAAAAAATTAAAGAAGCATACAGGAGATGCTGTCAGTGGACATTACAATTTCTGGACTTTCATAAACTATAAATTTAAATATCTCAGGCAGCAATGTCCCAAACAGCACATAATGCAAAGAAAAGAGGTGCCACCTCCCACCAACCCTTATGTTGTATAACTGAAACAGGACGTTAACAGTTTAACAAAGCAATCACTTCAGCAACATGGACTGCCACTTGTGGCTATAATGATTGGTTTGTTTGGGCCTCCACAAAACAAGCTGCCAATGCGCAGTGGACGTTAGTGACAATGGTCTCTACATACACAAACTGGCTTTACAACATAGGTAAGATCAGATGTCGTCATCATCATCATCCCCATCGATGTGTACACCCTCTTCTTCACACAATATTAATTCGTCCCCGCTGGAATCCACCATTACAGATGCCTTTTTTACTTAATTGCTGGTAAAGGTCTTCCTTGTAGAATCTGTAATTCATTTTGATGAACATCATCTTTCCCACATTTTGGGGAACTAACCTCCAACGATGATCACTGACAAGGTTCCCGGCTGCACTGAAAACTCTTTCAGAGTGCACACTGGTGGGTGGGCAACTTAAGTAAAGCAAAGCCAGTTTGTGTAAGGGACTCCAAATTGCCTCTTTTTCCTGCCAGTAGTGAAATGGACTGTCTGGCATGCCTATTTGGATGCTATCCCTAAAATAATCATTCACCATTCTCTGCATGGTGACAGCATCAGACAAAGTCATGGTAGACTTGTCACTAATTGTAGGCAGTTCTTTCAGACCCGACCTGATGTCATTAGGTTTTGCTGACTGATCTGCATCACCAGTAGTGGGTTTCTTAGGAAAATTTAGTTGTTTCCTGGCAGCCACAGAAAATGAAAGGAGGAGATGCTGCCTTGTCACGTGCTGCTTGAGCTGACAATTTTAACACCAACAGCTCTTTGCATCTCTTCAGATTTGTGTCCGTCGGAAAGAGAGACATAACATATGACTTAAATCTAGGATTAAGTATGGTCGCCAAACTATAGTGAACTGATTTCAAGAGATTGACGACCTTTGGATCCTGGTGAATCAAATGAAGGGCTTAATCTACAAGTCCAACATACTTAGCAGAATCGCTCTGTTTCAGCTCCTCCTTCAGTTTCACCAGCTGCTTTTGAAAAAGTCTGATTAGGGGAATGACCTGACTCAAGCTGGCAGTGTCTGAACTAACTTCACATGTGGCAAGTTCAAAGGTTTTGAGAACCATCCATAACACAGAAATTATTCTCCACTGTGCTTGAGTAAGGTGCATTCCCATTCCTTTCCCTATGTCATAGGCCATTGTGTAGCCTTGGATGGCCTTTGCAGCTCCTCCAACCGCTGAAGCATATAGAGCAGTGGTTCTCAAACTCGGTTCTCAGGACCCCACACAGCTCACATTTTGCAGGTCACCCAGCAGGTGCACAGGTGTAATCATTACTCAATGACACAATTTAAAAAGTCCACAGGTGGAGCTAATTATTTCACTTGATTCAGTGTGGAGACATGGAAAACATGCACTGTTTGGGGTCCTGAGGACCGACTTTGAGAACCTGTGATATAGTGGGTAGAATTCCACATAGTTACTACCTCTTGTTTCAGCTTATGGCAGGGCAAATTCAACAGTACTTGCTGGAGCTGCAATCTTCGACATGCAGTTGCTGAATGTTGAAAATGTCCCAAAATTTTTCAGGCCACCGAGAGCATCACCTGCATGCCCCTGTTATTTTTAAAAAAAAAATTATACCACCAAATTAATTGTGTGAGCAAAACATTGGACACCTTCAAATTTGCCCAGATGTAATGCTCTCACAATATTGGTGGCATTGTCAAAAATCACAAATCCCGAGGAGAGTCCAAGCGGGGTAAGCCATTTTGCAATGATTTACCTGAGTTTTTCTAAGAAGTTTTCAGTGGTATGCCTCTTAGTGAAACCGGTGATACACAGAGTAACCTGCCTCTGAATGAGCTGGTGTTTGTTAGATGCTGCTGCTGCTGTGGCTGTTTGCACTGTTGAAGGAAATACACCTACCCAGTGGGCTGTCACAGTCATGTAATCTTTAGTTTGCCCTGTTCCACTTGTCCACATATCTGTGGTTAAGTGGACAGTGGGTACAACAGCATTTCGGAGGACACTAATAAGGTTTTTTTTATGTTCTTGTACAGACTGTGAATTGCTGTTCTATTGAAGTGGAATCTACAATGGACATGGTAGCGGGGACACAGGATCTTAATTAACTGTGTAAAACCCACTGCATTAATGGAGGATGTTGGACACACATCTAATACCTGCATAGCTGTTATGGCGTCAGTAATCCGCTGTGAAACTGGGTAACTGCTGTCATACTTGTACCTCCTTGCAAAGGATTGTTTGACAGTCAATTGTTTTGTTAAACTACAAAAAGTTGTCTTCTTCCTGGCATCCTTCAGGAATGAAGATCCACTCACAGCAGCAGCAGCAGTAACTGGCGCAGCACTCAAGGATCCTTATGAGGAATCACGTATAGGAGAGGAGTCAGTTATGCTTATGAAATTTGATGCAGCAGGACTACTTACGATTATGATTCAGGATGTTGATGATGCAGGTGTTGGTGGAGGAGATTGCACGAGCTTGGATCTAACAGAGAGAAGGGAGTAGCTAGGTGAAGCTGGACTGATTGTTATGTTTTTAGCCAAAGTTTCTGAATTTTGCAATCACTTTGGAATTTGATGAATGCAAGTGATGTAACAGGTAGGAGGTTCCTAGATGGTTAAGGTCATTACCTCTACTCACTCTTGCTTTGCAAACATTACAGATGGCTTGACAATTGTTGTCCGGATTTGGGTGGAAATAAATCCACACATGAGTAGTAGATTTTTTTTGGTCTTTTGCCCTGGCATGACAATGGGCTTTTTCATACCATGGGCAACAACTGTTGCCTGATTTACACAAACAACATCCTCGGCATCAACATCCTTATTAACATCCTCATCATCCTTATTAGCGCCAACTACAGAAATATCCTTCTCATCCTCCTGGTGCACCTCCACAGCAGCATCCTTGATTTCTATGTCAGCATGTTGACTTGTGCTGCTCATCCCTACATTTACAGAGGGCACACAAATTGTGGAAGGAGGATACTCTTCAAGTACAGTATTGGAAATGTCAGGCTCACACATGGCAACCACGGACACACTTGGACTCTCCTCAGAGAAAAGAGCTTACATCATCATAAGATGCAGAATCACCAGTCATAAATAAAGGCTATGGCCTTATCCTTTCCTTACCAATTTGTGTAGTAAATGGCATTTTGGCAAATTTTTGTTTCTCTGCAGCTAACTTACCTTTTAATTATTTTTCTTTAACACTGTAAAACAATGCTTGTTTGACTTTACATGCCCTGACTTAAGCCCTTGGGGTAGATGACATTGATGGCCTTATATCTTCATTAGCTCTGTTGGCAGCAGCTGCAGCACTAGTATGTGGTTCCTGCTCTCCTCTCATTTGATCATCTTCAATTTCAACAAACTTACACTGCTTTTTTTTTATACTGGGGAAGAGCACCCCTGGACGAGGCAGCAGCTCCTTGATGAACAACACAGCACCCCTTTATGGACAACAAAGCACCCCTGCGGAGCAGTGGAGTGTGAACAGACCACCCACAGAGTCACAAATGCGTGGATGATAAACTGCGGTCATGATGGCAGTGTCACCGAACAATAATAGCGTAGCTACTAGCTAAAGTAGCACACACAAAACAAAATCAAAACAGATCTTTTTTTTTTGTGGAACGATAATTTTAATTAACTTTTATTTTTTTAATACCGGGGAAGAGCACCCCTGGATTAAAAGAGTACCCCATGACAACACAGCACCTCTTTATGTACTGCAGCCCTAGCCCCTTGATGGACAGGACAACACAGTAGCCCCCCTTTATGTACTGCAGCCCCAGCCCCTTTATGGACAACACAGCAGCACCCCTTTATGTACTGCATCCTCAGCCCGACAACACTGCACCCTTGAACAACAGCAGCACAGACCCCCAGCTTGACTACACTGCACCCTTGAACAACAGCAGCACAGACCCCCAGCCCAACACCACTGCACCACAGACCCCCAACCTAACAACACTGCACCCTTGAACAGCAGCATAGACCCCCAACCCAACAAAACTGCTCCCTTGAACAACAGCAGCACAGACAGAGCACATCTGTTCTGCACACTCTCTACAGCCGGGACCTTTATAGAATCTAAAACCCGCAGGAATCTGACAGCGGGAGGATGATATTTTGCCTCGTTTTCGGATCCGAGTCAGGTGTGAAAACCCGAGCCAGACTCGGATCCGAGCTCAGATTGCGAAGTTCAGGTGGGTTCGGTTCTCTGAGAACCAGACCCGCTCATCCCTATTAAAAACCTGCACCTTAGTAAATATTAGAGATGAGCGGTTCGGATTCTGTGGAATCCGAACCCTTCCGAACGTTGGGGATCCGAGTCCACCCGAACAGTGTTCGGGTGTTACCTGCCTGACTCGGATCCCCATTCGAGGCTGAGCTGCAGCCTCCTGATGTCGGATTCTCTAGTGTAGGGCAGAGCGCTGTGATAGCAGTCTGCCCTACATAGCTCAAACACACAGCCGCCAGCGGCAGCTGTGTGTTTGTAATAGCAGCCAATGAGAGTCACACAGACTCTCATTGGCTGCTGTACAGAGGTAGCCAGTTGGAGCTCACTCATGAGCTCCGTCTTCTGGCTCCCTCCTCAGCGCGTGACAGCAGAGCGGACGGCGGTGGGAGCGGGGAATCAGGTAAGTTTTCTTCTTTTTTTTATGTGTGTGTGTAAGGGGGCATTAAGGGGGGTAAACTACTACTGGGGGCCTGCTAATGGGGGGTATACTACTACTAGGGGCCTGCCTGCTAAGTGGGGGCCTGCTAGTGGGGGGCATACTACTGCTGGGGGCCTGCTAAGGGGGGGGCATATTACTACTGGGGGCCTGCTAATGGGGGCACTACTACTACTGGGGGTCTGCTAATGGGGGTACTACTACTACTGGGGGCCTGCTAAGGGGGGGCACTACTACTACTGGGGGCCTGCTAATGGGGGGCATACCACTACTGGGAGTATGTTCATGAGGGTACTACTACTGGGGGCACCACTACTACTGGGGGCCTGCTAAGGGGGGGCTAAGGGGGGGCATGCCACTACTGGGGGCCTGTTAATTGGTGCACTACTACTACTGGGGGCCTGCTAAGGGGGGCATACTACTACTGGGGGCCTGCTAGGGGGGGAACTACTACTACTGGGGGCCTGCTAAGGGTTGGCATACTACTACTGGGGGCCTGCTAAGGGGGGGCACTACTACTACTGGAGACCTGCTAACCGGGGGCATACTACTACTGGGGGCCTGCTAATGGGGGGCATACTACTACTGGGGGCACTGCATAGGGGGCCCTACTACTAAGGGGACTGCATAGGATGCACCACTACTGGGGCCATTGTGTAAGGGACACCACTGCTGGGGGCATTGTATAAGTGGCACTACTACTGTGGGCATTGTATAAGGGGCATTACTACTGTGGGCTTTGTGTATAAGGGTCACTACCGTGGGCATAGTGTAAAAGGGTCACTACTGTGGGCATTGTGTAAAAGGGGCACTACTGTGTGTCATAACATAAATAAGATACACTACTTTATGGTGTAATGTGAATCAGGGGCACAAGATGTGAACAAGATTGTGCACTGTGACTCCTTGGGCCGTAGCCCACTATGTAACAAGTACTGTGATTCTGCTGGCCGTACCCCACTGGGTGGGTACACTACTTTTCATTTCTGCCACTGCTGTGTGGCAATGTTTCATAAATGTACTTTAAATTGTGGTGTCTGTGCCGCTGCGCTGCTTCTTTGTCGCTTAGTAACCAGTCAGCTCACTGCAACCTTTGGCCAATAATGTTGAAAACAATATTATAAGCTGTGAGGTGGTCTAAATGGACTATAAATGACTGGAAATTAATGTTATTGAGGTGAATGATACTCTAAGGAGAAAAAAAGGACCAATTTATGTGATTTTAGCTATTTTTATCAATTTTTGTAAAAAAAATCTAAATCCAAATCCAATGCCAGTCACCGCAGTTTGGCAACTCCAAACCCTAATCCAAAGCCAGACGACCAATTAAAACTAAATCCAAATCCGGCAAAAATGGTCCGGCGCACATCCCTAGTAAATATACCCCTAAGTATAAGTGTATATGTAAGGTGCATATGCCTGTAATAGAGCTAAGTATTTTAAAAGAAAATTCTTGATCACTAAATGCCCCAACTTTAACTAGTATATATATTCAGAGAACAAGCATTATATGTGGTATTCCAGGAAGAACATGTGTCTTGAAGACCATATAAAATATAGGGTAAATGATTAAAACAGGTTAAGTGAGGTGTAGACAAGAGTATGTCATTCTGTAGCCCCAGAAGCCAATGGCGGGTAATTCTTATGAAATATGACCAGATAAATCCCTGCATCTACTTCTTGGAAAGACTAGCACAGTCATTGTACAGGAGCAGTGGAATCAGCAGGGAAATCATGTTCATTTCAGTGTCTGACAGATGAGTATCTTTATTTAAGGGATCTTTCAAACGCTCTTTCTTTTTTCCTGTCTGTGTTAAGAAATTTGAACATATTGATCTGTAACTAACAAAACGTCCTGCACAATGTGAGATGTAAAAATCAATGGGCTTTTATGTCCATCTAAGGAAGCCAATTATATTTGATGTATGATAACACAATTGTCCATTTTTAGAAACATTTTATCATATAAATTAAATCATAGAATCCATTAAACATATTGAAGAAATCTATATAAGATTGGCATCATCCTATTTTCAAATATTCAGATAAAATTTCCTGACAAAAGGACATAGGGCCTGATTCAGCAAGGTTCGCAATTGCAAAGCTGCACGCAGGTAACTGTCCAATACGATCCTTGCAGGGGAGTTTCAAGAGAGGAGGGGGCCCGTGTGCAGTCTCCGTCACAGGCCCCTCCTCTCAGTCCGGCAGCCGGCAGCACACTGAGCGTAGCGCGGCCAGTCCCGCACTGGTAGACTCTGGGCACTAGAGTGTGCCCAGAGTCTATAGCGCATGCAGGTCACCGGGAAAATGGCCGTGGCTGCATATTTTCCAGGCATTTTTACAGCACTGACACCGGCGCCGACGTGGGACTCTGGAGAGGTAAGTATAATATGGGTGCAAGGTGTGGGCCCCCCTGGACCCAGGAGCCCATGTGCACTGCACACCCTGCACCCATTATAAATACGCCCCTAGATCCTTGCAATCATGCAAATGCAGCAGGAGGTGTATGACACCCCGTGCTGCATTTGCAATCTCAGCACTGCCATGGAGGTCACAGGCTTGGATCACCATCATGACCATCGGTGGCCAATGGTCGCGATGGTGGATGGTGCCAACCGGCCGGCCAGCTGAGTAAGCCTCAGCTTACTCAGGTTGGCCGGCGTGCGAGCCCTGCAGACTGTGTACGTCCACGCAGTCTCTGGGCTGGTCACTCCCGGAAAAGACGACTGACATGCCCCGTTTCTGGAAGCACCGGCCGCCCCCATACCACCCCTTAAATGCCTCTGCCTGTCAATCAGACAGAGGCATTCAAGGGTTAGCGTGCATGTTAGCAGGACCCATTCTGCACACTTGCACAATGGTTCCTGCACATGTGCAGATTACCGATAATTGGGAATCTGCATTCAGCAGTGCACGCTAAATTAGCCCCATTATGTTGTATGAACAGCAGAAGATAATACAATGCAGTTACTAGATTAAGGGTAAAAAAAATTATAATTTAAGAAACATTTTTAAAATAATTTTGAGTAAACATATGGAAATAAGACTAAGGGCCTGATTCAGACCCACTCACTAGGATGCGTTCGCACGCAGCCTGCTGATGTTTGTAATGTGCGCATTCATATGCATCGCGCACGTGCGCATGCGTGAACCAGTCCATGCGCTCGCCAGGCGATCGCCCCTTGTGCATAGATGCTTTGTCAGCTTGAGTGACAGGATGTGTTGGTGGTGATAGGGGTTGGTTGAAGGAAACGGGGGAGTGGAGGTGCAAACGCAGGCATGTCTGAGCATCTTAACGCCGTTTCAGAGGCGTGCATAATTAAGACGCAGCATCATAGTACATGTCACTTGGCTGAATTTTACACTGAAGCGATCGCAGCATTGCTTGCGGTAGGGTATGGTCAACCACAAGTGCTTCCGATGGTACTCGATGTTACCGATGGTTGCATACACTTCCTGGAGATGACGTGTATTAGTGGACGTCTTAAGACAGGCTAGTGGGCATCTAAATACACACCATGATTGCACATTAAGACATAGTGGGCGTACTAATGCCTTGCCGTTTGATCGCGGGATTTGCATACGCTGGCTGCGTGCGAACGCGTCTAGCGAACGTGTCTGAATCGAGCCCTAAATTCAATCTGTAAATTCAATCTGTAAATTGATTATTATTGATCAACTGTCACTGTGGTTAAAACTATTGAAGTCACTAAACACATGCCATATTTACTGTATATTGACATGGAACAAGTGGTAAAAATCAACAAATATTCACACACACAATGATATCTTTAAATTCATTTGGTAAATTCAGGGACTTATATAGCACTGTGCTTTTCTGCAATGAATGCAAGTACATCTGAAAATAAAACTCATTTTATTGAATGAGTCCATTCCCATTGGAATATGGCAGCTGCAAGGTTGTGTGGATGCTGTTTGTTCCATTTGAGAGCATGCAAAGCCTATCACAGCACTTGAAAAAGTCTATTAATCTCTATGAGAGCGCATCATGTACATAACCAATATGTTAAACCTAAGTGGTTTGACCAGCACTGTGCTTTAATTTTTCCATTAATTTCTATTGCCAATTCATTCACATACCCATTCATTTCAATTAATTGTGTGCTTGAAGTTGAAGTGAATGGCTATAGAAAATTAGAAGTTAATTGACCATAGACATCAATGGAGCCATGCAGCACTGATAACTTTTTCCAGCACATCAATAGAGATCCAATTTAGCTCTGTTTATTTGTGACCAAAGCAGGGAGTCCCTGAGAATCCCCATCACCACCAGCCAATCACAAGAATCTAGTGTGGGAAAACCACCTGAGATTGTCTGAGCTGCTAAAGGGAGTTCCAGATACTGTAAATGCACTTACCATCATTCTGTACCAAAGCTCTGAGAGAAGACTTTGTATTGTCAGCTATGTTTTTTATTATTATTAAAGAATAGTATTTTCATTGCGGATTCCCCTTCTGGGTTAATAGAAGAAGGGTTTGTTTGTTTTTTTCCTCTAGATTTACAAATTAGGGATATTTCTAATTGGATTAATAGAATAACCTATTGTTTGTCTTTCTTTTTTGCATTACAAATTAAGGACATTTCCATTTAGATTAAAACCGAATGATGCTATGGGTAACCATTGCTTCATACATTGTATTTTGTGTTTTCCCCAATGTGTATCAATATTGATTAGATGTATCATATCTCCATGTAACACTTATCCCACTGATTATAACCTTTGTTGTGCCCCCAAGAGGGCTGCTTTGCCTGGTACTCTTGTGGGCAGGATGAACATTCCATGAACTGATGATTTAGTGTCTATCTTATACATTATATCCAGGACTGCCAAGAGGGGGGGAAGGTTACTACTTACCCGGGGCTGGCTGGAAGGGCCCTGGCTCAGTAGCACATCTGGTATGTGAACAATGAAGGGAGCCAAAAAAAAAGCTGCTGGTTTGAAACTGTAAAATATATATTTATTATATAAAACACCAATTTAAACAATATAAATATGATGGTATCACTCAGGCAATTAACACAAGTTAACCTGTAATTTTGACTTAAAAATAATGGAAAATACTGCAGATTTGTATAGATCCAAATATATTCAAATAGTTTCCAGAAGCCTCATGGGATCACGGTATCAATAAGTGTTGTAAGCAGGTTGCAGCAGATGTTAGTATTAAAGCAGGAAATAGGATATTAAGGTAATGGAATAGTTATAACATAGTCACCATAGTGGGAAGACTGTAGTCATTCACCAATCTTGTGGTTTGAATCTCTCCCCTGGATGGAAGGCTCCAACTGCAAATTATGTTATATGAACTTGTACCTGCTGCTGGCTTGACACTGCACTTGGCACCAGCTGTCTCTAATGTTGTCATTGGGACCACTCCACTGCAATCGGAGCTCTTCTGTCCACCACCGATGGCCCTCCTTAATGTGGACCAGGTGACTGGGGCACAGACCTGCTAATCCGATGGCTGTGGGGGTAGTTCAAGTGCTGTGGATTAAGCAACCCCTCTAGATCCCCTTCAGTATTTGTACCTGGAGTTAACGTGGAGTGAGGGCGGAAGTGCAGTTCCATGCCCATAAAGTCCACTAAAAGAAAAAATTTGTTCACTCGCCATGCTTCGGGCATGGTGGCTCGCTTCACTTGCCATAGGTTTATATTCCCCCTCTGTTTCCACGTGGCTATTAAGGAATGATGTTGGACAGTAACTGACAGAGCCGGCCCTAGGCATAGGCAAATTAGACAAATGCCTAGAGCATTTGGAATGCCTAGGGGCATTCCAAGCCTAGGGCTGGTGGAGGTCTGTGATACGGGCGTCTTGCACCTGCTGGATGCGGGCCGGCTCTCTGGGCCAGAGACTCTAACTACTGCGTCCACGATCGGAGCTCAGCTCCGATCATCAGGCAGGACAGCACTAGGGCCGGCAGCAGTTTGGGGGCAACTGACCTAGATGGGTGGATTGGGGCTCTGATCTACTACCCTACCACTATCAGAACTCTCAGGTCCAATCGGGCAGCTCATACAGCCAGCATCAGTGGGAGTGGGGAGCAGAGACAGTGGGGGCATTGGGCAGTAACAAAAATGGCCACCGTAGGAGAGCTGTCCAGCCAAAGCAGCTCCTCATCCCATGGGCCTTTTTGTGGAGTCCAGCAGGCAGAGCCTGCACTGACTCCCTGCTGCCTGCCAGCCACCCCCACAAAGTGCAGTTAGGATTCAGACGATGCAAAACAACTGCAGGGGCGGATGTGCCAGCGAAGGACCAATGGCAGCAGTGTCATTCATTCAAATGAAGGTTGATGAGATCAATCATCACACTTCAAGTTGGAGCTGCGCCGCTGTGACTGTCACTCTAGCTAGTATCTGCTGGCCGCACATAGCATGCTGGGCGGAGGGAGGAGTGATGGCGCTGTAGAGTGCAGTTTCATTGGAGGGCTAGCGTCAGGTGCTGACATGAAGAGCATTACCGCCCTGGAGCAAGTGAAAGCCAGGATGAGCCGCTATGCAAAGTATGTTCTGTGTGTGTGTATCCATGTATAAACACTAAGCTTGGTGGTGGGATAATCAACCAGGGGGGCACCAACAAAAATCTTGCCTAGGGCATCAAATTGCTTAGGGCCGACTCTGGTAACTGATTACGTCACGGTACAATACTGAAGGGGATCTATCCACTACCATCCTCTCTACAGCCTTCCTAATGCAACGGAAATGACAGTGCTTTACTTCCAGTTCCCGGCTTCCAATAATTTGTTTCTCCCTTGAAGCTATGCGTTAGTGTGTTAGTATGTAAGTTTATTTAGTCATGATTCTTCTATACATTTACTGTATGTGTTGTCTACATCTGCACTCTACTTTCCACCGTTATAAACAATCTGGCTCTGAAGGAGTTAATAATCAACTTGTAGTTGCATTGTGCATTTAATTTTTCGAATACGCAACAGGTACCTATTTGTATTTTTGGATAAGATGTTCCATTGCCTTTCTGTGCGGCAGGGGTAATCAACATGCGGCCCTCCGGCTGCTGTAGAACTAAAGCATGCATGAACTCCCAGCATGAACTCCCACAGGAGAATGCTAAAATTGTGGCAGAGCATGCTGGGATGTGCAGTTCCACAGAAGCTGGAGGGCTGCATGTTGAATACCCCTGTTGTACGGCATTTCTGAGTCACACAGACAGACTGTTCCATTTTTTGATTTGCTGTTACAATTCCCAATTCACTAACCAATCACGTGGGATATGTACAAGTCCTCACTGTTACGACCTCTGAGGGTAGACCTACCGCTCAGCAGTCATTGTGTTGTATACACTGCTTAATATTGGAAGAGGTTTTATAAATAGCATTCTGTCTCATGACAACTTGCCGAAAATGACTACATTGATTTGTCTAGTTGAAAAGTCATAGGCTCAAAACATTTTCTTTCTACCAGGGGACAGATTTAGAACTTTAAGCCTACTGTACTGTTTATTGTATTAGTTTTCATCCTGACATCTAATATACGGGAAAATGTATTTTGAAATTCTTTTTGAGTTAAAGTTTTAAGCTTGTTATATGGAAAGGGACAAACTGAAACTTATTTACATAGAAATCTGTGTAGACTGATATGCAATAATGTTTTATTTTGATCTGTAATATATTTCCACAATATAATGCGAGCAACAAATTGTATGAGTAATTATTAAACAAATAAGATTTGAATTATATTGCTAAGGAAAAACAATTTGCATACTCAAATGTCATGAATGATTCAAAACTACTTTATAGTGTCTACTGAAGCAAGAGGAAGCAGCAGTTACTGTTTACTCATGTACTGTAACTGCTATACCTAGAAAAAGTCACACACACATGCAGCTTTACAAAAACAAGTAATAACGACAAGCTTGCTTAGCCAGTGCTAGTATATTTGGCACCCCTTGCAATCTAAAAATGAATGCCCTCCTCAATTATATACGTATTTATTATATTTATGATATCGTATTATTGTGTGATTACTTCCATAAATGACGCTGTGCATATCCAGCTCTCCTCACCTCACCACATGGATAGATTTGTGAGGATGAGTTCAGGCGGCAATGTCTCTGCAGCAGCATTCCAGTGCGTATTAAACTAGTAATCCATGACCCAAATTCCTACCTCTAACACTCCCCCTAGTGCCTATCCCTAACCTCCCCCTGCAGCCTAACCCTAATCCTCCTGGCGGCGCCTTACCCTAATCATTGGCATCCTCAGCATGTCAACATTTCACATGGTGACGGTGACATGTCAACATTCTGATGTCAAAATTGTGGTGTCAATCTTATAATTATCAACATGGTTACTGTCAACCTTCTTGTTGACGATGGAGAGAGCACAGGCTCCATATTGGATCTTACATGGAGGCTTCATTCCCTAACCAATATGGCCACCGAACCTAGTACTGCATATGCACAGGTGCCATCTGTCAATTTGTTAGAGCACCACAGTGGAAGATAGATATCTTTAACTTAGCTCTGTGAGACTTGCGATATATTGCCATTAACACCCGCATACAGTCACCAGCTGGTGAGATATATACCAACCCGCTCCGCTCCATAACCAGTGTGCTTAACTGTAAGTGCTACTATATTGCAATTGCAATCAATAAACCACCCCACTAGTTATACATCTGAGCTTGTTGATGTCTCAGGGCATTCTCTGGTGTATACACTAACTCTGCCATACCACTTGTACACACATATTCCAACACTTGTGATACCAATCCTACACACAGAGCTGTTGCACATGCCCTGAGTGAATCTGAGTGCTCAATCGGCACCCCTGGCCAGAGAGATCAGGGTGCAGCTGCCAGCAACAAGTGAAATGCTTCTTAATATGAGTTTGGAAAATGTGAGCTTAGAAAGCTCAATTCAGTGTCTCCAGACATGCACCACTGTGAGTTCAATGTTCAATGTCATCATGCCACGCATGATCATGACAATGTCATATATTGGTACTTACATGGCTATGCATGGGGACTCCAGCAAAAGCCGCAGCTTATGAAAGGCAATTACACGGGGGACTGATCAATCTATAAAATGAAACCTGCTTTGTTTGAGCCCTGCTATCATCCTGAGCAGGGGTGTATCTATAATGGGTGCAGGGTGTGCAGTGTACACAGTCCCACACCGCACACCCTGCACCCATAGAGTCTTATACTAACCTGTCCATAGTGCTGCTCCGCAGCGCCAAGCCGGCGTTGCAGAGCAGCAAAAGTCACTGGGAAAATGGTGGTTGCCATTTTCCCGGTGACTCACGCATGCACAGTGCCGCAGTCCTTGAGAAAACAGTGCGGGCGCCATTTTACCGGAGACCCACACATGCAAAGTAGATTCTGGCATTAAGCCAGAATCTAATGCCAATGCTGTGCCACAGGCCCGTCGGAGAGAGGAGGGGGCCCGTACTGAGTTTGCACACGGGCCCCCTCCTCTATTGAAATGCCCCTGATCCTGAGACAATGCCCCAGCTAATTTAGAATGTTCTATGGAAAGTCCTAACTGAGTAGTTTAGTACCACTCATTTTCATACTACCCCTGGATCGAGCATAATTCTGCAGTCCTCGACCCCCCATAGGGGCATGCTTTATTGTGGAAATTACCAAGCTCCAGAGCTTGACTACAATAGTTAATGTCATTGTAGCCTAGGATCCCTCCTTGGCAATGACTATCTGCGCATGCGGTATCAGGAGACAATAGTTACTAGAGAGAAATAATTTTTTCTCTATGGTTTCTGCATACATCGCCATTGCCATAGTCCTTAAGAGGTGATGCAGGAATGGCATTAGTAGCATGATATGTTCCCTAATAACAATAACAATAACAATAGAATGTTATTTCAATGTGATTAGTCCGTGTGTGCACCATTATAGGAATACTTTGCTTTCTTTTGTTTTCATATGATGATTTCTTATTCCTGGGAGCACCTCCCTATATAAAGAATATAGGCCCTCATTCAGAGCCGTACGCTCTGAGCAGAGCGCACGCTCTGCATGAGGGCCGGGCTCCTTTTTCATGGAGCGTCCTCCTGGACGCTCGTATAGCTGTGGGTCACCACCCACAGGCTATACGAGCGTGCATTTTGATGGCCGCGATGGTCGTGACCATCGCGACCATCGAAATTGCGAGCCGGAGCCTGCGGTTGAGGTTTTCAACCGCAAGCTCCGGAGTGATTTTGGCTCTATCAGAGCCAAAATCACTCCCACTGACATCACTAGTGATGTCAGTGGGCCGGCTTCTGACGGGAGGCGTTCCCGTGGGAACGCCCCCGTCAGGGAGGCACGCCCCCGGCACGCCCACCAAAGGGGGCGTGCTGTCAATCAACATTGACAGCACGCCCCCTTTGATCGGACACAACGAGCGAAGGAAAGTCCTTCGCTCGTCGTGTCTGGCGCATGCACACGACGGAGCTCCCTCCGTCGTGCGCATGCTCAGTGCAGACCATCGACCCACTTGCAAGCGTACAGCCGCTCGCGAGTGGGTCTGAATCAGGCCCATAGTTCATTCATAAATCTGTGATTTGGGAAGGACAATCAATATAAAAGTGGTTTGTGCGGATATTCTTTCCATTATTTTACTATGCGGTTTAGCACAGGGTGCTCTTCCTTCTCTAATCAGGATGGCCAGTGGATGAGGGGAGTGAAGTAGTGGGTATAGGCCCTGATTCAGAGCCGCTCGTAAGCGGCCGCTCGTTCGTTCCGAGCGATGTTTGCCCAACTGCGCATGCGTACGGATCGTTATACGCATGCGCGAACCAGTCAGTGCGGCCGAAAATCGTTTGTTCGCTATATAGCGAATGCCTGCTACTTTGAGTGACAGGAGGAGGCGTATGTGGGTGGTAACAGGGGAAGGTGCTTGAAAACGGGGAGTGGAATTAAGAACGCAGGCGTGCTTAAAGGTCAAAATGGGTGTTTTATGGGTGTGCATAATTAAAACAGCAGCGTCATTGACCACGTCACTGGGTTATTTTATAGCCCGAACTGCTCGCAAAATTGTGGTAGCAAAAACCAACCACAAGAATAGCGAGCAGCTCATACCCTGGTCGATGTACTCGATTAATCTAATAAATAGCGGACATGACGTAGAATGCGAGCGGCCAGGGGGCGTAGTTTCCCAAAAAACGACCGCAAGTTTTGTTCGCTCGTTCAGACCTAGAGGCGTGAACAGACCGCAAAGAGCGAATGGTTCATTTGAATAGCCACCCCTTTTTTTGAACGAACGACCGCAAATAGCGATCGGCTCTGAATCAGGCCCATAGTGCCTAGGCAGTATGGTAGGGCCACACTTAATATGTCCCACCCTGTGTATAGCAATGAAGATGGTGCCACTGTGTACAACTTTATTGTCAGAGGGAGCTTGCCCCCCCCCCCCCTCCCACCCTGGCTGCACCACTGCCTCTAGGTATTTTAGAGTTCTTTGACAATATAACCTTCAATGACACCTAGCATGCATCCTGAGCACTCAGATTTCTATGGGCATCCAGATCATCAGGATAGAGCCTGCGAGAGGAGTCTACCCTGGAGGAACCTGCCATCTCACTATGAATTATTTGGCTCTTATTAGGCTGAGAGCTTATCAGAAGACACCAAAAAGTTCTGGCTTTCTCAGCCTTCCAGATAATTTCAACTTGCTAGGATGGTCTCCAATGGGTGCAGAAGAGAGCTGGGCAAATCAGCTGGCTCTAGCTGGGAAAGATATCATGATGGTGTAATCAATTCATTTGGTAAATCATGTTCATCATATTGTTAAAATAAATCAATTAATATCTGACTGTGAGTATCCATTGGTTTGATAAATCAGTCTTCAATGCCTATTACTACAAAATCCCTTCCCTCACCATACGGAAACAGACTGCACTGGAAGGGAGATATTCAAAACAAAACACATGGACTTAAAGCTAGGTGTGGCCCTCGACCATCTATAGTCAGCAACCATCGTTGGTTTTCCACCGATTGTTGATGGCAGAGATGCTGCAGTGATTTTATTTTCAAATGTGACACACATCTCTGGTGTGGCCCACTTAGTCCGTCCACTTCCCTCATCGTCCCACTGTTTAGCCCCACCTACTGTTGCACCACTCAGCTCAGCCCACAATGTCCCACATCAGATAAGCCCAATGATGGTTCAATAAATTGATGGTTTCCATTGATAATTTCATGCATCAATAGACACCATAAATGGTGAAACCTTCAATGGTCATCCCTACTTCAAGCTTTTTAGGACTAACACTCTTTCTTTAATATACTTTCCATTATAAGTAAAAGTATAATTAGCTTTTTGATATGGGAAAAAATTAAAAATAAAATCAAGACAACTATAAATATGTGAATTATGGATTGTTCCGAATGAAATACAAAGTTAAAAGTTAAAACAGGTCATAAAAGCAATGCTATGACACAAGTTTTTCTTGCAAATAAAGGTGATCTCCCTAAAAATGATGAGCCAAGAAGGTTTAATCACAATGGTACCAAGAAAATAATTTATTAAGTATAGTAATGAAAAGGTGAAATCAAAAGGACAATTCCTATGTTAGAAATATGCAAAACTACCCTTTATACTGGCAGTGGGCATAGGCATACAAACTAGAAAGTCAATCCTTATAAGCAAAGGCCCTCATTCAGAGCCGCTCGTAAGCGGCCGCTCGTTCGTTCCGAGCGATGTTTGCACAACTGCGCATGCGTACGGATCGTAATACGCATGCGCAAACCAGTCAGTGCGGCCGAAAATCGTTTGTTCTCTATATAGCGAATGCCTGCTATTTTGAGTGACAGGAGGAGGCGTTTGTGGGTGGTAACAGGGGAAGGTGCTTGAAAACGGGGAGTGGAGATCCGAATGCAGGCAAGCTTAAAAGGTCAAAAGGTCCAAAGTCCACAAAAAATGATTGGGGTGACACACAATATAGGCAATAATACGTTTTTTTATACGTAGAAATTAATTAATCCCTGGTTAATGAATTAATCACATAGGGGCCAATTCAGAGTTGCATGCAAGTCAGGCACAATTACACTTACACAACGTGCATGGAACTTTGGGCCTGATACATAATTGTTTGCTATGCAGCCACTGTCACAGCTGCTCTCACAATAGCACTTACAGGAATATGCAAATGCTAACCTCAGCCTTCCCTTTGTGCTCCACAGTGTCATAGAGTGTACGAGTGGTGAGACACCCACTTTCAGGCGTTGTGGCCTGTGCAATTTGTGGTGCAGATTGTAAAACATCAACGCAACATTGATTGCACCATTGACATTTACGGTAGCCCAGGGTCTACTCTAACTAATCTAACTACACATGACCTCTTACTGATTGACCTCCGAGTCTCCCCCCTGAGATGTAATTGCAAACATTATAGGAAACGTGGGTGCGCACATGCGCAGTACGGGATTTCTGGACTTGTCATACATGCACAGTGGCAAAACATCGTTCAACTGAGTAAACATTGGCACTGTGTCCTTCTCTGAATCAGGCCCTTAATGCAAATATTCTCACATATGCCAAGTTATACTCATCCATGCTATCACACTTCCCTTATCCATTCGCTTGTGCAAATAGCTGTTACCAATATCAGAGAGCATTTGCACCAGCCCTATACTTGAAGCAAGAGATCTGTCTGATATGAAATGTATCTCTGTACATACACAACTCTATATAGCCCACAATTCTGACTTAATGCCCTCGACATGCCCTCATGAAACTTAGCCTACCATGTGCATGCCCTGTTGCCACCAAGTTACACCCATTCATCCGCAAGTGAAGATGCATACGTTGGTTAAAGAGAATGTGTAGTATAGGATAATATGGTACAGTCAGGCCCGCAGAGCCATCCTGGGCCCCAGTACTCTCAGGGGAGTGGCCTAATTGCGGGACACGTGGCCAAACACCCCTTAGAAAAAAAGTTGAAAAAATCTTTGTAGCGCTGGGAAATGTCACTGCGCACTGAGGAGGAGGGTGCTGTAAGCCCCTCAGCCAAGGGCAGATCCAGGTGATTGCTCCACCCCCCTTGAGCAGAGGAGACTGCTGCTGCTGCTTTGCATGTTCCCCAAATGGAGCACGCGAGTGTGGGTGATGCAAAGTCATAGTATTTCAATCGCATTTAAGTTTATAACCAAGATGCAGAACTGAGGTGTAACTGGGCATTCCACATATGGAGGCAGGTGCCAGGGTTTGGTACAGAATGCATTCAAGATCCAGGCATTCAGAATCCCGACGCCGGCATCCCGAATGGGGTAGAATACCGACATCTGCAGGTAAGTATCCTAACTCTAACCCTACCCCTAAACCTAACGCTCCCTCCCCGCAGCCTAAACCTAACCCTCTCCCCAGTAGCCTAACCCTAAACCTCCTCCTAGTGCCTAACCCTAACCCCTAACCTCTCCCTAACCCCAATATTTACTGTCGGCATGCTGGTGCCAGGATTATGACTGGTGTTTGGGATTCCGGTGCTGGTATTCTGGGCACCGGCATCCCGACCACCGGGATATGAACTACATCCCAGGTCTGGTACAAATTAATGATGGTGATGACTAACAGCAAACCAGGTGCACACAAGATGAGTACAACTCTGCCTATGCGCAAATGTATGCATTTTTCTTTGCTCAAATGAACTGCATTCAACATAATATACTTAACATTAATACCTGTTCATAATATCCAATTTTTAAACAATATTAAGAATTAAAACTTGAAAAGCAAACAATGTGAGAACAGATGTGACTACTATTACAGTAGGAAGCATATTATTATCCTTGTAATAAAATGCATGAAGCAGAATATTCCATATTTCTTTCTTGCCTGTAACAAAGTTTACGAGAAAGTAAGCTCAGTACATAACTAGTTATGCCCTTGAATACATTTTACATCAGTTACAACCAGATGCATAACTAGGGTCTTCGGCGGCCAGAGCAAGATGAAGAATGGTGCCCCCTGCCCACCCACACACACACTAAACTATATGCGTGCACTGCAAAACAATAGGTGTGGCCACATACCAGAAGGGGCATGGCCAATGAAAATGGGGCATGCTAACATGACACGCCACCCATTTCTCATCACTCTGGGAATTTTCCATTCTACATGCACCTTACCCATATGATGGTTTCTCACAATGTGGAACCTCTGAAGAAATGTATCCTCCCTGGCAAGATGGCATCTATAGTCGGAATTCACTATTCATGTAGGTCACATTGTCCATAAGATGCATGTTTGTGTAGGAATATTAACAAGGTCATAATTATCATACAACAGCGGTTCAACCAGCCTGCATCTCTCAGCCACATCATCATCTCCCCCCTGCATCTCTCAGCTACACCATCCCCCCTGCATCTCTCAGCCACACCATCATCTCCTCTCCATGTCTCTCTGCCACACCATCATCTCCTCCCTGTATATCTCAGACACACCATCATCTCCCTGCATCTCTCAGCTATACCATCTCCCCCCATGAGTCTCTTAGCCACGCCATCATCTCCCCCTGCATATCTCAGCCACACCATCATCTCCCCCATGTGTCATCTCTCAGCACACCATCATTTCCTCCCTGTGGCTGAGTTGCTCAACCACACCATCATCTCCCCTCTGAGTCTCACAGCCACACCATCATCTGCCCCTTGCATCTCTCAGCCACACCATCTCACCCCTGAGTCTCTCAGCCACACCATCATCTCCCTCATGCATTTCTCAGCCACACCATCATCTCCTCCCTGCATCTCTCAGCCACACCATCATCTCCTCTCTGCATCTCTCAGCCACACCATCATCCCCCCTGAGTCTCTCAGCCACACCATCATCTCCCTCATGCATTTCTCAGCCACACCATCATCTCCTCCCTGCATCTCTCAGCCACACCATCATCTCCTCTCTGCATCTCTCAGCCACACCATCATCCCCCCTGAGTCTCTCAGCCACACCATCATCCCCCCCACCCATGCGGTCTCTCAGCCACACCATCATCTCCTCCCTGCATCTCCCTGCATCATCTCTCAGCACACAATCACCTCCCTTGCATCGTCTGTCAGCACACCATCATTTCCCCCTGTGTCATCTCTCAGCACACTATCATCTCCCCACCTGCATCATCTATCAGCACAACATTATCTCCCCCATGTGTTGTCACCCCCTTCATTCTATGTGTCTCTGTGTGTCTCTTCCCCCCTTCATTCTATGTCTCCCTGTGTGTCTTCTCCTCCCCCTCACCTTCAGGCGGGAGCCAGAGGGGACAGTGAGGCAAGGCAGTAGACTGAAGCTCTGGGGGCTTGATGCTGATGTCATGGTAATGCTCCCTCCAGCAGCCCTAACAAAGTGGGAGCTACTCTTGCAGTAATGCTGCCAAGCACCATGGGCCTTGCTAGGTGGTGCAATGGTGAAGGGCAGGCAGCTGCGGCGCAATGGTGGCGGGTGGTGTGGGTACACTATGTTGGGCCTGCCATGGCACCCATGGCACATGCCCTGCTTGATGCCCCCTGGTTACTCCACTGATGACAACTATGGTAACATTTAATAAGATTCGTGTTTGAAGCCGATTTGTAATCACTAGACATCGCCGGAATGTTTTACGCTAAAAAACCCAAATTTTATCAGCGTATTTGACTAACTATTTACATTCGATGGTGATACTAAGCGATTTCTGTCATGTATGAATTTAGGCGATTTACCCCATTTAGAATAAACTCTGCTGTCAAATCAAAGCATCTACAGATGTGTCCACAAACATCTTACTTCCTTGCGCATTAAAAAGCCCTTTCAGTTGAGCTATACCGTATATTTTCATGCATGTCTTTCCCATCAAATGCATCTTATTCACAAAACGGTGCAAATATGATGCACAAGTAGCTTCTGCTGATTAGAATGACATGCAGCATGCATATATTCTGTGTGCAACTGTAGGGTCCCCCTGCCAAAGCATCATCTAGCCCCAAACTGGTCTACCCGAAATGTGGGGTCCCCCTTTATGAGGATCTACTTTCAGCCAAGGGCTCTTCCCCGCACCTCTGAAGACGGGTGGGTGCAGGAGTAATAGTGTAAAAAAAAAATAGTATTAATATTGTTCTTTACAGTGGAACTACAGGGCCCAGGATGCTTGCCCCGACTTTGACACAAATGGAGAACCAAAGGAGCCAGTATACCCGGACAGTAAGGACCCGCTGGCACCTACAGTTCCACTGTAAAGAAAATATTTAAAAAAGACAGGACTCACACACCGAATGTTTTTTTCCCTTAATCACATACAATCGCACTTATACTGATGCACTTCATACTCACCTAGCCCTTGGCGGTGATCAGTCCCCTTGTCTAAATAGATATCCAGTCTTGGTAAAATAAAAAAAATGCCTTGTCCCAAGCCATAGACATACTAAACTGTCTATACAGTACAGGGCTCTCTGCACTATTGCTCTGATTGGCCAAGAGTCAGGCTGCTCTCAATCAATCATCAGGTGGTTGCTATAGCAGGGGGACTTTGACAGGAGAACCCCATGCTGTGTGTCCCCCTACTATGGCATTACCACCTTGGTGGTTAACCACTTAGCCAAAACTTGCAGTTGCAGAGATCAACCAATTAGTGCTCGTGGCACATTTGTTCCCTTCGCATGTGCTCCAGAATGCTGTACACACAGCAATTTGGGGTGCGATTCCGGTGTTGATGTCAGTGGTCACAGAAGCCTCATCACTGTAGGGAGGAAATCTGTTCTGCACACGTGCAGAAAGGAATTCCTCCTTGAATACCGGGGGATGGAGCGAGATGTCAGCTAAAGCACAGCTGGCTGCGGTCACATCCTATGTGACGGTGCCAGTTAAGTGGTTAATGGAAAACAGGGGGAACCCCGCCCTGGTTTTTTCCTACGATTTTTCATGACCAGACCAGGTTGTAAGGTCCAGGGCTGGTTATGCTTTTGCGAAGGTGTGGGACCGCACATATTTTTTTTAATTAACCCTGTAATTATTAAACACTTTAACACTGGTTTGTGCAGTGCTTTGGTCAAACATGCTGCTCACAGGCAGGTATATTTATTTTTTTGTGCATTGTGCTGTGATTTTGGTATGATGTTGAGCGTGTTTGACAACACAATTCTTAGTAAATCCATGATTTGTATTTGAGTCACCATTAATGATTCGATATTTGGCCCGATGGTCTTTATTAACCCTGTAATCATTACACACTTTAACACTGGTCAAACACGCTGCTCACAGGCTGGTATACTTATTTTTTTTGTGCATTGTGCTGTGATTTTGGTATGATGTTCAGCGTGTTTGACAACACGATTCTTATTTGTATTTGAGTCACCGTTAAGGATTCGATATTTGGCCCGATGGTCTATTGTGCCCAAACTCTACCCTAATATGTCAATATTATGTCCATGTCAATATTTTGTCTGTCAGTATATTTTGTACATGTCAACATTTTTTAATGTTGACATGTTAAGTCGTGTTCAACCTGCGAGTGTTCATCAAATTGGACTTTAGTAAATGTAACCCCTAGAGAGGTTCTCCAAGTCGGCCTTCAAACTCTTCCATTCCATCCATGGCCAGGTTTCGTCTGGTAGCACAGTCTCCTCCCAAGGTAAAACTAGCCCCTAGTGTATATTTGATGATGTGGAAGAGAATTTAGACTGTAAGCTCCAGTGGGGCAAAGGACTTGTGTGAATGTTTATTCTATTTAAATGATGTGCAATATGGTGATGCTATATATATCAATAACTTGTAATATACAAAACCTTGCACTTTATCATTTATTTTGTTTTAGTTCTTGAAGCTTCTATGTGACCTGCATATGATGTGCTTAATTTGTGTTTCCATATCATTGTACTGCATTTTACCTGCCATCATTGCAGTTGTGCATCTGCTTTTGGGATGTAGTTAATAGACCAGCGGACGCAATGCTGCTGGTCTAAATCCTGACACTTCCTGCCCGACATGGGACTTAAGATAGGTGTCGAAATGCCGATGCCTATCTTAATCCCGATGCCAGAACACCGACCCCTCGCCATCCCAAACATCGTCTGATGGGTAAGTATAACACTTAGTATAACACTAATCCCCCGGGGATTGGGGGATTTAGGACTTAGGGTTAGGCACCCCCCTGGGGAAGGTTAGGGTTAGGCTAGGGAAGGGGGGTTAGGTGCCACCAGGGAGAGGGTAGGGTTAGTCACCACCCCGGGAGGGTTAGGTTTAGGGTGCGGGAAGGGAGGTTTAGGCACCCCTGGGGGGAGGTTAGGGTTAGGCACTAGGGGGAGGTTAGAGTTAGGCACCCCTAAAGGAGGGTTAGGGTTAGGGGTTGAGATGAGAGGGTTAGGGTACTTACCACCAGCAGTCGGGATCTTCATCTGACGGCTTTTCACTGTCGGGATTTGAACTGGCGGCTGTTCAGGGAAATTAACAAGTACAGATGACAAGAAGTGTATACGTGAACTACAAACTTAAATAATATGCATTGCAGACCTCTAAACTGTCCAGAATTAGGTGGGACAGTCCAGATTAGGCTACTGTGTTCCGCTGTCCCCATCAGAAGTACTGTATGTACTTATATTTCCCATTGACAAAAAAACGTACGACTTCACATGTCCCATTATGGCTTCTTAGACATGATCTGAAATATCACAAATCCCACTGAATTTCTGCCACTCAAACTAAAAAAAGCAATGAAATTACGATCATTAATGCTGATGCCTTAATGGGCATGTTCCTTGAACAATACAGATATGGTATCCCATCACACCCTGTGGTTAACTGCAGATTCAGCACTCTCACAGAATGAGATTGCTGTCACTCACAAAATGGTGGAGCTGCTAATTCACTAAATTGTGTGCTCATTGGAATACACACTCTCAATTAGGACCACTTTTCTGCTATACTCTAGTGGGGATTTTTGGGAAGGTATAACTCTGGGTAGGAGGCAAATTTAGACTTGTGGTTTATTTTATTAGGTAGCTATTGTTCCAGGGTTTGTGCTGTTGGGTTTTAGGTAATTGACAAAGTTTTATTACCTCACAAATCCACCATTATAGAGGTAGGAAGTTTCAAATTGTTGCGCAGCCTCAGCAGGAGCCTCCAGCAGGTGTACTCACTTTGGCTTCACTTGGGTGCAACAAGATGACTGTCCAGTGTGGGCGGTAGTGGCGGTGGGCTCGGAGGAAGGAAGCGGACATTAGCTGTGGCCAGGACCCGATAGAGGGGGGGTTAGCGTGCATTAGGTGCTGCCGGGACCCAGTAGCGGGCGTTTGTGGTGGTGGTGCGAGCGGCTGTGGTGTGGGCTGCAGAATCCAGGGAGGTAGCAGCAGACAGATGCCGACTTGGATCTGAAAGATCTGTGATACCTGCATCTGTGTATAAATAAATACAGAAGCAGGGACGGGATCAGTGAGACCCATCTGTGCTTGTGTTTAATAAAAAAAAACCTGTGTAAAATAATTTTAAATATGGCATGCCAACCCCCTCAAAAACAGCAACCAGCAGAGGGTTTTGGAGACCCAGTACTGGTTGTGCTAAATACAGGGAACAAATGACGTAGGGGTCCCCTGTATTAAGCACAACCAGCACCAGGCTTTTCAGAACCAGTCCTGGTTGCCAAAATACGTGGGACAAATTACATAGGGGTCCCCCGTATTCAGCGCAACCAACACTGGACTCTGAGCCGGGCCTGGTTCTGGAAATACAGGGGGAAAAATGCAAAGGGTCCCCCTGTATATACCAGAACCAGCACCGGAACCTTTCTAGCAGGGGAGATGATGCCACAGCAAGGGAAGCCCTTTTAATGGGCCCCCCAGCCGAAACATCACCCCTGACTGCTAGTCAGCCCAGGACAGGGATCCCTGGGGAGTTATGTCTTCCAAAAAATCCCCCATAGAGAATAGCAGAAAAGTGGTCCTAATTGAGAGTGTCTGCCCAGAAATTTGGCATGCAGCACCGAGTGACAGTTCTACATGCCATTGCCAAGTTTCAGCCCGGTACCTCCAATAGCTTTTGAGGTGTAGCCCCTTAAACACCCTGCCCCCCCTTCAGAATTCTCTGTGGAGATTTCCATTTTTTAGGATTCAGCCTTAATATAAGGGCACGACTGTGCCCTTATAATTATAATAATATGGTATGTAGGTAGGGGTGTGGTACAATATGTCAACATTCTCAACATTGACATCATTTTGACATTGCCAGAATGTTGACATTGAGAATGTCATCTTCAAGTTGACATATCATTTTCAATTGATTGCAGCACTAACCCTAACCCTACTCTAATATGTCAACATTATGTCCATGTCGATATTTTGTCTGTCAATATATTTTGTCTATGTTGACATTTTTAATGTTGACATTCTGAATGTCAACATAATGACTGCATATTATGTAGGAGGACTTATATTTAACTATTTGTGATTCATTTATTTATTCCTACCCATGCTTGAAATTAAATACTGCAACAATAACAAAGGTATTCCTTTTTATTGGCTGCAGGGTACTGCTATGCAAAAGGTAAGCAGTATCAGTGCATAAACAAGACAAGCTAATTTACTAACTGAAAAAAACTGTACCAGGGCACTTCTGTATTCTAAGCCACTTAAAGCACAAAAAATAGGAGACTGTGAGAAAAAAGCTTGCTGCCAGGTACGTTGCCTAAGGATTCACCATGTGTCTCTTCTGGCAGCAGGTCCTTTGAGACATACCATAAGCCAGTATAGCAACTGTGCCATTCCCCCCGCCTTTCATCCTGAGTGGTGGCACAAGTTGGACTTCACTTGGTATGGCCCTGTATTTGGGTGTTTTACCGTCATAGCAGTTGAGGGATGCATGCAAAGACATACCGAGCACATTAAGGGCATGTTCCAATATCTGCAAACTGTGCTAGATCTGCACAGCACAGCTCCAAGAGTTTAAAAATCCAGTATCTGCACCTGTCCTTGACCACCAACAAATAATGCTGCTTCCTCAGGCGAATATGCATCTATAGGGTAGACTCCATATTCCACAAAACCACTGGATTCTTCCCATTTGTCTCTGTTTAGTGGACTCGACAAACAATATAGCATGCATTCATATTAGAGATGTGTGCCAACCCCCATGTTTTGGTTTTGGTTTTGGATCTGTATCTCCCCTGGTTTTGGATCTGGATCTGCTTTTGGATCTTTTTCCTTTGTGTTTTGTTTTTAGGTTTTGGTTTTAGTTTTGGATCTGTATTTTTTTTTTTAAATTATATAAACAGCTAAAACCATATAATTTGGGCCTATTATTGTTACTACAGTATTAACCTCAATAACAATCATTTCCAGGCATTTCCATGCATATTTGCCACCTCACAGCTCACAATATTGATTTCACTATTTTTCACCAATATAGGCCAAAGGCTGCATCAAGCTGGCAGGCCAAAGGCTGCAGCAAGCTGGCAGGCTAAAGTAAGCAACAGAGCAGCGGCACAAACGCACGGCAGTTTGAAAAAATATAGGACATCTATGAAACACTGCCACACAGCAGTTGCAGACAGGGTGGCAGTTTAATAAACTATAATAATGTCAGTCGGCAATGCCCCAAATTGTGCAAAATGTAAAGAAAAGAGGTGTACGGTGGAATTGTCCCTCCCAGCAGGACTGGACTGACTGACACTTTTGTGGCTGAACTCCTTGGTTTGTTTGGGCCCCCACAAAGTATTCTTTGGAAGGACTACCTTCAATTATTAAGGAGGAGGTTGATTATGAGGGTGTTGATGGTGGAGATTGCATGTGCTGGTCCAAACTGCTGGTAGCTGATATTGGACTGCTTTACAAATGGAACAGATGCCTTCACAACAGAATTTAGATAAAAATAATTCCACACCCAAGACGTGGCTTTTCTGGCTTTCTTTTTATCATGAGCAAGAACTTCTGCCACTGGTGGCTGATTTAGGCAAACAACATCTTCATCATGAACATCCTCATTAGCATCAGATAGGACACAAATTTCCCCCTCATCCTCCTTTTGCACTTCCTCTGCACTATCATCCTCATTTTGTATTATTTCACCATCTAATACTAGCACAGCCATCATGGCGTCAGTGATCTGCTGTGAAACTGGATGACAGCTGTTATAATTACTTCCTCTATCAAAGTACTGTTTAATAGTCAATTGGTTTTTTTAAATTACTACTAGTAGCAGTCTTCTTGGTCCCTTCCTGCTATGAAGATCCAGCCCCAGCAGCAGCAACAGTCGTAGCACTCAAGGATTCTTCTGAGGAATCATGGATAGGAGAAGTGTCAGTCATGCTTATGAAATTGGACGCAGGACTACTTCCAATTGGTGGTAGAGATTGTAGGCACTTGGATCCAGAAAAAAAGGGAGCAGCTAGGTGACAGTGGACTGATTGTTGTTCAGTTTTTTGTCCCCAAAGTTTCAGAATTTGAAATACCATTTCCAATTTGATGAATGCGCTGCAAGGGACATAACAGGGAGGAGGTTCCAAGTTGGTTAAGATCCTTACCTCTACTCACTATTACTTGGCAATGGTTACAAATGGCTTGGCAAAGGTTGTCCGGAATTGGGTGAAAATAGTTTCACACAATGGAAGTGGATTTTTTGGTCCAGGCATGGCAACAATGGGATTTTTCCCACCATGGGCAACAACTGTTGCCTGATTTACAGTTTTTACACAAACATCCTCTGCAACAATATCCTCATCATCATCATCATCATCAACATCCTCATCATCCTTGTTGTTATTGCCAACTACGTAAATATCCTCCTCATCCTCCTTTTGCAATTCCACAGAAGCATCCTCGATTTCTACATCAGCATGTTGACTTGTGCTGCTTATCCCCACATTTGCAGAAGGCACACAAATGGTGGAAGGAGGATCCTCTTCAAGTACAGTATTAGAAAGGTCACACTCACACATGGCAACCGCGGACACACTTGGACTCCTCGGGGATTTGTGAGTTTTCGGAGCACACAGTTGGTTATGGTGTCTTACTCGACTTAACAATTTTAATATTTTTTGTACCTCTCCTACAAGCAGAAGGGCTTAAATCATCACTAGAACCATCAGTCATAAATAAAGGCCAAAGCCTTAACCTTTCCTTGCCCTTCGTGTACTGAATAGCATATTGCCAATTTTTTGTTTCTGTAAAGCTAATTTAGCTTTAGAATTTTTTTCTTTAACAGGGTAAAAGTTGATTATTTTACATGGCTTGACTTAAGCCCTGGTGCATCAGCCTTCATAGATGACGTTGACGGCCTTACATCGTCATCATGACTGCTGCCAGCAGCTACAAGACTGGTATGTGGATCCTGCTCTCCTGTCATGTGACTGTCCTCCATACTCACTGCTGTCTTACAGCATTGTCAACAAGCAATTATACTGCAGCTAAATTGCGGCTAACGCACACAACCACACACAGAAAAAAAATATTGTTTTCACACTGGGGGTGAAAAGAACCCCTGATAGAGGCAGCCCCTTGATAAATGACAAATGCAGCACCCCTGTGCACCTACATTGCTGATAAGTGTGGCTAACATGCACACATGAAAAAATTGTTGTTTTTTTTACACTGGAGGGGAAGCACCCGTGAAAGAGGCAGCAGCCCCTTGATAAATGACACAGGCAGCACAGCAACCCTGCGCACCTATTTTGCTGATAAGTGTGGCTAACACGCACACACAAAAAATTGTTTTTATTTTTTTCACACTGTGGGGGGGGGGAGCACCCGTGAAAGAGGCAGCAGCTCTTTGATAAATGACACAGGCAGCACAGCAGAACTGGATTCCCCCACCTACGATCATGGCCACTACTGCCAGCTACAATGATTAATAGTAGCGGTGTGCTTGGCTCTTTAACTGGTGGGCACACCACTACTTATATACTTTACAGTGGGCCAGGCAGCACTGCAGTGCCCCCTCTCTGTTTCTGGTAGTATCACTGTGGACTGGGAGAGACATCATGACGTCTCCCAGTCAGTCCCAAGGTGCCCTGTGATGAGGAGCCGCTGGCCCGCTGCCATTCCCCCTACTGCAGCAGATACAGAGACTGTGGCTCCGGTTGCCCCCACCCCCTGGATCATTATAAAGCTAAGTGCTGCTTTATGTGCGGGATAGGGGATTTTAATTGGAATTCTGTGTAAGGGGGAGAGAGGATTTTTACTGATTGGCCTAATGTGACAGGGTGTTTATATTACAACTTGTTTTGGACCTAGCACCCCCCTGCCAAATAGTGTTTTTTGAGTGCCATCTCTCATGCTATATATATATATATAACAAAAAGTGAAAAAGGAGCGCCTCCTAGTGCAATCTCGTTAGACCTTGGGACCCTTCACCAATCTTAATCACCTATGCTCATACCTGGGAGAGCAAGCAGACTGGCTGGCTCAAGGACACTTGGTGAAAACTACCTATTGCATGTACTGCCGAGACTGGCACAGAACTGATTGGGTCTCCTTGCTTGGATGAGGAAAAGAAATTTGCTGAATGGCTAGTGATTTTTCATTTGCTGATTTAATTGTGGATTATTCCACTGCATAAGGTACCCCTCCACCACATAGGTGATTAAGATTGGTTAAGGGTCCCAAGGTCTAACAAGATTGCACTAGGAGGCGCTCCTTTTTCACTTTTTGTTTTATAGGTTTTATCTGCTTGAACTACAGTTTTTGGGAGAAGGAGCTGCCACCCTGAAGATCTGGGGAGTGCTGCATCACTTATTTTTACATAAGACTATAAGTGACATTATTAAGGATTAGCGCCGTATACCACTATTGTGCTGTATATATATATATATATATATATATATGTATATAGTAACTAAGTACTATAAATATTATATTAAATACAAAAAATTACCTAAAACTCGAATATGATATACTATCGTTCAAACCCCTAGGATGGATGACATCCATTCGATGGATCCATCGGGCTTCACATTGAAGTAACTTCTTTGCACGATTACCAGCTCTAATAGAAAAGGGGATACAATCTATCATCCTATACCATAAATTGTAAAGGGGATGATTAAACTCACTGAAATGCCTTGCAACATTGTATTTTCGCAGTGTTTGGTGGTAGCTATGGTGATTGTACACTATGATCTAACCTGTGACTGAACGTCCTCTGTTGATGACGTCAGTCCCAGTCAGCAGCAGGGTGGGTGAGCGGTCCCCTCCTGCAAACCGGCATTCACGAAGTGGACAAGGGTATATAAGGTATGTTTTTTTCTGCTTTGTATTTATCCTGATGACAATATGGAATAAGATATTGAAGCGTTGAAAGTAAACATGCTATCCAGAGCCTTTATTTTCGGATGAATAAGCTATGAGTGCAGCACCCCCATGCATATACTTTTCTATTTGTGAGGACTCCGGCTGAAGCTCTTTCAAGAGTGGGGAGTGCCAGACCCTGGGCTATCTATATATTTATATATATATATATATATATATATATATATATATATATTAGGGATGTGCAGGCTCGGTTTTACTCGGATTTACTCGGTTCTTATCGCCACTTTACCGCAAATTCGGATTTATTATATTGGCTATCCAAAACACATGATAGGCGATAGCCAATAAAATGCCGTTTAAAGTTCCGAGTAAATCCGAGTAAAACCGAACCCGCTGACCCCTAATATATATATATATATACAGTAAAGTACTAAAATACTGCATGTGTACATATCATGAAAGGATTGTTACAGCATCAAGGTTGTGAAGACTATATGGCTTGGAACGGGCTTAGATTCAGCTGCCCGCCTCTATAGTAGTAATCCTGTAAATTATTTTAAAATGTTGGTAACTATGGTAACTCAATGCTATATTAACATTACACAGCTTCAATCCAATAATATCGATCAGCTACAGTTTTACTATTTTTGTATAGCTCCCACCTCCCACATCCTGTGTGTAAAGCTTTAACATTGATTGATAAACACAAAATGACACACTATGCACAATAAGGCCATAACCACAATGACAAAATGTAGTGAAACACCAGCAATATACAATACTGTACAATAACACAGAACTGGCACATTAACCCAGGCCCATTAGCAGTACTAACAAAATGTTAAATTGTGAACCACAGTAATAACATACTGTACATAACGTACAATAAGCCTGATTCTAATAGGCTGTCCATCCAGTCAGCACAAGGGGCATTGCTACAGGAGGCATTGCATAAGCGGCACTAGTACTGGGGGCATTAAGCTGCATATGGAATGGAAAGGAATGTTCCCAGAGTGACAAGAAACAGTGGTGTGTCATGTTGACACGCCCCCATATTCAGTGACCATGCCCCTTTTGGCATCTGACCACTCCCACGTTTGGGCACACGCAAACAGTTGGGGGGTGGCTCCATTTTTCATCTTGCCCTGGGCTTCATAGGCCCTAGTTAAGCCACTGGATGGAACTTATTATTATCCTTGAGAGTGTGGCACTTGACTGTAATATCATAGCAAGTAGTATACGCTCAGTCCACTACTAATATGGAGGAACAGCAACCAGCAGCTTAACAGGTAAGAAACTATTGGCTTCATGTTTGCATGTTAGTGTGGGGCACTGAAGTATCCCCTGAATACACCTGTTTTTTTGGAGACATCAGCAAATACTAAGTATCCCCTGAATGTACAGTATGTATGAAGGACCGCAGAAGATATTAAATATATAAACTCTCTATTGTCAGATGATGGATGTAACCATAAGTTTTTTTAAACCATATTTCCTCATAAATAGACACAGACCAAGTTAATGCCGTTCAAAAAATAATAAGTCAGCTTTATTTATTTACAATAATGAGTATGGTGGCAGAGGAAAGAACGGCAAACCACCGGCGCCAACTTGACTTAGGCAAAAGATGTCCACAACTTACCAGGGCCAACTATCCCAATTAATGGTAAGTGAGATACTTGCAAGGGCCAACTCTCCCTTTCTAAGCAAGTAAGACACCCATGTCAATATAAAATAAATGCAAGGGCCAACTCTCCCTTTCTAGAAAGTGAGATGGTATCCAACACCCATACCAATACACCATTTCGGGCCACCCGGATGAGAGGTGCCGCTGACCCCAGTAGGGTCAGCCTAACAGGTGGATTGAAGGGGACTGTGACTTTAACAACTGCCAATTCTAAATTACCACTCCTTTCACTTTATTAACCCCATCCATCCCTGTCTAGAGGTTTATATGCCCTCTGTTCTATGCAAACCTCAGTTATTTTCTGCTGCCATCCCCCATTTTCTGTTGCAAAAGCAATCCCCAGGTTTCTATGGGGTTGCTCCAGTAGCTAACACTATCTTCTTATAGCCTATGGGCTATGGATTGTTAAATGTAGCTGTAATGGTGCTCGCACATGTGTGGTTTGATGACCTTGTATGCACAGTAGTGCGGTCGGCTCCTGAATTCTGAAGTAAAGTGATCACATTAGCAATCTCCACACTTCTGCACATCGCAGGGAAAAACTCCTAATGGAGCCCCTGTCCCTGGATGCCAATTTTGTTCAATTCAGACAATACTTAATTTCTTATTGCCACAATAAGCGGAGATAAGAAGTTATAATTATCCGGTCCAAGTCCGGATAATTAATAAATATGGCCCATAATCATCAATAACTGAATTTTCAAGAAGGCAATGTACTTTTACCTCTAAATATAATTAAATATCAGTAGATGATTAAGTAAAACAATTTGTAATATGCATTTAAAGTTTAGGGGCTGCTGCTAATTGTATAGTTTAAACTATACTATTAGCAGCATCACTGAAATTTAAATTAGGGGTGAGCGGGTTCGGATTTCTGAAATCCGAACCCCCCCGAGCCCCCCCGATCCGAGGCCGATCCGAGTCAGGCTCGACTTTTCCCGCCTGACTCGGATCTGAAATCGAGGCAAAACGTCATCATCCCACCTTCCGGATCTCGCGAGTTTTGGATCCTATATAAGGTACCCGCGTCAGCGCCATTTTCTCACTCGGCTGTGGACAGTGAAGAGGGAGGGTGGGAGTTAGGGCTGGCTGGGCTGTGTAGTGTAGTGTAGTGTAGTGCAGAGTAGTGTTGTGCAGCGCTGTGCTGCTGTTGTCCATAGGGGCTGTGTCCACTACTTCAAAGTCCATAGGGGCTGGCTGTGTTGTGCTGTGCTGCTGTTGTCCATAGGGGCTGTGTCCACTACTTCAAAGTCCATAGGGGCTGGCTGGACTGTGTTGTGCAGTCAGTTGTCCATAGGGGCTGTGTCCACTCCAAAGTCCTGTGCAGTGTCCCAGTCCTAAAGGGGTGCTGTAGTGTTGTCCAGGGGGTGCTCTGTCCGTCAGTGGTGCTCCCCCCAAGTGCTAAAAAAAAATTTTTTTTTTCTGTGTTTGTGAATTGTGTGCGCAGTATCCGCACGTGCATCAACAAAGTAGTGCCAAGCGTGCGCCTGTGTCATAAGTAAAGGGCCGGCTGGCTTGACTGTTAAAGGGTGCTGTAACCCCCAAAGTACACTCCAAACCAAATAAAAAAATATTTTCTGTGTTTGTGAATTGTGTGCGCAGTAGCCGCACGTGCATCAACAAAGTAGTGCCAAGCGTGCGCCTGTGTCATAAGTAAAGGGCCGGCTGGCTTGACCGTTAAAGGGTGCTGTAACCTCCAAAGTACACTCCTAACCAAATAAAAAAATATTTTCTGTGTTTATGAATTGTGTGCACTGTGGCTGCACGTGCATCAACAAAGGAGCAGCGCCAAGAGTGCGCCTGTGTCCCTTAAGTAAAGAGCCGGCTGGCTCATTTCTTAAAGGGCGGTGTAACCCACAAAGTGCACTACTCTCCAGCAAAAATAAAAAAATATTTTCTGTGCTTGTGTGCGCCTTAGCCGCACGTATATATCAATATAACATAAATGGAGGACCAAACTTTCTCCGATAAAAATAAAATAGGGAAAGATCAAGAACCACTTCCTCCTAGTGCTGTTGCTGCTGCTGGGAGTTGTTCATCATCCCAGAGAGGAAGTAGGAACACCACTACTTTTACTAAACAATTGACCCTCCAACAGTCCCTAACAATGAGGATGAAGTACGACAGCAGTCATCCTGAAGCAAAACGTATAACTGAGGCCTTGACTGCTATGTTGGTGTTAGACGTGCGTCCGGTATCCGCCATTAGTGCAGTGGGATTTAGACAATTGATGGAGGTAGTGTGTCCCCGGTTCCAAATCCCATCTAGACTCCATCTGCATCCTCAAAGCAGCAGCGACAAGCGTGCGTCTGTCTGTTAAAGGGTGGTGTAACCCTCAAAGTGCGCTCCACAAACAATAAAAATATTCTTCTTTTTTTTCTGTCTTTGTGAATTGTGTGGGCTTTAGCCGCACTTGCATCCTCAAAGCAGCAGCGACAAGCGTGTGTCTGTCTGTTAAACGGTGGTGTAACCCTCAAAGTGCGCTCCACAAACAATAAAAATATTCTTCTTTTTTTTTCTGTCTTTGTGAATTGTGTGGGCTGTAGCCGCCCTTGCATCCTCAAAGCAGCAGCGACAAGTGTGCGTCTATCTGTTAAAGGGTGGTGTAACCCTCAAAGTGCGCTCCACAAACAATAAAAATATTCTTCTTTTTTTTTCTGTCTTTGTGAATTGTGTGTGCTGTAGCCACACTTGCATCCTCAAAGCAGCAGCGACAAGCGTGCTTCTGTCTGTTAAAGGGTGGTGTAACCCTCAAAGTGCTCCAAAAAATAGAAAACTATTTTTTTTATGTGTTTGTGACTTGTGTGCGATGTAGCCGCACGTGCATCAACATAGTAGCAGCATCAAGCGTGCGCCTGTGACATAAGTCAAGGGCCGGTTTGGACATCTGGTCCAGACTGAAGGACGTGCCAACAATTTCTGACAAGTCTACTGTCACTGCATAAGATACTGTACTCAAAGCAGCAGCGACAAGCGTGCGTCTGTCTGTTAAAGGGTGGTGTAACCCTCAAAGTGCGCTCCACAAACAATAAAAAAAATTCTTATTTTTTTTTCTGTCTTTGTGAATTGTGTGGGCTGTAGCGGCACTTGCATCCTCAAAGCAGCAGCGACAAGCGTGCGTCTGTCTGTTAAAGGGTGGCGTAAACCTCAAAGTGCGCTCCACAAACAATAAAAATATTCTTCTTTTTTTTCTGTCTTTGTGAAATGTGTGGGCTGTAGCCGCACCTGCATCCTTAAAGCAGCAGCGACAAGCGTGCATCTGTCTGTTAAAGGGTGGTGTAACCCTCAAAGTGCGCTCCACAAACAATAAAAATATTCTTCTTTTTTTTTCTGTCTTTGTGAAATGTGTGGGCTGTAGCCGCACCTGCATCCTTAAAGCAGCAGCGACAAGCGTGTGTCTGTCTGTTAAAGAATTACATCGGTGACAACATCCAAGTAGGCATGTCAGACAGTCCGTTCCTGTACTGGCAGGAAAAAGAAGCAATTTGGAGGTCCCTGTACAAACTGGCTCTATTTTACCTGAGTTGCCCCCCCTCCAGTGTGTACTCCAAAAGAGTGTTTAGTGCAGCCGGGAACCTTGTCAGCGAAAGGCGTAGGAGGTTGCTTCCACAAAATGTGGAGAAGATGATGTTCATAAAATGAATTATCAACTCTTCCAGGGAGACCAGCCTCCTTAACGTACAGAGGGACCTGTGGTTGTGGATTCCAGTGGGGACGAATTAATACTCTGTGAGGATGAGGATGTACACAACACTGAAGAGGGTGAGGAATCGGTGGATGAGGAGGATGAGGACGACATCTTGCCTCCGTAGAGCCAGTTTGTGCAGGGACAGATTAATTGCCAGCTTGTTTTGTGGGGGCCCAAACGAACCAATCATTTCAGCCACAGTCGTGTGGCAGACCCTGGCGCTGAAATGTTTGGTTTGTTAAAGTGTGCATGTCCTGTTTATACAACATAAGGGTGGGTGGGAGGGCCCAAGGACAATTCCATCTTGCACCTCTTTTTTTTCTTTGAATTATGTACTGTTTGGGGCCTAGTTTTTCAAACTGCCATCCTGTCTGCCACTGCAGTGTCACTCCTAGATGGACCACATGTTTGTGCAGCCCACTCGTATCTCTTAGCATAGTCATCCAGCTACCTCGGTGCAACCTTTTGGATATAAAAACACTATTGTGAGGTGTGAGGTGTTCAGAATAGACTGGAAATGAGTGGAAATTAAGGTTATTGAGGTTAATAATAGCATAGGAGCAGAAAAACCCACAAATTCTGTGATTTTAGCTGTTTTTATGCTTTTTTAAAAAAAAATACAGATCCAAAACACAAAACCCAGAACCCAAAACACGGAAGGGTGGTTTTGGCAAAACCAATCCAGATCCAAAACACGAAGAAAGATCCAGATCCAAAACCAAAACACGAAAAGTGGCCGGTGCACACCCCTAATTTAAATATGCATTATGTCAAATTACAGGGATTTAAATTTACATTAGATATATTCTTTGTGTGCATTGGGCTCAGTCATTTCTAGATGTGCGCATGTATGTTTATATATGTAAATAATATGCTACAACACTTTATAATAATATTTCCTCATTACAATGTGAATACATAATTTCTCAGCCCAATCTGTTACTATATTAGTGTAATAACAATGGCTATGATATGCTTCGTCAGAAATGTATACTGTACACATGAAGGCTTGCTTAATTACATTTGCAAATTGTAACTAGAGATGAACGGGTTCGGTTCTCTGAGAACCAGACCCACCTGAATATAGGGGACCCGAGTAGGATCCAAGTCAGGCTCAGGTTTTCCCACCTGACTCGGAATCCAAAATGAGGCAAAATGTCATCCTACCGCTGTTGGATTCTTGTGGGTTTTGGATTGTATATAAGTCCCTCCCCGCGGTGATCGGTCCCATTTCCTTGCTGAGTCCCGGACTGTCGGGCTGTGCTGTGCTCTGCCAAGGTGAGCTGTGTGACAAGGGGGCTGTTGTTCAATCAGGGGCTGTGTGTCATTCTTCTCTGTCCAGGGGGTTGTTAAACAAGGGTGTGCTGTGCTCTGCTCAGGGAAGGAGGGGCTGTTCAATCAGGGGCTGTGTGTCCAATCCAGGGATGTGCTGTCACTGTGCTCTGTCCAGGGTGCTGTTAAACAGGGGTGTGCTGTGCTCTGCCCAGGGGGGGCTGTTCAATCAGGGGCTGTGTGTCAAATCCAGGGGTGTGCTGTCACTGTGCTCTGTTAGCGATGTTGTCCAAAACAGGGGTGTGCTGTCA
Organism: Taudactylus pleione; assembly: GCA_031769625.1. Classification (NCBI taxonomy): domain Eukaryota; kingdom Metazoa; phylum Chordata; class Amphibia; order Anura; family Myobatrachidae; genus Taudactylus; species Taudactylus pleione. Next base: position 7,187,132 of record JAUIMM010000324.1, on the reverse strand, counting down.
TTGTGCTCTGTCCAGGGGGTCGTTTAAACAGGGGTGTGCCGTGTTCTGCCCAGGGGGGCTGTTCAATCAGGTACTGTGTGACCAATTCAGGGGTGTGCTGTGTTCTGCCCAGGGGGGGGGGCACTGTTCAATCAGGTACTGTGTGACCAATTCAGGGGTGTGCTGTTCGTCCACGGGCTGTAAAAAAAAAAGTTACTAAACTTAACAAAATAATAAGTTAAAAAAAAGTAGATTTTTTTTGTTCTGTACCCCAGTATAACCATATGAGCACTGTGACACTGTATGCCGCTGCCGCCCCCCCAGTGTATCCATATATAAGCACTGTGACACTGCTGGTCATACCGCATTGTAATATTCATAAAAATATTGTGATGCTGCCATTCATACTGCAGTGTAATATTCATACAAGTATTGTGAGTGACGCTATAGATTCATCATAACGCAGCGTAAAATTCACACAAGTACAGTATTGTGAGTGACGCTGTATGTTCATCATACCGCAGTGTAAAATTCATAAAGTATTGTGATGCTGTCAGTCAGTAATACCGCAGTATAATATTCATAAAAATATTGTGATGCTGCCATCTGTACCACAGTGTAATATATTAATAAAAATATTATGACGCTGTATGTCATTCATACTGTAGTGTAAAAGATTCATTAAAATATTGTGACGCTGTAGGTCATTCTCATACCGCAGTGTAAAATTCATACAAGTATTGTGACACTGTTGGTGAGTAATACCGCAGTGTAATATTCATACAAATATTGTGACGCTGCCATCTGTACCGCAGTGTAATATTCCTGAAAAAATTGTGATGCTGCCTTCTGTACCGCAGTGTAATATATTCCTAAAAATATTGTGAGGCTGTAGGTCATTCATACTGCAGTGTAAAATATTCATTAAAATATTGCGTCGCTGTAGGTCATTCTCATACCACAGTGTAATATTCATAAAAGTATTGTGACACTGTTGGTCAGTAATACCGCAGTGTAATATTCATACAAGTATTGTGACGCTGTCGGTCATTCAGTGTAATATTCATAAAAGTAATGTGAATTTGTGACGCTGTAGGTTTTACCCCAGTGCATTCACATAAGCAGTGTGAATGCGCAGTGTCGTTTGTGAACAAAGTTTAAAACAAAGTAAAACATTTTAAATTTTGGTACAAATTGACATGTGTGCTGTACCCCACACTCTTCATGTTTGTTGATATGGAGAATGATCAGTTGAGAAGAGCAGGAACCACATATTAGTGCTGGAGCTGCTGCCACCAGTGACAATACTAGTGCATCAACGATTTAACATCAAAGAACATATCTTTTACAGTGGTAAAGAAAAAAAAATCAAAGGGAAAGTTAGCTGCAGAAATACATAAAATTGGCAATATGCCTTTGACCACACGAAGTGGCAAGGAAAGGCTAAGGCCTTGGCCATTATCTATGACTGGTGGTTCTGCCTCTGTAGAAGTTTTTAAAATATTAAAATTGTTAAAGCACAGGAACCAAGTGTGGGCCTTATTCAGCAAGGAATGCATATGAGAGAAGGCACGCACTTGGCCGATGTTTCCGAACTGCACATGCGCATGCTACGCACCGCGCATGCGTGAACTAGCCAGTGCGATCGGGTAAGCTTATGCAGCACGTACGCAGACCCCTTCCAACATTGATTGACAGGAAGTGCCGTTTGTGGGTGGTGACGGGGGGTGGTCGGGCAAATGCAGGTGTGCCTGTGAGTTGGAACGCCGTTTTAGGGGTGTCCATAATTAAGCCAATTCGGCGACGGGCACAATGATGAGACTTCGTGCACACAGAAAGTTGCCAAGATCCTGCGCGAGGTCTGGTCAACCACTGTTATGCAAATGTGGTTGATGGTTCTCGATGTTACCGATGTTTACTCTATCTTGCTTACTGATCAGGCTGAGTAAAGGGAGATGGACGGTTTAATATGGGGCTGGGCGTCTGCATCTTGTGCTGCGGTCTCCGTGTGTATGCAATGATTTGCATATTCTCGCAGTGGCTGGGTGCGTGTGTCTGCTAGCATGCGGTCCTTGCTGAATCAGGCTCTGTGTGCTCAGAAACTTCACAAATCTCTGAGGAGAGTCTAAGGGGTAAATATACTTAAGTGAGAGTTTTTAAAAGTGGAGATGTTGCCCAAAACCAATCAGATTCTATTTACCATTCAAATAGCACCTTCTAGAAGATAATAGCTAGAATCTGATTGGTTGCTAGGGGGAACATCTCCACTTCTAAAAACTCTCACTATACCCCAAGGGTAATATTTACTAATAGTCAATTTTTCATGTGATTTTTATTTGATTTTAATCGACTGTATAAATCAAATCTCTTATTTACTAAAATTTGATTATGAAATCGATTTAAATTTACCCCTAAGTGTGTCGGCAGGTGCCATGTGTGAGCCTGACCTTTCCAATATTGTACATGAAGAGGATCCTCCTTCCACCATTTGTGCACCCTCTGCAAATGTGGCGATGAGCAGTTCAAGAAATCATGCTGACATAGAAATCGAGGATGTTGCTGTGGAAGTGCACCATGATGAGGAGGATATTTGCATAGCTTACGCTAATAAGGGTGTGTATGATCAGAATATTGATGATAAGAATGTTTGTGTACATCAGACACCAGTGAAAACAGTTGTTGTCTATGATAAGGAACAGCCCATTGTCAAAAATTCCACTTCTTATATGTGGAATTATTTCTACCCAAATCCGGACAACAATTGTCAAGCCATCTGTACCCTTTGTAAAGCCAGAGTAAGTAGAGGTAGGGACCTTAACCATCTAGGAACCTCCTCCCTGTTAAGTCATTGCAGCAAGTTCATGGAACATTTTTGGGAAAATCAGAAACTGGTGCTAAAAAAATAACAGACAGTCCAGCATCAGTTAGCTCCCTTCCCTCAGCTAGATCCCAGCACCTGCAATCTCCACTGCCAACACCTTCATCATCAACATCCTCACTAATGATCGGAGATAGTTCTGCATCCAGGATAAGGTTAGGTGACTCCTCCCTTATCCAGTATTCCTCAATAGAATCCTTGAGCACTAGACCTGCTGCTGCTGGGGGTGGATCTTCATTCCAGAAAGGGACCAAAAAGACTACTAGTAGTAGTAGTTTAAAAAAACAATTATGCACGTATAACAGCTGTCACCCAGTTGCACAGCGAATCACTGATGGCTGTGCTAGCATTACATGGTGAAATAATAGAAATTGAGGATGATACTTTGGAGGAAGTGCAAAAGTAGGGTGAGGTGAATATTTGTGTCCTATCTGACACTAATGTGTAAATCAGGCACCAGTGACAGTAGTTCTTGCTCAAGATAAAAATTAAGATATTGTCATGCATGAGCATAATACCAGAAACGCCACGTCTTGGGTGTGGAAATATTGTAACCCAAATCCTGACAACAGTTGTGAAACCAAAGTTAGTAGAGGTAGGGACGTTAATCATATAGGCACCTCCTCCCTGTTACATCATTTACAGCGAGTTCATGCAATCTATTTAACAAAATTATAATAATTTGTAAATTAATAACAAGCAATCCAGTATCAGCTACCAGCAGTTTGGACCAGCACATGCAATCTCCATCAACAACACTCTCATCATCAACCTCCTCCTTTGGAGGTAGTCCTTCCAAAAAATATTTTTTGAGGACCCAAACAAACCAAGGACTTCAGCCACAAAAATGTCAGTCTTCGTCACTAAAGTGGTTGGTTTATGCATGGCTTTTCTATTATCCCACATAAGAGTGGGTGGAAGGGTCTAAAGACAATTTCATCTTAGACCTCTTTTCTTTGCATTATGCACTGTTTGGAGCATTGCCGACTGACATTTTTATAGTTTATTAAACTGCCAACCTGTCTGCCACTGCTGTATGGTAATGCTTCATAGATGTCCTATATTTTTTAAACTGCAGTGCGTTTGTGCCGCTGCTCAGTCGCTTACTTTAGCCAGGCAGCTCGCTGCAGCCTATGGCCTATATTGGTGAAAAAAAGTAGTGAAAACAATATTGTGAGCTGTACAGTGGTTAATAATGACTTGAAATGCCTGAAAAGTATTGTTATTAAAGTTAATACTGTAGGAACAAAAACAGACCCAAATTATGTGGTTTTAGCTGTTTTTATAATTTTTTTACAGATCCAAAACTAAAACCAAAACATGCAAGGACGGTTTTGCAAAACCAAGTCCAAATCCAGAACCAAAACCTCGTAGGAGACACAGATCCAAAACCAAAACACAGGGGTTGGAGCACATCTCTGTAACCTTTAGTAGTCATTCATATGTTTTTAACTCATCTACATCATTCGTTCATTTCTGATTTTTGATGGGTTATATCACATCTGTGCTATGTAATTGCATCATATTATTACTGTACTAGTATGCCCGTGGGGAACATTTCGCCAATTAAAACCCAGAGCATACATACGGAAAATGCTTCCCTAGATAATGGCTAAATAATATGTTAATACGATGGAATCGGGTAATAAAAGATGTGTGTGAAACATAACCAGCCAAGCCATGCCCTTTTATGGTTTTTGGGGATTTTTTTATTGTACATTTCGCCAATATGTAATTGCGATTATATATTTGGCCATGGAGTCTGAAGCAAAATGGACTGTTTCTAGGTTTCCAGGGGGTATTGCAAGCTGAGCCCCTATAAATGTAAATGATAATGCACTGTTACTCCGCCTCTCCATCTCCCAGCAGCTGTCGGCTGTCGGCAGCTCTCATGGAAAGCACAAAAAAGAGATGTTGCTTTCGAGGCGCAAACCTGGTGCTGACTGGCTGGGAGTTGCGAGCCTGGAATCGACGGGTTGATATATTTGGGCATGGACTCTGAAGCAATATGGACCATTTCCAGGGGGTATTTGAAGCTGAGCCCCTATAGATGCAAATGATAATGCACTGTTGCTCCGCCTCACCATCTCCCAGCCTCCCACCAATCAGTGGCTGGCGGCAGCTCTCGCGGAGAGCAGAAATAAGACGCATTGCTTTCAAGGTGCAAACCCGGTGCTGATTGGCTGGGAGTTGCAAGCCTGGAATCGACGTGTTGGAGAAAGTAGGTGAGGGAAGAGTCCCCTATGGCAGCAGCCTCACATGTGCCGCCAACGCTCCCTCCCTCATTATGTAATAGCTACATCATGCAGCCAGTCGGCCAATCAGGAGCCGAATTGGGCAGAACGTAAACAGTGTCCGCACATGGCTAGGGTGCCGGGTCCATGTGAGAGCACAGATCACCAGTAGTGCATGAGAACAGCAGCCTGCGGCGGTCACCCCTATCCCACTTCCCCCGGGTCACTGTGCCGGCTCTGTGTTCTGGTAGTTTTCTTGACATTTTAAGGTTAGCTATACCACAGCATTTATTATGGTTTTTGCTGATTTTATACAGTTTTATTCCAAATACTGTAATTTATTGCAGATTGAAATCCGTCGCAAAAGAATCACATTAGTATCTTAATTAGTCTTTGAGATATTCAAATTCAAAGAGCGTTCCGGACAAAGGGACTAAGCAAATTATATATTAAGATATAGGCCTATCTGTGCTAAAGAAGCATCCATTCCAGCAGGTTACTGTAGGTCTGAACTGCTGGCAACCTTTAATAAACTCTCTGTATATAGAGAGACCTAGCACAATGGAAGCCATGATTATTTATTCAGATAAAGTGACCCTGCAACGCTTCATTCTTTTATACCTAGAAGCTCAGAATTCACAGAAATGCAGAGATTGTATTTAATCACCATTAGTTTCCTCTTGCCTCTGCTCATGTTGAGAAAAAGTGTCTGGATCGATACAAGTTCTAAAAGAATTACTGGCATGACAAATGAACTGTGTTGCCTTGACAACTCACAAAGCCTTCACCAAGGATTGCAAAATAATTAAATTTACCAAGGCACCCACAGTATTCAACACAAATAACATAAGAGTAAAGTCATTACAGGTCATGCTTATGAGTGCCTTTGTAAAATAAATATATCATTAAAACCTAATTTACCCATTTAGTCATATTTGTGCATTTAATTATCACCAAATTTATAAACGAATGTTATTCTACTGAACGATAAAAATAATTCATAACACAGTATCTAAAAATTAGCTCTCTATAATCACACTTAATGAACACCTATTACTGTTATTTATTTAGATACTAGAATTCAATGTACTGTAGGTTAGCTAGCACTTGACAGGCTGCATCACTGCAGAACTCATCAGATGTGGGCTTGGTAGCTTGTACACCTGCACATCTGTGATTGATATGAACCAAGATGTGCACCAACCCCCATGTTTTGATTTTGGATCTAGATTCATCTTCGTGTTTTGGTTTTGTAAAACCACCCTCACGTGTTTTGGTTTTGGATCCGTATTTAAGAAAAAAAAATAATTAAAAAAAACAGCTAAAATTACGTCATTTTGATCTGTCGACATGCAATCCAAAACCCGAGTTGGGTTTCTAAATCCGAGTTCCGATCTGAACCGGAGCTCGATTTATATGAACCCTCATGCAGTACAACTATGACTACTGATAGGTGCCCTTTATGTAGCCTCCTGTTCACTGGAAGTAGAGATGTATGCTGAACCCCATGTTTTGGTTTTGGATCAGGATTTATCTTCGTGTTTTGATTTTGGTTTTGCAAAACCACCCTAAATTGTTTTGGTTTTGGATCTGGATTTTTTTTTTTAATAATAAAAAGTTTTTAAAAACAGCTACAATCATGTAATTTTTGCAATCCAAAACCTGAAATTCAGATTTAAAATCCTAATTCTGAATCACTGGAAGATCAGAACTGCGACTCGGATTTATCCGGATCTCCTCAGGAGATTAGAACCGCGACTCTGATCTGTCCAGAAAGTGCATCAAATTCAACCTACTTCTGCATCAATACACACGTCTTTCTCATGATGAACTAATAAAATAATTTATTGTTGCAGACTAATTGGTAATATCATTGTACTCACTAGGGATGGCCATCAACCATTGATGTTTCCAAAACATTGATGGTTACCAGCCAATTTCAGGTTATTTTGCCATCGATGGCAGAGAACCAATGGTTCTCCACCACTGATGGCAGAGAGCCCCCCAATGTTTTTTTTAACTTAATGCCAATGTCATATGGTTTTCTTTGAATGGTTTCATACTATTAATGATAACCATCGATGGTACCATCAATGGTGACTATCGATGGTTACCCAATGATGGCCATCTCTAGTACTCACTCCCCAGGCTGTCATGTGATGTCACTGAGGCGCCCGCCGACTTCTTTACTTTTGGCATCACTATTGCTTCACTGTAAACTCCAAGGGGCACAGAGAGGGGGAATGGATCAGCTCACCTAGGCCCCCACTGGGCCCCTGCAACTGGCAAGGGCCCGCGTAAATAGTACGCACTCCCCCCTTCTTGGCCCCCCAGGAAATGATAGGTAGTGTAAAGCATGGTGACACTATGAAGAGGATGCAGGGGTGTAATTAGGTATTAAAAGCCCCCCCTTGCACCTATAGTAGTTAAGCTCATGGAAGGATGGGACTACATCACTAGGCCTCCATTTAAAAATAGACACATCATCATGACAATATTAATATTTCATTTATATTTCCCTCACAACATTATGCAATTATTTAACCTTTATGTACTTAGGGAGACATATTGGCTGACAGTGTAGGGAGTGTACATGCCTAAATTTCACTGGCCACACCCACAAAGCACTGGTCGCAGCTGCTATGCTTCACACAATAGGCCCTTGAACATTTTCAAGGAGGGGGGCCCTCATCTCTTGATATGCCCCTGTTTGAAAGCACATACTGTAAAACAGGGGTGGGGAACGTTTTTTCTGCCACGGGCCATATGGATATTTATAACATCAGCCGGGGGCCATACTGGCTGCTGTGCTGGTGAATCAACTGTGTTGATAATAATGTGTGCTGACTCATAGGAGCAGCCTACTTCCTACCATTGCACACATGCAGAGATCACTCACCCCCTTCCCCTGGTCTGACTGCGGTCCCTTCTGCTCCGCCTGCCGCTACTGTGCACAGTGTGCCCTGATTAGAGACCACTTTGGCCGGTAACTCCCCAATCCAACCGGCTAGACTGTGACAGCAGCTGGGGCTGGCCCGGGAATCCTGCAACCTCAAAGACTGGGTGACTGCCTTCAGGTGCGAGAGTGTGGCAACAAATCCACATGAGACTATCACCATGACCCCCCTCCAGCGGCCCTGCATGGACCACCCCACAGGTTCCTATGCCTGCAGCTGAGGGGGACGCTGCCACTTAGGGTACGCCCGCTGCACTGTCTCTGCTGCCGCTGAAGGGGATGTCCACTGTGCTGTCTTTGCTGCCACTGTCTTGTGAACCCTATCCGGCCAGCAGGCAGGAGCAGGGCCGAACTAGGATATCTGTCACCCGGTGCAAGGCAGCAATTTTGCGCCCCCTCCCTTCCCGTACCTGGATTTTGTTCTTGCTCCTCCATAAGGCAGTGCACTACTCACACGTCCCTGTTGTAGTGACTTACATTATTCCACACACCATAGTGCCCATTACACATTATGTCACACACTGTAATGCCTATTACCAAAGTGCCACTTACATATTTGCCTGATACCATTTTATGCCCCACAGTAAGGCTTATAATTACTTTAAAATTACCTGTTCGTTGTCAGGGGTTTTATGCTCATTACCAGGGGTTCCATTGCCAGGGGGTTTCATGCTCCTTGCCAGGGGGTTTCATGCTCATTGCCATGGGGTTTCATGCTCGTTGCCAGGGGGTTTCATGCCTGTTGCTATGGGGTTTATGATCGTTGCCAGGGTGATGCACGGGAGAAGATGCAGCTTTCAGCACTTCTGGGAACGCTGTTTGCATTGCACTGACCTAACAGACACTAGAGATCCAATAGGACCTCTAGCATCTGTCTCCCCCTTGGCGGTGGCCATTTTTGGATGACTGTTTTCTGAATCTGCAGCCCCCAAGCCACCACGGGTCAGCCCTTTTTCACCCCCTGCATTCCAGCACCCGGTGCACGTGCACCTCTAGCCCCCCATAGTTGCGGCCCTGGCCGGAGGTTCCCCATCCCTGTTGTAAAGGTTATAATGGTTGGCCAATTGGATAAAAATAGAAGCGACCATATAGACCAACCAAACTTCTGCATTTGGTCTATTAAGGATAACTCCACTTCATTCCTCTCCACTCCGAAAAATGTATAAATAAATAATGTTGATAATATGTTTTACCTATTAAAATTCCAGTCTCTATTCATTGATCTATAAGAGTGTACCTAGATGGGCTCATCTTCGTTTTCTACAAGGCTTGTAATAAACAATCATTTGAACAACTGGATAATATGTTTTTCAGAAAGTGAAGTTAGTCTTTAATATTCATTTAATACTCGAAAACAATATATGAAGCTTGGAGAAAACCATTATGACATTCCGTCTCCTAACCTAATTATTCCTCAAAAAGTAACATCAGTGATGGGCAACATGTGGACCTCCAAGCCTTTTCCCAGCTCCTTCCTGCTTTGTTGTCATATTTGTTTGCTAAAACTTGTAATGCTTGTTTAATGTGTGCTAATATGTTATTACAGATAGTTGGCTCTTTCTTTTAACTTACTACTGAGATTAAGTTTATTTACAAAGCGTTGGGTTCTATATCCAAAATTTTAAATGGCTATTCTTTTACTACCAAAACACGGCTATTAAAAGCATAGCCCTTTTAAATTTAATTATCGAGTAATGTATGGCCCTTTTGAAGGTTAAAGGGCTACCCTCTTCGGCCCATGAAGTGAATCAGGTTGCTGAGTTATCACTGAGTTATATTCTGGTTTAGATCATAGACAAAATGCCTAATACTTAGTTGACCCTGTGAATATGAAGAAAGGCATTTCCTAGAGAATGCTGGCTTATTCACCTAGGAACAATCATTTTATCTTAAAATAAATGTAATATTAATAATAATAATAATAATAATAATAATAATAATAATAATAAAATCTTCATTTCAGACAATATGTTCTAACACAATTGCAGGTTTTACAGTAATGAAGTTGATAATATTTATTTTTTTAAATTATTATGTAGAAGAGATTTTTCTATAAGAATAATCTTTTTAATAAAGCATGATCCTTCAAAACATTTCCAAATGCTGCCAGCAGGCATCAAATTATTACTCAGTGCAATTCAATCATGCAGATGCAAAACAAGTTGAGTGTTTTAAAACATAACCTCTGAATCTCTTGGCTCAGTCATTAGCTCATGCTGTTGCACTCAAATTATTGCAAAGCGTTTTAGGGCCATTTAAAGGCCATCAATGAAAAGGAAGTAAGTAAAATAGCACAACTGATCTCAGTTCACCTCATCACATTAGCACCAGATGCATTAGCTATTTAAAAATAATCATTAATGACAAGGAATACTATTAAACAATACTACAGTTTTAACTCTTCTCTGTATTAATTGAAGAACAGTAATTCGCCGCTAACCATCCTTTGTACATAAACAAATGAAAGGCATGTATTCAAGCATATTGTAAATGTTTATTTTTAATTCCAGTAAAGTTTGAGACAACAAAGACATAGAGCCTGATTCAGAGATGGACGGTATTGCAAACCGCACACAAGCGGCTGTGCAATACCATCTGTCTAAAATGCTAATGCTGCAGGAGGCGTCTGAAGAGAAGAGACACCTCCTGTAAGCATCTGCGATCTCAGCGCTGAGACGGAGGTCGCAGCCTTGGATCACCATTGTGAACTCATCTTATGCAGGTTGGCTGGCTCCTGGTTGCTTGCGAGGTCAGGAAGTCTACGTCCATGGACGCAGACCCTGGCCTCAGCACTCCCAGAAAATGGGATGACACGCCCCCATTTCCGGGAACGTAGACTGTCCCTGCCCCCGCACCGCCTTCCAAATGCTTCTGCCTGTCAATCAGGCAGAGGCTTGGGGGAACTGTGTGCGAGATCGTAGGACCCGTTCTGCACATGTGCAGAATGGGCCCTACACAAGCGCAGATTCCCAAACCTCAGAGATGTTCGCTCACCATTGAGTCAGCGTACATCTCTAAATCAGTCCCATAATCAGAGTCCTGGATTCACTGCCAGACATTCATAAAAGGTGCTCTATGAAAGATACATGCACATATTGGGGCTGATGCAGAGGTGCATGCAAGCCTATTTTGTGGATGGACATTGCAATGTTTATCACTGATGTATGCTCCGCTCACATCTACAGGCAGTTCAGAGTCATGCACCTTAGTCGCATCTGCATTTTCCCATCTGCACATCAAAATCTGCGAAGAGGTAAGCAATATTAACTATGGGTGCAGGGTGTGTGATGTGGGCCCCCTGGACCCTGGGGCCTGCGTGCACCGCACACCTTGCACCCATTATAGAGATGCCTATGACTGGGTGGTAACGTAATGTTCACATGTAGGCAAACTTTAGTGAGGGAGTGTTGCGTAGACAGAATTTCGGGCTATGAAGAGTTGTGTTTATGAAGAGATCTGTCTGATTTTAGATAAATCTCTTTCAACAGGTATAGGACAAGTGGAAGTACTGATAATGATAATTGCTATTTCCACATGCGGATGCATAGGGGAGGTGTTGCTGTATAGTTGCGGGCATACAGGTGAAAATCCTCATTTAGTCATGTGCACATGTGGAGGGATGGCTAGGGGGTGGTGCAGGGGTATTCGGGGACTTACCTCATGCCATTTACTCTCACCTTCAGGCCGTCGATGACACCCCAGTTGACAGTCCTGGAATCCAGGTTGGATGCGGACTGTAATGGGTGAACTCCTGCTCAGGGACCCTGCGAGGAAAACATGCACTGAACCAGGTTGACCTCCCTGGGATCAGTGTGCGGTCATCATTGGCACTCTTGGAGTCTGACTGAATACACCTACATGTCAAGAAAAAACACTCGAGGGGAAGGGGAATACAAATTACACTCACCAGAGAAACTCTTGTCCCCTTGATGGGCAAATGGTCCCAATCTGCAAATAAACTCCAAAAAACAGCGCATCTCCACAGCTGCAATACCCTGGCCTCCTCTACCTAGTGTGTGCCACCCACCATACCTGGCTACTCATTCACACCTCAGGCCCTATTTCTAGCTAACCACAAAAATAACCTAGGTGTGGTGTATTCCCTATTGAAGCCCCTACTTCTAAGACACAATGCAAGTACCACACGGTACCGATGATACACAGTAGAATGCAATCCAAATGGTACACAGTACAACACAATGCAGATAATACACAGCACAATACATTGCAGGTGATACACAGTACAGCACAATGAAGGTGATACACAGTTGGGTGGTTATAACCTATGGGGCCTAGTGACGCTTATGCTCTGCTAATTGCCACTTTAATAATTAGCCAATGCCCTTTGTGCCCCAGCCTAGTGCAGCCTAACCAGTGACCAATGAATTCTATAGGGCCTAGTGCCATTTGTGACCTGGCCTAGTGCTGCCTAACACATGTCCAATACCTGGGCCTAAAGCCTCCTTGTGGCCGCTGGGCCTACAGCGCCCTATACCTCGGGCCTGCTGCCCACCTGAGGGCCTTCACTAGTGATATGGGACCTACTGCCCCATAATGCACTTGGGCCTATTACACACTTGCTGAGGGTCTTTAACAGAGCTAATGCCTCCTTGTGCCTCCTCAGGTATAGAGCCCATCTGCAGTGCTGAGGCCTAGTGTCTGCTGGTGCCCACGGGCCTTGTGCCTGACCCCTAGTCGTCTAGGGGACTGTGGCACACCAGGCCTTACCTGCTCCAGGCCTGGTTCAGCCACTGTGCCAACTTCTGCATACTTCACCCTCAGGGCTTCCTGCACTCTTTACCTGCGGATCAGTGGATGGTGGTAGCTGTTTTGCATCACACACTGCTCCCTCAAGACTTCAGGCCTTTTCACCAACCCCATTTCTGGTGGGCATTGACTCTTTTGTCTTCACCTGGTGGGTAGCAGTCAGTTTAAGCACTTTTGTAATGGCCGCCGCCCTACAGGGCTTCCGGCATTCTTCCTGCTTCTTTCTTTCAGGAGCTCTTCTTTGCTCCTTCATGGCCATCGGACTTACTCCTGCCTAGTATAAACCAGCTCAGGAGGCAGGGTAATGATGCTGCAAGCCGTCATAGGCTTGCTGTGGCCATCTTGGATTGAATTGGTGACACAACGAGCCATAAACAGGCTATAGCCATTACAATCCATTATCAATGCAGCTGCGAGGCTTAACTGTCTTGCGAAATGTTCATCGTCTGCTGCCCCGCTCTGTCAGTCCCTCCATTGGTTGCCGGTTTTCTACCGTATTCAATACAAAATACTTTCACTTACACATAAGGCTATTAACCAAACCACATCAACATATATCTCTTCACTCATCTCAAAATATCTCCCAACCCGACCTCTCCGCTCAGCACAAGATCTGCGTCTCTCATCCCCATGCTTTACTTGCTCCCATTCACGGTTACAGGACTTTCTTCAGTCTGCACCCACTCTATGGAATGCCCTACTTTGCACAATAAGACTTTCCTCTAGTCTCCAATCCTTCAAGCGTTCCTTGAAAACTCACCTCTTCAGGCAAGCTTATCAGATTACAGAACCTCCCACATTACCTTCATAGCTTCCATATCTAATTACATCCTCTTTCACAGTCCACACACAATCTCACACATTGTCTTTCACATCCTCATGACATTTGGTCAACATTCCTGTGTGACTGGATCATGCAGCCAACCAAGAAACTGTGCATTCTGGCTGGACCTTGTGTATCAATGCCTATTTCCCTATAGATTGTAAGCTTGTGAGCAGGGCCTTCCTACCTATATATCTGTCTGTTATTACCCAGTTTTGTTCTATCAATATTTACAATTGTAAAGCGCAACGGAATATGCTGCGCTATATAAGAAGCTGTTACTAAATAAATAAATAAAATGAATGGCTCTCACGGCATCATCTTCACTTTGGCCTGCTGTGATCAGTGAGGCCTGAATCCTTACAGATTCATGTCCTCCGCCATGCTCCATGAGGGACAGCTGCGTACACAGGATCTGATTCAGAGCCGCTCGCAAAAAGCGAGCGCTCGCTCTGAATCAGGGCGGCCGCTTTTTTTTAAAACCGGTCTCCTGGCCGCTCGCTAAGCTGTAGGTGACCAGCCACAGCTATTGCGAGCAGCCAGGTGATGGTCGCGATGGTCATGACCATCGGGCTTGCGACGAGACCCTTGTGGTAGGGTCTCATCTGCCGCAAACCCCAGTGAGTTTCCGGCTCTAATAGAGCCGGAAGCTCACTACTAACATCACTGGTAATGTCAGTAGAGCCGCCCACAAACGACAGGCATTCCACAAACGACAGGCCTCTGTTAGTCCAGCCACCACCCCCACCCCGCCTACAAAACGGGGTGAGCTGTCGATCAACATCGACAGCCGACCCCGTTTTGCTGCAAGCCCCGAAGCGAGTGTTTTCTCGCTCGCTCCGGGGCTCGCGCACGCCGAGCGTGTGCACTGCCCGGCCATTGACCCGCTTGCGAGCGCATAGCGCTTGCGAGCGGGTCTGAATCAGGCCCACAGTGTGAATGTACAGTAATTATGGGAGACTTTCATGCATCTCTGAATTTGCCACTATGTGCACATTGTATATTTGCAATGGATTTCAGATCTAGTTAAATTTCTAGTGCTTAGTTTATGTCTTGGCTAAATTTACTAAGGGGTGGGTTTGCTGTCATGTTAAAACCAATGTACATTGCTGGCGGTTATATGGGTGTAAAAAAATACAGTGTTTACAAAGAATTGGTTTTGACTGTTCTTTGAAAACCACATGGGCAATGCCCATTTGTTCTGCCCCATTGGTTTACTTCCATCAGCTGTAAAACTGATGGAAACTGACTGAAAACTGCTGAACACTTCCTTGTGATTTTCTACTATTTTTCCCATGTTACAGCACACCATAAACACCTTCTAAACGACGGAGAGGTGGTTCTGCTAGGGGTTGGAGATTTAAGGAAGTTTCTTTTGTGATTTCTTGTGATATCTGAGTAGGGGTGTAAATAGTTCTGTGCTTGTCTTGTCTTTTTTAAAGTTTGTCACATTTGTTTGTCTTCAGTTTATATTACTTTAAAGTCTTCTAATTTTTTTGTGTGTGAGTGTGAAGCGTTTTCGTGTACTGTTAGTATTAAGATAGGTTTTATTTATCTGTGTTTGTTTGTCTTATTTATCTACACAGTATGTTCTGTGTTTACCAGGGCCGTAACTAGGGTAGTGCGACCAGTGCCATGCCACAGTGCACAGGGCACCGCAGGGCAGGGGGTGCTGTTTGGGCATTTCAATTTTCCTGTTTATTATCATTCTCACTTGTAGCTTCCTTTTCTTTTATCCCCAACATCTGCTGGCCTCCCCTATCACTTCCCTGGTCCTTCCTCATGAGCCCTTTTTCAGGTGCACTATTTAATGTCCCTATTTAAAAAATGGGGGTGCGCCAATGCTCTCTCTGGCACTCTGGTGTTTACATCATACTTGTCTACTCTCAAATCTTGGCTGGTGCTCCCGGCCATTTGGAAGAGCATTCAAGTCTGCAAGAGTTGCACTACGTCTGCCCAGCACCACCCCACATCAAGAGTAAATTGGGAGGTCCAGACAGCTGATGATGTGATTTGTGCTGGTGCCCCCACTTTACAGTGCTGGTGATCTCATCATTGCATAGTGGGGGGTGGAGCCATGATGACGTGATCACACAATCATGCCCCTCGCACACCCCACCTAAGCCACGCCTCTCCCCCCGCTGTGCTAACCTGGCTGTCCCCTCCCAGAGGGTACAGCCAGAAAGACGTTAAGTATTGTTTACATGTATGGGGAGAAGAGGCAGGGTGGGAAGGAGGACAGCGCGCCAAAAAGACTGATGATGCGCATGAGGTTGAGCAGGTGGCAGGGAATGATAGTTAGCCTGCTAATACAAAATCTAAGAGAAACGCACCTTTCTCCTATGATGTGAATGTGGCACTTGGGTTAGCAATTGACCCATACTATGACCATATTTTAGGATGCTGCAACTACATCAGTGAGTCACAATCGCCAGTTATGGGGTTCTGTGGTGCAGGCTGAGAACACTGTGGGGTTTCTTAAAGTGTTCTGAGGCAAATTGCAGGAAACGGGTTAATGATAAAATGAAAAGAGCAAAGCAGCAACTAAAACTGGAGGTTGGCCCACCTTTGTCATGTAGTACCTGGACTTTTGAAGAGCAAGCCATTAGTATTGTGCATCCAGAGATTATTCAGGGAATAAATGTGCATGATTCAGATGCATCAGCACAATCTGTTGAGTGTCCATTAAATATAATAAAAGTGTAATGTTTGTCTAAATACATAATTCTCAATAACATTAGCTTAACTCTACAAATATTTTCGCAAACATGTGTTTTCTCCTTTCTCAGGTTCTTCATGAGCTGCGCAAATCAGTTCGTGCTGGCACACAGGAGGAAGTACCTGGTAAATAAATGAAAAATGGGAAACAGTCGGCATCCCAGCGGTCAGGATGCCGGTGGTCAAAATACTGGTGCCGGAACCCGGACAGCAGTCGGTATCCCGGCACCAGAATCCCGACCGCCTGCATCCCAACAATAAGTATTAGGGTTGGGGAAGGGTTAGGTTTAGACCTAGGGTTAAGCACATGGGGGAGGGCTATGGTTAGGTTGCTGGGGGTGAGGGTTAGGGTTTCATTCAGGGATTAGGGTTAGGCTGAGGGAGGGGAGGGTTAGGGATAGGTTGCAGGGAGAGAGGGTTAGGGGAGAAGTTAGGGTTTGGGAACACCTAGTTCGGTCTGGATTCTGACTCCTGGGATGCTGCTGGCACTATTATGACCACCGGCATTCTGATCCTGTACCCAACCCACGTAAAACATATACCTAAGCTTCTGGAACTGCTGAGTCACAATAGTTGTTGGTTCAAATCAATCAAATTGTTGTCTTTTAATTTTCAGTCTCATCAAAGATGTTGCCCGGCCATCCACATGCAGGGCCAGACAGTAGGTGGTGTCTGGGATGTCACACACTTGAATTCTAAGCATGACTTTGCTGTTGAGTACATATTTTTTTCTGAGAGACATTGATGTTGTTTAAACACTAGGTCAAATCCCTTTTTTTGTGGAGAAAAAACAGGCAGGCCTTGCCAAGCATTCTCTTAATTTTCCATAAAATGCTATATTGAAGCCAAAGCATTAGAATACTGCAAATATATTTACACTTTGTGTTTGCCAACAGAAAGCTGTGTGCCCAGAAATGAGAAAGATCCGCACTCCAGTCCAGTAGAGAGACAAGAGTACAATGATGTTAGTAGTGAGCTTCCGAGACAAGTACATTCACATGAATCTATGAATCTCATTTATCAATGAGTTTTAGAACTCACAACAATAAAACTAGCAACTGGCAGCACAGTGTAATGGGTAGCATTACTTCCTCACAGCACTGAGGTCATGGGTTCATTTCCCACTACGCAGGGCCAGCTCTTGGGGTGTTCGACCAGTGCGGTCGAACAGGGGCGCCACCCCATTGAGGGCGCACCCCTCCCCAACTTCCCGATTTCATCTCCACCCATGGGCCGAAGTGGCCTGCGGGTGGTCAAATCGGGAGGTTGGGGACACCCACTAACGCAGGTGTGTGGTTGTGCCGGACCCTGGAGTAGCTGAATGGATGCTGCGTGCATGTGCGCGGCATCCATTCAGTGCCGGGAGAGGGCTGGTGGAAGCCCAGCTAGTGACGGAGTGCTGGGCTTACCCCCAGCCTGACATTATTTGGAGGCGTGCCAAGCGGACACGCTTCCAAATAATGTAACTTCGGGGGCGGTTCCCTATGATAATTAGGCCATGCCCCCCATTTTCGGTCACGCGCAGCTTCGCCGTAAGCGAATATTGAGTGCTATTAATTAAGCCGGCACAGGGTGCTCCAACCCCTGGAGCCATCTCTGCCACTACAGCCCCAACTGCGTGGAGTTTGCATATTCTCCCTGTGCTTGCGTGGGTTTTCTCCGGTTACTCCAGTTTCCTTCCACACTCCAAAAATATACTGGTAGGTTAATTGGCTCCCAACAATAAATGAACCATAGTGTGGTAGGAAATATAGATTGTAAGCTCCACAGGGGTCTAATGTGAATGGCTGAATATTGTACTGTAATTATGTACCTGGAGTGTACCGTCACGGTCGCCCAATACATGGCACCTCTTCCCGGCACCTGAGAAGCCACCATACACTAGTGGAGAGCTCCATGTCATGTCATCAGCTGTTGCCTTTGTCTATATATAGCCTGTCTGCATGCAAAATGCTACATTACAGTGTCAGTGGCTGTGATGGGGGGGGTGGGCACCAAAATATAACTTGCCTCCGGGCATCTGGGACGAACTTACGCCACTGTATACAGCTGTCCTCATTATGATACACTGGTTATGATGGTGCGGAGCTGTAATACAGCCCACCAGCCAATGACTGTGTATAGCTTACAGGTAGCGGTGTGGGATGCTGGAACAGCAGTTAATGCTGGATATTATGCTGATCTGTCAGAAGTAAGTGGGAGATGTCCTGAGAACGAACATAGCATTTACAGATGGATTTGTGTTACAACTCTTGTGAGCTGTATTCAACATTATCTTTCTAGACAATAGAGCCAATATATTTTTTCAAGAATGGAGCCATTAAAGTAGTTGTAGGAGTCATACCAAGCCCACTAGAACAGCAATGTTCTACACAAAGTAATCTGCTTCAAACTTTTACTTATCACTTTAACCTTCATAACAGACAGCTTCTAAATTGGTAATTAAAAATTATAATTACATGAATTAATTAAAATAGACCAAAAGTTCTTCATCCTATTTGCTACTTGACAGGTCTGCAGAGTAGATAGATTAACTGTTAAAATGTATACTATGTTTGCATAAAAAAAATCAATGTACACCTTCCCCTATATGGGCAGTATGAAATACAATATGGACATACTGTATATCATTTGTTGCATGCATATACAGTATGTAATAATGTAAATGCACAGATGGAATATCTAAAATATATCTTGTTTGAAAGAGTTTTTACATTAAAGCTTTCACAAAGAGAGAATTACTTGCTACACAATAAACGTTTTCCGGATGTTTTCATTTCTGCATTGAATACATAGTTAAAGTATCCTTTATTGTATCCTGTTGATATCACTTACTTAAAGACTGACATATTTTGTCATTGGATTTAGGTCCATTATAATTTGGCCTTTTTAATTTATCTTAATAGTCTCTGCATCAGAATTAACCAGTAAGAGTTACAGCAGTAATTAATTCTGTCTTCTAAATTCAGAGATTACAACAGTTTCCCATGTAAAGGTTCCTCAGTAAACTGATCACTAGTTAATAGTTATCTTTATATTGAAAAAATGGCTTTTAAAATTTTAATAGAATCACAAAATCGATTAAGATAGATTTGAAATCGATTAAAATCAATCTTTAGTAAATGTACCATTGCACCATTTATATTTATTTCTTTTGATTTCTTTAAAAAAAAAAAAAATTTTTTTTCAGAGCAGTGAATCCTTTCGCTGCTGATGGGAGTGCACATGTGCGACCTACAGGTCACGCATGTGCACAAGAGCCCCGACATTCGGCGGAAGGAGCAACCTGGACCTTCTTCCCAGAGGGAATAAGCGGGTTGTGATGCTGGAGCAGGAGCATTTGCCATCTGAAATGGCGAATGAAGATGGCATTTGCCACCTGAAGATGGCGAATGCTCCCGCAGTCAAGCTCCGAAAATATTATATTTTCTGAGCTTGATAAGTACTGTCCCCATACTATTGTATGGGGACAGTGGGCCATTCGGCGAGAGGATGGTAAGTATGAGATATCTGTGATATCTCCTGCTTTACCTTCTTGATGAATAGCCCCAAAACTTTTCACCTGCTTTTGTGAATTAAGTGATGATGAATTGGCCCCTAAGTATTATACATTTGGAAATGTTACTATTTCTTGAGCTACCAAACTTTTGTTTTTGTACATCGGTGTTAAACGACTTTGCTTTCCACCTTGTATCTCACAGTGGCTTTCTCAGTACATTTCATGCCCACTCTACACAATAAATTTTTACACAGCCTATATTATTCATCCTCAAATCAAAAGCCTTACACAACAAAATGAACAACTAGCTAATTTAAATCAGATGTTTTCATGTAAACCTGTTCGATTTTACAAATGATTGATCCATTCATTGGGACTGTGAACACTGATCATTTCATACATCTCTTAGATCTCCACAATAAAACGCAGGATATCTTATCCCGGAACCCAGGTACTGCACAAATGATAAAAGGGAAAAGATACTGAGAGGCAGAATATTAAACAGACACTACTGCCTCAGGCAATGAAAGCGCAATCAGAAGATTAAACTATTCTATACCATTCCCAGGAAAGCAGGAAGGCAAGTCCTTAATACTAAGGAGCAGAAATCCTTTAGAGGTATCCCACAAAGACTTAGCCATTATTTGATTGTTATATGTGTGGTGAAAACCACCATATGCTGTAGCATATTCCCCCTAAAGCCGCCTCTATTTCAGACAACTTTCATTTTATTTGAAAAAGCAATATACACACAGTCAGCAAATCCGCAGAACTGCATATATCTTGTTTAGATATGTGTAGTTATGTTTTTATTTTCATTATTAGGTTAAACACATCAACTAGTTGACTGCTGTCATATCTTATCATCTGTGTTCTGCTTATGGTACTAAAGTAATAATGTTTCAAACTAGTAGATTATTTCTACAAGATGTAAAAGATGACCCAACAGGGATGAACTGTGCAGGCTAGTTTCCAAATATTCTGACCAGTGGCAGAAAGCACATGCTATAGAATGTAAACGGGTTGTGATGGGGTGTGTTTTACAGTGATACTTCTGTTTAAAATCTGTGGTACACCTTAGCTGAGTATATGAGAAACTGAAAACTATGAGGCATGTAGTATGAGGTTACGTAACACTAATGAATCCTAAAAATAAAAGTCAGCAGTTATGGGACTTTGTATCCTCGGCAACATATGTTGAAGTGTCCTGGTGCTGTGGTAGGGGATTGTCATCATGCAAATCAGGAAACAAAAAGTAGAGTCAATCATTTCCATAAAAGTGTGACAGGCATGAAGGATAGTGATGACTGACACTGTTGCAGTTTAATATGCAGACCGCAAATCTGGCTACACAATTATGTAGATCAGGGGTGTGCAATTATTTCAGCTCGAGGGCCAATTAACAAGTTTTAGAAAACAGTCGAGGACAGCACTGAAAATATTTTGTACTTACATTGTCTTTCGATCAAAATGTATGTGCATTTATTATAATAATCATTCCTGTAACCTACACACAAGGGTATGATTTGATTTAGAGAAAAGTAAACTACTGATGAAAGAATATGAATGCTCTAAAATCTTCGGTGAATATAATGATCGACCTCTAATAGTAACCAAAGTGTGGGTGATTTTTTTAAGGAGTTGCAATTTGTAAACTCACAGCACCTCTATAATGACATTTAAAAGGAGGGTTTACAGACTGAATGACAAATATCAGGGAAAAATATTCTGTGAAATGTAGTATATAGCCTTATTTGAGATTTCCCTCATCAAGTATGGCATGATCCATCTCTTGCTGTAGCCAGCTTAACCCTTCATGTCAAAAAGTGTTTGCAGTGACTCAGTGCTGACTTTGCCACTAGTGCAGCGCTGGGGGAGTAACAGGTCAGCAGGGAAGTTTTGGGGATAAGGCAGACAATAGTATCTCAGAGGCAGTGGAAGAGTCCAGCTGTTCAGCAAAAGACCCAACCAGGAGTGTGGTCCAGCACTCTACCAACTGACAGACACCTGTCACCATACCTACCAGGTTCATCAGGTGACTTCTCCTGGAGCCACAGAGATAGAAGGTGGAGCTAATTACACTGCCCACTCTGCTGCTTATCTCACTGCCACTAATCAGTAACAGAGTGTTGTTTTAGAGAACGTAATGCAGGAGATGTTTCACTACCAAGTCCCTTCGATTGTCAGTTCTGTGTTTCCCCCTTACCAGTCAACTGGGAGCCCCAATAACCAAACAGCAGGTTGTGTTTAAGAGATTGAGACTGAAAACTCATTTATTCCGATGGGGTTAATATAGCAGATTCTTTAAAACACACAGTATCTCATTTGTTACAGAAAACAGGATGTGGTTCGGAGAAGTAAGACATACTAATCTTTAGATACAAGGGTATTTCAAGAGTCTAGTGCACTTCCTCTTTTGAGATGGTCTTAAACATTAAGCATATGACACCAAGACTTTTGTTACATTATAAACATCTATAAATTTCTAGACGAGACAGCAGGGGAAATAACCCACAGATTACATCAGCTGATCCTAAACTAGGGGGAACATGCAGAAACACACATTCCCAGCAAAGGTTATTAGTTCATAAGATATTAAAGTAATAATCAGAGATCAGTATTATTTATAACTATATATGCTTGATTACATAGGGGGGAATACATTTATCTCTCTCAATGCCCTCCTTTTTATAATTAATCTGATCTAGCAGTTGAGCTTCTGGCAGTACAATTTGTCTACCTATCATACAGTTAAGCAAACAGTTTTGGAAGAATGGTGCTAATGGCTATGGCCCCACTGAGATGATGCTAATCATACTGTCCGAGCGGGGGGCTTAAAGGCGCGAATCACACATATCCATTCTCGTAAGCTGTTCACGACTTTTCTTTGCCCAGCTCTTCTGCAGTTCTTTGTATTTGGAGGAGTCCAATGCGTTAGTCACACGTTTCTTACAAACTGAAAAACAACAGAAAAACACTTTAAGACCTACATATATTAATAATCCTAGGCTCACTATTTTCAGAAGGAACATCAAAATGCCCACAATCCATTCTTTTATCCCACTAAACCAGTTAGCTGGATTGAGCCAGGAAAACCATCCATCTGTAGAAATGTCATATTCAGGGTCATTGTGTTTTTTCCTGAATTCTTCCTTTAATTCCTGTATTTTATCTAAATGTTCCTCTATAGCTTCTTCTATAGAGTCAGTTCTATTGAGGTAATTACAACAGGATTCTGCTACTACCATGCACATTCCTCCTTCTTTTGCTGTCAAGTAATCCAATACCATTCTATGTGCCTGGGCTTCCCTCTTTATCATTTTTACATCATCCAGCACCAATCTAAATGTCTCATCATATATTTGGGTTACATTATCTAGCAGTTTTGCTAGGGCTTCTATGTTATGTGCATTCTGTATTGTACCTCCTGCTAGTGCTAAGCCCATTTTCTTATACCATGGAATGAATATTAAGTCATGTGCATGTGTATTACTTTTCTTTATACTACGGCGGGCTAATTGGTGAGTATGTTGGGCAGCTTGCACCTGTTCTACAGTATATTCCTTCTGAATTCGCACTGCAGGAATGACTCGTCCTATAGTGCACATGCCTGAAGCCCCATAAGGTATCCACTTATAAGCACGTCTCCCACACAGAAAATACAACCCTTGTTCTAGGATATATGTATATCCCAGAACCACTCCGTATGCCACTTGAAGCACACTTGAATCTCTGTTGTGTCGGGTTATTCTGCGATATTCACTTATGTTCTGGGAGTATGGGCCTAGTATGTCTCGATTATTTATACATGAATCGTTTGCTTTGAACCACTCTCGTATAATTGCATTGGTTTGATTAATCTGTACTTTGATTTCTCGGTGTACTACCAGTTGTCCTTTGTCACACCATCCTAGATAATATCCTTTGTTATGAGTGGAATTTGTTGTGAAATTTACTTGGGCCTGTGAACATTTTACCTGTCCTACTCGTGCCTGAGTAGGAGTTAATACGAACCCATCTGGAAAGATTTGTTTCGTTGTGACTGGAGGTGCTTCTATGCAGAATTGTGGATATCCGATGGTATATGCTGTCATAAATGAGACAGGAGTCTCTGCCATCGTTTTGTTATATGTGCTGCCCAGACTATAATTAAGTTCCTTAAGCTCTGATAAAGTCAGTGGTACTGCTACCCAATGCATGGACCTAGCACTGACTGGGGCATGTGTGCATATCCAACAATCAGTCAAATTCAATGCTCGAGCTACCATCATGTGGGACTGTATAACTGAGTTGGGCCACACTACAACGTCCCTTTTTCCTCTTGTCAAGGTATGATTAGTTTGAGTAAAATTCTTCTGTTCCTCAGCCTCTATTATCATTATTCCAAAGAAATATGTATAGGTGAGCACTATAAAGAGGCTTATACACATAATGCATCCCCACACACCTCTATCTGGATTAGGACCCATTAATTCTTTCCACATGATCATATTTTTTTTTTTTTTTTTTTTAAATCAAACTTAACTTTAGTGAGTTTGCAATGTGATGCGTGAATCCAAGTCTCTCTCCCTTTAACTTTCACCGATGTTGGAGTAGTCAGTAACACTTGGTATGGCCCATCATATCTGGGTTCCAGCGATTTCCTGACGTGTCTTTTCAGATAGACCCAGTCACCTGGTTGCAGCTGATGTGGACTGAGATCTGCCTTAGAATCTGGGAGAGAGGCGAAAGCTAGAGAATGCAGAGAGGTAAGTTTTTCAGTTAAGGCTTTTACATATGCAGTTAAGTCAGCATGTTTATGTTGCATTTCTTGTGGATAATAACATCCTATCTTAGGGATAGTCCCAAACAAAATTTCATATGGAGACAGCCCTGTGGCTTTAGATGGGGTGGTTCTTATACTAAACAGAGCTATGGGTAAACATTCTAACCAATTTTTCCCTGTCTCTTGTGCTGCTTTTAATATCTTAAGTTTAAGAGTTCCATTGAATTTCTCTACTAGGGCACTGGCCTGTGGCCTGTAGGGCGTGTGAAAGGCCTGTTGAATCCCCAAATCTTCCATGATATGAGTCATTACTTCTCCTGTGAAGTGTGTGCCTCTATCTGATTCAATTACCTCTGGTACTCCATACCTACAGACAATTTCTGAGAGGAGTTTTTTTGCTGTGTTCCTTGCAGTGGCTTTAGCCACTGGTCAGGCCTCAATCCATTTTGTGAAGGTGTTTAAACAGACCAGTGCATATTCAGAAATTCCAACTTTGGGCATCTGAATATAGTCAATTTGCAGTCTCTGGAAAGGAAAATAACTTTTTGGAATGGCTCCCATGGTAGTCTTTACCTTTTGTCCTGGATTGGAGATCCCACAGATCCAGCAGGCTTGTACAAACCGTGCAGCTGCTGGGAAGAATCCTGGAGCTATCCGTCTTTCCTTTAACCGGGTTTCCCATTTGATCTTTTCCTATATGCGTGAGACCATGAGTAACTTGACACATGGGTGGGTACAATGCCCTTGGTAGACATAATAGGTTACCTGCTTTCCATAGTCCTGTGAATTCCTCCTTGCAGGCTCCTTTCCTTTCCCATGATGATTTTTCTTCTGGTCCTGCTTGTTCTTGGAGTTTTTGTAGGTCTTGAAAATCTGGCATTGTTGTTGTACCTTCAGTTTGTGTGACATATGCTGTTATGCCTTTGTAAGGCTGTTTAGCTGCTTGTTTTGCTGCTCTGTCTGCTGTGCAATTCCCTTTGGTTATGCTGGTCTGATTTCTGGTATGTGCTTGAACCTTAATAATAGCCACTTTATGGGGTAATTCAAGTGCTTGAAAAAGTTGTTTTATAAGTTCTGCATGTTGTATTTGTTTGCCTGTCACTGTTTTAAAGTCTCTGCTTTTCCATATGTTTCCATAATCCTGCGTAACCCCCCAAGCATATCTTGAATCTGTATAGATGTTGGCTGTAGCTTTTTCTGCATATTCTAGAGCCTTTGTGAGAGCTACTATTTCTGCTGCTTGTGCTGATAGATGTGAGGGTAGTGGTCCTGCTTCTATGATGTCATCTTGTGTGGCTACAGCATATCCTGTGTAAGGTGTCCCATTTTCATAATATCTAGAGCCATCTACAAACAGTTCATAATGTGCATTTGGGAGAGCAGTGTCTGTAACATGTGGTAAAGGTGAGGCTTCTTGATCCATAAGGGCCAGACAATCATGACAGTCAAAATTTTTTGAGTTGTATATTTTATCGTCCCTTACTTGATCATTTTGCTCTTCATCACTTGCGGTGCAGGCATGTAAGTCTGGATAGACCATATTTCTCCCTCCTTTTGAATCTAGTGATTCAGGATCTTCTTGTTGCTCGAGTAAGCTTGGAAGGAGAGTGGCGGGGTTGAGGGTAGTACATCTTCTTATATTTATCTTAGTTGCACTGAGTAATGCCACTTCATATTTGGTTAGCCTTGCTGCTGAAAGGTGTTTAGTTCTGGCTTGTTGAAGTATTTCTGTTACTGCATGGGGTACTTGAATAGTTAACGGATGATCAAGTACGATGTCTGTGCTTTTGTCTTTTAAGACTGCTGCTGCTGCTACCGCTCTGATGCAAGTAGGTGCCCCTTGGATAATGTTGTCTAGCTTGCTGGAGTAGTAGGTCACTGGTCGTTGCTTCAGTCCATGTTTTTGGGTGAGCACTCCTAGTGCATGGCCTTTTTCTTCGTGGCAGTAGAGGGTGAAGGGTTTGCTGTAATCAGGTAAGCCTAGGGCCGGGGAAGTGGTGACAGCTACTTTGAGTTGCGTCACTGCTTCTTCCATCTGCTGGGGAGTGGGATATGGGCCCTCCTTTTTGGTGCTTTCATACAGTGTCTGCATGAATACCGAGGCTAGGGGGACCCATTCGCGGCAATATCCTAGGAGACCCAAAAAGGAACGGACTTGTTTTATAGTCTTTGGTACCTTGGCTTGTAATATCAGCTTCTTCCTTTCCTCTGTTAAATGCCTTGTGCCGTGTGAGATGCAATGTCCTAGAAAGATCACTTTCTGTTTTGCTAGTTGTAGTTTTTCTTTGGAAACTCTGCAGTTTTGTTCCTCCAGGAACTTTAACAAGGATACAGTCTCTTCTTGGCACTTGCTTTCAGATGTGGTAGCTAGCAGTAAATCATCAACATACTGGATGAGTTGAGTTTCATCTGGAAATAAAGGTCTCCATGCTTGAAGTATTGTGGACATAGCTTCAGAAAAATCACTTGGTGAAGTGGCACCCCCTTGTGGCAAGCGTGTCCAGCAATACTGTTTTCCTTTATGTGTAAATGCTAGTAGACGCTGGGAATCTTTTGTAATAGGAACAGAGAAAAAAGCATTTGCAAGGTCTGCTATGGTGAACCATCTTGCTGAGGGTGGTATCTGATTTAGGAGAGTATGTGGGTTTGGTACTATTGGGGTGTTGACTACAAGTCTCTTGTTTATTTCCCTCAAATCATGAACCAGTCTGTATTGTACTTCTCCTTGTTTTCCTGTACCCCGCTTCTTTACAGGGAAGAGAGGGGTGTTGAAAGGGGACCTGCATTGTATTATGACCCCTATGTCCAAGTATGTTTGCAGCTGTTGTGAAATAGCATTTTCTTGTGCTGGTGTGAGTGGGTACTGTTTAACAGAGACTGGTGTGGTACCTGGTTTGAGGGATAGTTGTACTGGCTGCACTTGTAGAAGTCCCACATCAGTCTTTCCTTTTGACCACAGTCTGTCAGGTACAGTTAAAATCCATTGTGGCAGCGAGTCAATTGCTGGAGTTCCTGAAATAGATAAACTTGTATGGCTGCCTCAATACTATTGCTCACCTCATTTGGAATATTGCTGGTGTACTTGACTCCTTTTGGTGAGTATTGTATTGAGGCTTGAATAAGTGCAAGTATATCTGCTCCCAACAGGTTCACCGGACAGGTGGGAGAGGTAAGGAATGCCACTGGAACTGGAGTAGGTTTATCATTATTAAGCAAAAAGAGTTGTTTACTTTCTTTGAGAGGCATTGCTTGACCTCCCAGACCTATGCCTTGTATTGTCTCTGTAGTAAGAAGTTGAGGGGGGATCTGATCATGCATAAAAACTGATTTCTGAGCTCCGGTATCAATCACACAATCGAGTTCTTGTCCTGTGGGTAAAGTAACAGTGACAGTACCTGTGGGTGTGGTGTTATCCTGAAGTGAAGCAAAGACAGGCACTGTTGACACAGGAGCTGTATATCTTCATGCTTGTGGGTGCTGCATTCCTGCAGTGTACGGATGTTCAGACATCTGTCGCTGTGATAACAAATATTTCTGATGCTTTCTGCAATCCTTTTTTTGGTGTCCTGGAAGTTTACAAAATAAACACTTGCCTGTCATATCATTACCTTGGGAGTCATACTGCTTCCTCTGTGTATAACCTTTAGTTGGTTGCTTTGCAGTTGTTCTCTGCCGCGGTGGCTGACTCTGAACCAGATTCACCGTCACTACCTGTGCTTTTGTAGCTTTTTGGTCTTTCTTATCCTGTTCAACATCCTCAATCCCTTCCAATACTTGTAAAATTCCTTCAATATCCATTACCATGGCTTCCGGTCTGATCTGAAATAACTGAGTTCTCAAGTCATTTCTAAGTCCATTCAAAAACTTCGTTTTACACAGCCTAGCTCCTGCTACTTCTGTAACAGGATAACCTTCTTCTTCCTGTCTAGTAATTAGTTTATCATAATATGCCCGTACTGTGTCTGTTTTTTTAACTAAATCTGGTGCAGCTGGAGCAGTTTGTTGAATCTATGCACATCTCCATTGTATTCTATTTAGTAACAAGTTTCCACTATGTTGGCTATATCTTGTTCCTACTGCGGGAAGTGCCACAATTTCTGGTCTGCCCTGTTGAACTCCCTGAACAATGATTGCAATCATTTTATCATATTCTCCATGTCCTGCTGATGCTTTTACAATTTGTTCCAGATCTACCCAACATGGTCTGTAAATAGTTTTAACCTGTTCCATTTTCTGATAAAATGTATGTGGATGTCGTCTGATATCAGGCAAATCATTAACAATTCTTAACATATCAGATTGAAACCATGGGTTATATACCTCTTGTTCAATGTATTCAGGACCATTTGCAGGATCTACTTGCTCTGCATTAAACCTGGGATTTGGAGATGTTTGTACTCTTATAGGTAAAATGTGATGTCCCTCTGGACCCGCTATTGTTCCCCTACAAGGACTCATGTTATGGGGTGCCAGTCTTTTTAGTACATATGACATTTTTTGTTTATTTGTAAGGGAAGTATTAGTTACTTTACTACCTTGATTACATGGTGGGGCATCAGGTGATACCCAGTTATCACAAGTGGGACATTTCTCTGAACCCTCTGGGACACAAAAATGACAAAACGTCATTTCTCTGAACCCTCTGGGACACAAAAATGACAAAACGTACATTATCTTCCTCTAGTTATATCTAGATTTACTTTATCTTGTGATTCTATACCACACCCTTGAATGGTATTTAAGTAAATTCTGGGATACAAGTTCTGGGATGTTAATGTGGATACTTCATTTTGTATTGCAGTTGATGGAGCTGCCAGTCTAACTGGTACATATGGTGGTGGGTTATCTATAACATCATTTAAATCAGACCTTTTCCTATGTTCATCCTCTATTTCTTGTGTAACTGTTTGCCATATTGTGACAGTGTCCAAATAACCCTTCTTTGTCAACCAGTCTATATTATTATTTCTGAACCGTTTCCATTTGTCAGGGTCTAGCATACCTTCAGGTGGAAATCCTGCTCTTTTGAAAATAACAGAAATACCTTTTAGAGCTTTCACGCCCTCTCTCTGACAAATTATTTCTAGGGGACTCAATTCCCTAGTCCTTGTACTAACTTGTGCACCCATTATCTGTGTGAGGGATCAGGTCACGGGATAATACTGTAGTGGGCTACTCAACTGTATCGCACTGCTTAGATTACTGTAATAATTAGTCTAAAATCTGTTATTTTCTGAGCTTTCTATGTATATTGTTCGTTTTCTTTTGCCACTGACTGATACGTTCAGAATAAACACTGGGACTTCCTCTTTCAATAATTCTCTGTACTGACAGGGGAAATTTTCTACTATCACTATAACACAGTATTTCAAATTGCAGAGGTACAAAATTATAGGTAAATCAACCAAACAATCAGGAAACCCTTGTCCTACAAATCTGTCAATTATGTCTTTATCAACATGACTACCAATACTGACCACAAAAGAAATATCCTTGTTTTGTAAAACACCAGAATGTACAATAGAACCTACAGATTGCAATTGACAGTTGAATTCATTAATATTTTTCTTATACCAGAGAGTAACAGTACACAAACAGTTATTACATGGCATTCATATAACATTAATTTTTACTGTATCATGAAAATAATTCAGAAACAGACAATCGGGTTCAAAATATACCAGGTATACTTACTACATATAGATAGACTGTCTCACAGGCAGTAAACAAACACTGACGAAGTAATTAAGTTGAAATCATAACTTTGAAATCACTCACCCGGGATTGTCAGTAGTTGTGTACAGCAGGCGGACGTGGTGTCATCTATTCTGTAGCAGCGGCACTGGTCCCAGAAATCCTGGATCGAGATCAAGAAATCTCCCTCCTCCGAGCCCCCATGTAATGCAGGAGATGTTTCACTACCAAGTCCCTTCGATTGTCAGTTCTGTGTTTCCCCCTTACCAGTCAACTGGGAGCCCCAATAACCAAACAGCAGGTTGTGTTTAAGAGATTGAGACTGAAAACTCATTTATTCCGATGGGGTTAATATAGCAGATTCTTTAAAACACACAGTATCTCATTTGTTACAGAAAACAGGATGTGGTTCGGAGAAGTAAGACACATACTAATTTTTAGATACAAGGGTATTTCAAGAGTCTAGTGCACTTCCTCTTTTGAGATGGTCTTAAACATTAAGCATATGACACCAAGACTTTTGTTACATTATAAACATCTATAAATTTCTAGACGAGACAGCAGGGGAAATAACCCACAGATTACATCAGTTGATCCTAAACTAGGGGGAACATGCAGAAACACAAATTCCCAGCAAAGGTTATTAGTTCATAAGATATTAAAGCAATAATCAGAGATCAGTATTATTTATAACTATATATGCTTGATTACATAGGGGGGAATACATTTATCTCTCTCAATAACAACAGAGTGGGGGACAGTATAGCATGGTGGTGAACACCGCAGCTCCTAACTAAGGGGTAGATTTATCAAAATTTGGAGTAAGATTAAGTGGAGAGAGATAAAGTACCAACCAATCAGCTCCTGTCATTTTACAGGATTTGTTTGAAAAATGTAAGGAGCTAATTGTTTGGCACATTATCTCTCTCCAATTTATCTCTCTCCAGCTTTGATAAATCTTCTCCAGAGTTTTCATCGAGAACACCGATGACCAGTTTAGACCAAGTGGTGTTCTTACAGTGAACACTGCTGCTGCCATTAAGTATATAAATGTACCTGGTACAGAGGTGTGATCCCATCCATATTATTATAGTTGTCAGCCCACCAGCAGTGTAGCCAGGAATGTACTGCATACAGGTTGTATAGGGGCAGATGGAGGCAGTCCTGACGCAAATTGCTGACAGACCGCATACTGCATGCAGGTTGCATTTGCCCACCCGTGACAGCCCATTGCTTTGTGGGGGTAAAATGACACACACAAACTTGTATAAATAAAGAAGAGCTTAAGATTTTTTTAAAGAAAATACACTTATGTAATAGAGACAACTTTATCTGCAAGCCCATTAAGACTAAAGGGCATATTTATCACAATCTGCATTTTTAATATGAAAGCGATAGATATTATTTCGTATAAAATTGCATAGTGAAAATTTATATTTTCACACAAATTTACCATTCTGCTCTTGCCAGAACCCGTCACCGCATGTACAGAGACATGGAAAGCAATCTGACACAGTAGCCCATAGGCAACTATAGGCTAACACCATCTCCAGCAACTGGGTCCAAGCTCCGGCATGCTTCTCATTGTTAAATATGACTGCATAGCAGTCTCTCATAGAAACCTATGGGGGGCTACTTTGTGGTCAGAGATGGAGGGACCGTGACAGATATCTGAGTTATCTGCTGCAGTAGTAGTTATCTGCCTTCCCTAGTGATGTCAGTAGGGCCACCCACAAACGGCAGGCGTTACTTCGGGAACGCCTCCATTTGTGCAGCCACCCCCCCTCCCCATCTACAAAATGGGGCGAGCTGTCGATCAACATTGACAGCCGCCGTATCTTGTTGCGAGCCCCGGAGCGAGTGATTTCTCACTTGCTCCGGGGCTCACGCACGTGCTATGCACTCGTGAGCGGGTCTGAACCAGGCCCTATGACTGCTGATGCAGCAATGTTTATAGACCTTGTCCATGTTCTGCAATGTTTTGTACTGTAAGTCACTTTTTTCTTATTTTGTTGTTTTACTGTTTTTGTTTATGTACTTTGTAAGTTGCTGTGGTGCCATATAAATATATAATAATAATAATAATAATAATAATAATAATAATAATAATAATAATATATTAATTGATAATGTCCATTCTCACTTTATCGAACAGCACTGCGCTGGTGGCAGCAGATAATTTTTTTCAATCCTCTATGTATGGAGATTCAGTATGGACTTCTAACATGGTTTAAGTTCCCATATTTCATGTTTTCCAGACAAAGATTCCCTGCTACAAATCATTATGTTGGCTTGATTATTTTCGTAGAACTTGTACTCTTGATGCAACTGAAATGAGAACATTAGATGAAATGGTTTGCAAGAGCAAAGTCTCTGTAACATAGGTGTTCTGAATTTTTCCTCAATTATATGGGAGGCACATTTAGCGTAGTAAAGACAACGCAATCTGCAAGTATAGATATAAATCTGTGGAAGATGCATATGTGTCATAAGATTTAATTTTTTCTGAGTTTTGAGACAAGCAAGGCATGAAAATATTATCCTAGCAAGATCTGCTGTCTCCAAATTCCATTGTTTCTAGCAAATTGGGCACCATAAGCAGATTTTAAAACTCAACCCACACATCTTTTTATATAGCACATTCCAAAATGTAAAGTACTGCTCCTGTGAGCTACACTTACAAGCTGTCTACTTGTAAAAGGGAGACCTCCTACCCATATAAAGAAAATATTTGCCTATTGTAGGACCTAAATAGATTGAAATGCATTTATGTTACCCAAACTTCTTTGTACAAATATAGCCACTTCCCTTTTCTTGTTCCCTACCTACTATTATATGTTCCCTATTTGTTTTGGTAACTAAAGATAATTATATACTATATTATACAATTATTGTATAATTGAACACTGTTGCTATATTTATTATTTGGGGACCAACATAGGTGAATTAGTTTATGATTTATAAAATGCCTCAAAACTCTACAGCTCTTGAAAGTTGGCATATCAAAAATCATGTGAGAACAAATTATACATAGAAACAGAACAAGAAACAGGACAAGGGCATAGAAGGTTGGTGGAGAAGGTGCAGACATTAGACAGAGAACTATGATTACAGGCCGCAACCTAGACTAACACAATTTAAAAAAGGGGCCAATTGCACTGTCAAACAGAGGCTACCTTGTTTTAGATGTCTGTAAGCACCAAAGTGCCTTTGTCATCATAGAGACTATATATAATAATTAATGAGCAATGCTCTGTTCTCCCATTTAAAAATAAACCCTTATTGGATACTCTTGGTAAATGCAAAACTACTGTTGAATTTCATGGCATGGTAATTTCTTATGTAATTTGTTGTAAGAGCCATTACCTTATCACTCACACTTTTTAATGGCCAACAAGCTTTGTAGTGTAATAGCCAGACCGGTTTATCCGTTTTATTATTAATGCACAACTAAAATGTATTAAATATAAAAAATATACTATTTAATGTGCAAATGGTAGATATTCTTTTATTGCAGCATACGTTAGATATTTCTGCATTGTATAAATTGAATAACTGTCATTGATATGTGCTTAAATATATATTTTTTTTCAGTCCTACAATACTTGTTGTAGAAAGGACACTTCTCTGACATACATACATTGAATTATTTTTTTTAAATACACGTCATAAGTAAAGATATGTTTCGGTTTTGGTACGCATTCAGTTTTGGTTTTGGACTTCTTTAAAATTGATAAAAACAAATCATGTAATTTTGACCTGTTTACATGCAATCCAAAATTTGAGATTTGGTTTTTAAATCCCAATTCCGAAGTTACAGTAAATCCCAGCCGGGATTCGATTAGACTTGGAAGGCAAAGTTTGGGTGTGTTCATTTTTCAGGAAAACCGAGCCACACATCTCGGGGTAAATTTACTAAAGTAAGAGTTTTTAGAAGTGAGTTTTAAAAGTAATGTTGCCCACAGCAACCAATCAGATTCTACTTAACATTTAACTAACACCTTCTAGAAGATAATAGCTAGAATCTGATTGGTTGCTATGGGCAACATCACTTTTAAAACTCACTTCTAAAAACTCTCACTTTAGTAAATTTACCACCTCTAGTCAGAAGTTCAATATGCATGCTAGAAATAACAGTTCAGACATTAAAACTGAAGACAGATTTCTATATGTATCCCAAGCATCCCGCTAAAAAATATATATATAGCCATACTGTATGTGGGTTGGCATAATTAGAAATAATAAACATACAAGCAAATTTTGATCCTCTGAATTAACACATCACCCTTTTTATTTGTATTATACACTACACTGATGTGATGCTCACTGTGCTTGACAAAATGACTGTGCTAGCTGAAGCATATCCCAAATAAATCTGATCTTCTAATTTGCAGCCTTGTCCTTCATGTTAGGTCTCAATATAGTGTTAATGTTTCCAGCCAAGAGACAAAGCAAATCGTGCATGATGTTTTGTCTTGTGACAAACAGCAGTTACAGTGAGCTGCACATTATTCACTTTAAGTGAGGGCAAGACCTATACAATCCCTAGAACTGTCATTTCATTAATCTTCACAGCACACCTGCCCCACCCTCTCTGCCTCTGTTTACTCCATGTATCAGTGTTTCCTAGCATTGATCTTTGCACATGAGGATTGAATTTTTTGGGCACCAACAGTCTTGTTATATTATTTTATTTAAAGAAAAGACATTGACTTGATCAGGGTTTATTTATCTTCTAAATACACAGCAAAGTACATAAATATGTTGTGCCAGAGAAATCTGCTTACCAATATTTTATTAAAGCTGTCTGTGAGATCTTGACTTGACTAGGTGGATCACATCATTGCATACTCACAACGCCCTTGTTCAAAGCAGTGATTTGCAGTATCAGGCAGAGAAGATAGGGCTATTATGAATGATGTGGTCCCTTAGA
Organism: Taudactylus pleione; assembly: GCA_031769625.1. Lineage (NCBI taxonomy): Eukaryota > Metazoa > Chordata > Amphibia > Anura > Myobatrachidae > Taudactylus > Taudactylus pleione. Next base: position 7,151,886 of record JAUIMM010000324.1, on the reverse strand, counting down.
ATCTCATCACCATACTGGTGCCTGCAAATGGGTCCTCCCCTCCTATGCGGAGGCATCTTCCCAGTGATATTGCCACACAGTGAAAGCAAAGACACTGTGCCAGTGCCTTTGCAATTTTGTGCACATGCACCATCTTCCCGAATATCAGTGGGAAATTGGTGTTGCGTAGGAGGATGGGATCCACTTGCCAAAGAGATAGAATGTGGGGTTATATATGTCCCTGGCTGGAAGTGTCCATATGTAGCCAATCAGATGGATGGATGATGCTGTTGGTATTGTCACTATCATCATCATATGGCTTTAAAACAGGTCTCCAGTACCCACAAGACATATGTCTCCTAAGTCTTTGGTCTGGTCTGCCTTCTCCTGGTTGATCTGCTACCTCTCTGACTGCTCTTTATCTGTCTCTTCTCATGGGTCAACCTCTCTTCCACAACCAGCTGGTGTCCACCAAGGGTCTGTTCTTGGTCCCCATCTGTACTTCCGCCCCAGATGAGCTCAGCAAATCCTTTGACTCCAATATCATCTTTATGTTGATGATACTTAGATCTGCTTCTCCTCTCCTGTACTCTCCCCATCTCTCCTCCTGGTCTCCAATTGTCTATCGGTTATTTGCTTATGAATGTTACAGAGCTTTCTTACACTTAACATTTGTAAGAGTGAGCTGATCATTTTCCCTCCCTCCCAAGTTCCCTTACCTCTCTTGCTTTCACTTTCCATCTACCCCTAGAGGTAACAAAGACCCGAATTCACTCACTGGTAAACTCTAGAGTGGACTACTGCAGCCTCATCTTAGCTGGCCTCCCTGGTTCCCATCTCTCTCCATTCCAGTCTGTCCTCAATGCAATTGCTTTGGTTATCCTCCTCTGCAAATTAATTCCTTGAGCCTTCCCCCATTGACCTGGTTTCCATTTTCCTTCAAAATCCAATTTAAATGCACACTCACCTTTAAAGCCACACACTTCATTCAGTCAATGACCGCCATCTCTTCCGATCACCTCCTCCCACTTCCACCTCCAAGACTTCACCCTTGCTGCTACCCATCACTAGAACTTTCCCCCTTCCCCCAATTATACTATCCAATTCTCTCCGAAGCTTCAAACGTGCTCTCAAAACCCACCTCTTTATTAAAGCCTTCTAGCTCTCTTCCCCTCCATGCTCATCCCTCACTCTCTGGCTCTCCCCTCTGTGTCACCTCTGTCTGTCTGCCCTCCTCTCTAGACTGTAAACTCTCATGAGCAGGACACTCTTCCTTCTTGTGCTCATCCCCTGTCCACATTGGCACCAAACCTGTAGGCTTAACAGGCAGTGCTACAGTACCACTGTGGGTATTGTGACTGCAAATGAAACAATGTATCCCATGTTCTACAATGTTTTGTATTGTAATTTTTATGCATTTTTCCCCCTTCTGTTTTGTTTGTACTGTTTATGCTTATGTACTTTGTAAGGCTGTGCGGAACCCTTTTGGTGTCATATAAAAAAATGCTAATAATAATAATAATCAAATAATAATTATAATTAGAATAAAAATTATGTCAAATATCCAGGACGGCATGTTACACTTTAGTGAACATGCTCTTATTATATTTAACTAACATTTGGACAACTGCACCACATACAGAGTATCCAGGTTCTGAAAGTCTAAGATATACACAAATCTAGATATGTACAAATATTGGTTTACCTTCTGCAGTATGGAAATGCATTTATTATGCCACAAAAATGCATCAGCACATGACTTGCATTGTGATGGCAGGATTGTACATTTTTAGCCTTTAAATCACAATTAATGCTGCCCAGAAACACTGCAATATCTGAACTGGATATCAAGCAATTAGCCAACACTGTATAGATCAGGTGATTATCAGATGAGTTGGTTCATAAATGTTGTCGGCAGATGACCATAGGTAACAGCTGTTGGCCTCTGCACGCAGTCATTTAGCAAACCCTATAAAGAAACTTCAATGATGCTGAAAGAGATCCAGCAGCTAATCCCAAGTGGAGAACTGTCAGATCTCTATTATTTTGTCACTTACACGTGAAAGTGATAGAGATTTAAGATTACACTGTGTGTGATCAGCATTAATGGGCTATGGCACAAAAACACTCTCAAATGTTTACATAATTAAAATACTATGACATTATTTGCAGAACAATCCATGATAAGTCAACAATTGTGTCCTCTCAAAAGGTTAAGCATGCTTTTATTGTTATTGCATCCAAAGGACCATGTGTGGAAATCTTCTTTGTTACAGCTGGTATTGGCCAGTAAATAGCTACATAAACTGCTATATATAGAGGAAAGTGAAATACTTAAGGCACATATTGCAGCAGCAAAGGCAATGCAAGGCTTCATCTATGAAAATAAGAAAACCCTGGAGGTTCAGTAATAGCATGATTACTGTATATTAGTACAGTAGGTATAATTATAAAGTTTAGAAAACCAACAATGGGGGAACAACATATGTGTTTTTACACTGCATAGCATGGGATACGTGACGTGTCTTATATGTTTTGATGGTGGCCACACACATTGACAGTGGCTGCGGTCACATCAGATGCGACCAACAAGGGATTCTCTGATGGCAAGGCATACACCCATGCTCATGGCAATGCGATACATTTGCAGAGATGTACAAAGCATCCCACATTTACATATACAGTACCACAGCCACATATTGGGCCAAACTGTGCAGTACATATGTGTAGCAATTTTATAAAGAAAATGCACAAGTCTGCATGCGCACCCACTCCTTAGTGGTGTTGATGTTACATTACTTGTGTCATGCTTTATGTGACTAACATTGCAGCCAGAGCAGCACAGGTTTCTAGACTGAGCTCAAGGTCCTCATCAAATGGGGACACAGGGCCTTTGAAGATAATAGTCACAAAGGAGAGCTTACCAACATGCGCAGGAAGAGATCCGGCGCAAGTTTGGTTGCAAACTTACCGCCATGACCATCCGGCAACATGTGAGTGATCTCATGTGCAAACAGCCTGACCTACTTAGGCAGATGAACTGCAGGTTTGCCAGAGGTATGTACTCTACAGTATTGCATATGTATGTAGCCTTTTAGTCTCGGTTAAAGTATTTTTTGTATTGCAATTTAGCCCCAGTTATCTTACAGTGTGTATAACTATGATTGCCTTACAGTATTTTTCTGTTACAGTACTGTATTTCTTTCATTTTGTGTTTTAGATAACTGTAGTGCTAAAACATTAATTATTTTATGTGGTAATTATGTATGGTAGTTAAGAGGAATAAATATATAAAAAGTATGGTGGTCACTCAAATCAGCTTAATGATATTGCCCAGGTGCTTGTAAAGGGCGAGGTTTACACTGAACCAGAGAAAAAAAAGGGATATTCCCTCCAGCACACTGCAGCAATATTGGCGAAAATACTTTAATCCTACATGATAACAGAAATTCAGAGGTATTAGTTGCATACATTTGCAAATATATCATTAAGCGCTGGGCCAGCGTCAAGGCTCCTCTATACCGGCATCCCTAACATTAAGGGGTTCACGTCTGAGGCACAAGGCACCCCAAAAGAATCCAGCCAAGGACCATTCCCAGGGCATCACATGAAACTTGGAAGAAAGGTGATAGTGAAGTGCAAAGTATAGATATGTAAAAGATAATCAAGTGTTAATATAATAATAAAGAATTAAAATTATATAAATAATAAACAAACAAATAGAAAAGTGATGAAAAAGTATTTATGTGAATTAAGTGGTGATGCCCTGAAAAAGGCCCAGCCAGAGTAACCCCGGGGACCCCACACCCAAACGCTCACCATAAATAATTATTGCTACCAAATAGTAGCACCCACTCTGGGTCATATAATTACAATTAATGTACTGCATAATAACAGCACATATATAAGCAGAGAGCTGACTCACCTAGGAGGTACCCCAGAAACTTCCAAATAGCACTATAAGGACCAGCACATCCTCCAAATGCTGGCTCCCTTCATGCCTCTCAGAACTACAAATAGAAAGTATGGTGGTTGCTCAAATCAGCTTAATGATATTGCCCAGGTGCTTGCAAAGGTCGGGGTTTACACTGAACCAGAGAAAAAAAGGGATATTCCCTCCAGCACACTGCAGCAATATTGGCAATATTTTGAGCGTTTTGGCGTTGGGCCCCTGGGGTTACTCTGGCTGGGCCTTTTTTAGGGCATCACCACTTAATTCACATAAATACTTTTTCATCACTTTTCTATTTGTTTATTATTTATCTAATTTTAATTCTTTCTTATTATATTAACACTTATTGATTATCTTTTACACATCTATACTTTACACTTCACTATCACCTTTCTTCCAATTTTCGTGTGATGCCCTGGGAATGGTCCTTGGCTGGATTCTTTTGGGGTGCTTTGTGCCTCGGACGCAAACCCCTTAATGTTAGGGATGCCGGTATAAAGGAGCCTTGACACTGGCCCGGCGCTTAATCATATATTTGCAAATGTATACAACTAATACCTCTGAATTTCTATTATCATGTAGGATTCAAGTATTTTTGCCAATATTGCTGCAGTGTGCTGGAGGGAATATCCCTTTTTTTTTTTTTCTGGTTCAGGAATAAATATATGACAGCAAATATATCTATTAACAGCAGGTATGGATCTTAGGAGGAACATAGAAATTCAAACCATTTTTGCAGAGAAGTCAAAAAATTAATCTTAATGAAGACCACTTATGGCTTCTCGATATAATAATATCATGAGAACTGCATAATACTGTACTGTCCATTTCAGTGGAAATAGCATTGGGAAATGGACCAGACCAACTGCAATTTGCTATTGCTACTCTGTTTAGCAATATTGCTAGAGATGGTTTGTAATTACCATACAGTACATAATCATTCGCTCTTAAGTTTTATTGGCCAATTTAAATCACATTTTAGCTAATGCCTACAGTATTTCTAATTTATATGGGTGAATTATTTGGCTTTACTGTACTGTATGTGGGTGAATTTATAAAAGGGAGAGATGACACTGTACACAAGTGGTGTGTTTACAGTAGTCATGCTTTTGTTTGGCAGATTTCAATTCACATTTTTCATCCACAATTTGTGACATGGCTGCAATATATAATGAGAAAAATTTCACATATTGGAATTCTTGTAATCCAGTAAAAGGCGATCTTCAATTAGCCGTCTTGCTCAGCACAGAGTGCCCGTCTGGTTTTATCAATGTGGTACACAGTATTGTAATGTAAATAAATACAAATACATCTAAATCATTGTATGATGTATTATTGATGATGATAACTACCATTTTAATAAAAAAATAATACAGTAGTACACAAATTAAATACAATGATAATCTCAGTAATCTGAAAGAGTTGAAACAATCAACAGGCTGTGAAAGGCTGGGCTTGTCACATTATAATAGGGTAAGCTGTAGCATGGGGTCCCCCCAGTGCCAGAACATGGTGACACTGTGCCAGCACCAAGAAGTATAGCACTGGTTGAAGCATCCTCAGGTTGCTCTGGGAGGCTTACAGGCTGCATGATGCAGTTCCATACACCCTGGAAGCCAGATGCAGGGGCTGTGGGGCAGCAGCGATGCTGCCTCCAGTAGCCTGCACCTTGGGTGACAGCACCACTCACACACCCCTAGTTCCAGCCTGGGTCTTTCTCTCATAATGTGACACAGCCCCAACCTGTTCAGCTGAAAGCACTGGGGCTCCTCCAAGTACTCCTTGATGATTGCTGTTGGGGTAATAAAGTCTTAAAATATTTTGTATGTGGCACTACTGATCCCAGCAAGCAAAACAACTGCTTGGCTATGCTGGCATTTTGTAGAACTATAGCAACCAACATGCCCTGGTCTTTCTGTATGAAGTGTACACACTAGAAAGCCTATGATTTTCTTTTTTAAACTATTTTCACCACTTGCTTGATTTATGGATGAATGTTATTTATTATTTATTTGATTTTAATGTTTAGCCAAGTTATTCACAATTTTACTAAGAATTAATTTGCCAAGCTCTCAAATCCAATGAAAAATGATTTTGAGTGATTTCAGGCTGCTGGATAAAATAGCTTAACAATGGGGGTGATTCAGAGATGGCCACTAATAGCATCATTGCTCCGTGTTTAGACACAGCAGTGATGCTAAAATATGCTAATGCAGCAGGAAGTGCCTGAGGACATGCCTCCTGCCAGCATCACAGCTCTAAGTGCTGCTTCCAATCGGATCAAAATCTCAAGCATCGTTTGCGATTGTCACAATCATCGGCCATCTGAGTAAGCCTAAGCTTACTCAGACTGACCGTCGGAGCTGCTCAGATGGTGACAGGAAAAGTACATCAAAAGATGCAAATTCTGGCCCCAGCACTCCTGCAAAACAGGGGAGACTACTGTAGCCACTGTTTTGCAAAATGGACCTGGTAGCCGACCTTTTCCCGCCCCCAAATGGCAGTATCTTTTTAATAAGGCTGTGGCTTAGGGGGCACTGCGAGAAATTTCACAGGGCCCATTGTGCACATGCGCAGAACAGGTCCTGCACATGCGCAGTCCCCTGACCAACAGAGATGTATGCAAACGATTAGGTTTGTGTACATCTCTAAATCAGGCCCAATATCTTTACTAGATCAACCCCTAATGGGGCATACACACTAGACGATAAAAGTGACCGAAGTGAACGATAACGATATTGTTCAACGATATATCATTTATATCGTCCAGTGTGTATGCACCAAATGACCGGGTGTAGTAGGTATTACCGCTGGACGCATGGCCGGCGGTTCAAATCCCGACAGCGGCAGCCCAGCAAGTGAAAATCCCGATCGTCCCTAAGGTAAGTATCGCTAACCTAATTCCTCCCCCTAACCCTAACCCTCCCTTAGGGGTGCCTAACCCTAACCTCCCCCCCAAGTGCCTAACCCTAATCCCCCCTCTAAGTGCCTAAATTTAACACCCCCTTCCCCGCTGCCTAACCTAAGTCCCCCGGGGGGCCTAACCCTAACCTCCCCCCAGGGGAGCCTAACCCTAACCCCCCCTCCCCCTAGCCTAAAACTAACCCTCCCGGGGGGGTGCCTAACCCTAAGTCCCCCCGGGAGCCCTAAACCTAACCCTCCCCCCCCGCGGCTACCGCGACCGGTGCCTGGCTTACCTTCGTTCGGTATGCCGGGAATCGGTCTTCCGGCGTCTTGTTAATGACAGGGGTCGAGTCTTCGACCCCTGTCATTAGTACCATGCTGGGATTAGAAAGTCTGGAAGCCGGCGGTCAGCATTTAGACCGTCCAGGGCCGGATTAAGGGCAGGGCGACAGGGGTGGTCGTCCAGGGGCCCCCACACGTAGGGGGCCCCCACACACTGTCCCCGACCCCTGGCCACATGCCCAGCGAAAAGGTTGATCGCGATCTACTGGAAGCTCGCGGAGCTCCCGCCCGTAGACCGCGATCAACTAAGGTAAGTGGGAACGTTGGCCTCTGAATACTGATCGCTTCAGAGGCCATCGTTCCCAGTGATGCATTGCACTGGTGACGTCATGACGTCACCCGCGCACTGCAGAGGAGAGGAGCCTGTGCGCCTCTACTGGATCCAGCAGACAGTGGCAGCAGCAGTAGCAGTGATGCCGGGACTCGGGAGCCGTGACAGCGTGGAGCGAAGACAGGTAAGTTTTTTTAACAGGGGTGTGGGAGGGGAGGGAGAACTACTGGGGGCACTACTTTATGGGGCACATCTACAGGGGACATTTAAGAAGAGGCACAACTACTGGGGGCATTGCAAGGGGCACAACTACTGGGGGCATTTAAGAAGAGGCACAACTACTAGGGGCATTGCAAGGGGCACAACTACTGGGGGCATTTAAGAAGAGGCACAACTACTAGGGGCATTGCAAGGGGCACAACTACTGGGGGTATTTGAGAAGAGGCACAACTACTGGGGGCATTGCAAGGGGCACAACTACTGGGGGCATTTAAGAAGAGGCACAACTACTGGGGGCATTGCAAGGGGCACAACTACTGGGGGCATTTAAGAAGAGGCACAATTACTGGGGGCATTAAAGAAGGGACACAACTACAGGGGGCATTGCAGAAGGGGCACAACTGCTGGGGGCATTGCAGAAGGGGCACAACTACAGGGGGCAGGGGCCCAACTACAGGGGGCATTGGACATCAGGCAGATAGACCAGTGTGTGTATGTGTGTGTGTGTATATATATATGTATATAATATATATATATATATATTATATTTATTTATATATATATAACTTATTGATGGGGGCCCCCACACGTTTGTTGCCCAGGGGCCCCCACAGACCTTAATACAGCCCTAAGACCGTCGACTTCCAAACTACATACCAAAGGACCAATGGGTCCCGCGGGTCATTAACGATGTTTGCTATTATGCAAACATGCAGGCCAATCTGATGATATCGTCAGAAAGTGCCTGTTCAGGCGATATCGTTCAGTGTGTACACCCAATATCTTTCACTAATATCTTTCACCAATATCGCTCATACAGCACATCGTCTAGTGTGTATGAGCCTTTAGTGTGTGCTACATTCAAAGCACGTACCAGAAAAAGTGCTATCCTGCTAAGTAGGCACATTATGAGGATATTACAAGTCACTGTGTTGCCAATTCTCAATCTGAAGTGTCTTCTAATATCCATCATTATTGACAGTAGTAAACATATCCACAAGGACATTTTTCTAATGTAAACATGGTTTTCTTCAACTTATTTTTAAAACTACCTTTATCCAAATATAACAGAACCAGAGTCTGAGCAGATAATATTTCCGAAGATCTCTTTGGCAAGGTACAGTAAGGGAACAAAGGGCTGGATTCCGACCCGCACGCTAGATGTGTTCGCTTGCTCGATGCAAATGCAAATTCGGCTAACTAACAGCAAGGCAGGCGATCACACGCCAAGGCATAAACACGCCCACTATGTCTTGCTGTGCGATCGACCTGTGTATGCAGATGCCCACCAGCCTGTCTTAAGATGCCCACTAAGGCACGTCATCTCCAGGAAGTGTATGCAACCATCGGTACCATCGGAAGTGAACGCTGCGCTTGTGGTTGACCATACCCTACTACAAGCACTGCGAGCACTTCAGAGTAAAATCCAGCCAGGTGACGTGTACTATGACGCTCCATCTTAATTCTGCATGCCTCTGAAATGGCGTTGAGACACTCAGGCACGCCTGCGTTCACACCTCCACTCCCCCGTTTTCAAAGATCAACCCCTGTCACCACCTACAAATGGCTTCTCCTGTCACTCATTCAGCCGGGCTGTCTATGCATGGCAAGTGAGCACTTCCCGATCGCATGGACTAGTTCACGCATGTGCACTGCGATGCATACGCTTGAGCAGAATGCAAAAATCGTATGGCTGCGTGCGAACTCTTCCTAGCGAGCAGGTCTGAATCAGGGCCTAAGTGCCCTGTCTGCTTCTACCAAAAGCACCAAAATATTGTCTGCACAGAAGATAGCAAAGAATCTGGCACTGGCAGAATATTTTTCTCTACTGTACAGGTGCTAGTGCCATATTTCAGGGGGGAGGGTCAAAAAACCTTGCACATGTGCTCCCACATTTATTAATATACCCCTGGTAGCTGGCTCCTGGCCTACTGTGTATATTTGATGACTCATACTGACTCAACATGCTGCTGAAACTGCATCTTTCCAAATTATATTTAAAATATATAACTGAAAGAGTAAATGCATATGTACAAATCTGACTTTGGATATTATATGTTACATTTAAATGAAATTAAAAGCCACTGTTATGAAGTCTTTTCTGTCCCAGCAGAGAATATACTATAGGTTATCTTCTACTAATTTTACAGAAACATATATAGTGACAGTGACATACAGTAAGAGGACAACTTGGGACGGATTCTGAGTTGGACGCAGTTGCGTCTGCATCTTTATGGTAATACCACTACAAAGTCCTTCCCTGGTGTACATCCATGAATCCATGTGTCTGAATGTGCACGGACTGAGATGCCCTCTGTTAGCGGCTGTAGACACTGAAATACTGCTCGGTGCATCTTTAGATGCACCATCAGTTGCATCATTGAAACTTGCACTAACCCTAAGGCAGGTGCAGGTGTACTTTCTCTAACTGAACATGGCCTCCCATCTGAACAGTTTAAAATCATTGCGGGAGATGTATGAAGTGGCAATATGGGGAAGGAGTGGTATCAGGGCATATTATGTGTGCTGATACCGCTTCTCTGCCATGTATTCATGTGAATGTTGGCCTGGGTGGTAAATGACAGGGGTGCTATGCGCCCATTATTATCGGTGCTGCTATCTACAAGATAGCAACACCGATGTGGCAGGCAATGTATGAACGGTCAGTGGCACTGACTGTTCTGACAGCTGCATCTATTGATTTCAACAGCTTCAGCTATCATTGTCTCATGCATAGCACTGTCCCTGTGCATTAAAAAAACAATAGATTTTTTTTTTCAATGGGTGCGACTGGGTTGGGTCTCTGACTGGCACATGTGCAGAGCGCCAGTCAGAAGCCAAAAGGAGGGAGAGTGCCACTCTCCCTCTACGGCAACTAAGATAATAATACATGCCGCCGATGAATGGACCTGCTTCGCCATGCTAAATGGGCAAAGAAGGTCCGGACAAATAACGCCCATTACCTGCCCCTTCATACATCTCCCCCATTATCCATAACAGCATAGTGTGCAATTCTAAATCAAGTTCCTTATGTGCTACATCATAGAATAAAGTGTTGATGGACAAGAATTGGGCCCTGGAATAAAATTGGCTATTACAAATTTTAACTTGGACTTATTTCTCCAAAACTCTGACTTAAGCAGTGGCGGATTTTAGCTAGAGGCTGCAGCCCCCTCCCCCCCAGTAAAATCCGCCACCCCCAGTGAGCCAGTGAGTCCATGCACTGGTTTCACTGGCAGTGGATTTTGATTGGTAGCGCTACCTGCCAATCACACAGGTATTCATAAATAATGAGTGATGTCTTGTTCTTTTAGATGTTGGAGGGTAATGTATACAGCAATTGACGTACTGTATGTATGGGTGCCTATCACTGACCTCAGAGTTGCCTGCCATTTGCTTACATGATGCCCCTCTTAGAGCTGTCCATACCTGTCACTTCTATTTCAGGAACCAGGAAGTATTACTACCAGCATTGCTTGTATATCTTTAGACTCCTGCCTGAACTTTTATCACCAGACTTCTCAATTCCAGCTGCTTTAAATACTGTGGAGACACTTTCCTGGCCTCAGGACCAAGGCCCTGATTCAGAGCCGGACGCTCTGACCAGAGCGCTCGCTCTGAATCAGGGCCCACCTCCATAAATATTGAGCGTCCTCCTGGACGCTCGTATAGCTGTGGGTCACCACCCACAGCCTATACGAGCGTGCAGGATGATGGTCTTGACCATCGCGACCATCGCCAGTGCGAGCAGAAGCCTGCGGTTGAGAAACTCAACCGCAAGGCCAGGAGTGATTTTGGCTCTATCAGAGCCAAAATCACTCCCACTGACATCACTAGTGATGTCAGTGGGGCCGGCTTCTGACGGTAGGCGTTCCCTTGGGAACGCCTCCGTCTGGCAGGCACGCCCCCGGCGCGCCCACCAAAGGGGGCGTGCTGTCAATCAACATCGACAGCACGCCCCCTTTGATCAGACACAACGAGCGAAGGAAAGTCCTTCGCTCGTCGCGTCTCGCGCATGCGCACGACGGAGCTCCCTCCGTCGTGCGCATGCGCAGTGCACACCATCGACCCACTTGCGAGCGGACAGCTGCTCGCGAGTGGGTCTGAATCAGGCCCCAAGTCAGTGAGTTTATTTAAGTACAGTTCCTCTACCTTTTAATATGTTAAAAAAGGATTTATTAGCATTAAGTAGTTGTCAATAAGAGACTACAGTGACTACTTTCAACTTTCTGATGCACCTTAAGTGAACATGTAAGTAAGAAAAAGGTCTTAACTGTTATGTGTAGATTCAAAGACTTCCACCAAGCCACCAAGTGGGCCTGGGTTCTAGGGGAGTGGCCACAGGATGGGACACAGTTATGCTCCTCCTTCATTACTAGTTTACTGTACATGCTGCTGCCGCAAACATGGTCTCAACATGCTGGATGGCATAGTTACACCTACCCTGCACTCTGGGTGATCTATACCCATCACACTCCCTCTCGGCACCCATGGTAAAAATAGTAGTGGAAATTTCAGATTGGAGCACAACTTGTTTAATGTTTAGCTAAGTTTAAATCATGGAGCAATCTCTAATTGGGTTGAAGCTGATGTGATACTAGAATTGTTACAAAGCTTTCACAGGAGCAGACTACCTTTTACACCATTATTTGCTCTAATTTTGCTTCAGTTTAACAAATAGGGTATTTTGACAGCTAACAATGCAATATAAGACAGATTCATTTATTTTTTGTGCTTTTCCAGGGCATACTTCACAGTGATAAGAAAATATTCTAAAAATGAAATATATTCTCTCTTGAAGATAAATGCCAACCCATAAGCAGGAACAGCTTTATCTGATGAATCTGTCCAGAATGCTACATGACATGAGTACATATTGAAGTTAGCTCTAGGAGTAATGTCTCCTGGTTGCTTTATTGCATTTTTATTTCATAGTGCACGGCTCATTATCCTGTTAGAAATCTGCTTCAAGCATGTATACAACATGAAATACACGATCCTTACAATAATTGTGAAATAATATTTATTTTTGCCATATCACTAATGATAAGAATGTTATGGGGGGTACCAGTTACTCTATTCTCAAAAATGTATTAAAGTAAATGTCAAATATAAATTTACAGACTCTGGAAGTCACTTGCAAAGTGCACCTGTAGCGCACTACAAAATGCCATGGTTTTGCTTCAGTGTGTCTTTATTCTCCCTGCAGTGCACTACAAGGTTCATGCTAGAGATGAGCAAAAATGAGCAGCTGTATTGCACTGGTGCAATGCTCTGTAAGCTTTGAGTTTCATTTTCGTTTGGAATTCTGCACTCTATTTTGTGAATTTGTATTTTTGGGGGGTCTATAAATAGAGCTGGTAGGACAAATGTCAATTAATTCTGTAACTGAAATTCATGAAATGAAAGTAATTATTTTGGTGTATCAGAACTAACATTATCAGTTCCGGTTCCTCCTCTTATTATTATTAGTTTTTATATATAATATATTAGGGATAACATTGTTTATTATGATAATTGCTCTATGTTGTTGGATTAAATAATTATTTTTCACAAATTTCTATAAAGATGACTGTCTAAGAGGTCTATGCATCAAAACATAATTATCACTTGTGATAATTATGGTTTGAACTTTCTGCGAGTTCAAACACAGTTTAGTAGGCATTCATCATTCCTCCTGCCCTAAACTATCACTTCCAAAAAACTGCTGGTTCCACAAAGCAGTTTTTCGTAAGTGAGAAACTTTTCACTGCCTGTCTTCAAGTCTTGAAGAAGGGCTGGGAAGGAAGACCGGCTCCAAATTAACCTGTCGGTGTCTGTCACCCCCCCATCCTAGTAAAGCTGCCCCCCCTGGTGTCCATCGCGGACCTCCCCCAGCAGGTGTTCGATCACCAGCCACACTCTGCGTAGGGGTCTGATCCGGAGCCCCCTCTCCCACGGACCGGCCGGAGTCTGACCCGGAGTCGCCGCATCTACTCACTCCCCGGCTCACCTGCTGTGTTCAGTCGGTGAGTCCGGGTCACATGTCTGCAGTGCCCCAGGGCTCTTAGTGCTGGGACTCGGTAGTGCAGGTGCAGCAGGGAGGGATCTGAACAGTTCCCTCTGATTTTGGCTGCCATGTAAATCTTCACAGGCTGCTGTGTAAACAGCAGCCTGTGAAGGTTATCGGGGGCTGAACGCCATCTGAAAGTGGCGTTCAGTAACATCAAGTTCCGAAAAAAATGCTTTTTCGGAACTTGATGAATAGCCCTGACACTTATTTTTTACAAAAGTATGTGACTGAGGGGCCTATTCATCATAACTTAAAATTTGATGGAGGTAATTAGGTTTAGAACTCGCATGGAGTTCTACCTAATTACTGGAGGAATTCATCATTCCTCCTCTCCATAACTATTCCAAAAAGCTGTAATTTTTGCGATGACAGCTTTTCTGGAAAAAGATGGTTTTCCCTCTCTACACTACCTTGCTGCAGCTGAAATTTGTGCTGCGCATGTGCTGTTACATTCGTAAAACCAGCGCATGTGCAGCACTACCTACAGCTGCAGTAATTTTCTGTGTGTCCCCCAACCCCCCTCCCCCCTCCGTAAACCCCCCCTGTCCCACACTTACCTGCCCGCTGCAGTGCCTCCGGCTCCGGTGTCTGCTCTGACACATGTTCTCCCAGCAGACCACAGTACAGTTTAAAAAAAAAAAACTTTCTTTTTTTTTCCTAAACTTTATTGTGTTCTGCTGGGAGAACACAGTGTCCGAGCAGCTGCCAGAGCCAGAGGACGGACCAGAGCGCTGGAGGGAGACGCTGAGGGACCTGCCCAGCTGGAAGCAGGTAAGTCTCACCTGCTATTCGCCACCTCACAGTGGCGGATAGTAACTCCATCAAATTCCGAAAATACATAATTTTCGGAATTTGATGAATACCATAATTTCCATATCCCGATACTAATGTATGGGGAGTGTGAAAATTAATGCAGGGGGACTTAACCAGGAGATATCAGTGATATCTCCTGTGTTAAGATACTTCATGAATACTAAAATAACGGTATTTAAGGAAAATGTCCTTAAAAATGTTATTTTAGTATTGATGAATAGGCCCCTGAAAATTTAAATTTTCACATGCTTTGTGAAAAATAAGTGATGATGAATAGGCTCCTAAATCCTATATGTCTAGTACTCTGCAATTTTTCCTATTCATATTAGTATGTCTGCAGAACAAACAGCTGTAAAAATCGGGATGTGGTCAGCAAAACAACATAAAACTACTGTACTTCAATACAAAATATTGCAGAAAAAAACTGAGGCCCTTTGGGTGACCATAAAAAATGGGGAGAAGGATATTATTCGCACTGGGGTGATTTACAGACCACCAGGTCAGGGGGAGGAACTGGACTGGAACCTATTGCAAGACATCACTAAAATGACTTTAAAAGGAGAGGTAATAATTATGGGAGACTTTAATCTACCAGACGTATATTGAAAGGGCTCTTTTGCAAGTTCCACTAGAAGTGGGGACTTCCTAAATGCCTTGCAGGGAGCATCCCTCAAGCAACTGGTGAGGAAGCACACTGGCAAAGATGGTATAGTAGACATCATACTCACAAATTGCAATAAGATATCAGATGTAAGTGTTGGAGAGAGCCTAGGATCCAGTGACCATCAAGCAGTATGGTTTTGTTTAAAGTCAGGGACCGACTCATGCCAGTCAGCCTTAGATTTTAGGAAGGCTGACTTCCAGAGATGGGGAGATGTGTAAGCAATTCATTGGCAGATTGGAGGAACTTGGAAGGAGTGCAGTAGAGTTGGGAAAAATTAAAAAGTGCAATACTGAAAGCAACAGATCTTTGTATAAAAAGGGTTAGGAAAAGCACATGGAAAAGGAAGCCAGTATGGCTCACAAAAGAAGTATCAACTAGTGTGAAAGCAAAAAAGAGGGCATTCAGAATAATGAAGACAAAGATGTGTATCTTACAAAACTGAAAGTGGATAAATCAATGGGGCCAGATAGGATACATCCAAGAATGCTAAAAGAGCTTAAAGGGGTGCTGGTAACACCATTAGCTGAATTATTAAACCACTCACTAGCTACAGGAATAATTCCAGAGGACTGGAAAAGAGCAAATGTAATCCCACTACACAAAAGTGGAAGCAAGGAAAAGGCAAGTAACTACCGACCAATGAGCCTAACATCAGTAGTAGGGAAAATAATGGAATCACTATTAAAAGAAAGACTTGTGGAACATCTCAAATCCAACAATATACAGGATCCCAAACAGCATGGATTTACTAGGTGGAGATCATGCCAAACAATTCTTATTGATTTTTTTGACTAGATGACTAAAGTAATAGCTCAAGTGGGGGCCGTAGATGTAGATTATCTAGACTTTAGTAAGGCTTTTGACACGGTCTGATAAATAAACTTGAAAACTTGGGAGTGTATTCTAAGATGGTTAAATGGATAAAAACTTGGTTGTGGAATAGGAAACAGAAAGTTGTAGTAAATGGAGTGTAGTCTCAGAAGAGAATTGTGACAAGTGGTGTACCCCAAGGTTCTGTACTTGGACCAGTGCTTTTTAATATCTTTGTTGGCGACATTGCAAGTGGTATTAAAGGGAAAGTTTGCCTTTTTGCAGATCACACACAAATATGCAACAGGGTAACACCTGGAGGGGTAAGACAAATTATGGAGGAGCTAGGTAGACTAGAGGAATTGTCAAGAACATTTAAGAGCAACTACAGTTTAAAAAAATGCAAAATGATGCACTTGGGTCTCAAGAACCCAAAAGCTAAATATAGTATTGAGAGTACTCTAATGGAAACTACAGAGGAAAGGGATCTAGGAGTTACTATTTCAGGTGACTTAAAGGCAGGTAAGCATTGTAACAAAGCAATGAGAAAGGGAATCAGATGCTTGGTTGCATAGGGAGAGGAATCAGTAGCAGGAAGAAATAAGTTATAATCATGGGTTTTATCCAGGTGCAGGAGGGAGACAATCTCCAAAAGAATAGAAGTATTAGAACACTAGGACATGCACTGAGACTGGAGGGAGGTAGATTCAAAGGAAATTTGAGGAAAAATGACTTCACAGAAAGGGTAGCAGATAAGTAGAATAGCCTTCCATCAGAGGTGTAGAACAATTTAAACATTCTTGGGATAAGCATAAGAATATCCTTACAAAGAACTGAGGATCACATAGGGTTGCCGAAGGTAAAAAAGGTTCAGACTAGATGGGCCAAGTGGTTCTTATCTGCCGTCAAATTCTATGTTTCTATGTTAGGTGCAGGCATCGGGGAGGGAGGGTTAGGGATAGGGCTAAGGGTTAGTGGTGGATACTGTACTTATCTAATGGTGTCAGGATTCTGACCATCGGCACACCACCTTTGATATTCTGACCGGCGGGATCCCATACCCAACCCGTAAAATTCAGATGCTGAAATTCATACAATTTGTTTTTATTTTGATTTCTTTTTGACCACTGGCTAACCATTAGAATGATTATCATGTAAGAAATGTTCTGTCCTGTTGAGATTATTAATTCTATTCCACAAATTTATAAATCTCACAGTGGTCAAACTCACCGTGCACATTGTACTAAAGATTAATGCTAGTGCAAGCATAGGACAGCATAGGCACAGTTGCAGCACTGCTTTAGTACCCCAGATGAAATTCATACAAATTGATCTTGATATGGTGTACTTGTGGAATTATTAAACTGGTTACTAATTTCACTTACTGGCTAGTCACTAAGACAAACCTACATTGACTGCTGTGAGAAATGCTCTCTTGTTCTGTTACAATTCATAATTATCATTAGTTTGTAATTATTCATTTTGCAATATTAGTACCGTCTATTGAGATAAACTTTTGTTTTTCCTTAATAATTACTATCATGTTAATTAAACATACCAATACAGAAAGTTTGGTAAAACACAAATGTAAACAAATGCCTGTTAAGTGAAGGCAATAATTAAATTAGGCAATTAGACTCAAAGAGATGCAGCTGTAGTACTGCTACTTTAATCACTGTATCTGAAATACTTCTAGCCTTGATAAGCTAAATGAAAGGGAAAATCGTCAGCCAGAAATAACCACCCAAAATCCATGGAACAAGCTGTCTCAGTGGCTTTACAAGACTGAAGAGCACTTTGTCCCTTACTAAGAACAGTACCTGGAAATCTGAAGATATAATACCCTTTATCATAGTCTCATTGTTGATGTTTACTCAAACCCACAATGTCAGCATTTTATCAAAAATGTATATATTTATGTTAGAGATGAGCGGTTTGGATTCCTTGGAATCAGAACCTGCCCGAACATTGGGAATCCGAGTCAATCCTCGCGGTGGCTCGGGTCTTACCATCTTACTTGTATTCTACTTCGAGGCAAAATGTCATCCTCACATCTTCGTATTCTCGTGGGTTTTGGATTCTATATAAAGCACCACGGATGGGACTCGGCACCATTTCCTTGTCAGGTGCTCTGCTGTATGTTGTGCTTAACTCTGATGTATAGGCTATGTCCTCACTCACAAGTGGCTGTGCTGCTTAGTAAATGTGTATAGGGGTGCATACTTCGGTATGCTGTGCTGTACTCTGCTGTACAGACTGTCCACACTCACAAGTCACAAGTGGCTGTGCTGCTTAGTCAATGTGTATAGGAGGTGCACGCTGCTGTATGTTGTGCTGTACTCTGCTGTATAGGCTGTGTCCGGACTCACAAGTTACAAGTGGCTGTGCTGCTTGGTCAATGTGCATAGCGGGTGCATGCTGCAGTATGCTGTGTTGTACTCTGCAGTATTGGCTGTGCGTCCATCAGTAAAACATTCAGTTTGAATAGAGCTGCGCCTGCAGCATCAAAAATCTAAAAATTTTATTAAATAATTGTATCGTTTGTACTGTATGGTGCACTTTGTTCATGTGCATATATAAGCTCTGTGGCTCCAGTCCACGCAGGAATAGAGCTGTGCCATCAAAAAAAGAAATTAAGTAATTGTATTGTTTCATTTGTTTGTACTGTTTGGTGCGTTTTGTTCACGGGCATATATAAGCCCTTTGGCTCCAGTCCATGCAGAAATTGAGCTGTGCCATCAAAAAAAATAAATTAAATAATTGTATTGTTTGTACTGTTTGGTGCACTTTTTTGAAGTGCATATATAAGCCCTTTGGCTCCAGTCCACGCAGGAATAGAGCTGTGACATAAAAAAGATAAATTAAATATTTGTACTGTTTGGTGCATGTATAAGGCAAGCCCTGTGGCTGAGTTCACGCAAAAATAGAGCTGCACCATCAAAAAAATAAATTAAATAATTGTATTGTTTGTACTGTGCTTTAGCCTAGTGCACTTTGTTCATGTGCATATTTAAGCCACGCAGTGATCTGCAAATTGAAAAATGGTTAACGTGCCATTTAGAGAAGGGCAACCAAATTCTGTCGCTAAAGCTGCTGCTACCAGTCATGATGACAATGCTAGTCCTTCAATGTCATCTACTAAAGCCGATGCTCTAAGGGCAAGAAATAAAAACATCTAATAGAAGGAAAGTGTGGTGCAGAAAAACATAAAATTTCCAACATGCCATCCACAACACGCAGTGGCAAGTAAAGGTTGAGGCCTTGGCCTTTATGAGTGGTGGTTCTGCAAGTGTCAGTGAAGCATCTTCCTCTGCTTCTCATGACGATGCAAGACCTTATCACTCAGAGTGTAGAAGAGGTGCAAAAAAAATTAAAACCACTAAGGCAGTAGAACAAACTGTGCATTCAGAAACAGAAATGTCACAAATCCCTGAGGAGAGTCTAAGTGTGCCACAAGTGCTATGTGTGAGCCTGATCTTTCTTAAACTGTTGTACTTGCAGAGAAGCCATCTTCCACCATTTATGCTTCCTCTGCAAATGTGGGGATGAGCAGCACAAATATAGCTGATGACTTAGAAATTGAGGATGCCACCAAGGAAGTGCAAGAGGATGAGGGGGATATTTGTGTAGCTGATACCGAACACTAAAGTCAGACACCAGTGGAAGCAGCTCTTGGCAATGATAAGAGGAAGGCCATTGTCATGCCTGGGCATAGGACCAACAAATCTTATAATTAACAAATCCTTATGTGTGGAATTATTTTTATCCAAAGCCTGACAACAACTGTTAAACCATCTGTAGCATTTGTAAAACCATGATAAGTAGAGGTAAGGACGGTAACCATCTGGGAACCTCCTCCCTGTTACATCATTTGCAGCGAACTCATGAAAAGTTTTCGACAACATCAGAAACACCTTCATCCTCAATATACACAGTAATGATCGGAGGTAGTCCTGCATCCAGTTTGTTAATGCTAGGTAACTCCTTCCCTATCCAGGATTCCTCAGAAGAATCCTTCAGCGCTAGGCTTGCTGCCGCTGGGGATGGATCTTCATCCCGGAAGGGGACCCAGAAGACTACTATTTAAAAAAAACAAATGACCGTGAAACAATCCTTTGCAAGAGGAAGAAAGTATGACAGCACTCACCCAGTCGCAATGTTGAATATTGAAAATAATATTGTGATCTGTGAGGTTGTCCAAATTGACTGGAAATGAGTGGAAATTTATGTTATTGAGGTTAATAATACCTCAGGAACAATTTTTGGAAGAAAATCCAATACCAGTCACGGTGGTTTGGCAAAACCAAAACCAGCTGACGAATTAGGACCAAAATCAGCAAAAATGGTCTGGCGCACATCTCTATTTGATGTATTTCCATACACTTTCTGTAGCATTGGAGTGGCAGCGAGTGTTTATTTATATAGGCTGCAGTGGTTCTGCACCTGTGCATCCCTGATCCTGCCCCCTCGTGCAATTTTACATCCTGCAGTAGTGTTGCCGGTAAGAGAAACGGGGTAGGGGGGTGATAGGGGCAGTGGAGAAGAGCTTGTACTCAGAGCTGTGAAAATAGCGGTGGAGACTCTGTATCCACTGTAAAGGAAAGTCCCCAAACATATTAACTATATTACAAAATGTGTTTCATTATTGGTTGAGAACCAGTGCACTAAAAATGTGTTATGTAGTGGTAGACAATAAGACAAATATTGTAGCTGCACTGTATAATTTACATTTGTGGCTTTTTTTAACTGGCAAGGGGGGAGTTGTATCAAACCTTGGAGAGAGATAAAGTGGAGAGAAACAAAGTACCAAACACAGCCTGTAAAGTGACAGTTAGGAGCTGATTGTTCGAAACAATGTCACAACATATACAGAACTCTCACTTCTATCTCTCCTACACAGCCCAGAACATTTTACAGACACTTCAGATTAGAAAGCAATAGCCATTGCACAAAAATGGAAATGAAAATGGAGCCCCCTACTAAGGGCATATTCCATTTGGATGTGAAAAGTCGTTTTCACATGTTTCAATTATCCCCGTGTTAAATTACAAAGAAATTTCGCCGGTTCGAAAAGTCTTTGTAAAAAATCAGGGATAAGTTTTCACCATGTTTTACATGGCGAAAAAAAGTGCAGAATTGGGGTTTAGGGGTGCAGGCTTAAAAAAAATAGCCTGCACCCCTGGGAATTGCTCCTAAAAACGAAATGTGTCAAAACAAATTGGGATACCCCAAAAAAATTATTTTAATTTTGGGGTAAAAAAAATAAAAATATGTGAAACAAGTTTTTAACAAACTAAATAAATTAAGTGGGGGGGGGTACCCAAGTATGCGGCAGGTGTATTCTTCATTGTGGGTGGTTGCGGAAGGTGTTTATTTAAAGAATTTTTCAAAGTAACTTTAGGGACATAAAAATATGCTTGTACCCATTTTCATCTACCCCAAATTTGTTGGGACAAGTTATTTTAACGAAAGAAAAACCTAAGTACTATTCCTGGCCACTTCTTCAAAAATGCAAAAATGCACCTGCATCGGCTATTAGAGACCCCGACTTCCTTCAGCAGGCAAAAATGGAGGTACCCATAGTGATCCCCCATGTCTGGACATCTTTAGGGGGGTCCCAGGCACATTTCACGTTTTTTTTTCGTAGATCCAAATTCGCCGGGTCCCGTTTTCACTCCTTTTAAATTGAATATGGGGATAAGCGGGCACGCGCCCGATACTTTATCCCCACTCTAACCTCCGATGTGAAGCGAAAAGACCAGCATGGACTTTTCGCTCCCTAATTGAATAAGGGCCTAAATATGTTTGTGAACTTCATCAGCAAAAAAGAAAGCCATGAACAATTCTGTCTTGGTGCATTACAACTTGCTGGAAGGGACCTAGGGGGTCATTCAGACCCACTCGCAAGCGGCAGTACGCTCGCAAGTGGGTCGATGTTCCCCACTGCGCATGCGCACGACGGAGGGAGCTCCGTCGTGCGCATGCGCGAGACCCGGACTGCGACAGCCAAGCTGTCACTCCGGGTCTCGCACCATAGGGGGCGTGCTGTCGATGGTGAGTGACAGCACGCCTCCTTTGGTGGGCGTGCCGGGGGCGTGCCTGCCAGATGGGGGCGTTCCCATGGGAACGCCTACCGTCTGAAGCTGGCCCCACTGACATCACTAGTGATGTCAGTGGGAGTGATTTTGGCTCTGAAAAAGCCAAAATCACTCCAGGACTTGTAACTGGGAAACGCTACCGCAGGGTTTCCGTCGCAAGTCCGATGGTCGCGATGGTCATGACCATCGCGACCATCTTTTTGGACGCTCGTATATGCTGTGGGTGGTCACCCACAGCTATACGAGCGTCCAGGAGGAGGCTCCATTTTAATGGAGGAGGGCCCTGATTCAAAGCGAGCGCTCTGGTCAGACCGTCCGGCTCTGAATCAGGCCCCTAGTTATATGCTCTGTAATTGCAATTCATGGGGGACATGCCAGATAATTGCGCTCTTTGCAGTGACTACTAATGCAGTGCCATTAATGCTACCAGGAATATTAAATCTCTTTTATAATATTATTTACAAATGCTTATTATTGCACAAAACAATAATGACAATTGGGATAATAATGATTATGATGGTATAGCTGGATTTGATAGTATTTGTATTTGATAGTAATATAATAATGGAAATGGCTGACACTATGATGGAGCACTTGTGAAATAATATCTATATGTAGTCAATTACCATTTTGCCACTGTATTAGATCTTTAGTTAACACATAATAATATCTATTTCCTAGAGGATTGTTACAGGGAAAAAAATGTACAAAATATTAAAAAGAATGTGTACAAAATATTACTTAAGTAGGAGAAGATGATATGTGCTGAAGACCTACAAGTTATTACATAATCCCAACAAAGTTCAATAGTGGTGATTGTTTCCTTTGGTGGCAGCAACAGTAACAACAGTCAGATGCTTGAGGCCATAAAAGTCTGAATGATGTGAAAGATGTGTCCACATACATTTTAATTCCTTGCGCGTTAAACAGCCCTTCTAGTCATGCCATGCTGTGGAGTGCCTCAGTAGCGCTGAGCATCTTTTCGTGCGACTTTTTACCTCCAAATGCATCAATAAAACTATATGCAGCATGCCTATATTCTGTGTGTGACTGCAGGTGTATCTGCATGGGAAATGCTCTGTTACAGTGTGTTACAGCCGCTGACACTGTTACATAGCATTTCATATACATATAGACCTGCAGTCGCACACAGAATATTGGCATGCCGCATATCATTTTAATCAGCAGAAGCTGCTCGTGCATCCTATTTGCATACCTTTGTGAATAAGATGCATTTAAAGGTAAAAAGTCATACAAAAAAGACTCGCTCTACAGAGTCATGCGTTGCTCACACGTTATGTTTACCATAACTTGTAGTGCACAAAGGTAAGATGTATGTGGACACATCTCTACATTAGCAGCAATACTTCCATGAACCTGATCATCTCTATTACAGGTAATTCTAATTTAAAATGTGATCCACACTAGCCAGACTCTTTATTCAGATTTGAGCTGTCCAGCTGCCAGTGTGCAATCAGAAAGAGTGATTAGGCCCTATTATAGCAGACCACACCACTCTATCAGCTGTCAGCATCTAGAAGTTGTACTTTATCAAAATCAACTAGCTTTGGATGCCACATTAATATCAGTCTTCTACACCCAAGAATGAATGGTGGCTTGGTTTTGTTTTTTTTCGACAGACAGTATTGGAATAGGTGAAAACATACTTCACCCCATTTTAATTTGTTGCATCAAGAATAACGTTGTATTAATTCAGTAATTCTTACCATAGAACAAAACAAAATACAGACTTTAATGTCAATTTTAAAAAAATAATACTTTTTCTTAATTACTGTAGTTACAAATTGGGTGTGGTAATAATGGTAATTTAACAGGTCAGTATACTTTTGTATTGCCTGCAAAGGAAATAAATACTAATTTATTAACACTTCCTAAAGTACCTGGCATTGCCTGGGTTTCAATCTTCAAATTATTAAGTTTTATTATGTGATGTTGTCCAAATCCATCCAGTGGAAGACAAAGTACAGGCTTCCTGGGTCAAAGTTCTTCCCGACACACTCCGACGTGAGATCCAACCAGGATTCCAATCAGTTATACCCAGAGTATACCAATGGGAGGTCCGACCGGGCCTCAACCCCATAGTATGTCTTCTGGGATCCAATGTTACAACTCTGTGAAGTTTTCATTCACATTATGTGATGTCGTCCAAATGCATCCAGTAGAAGGCCCATTACAGGCTCCCTGGGTCAAAGTCCTGCCCGGCACACTCTGCCGCGAGGTCGGACAGGGACCCCATCCACTCCATTAGCCATACCAAACCAGTTGCCACCCCTCTGTGAAGTTTTCATCCAAATCAATCCAAAGTTCCCCGGGTCAAAGTTCTGCCTAGCATCCCTGGGTCAAAGTTCTGCCCAGCGTACACCAATGGGAGGTCTGACCGGGACATCAACCCCATAGTATGTTTTAGGATCCAGTGTTATCATTCTGTGAAGTTTTCATCCAAATCCATCCAGTGGTAGGCTCAGAACAGGCTCCCTGGGTCAAAGTTCTGCCCAGTGTACACTAAAATCCAACCAGGACCCTAACCCCCTAAAATGTGGCTAGAATCCAACTAGTCCACCTCGCATTGGTTTTATCCCAGGCAATGCAGTGGTGTCTGAATGTATAACCGGACAGGCGGACAAACAAACAAATAAACAAATAAACCAATTAATTTCATATATAAGATTTGTTTATGCTAGTTAAGCTCTTTGAAAATCAATGGTATTCTAAATACCTACATTAATTATTTCACATTCCCTTAGTTACCCATTTTGTATTTTCTTCTGTTTAGTTTACCAGTCACAACTAGATCAGGGAGTGGAAGGAAGAAAACCAGCACAATGATTTTAAATAGATGCAGTGTTTAATGTCATTGAAGATTAATCTCAACTGGATGAAAAATAAGGGCCAGGTTCACCACATGGAAAAGGCTTTCTCACAACAGCAGTTAGTCTGGCTGAGACTTTTACTGTATAATGTTTTGCAAAACATGATATGTCTAGAGGCAGAATGATTGAAAGCACCAACTACTGTATGATGGCTAGTATTTAATAGAGAACCCATGATGTTGGCTAGTACATAATAAATTACCCATTCTGTCGTAAAGAATATCTTACACTGAATACTTTTATTACATAGGAATTTGTATGAATATCAATGTGCCTCACCACATCAAATGAATGGTATAAATACATCAGATTGGCAGTAAAGGATGACTTGTGACCATTGGCATGACCATATGCCTCTATAAAAAATAACCCCTTATTCCAAGGAATGTCCTAAAGATGCACATTTTCTACCCAATAAATCTTATTAAATATTCTGTCCTGCAAAACAGAGTCTGCACTCTTGATGCTCATATACCTGTGCACTAAAGGGCTACTTTTCTTCACTTGTGTACAGTACATTTATTAGCTAATGTAAACTAGTTTTATCTTGTAATGACAGTTTTGTTGATGACTTACTCATTTGTCAATGAAATATCTGTGTTGTTAAATCTATACAGGGGCGTATCTATAATGGGTGCAGGGTGTGCGGTGCACACGGGCCCCTGGGTCCAGAGG
Source organism: Taudactylus pleione (assembly GCA_031769625.1). Lineage (NCBI taxonomy): Eukaryota > Metazoa > Chordata > Amphibia > Anura > Myobatrachidae > Taudactylus > Taudactylus pleione. Next base: position 7,126,216 of record JAUIMM010000324.1, on the reverse strand, counting down.
GGCCCCACACCGAACACCGTGCACCCATATTATCTAAAACTCACCCGTCCGTGGTCCCGACTCCCGCGTCGGGTGTCAGCGCTGCACAGAACACCGGAAAATGGCCGCCGCAGCCATTTTTCCGGTGTTCTGCGCATGCGCAGTAGACTCTGGGCACACTCTAGTGCCCAGAGTCTACTGACTCTACAGTGTCAGTCGGCTGCTGGGTAGAGAGGAGGCGGCCTGGCACGGGGAATGCACACGGCCCCCTCCTCTCTTAAGACGCCCCTGAATGTATACTATTTAAAAAAAAATTGTATTTTAGTAAGTTTTCTTGCATATAACCTATTTTGGTTTATTACATTACCATTAACATTTGATTGTAGTTATTTTATTTATTTATTTTAGTTTTTTTGTGACTGGCAATTTAAATAATCCATGATTAGCATTTGTTACAAAATATATAATAATGTAATCTTTATTTTACATTTTCTTCTTTGGTGAGAGTATCTGATAATCTGTAGGTACTATAGATAATAATAAGTTTAATTCTAGTTGCCTTGCTCCTAAAGTTCAGTACTATACAACTTAGTGTGCAAAAATTGAAAATTTCCCAAATTCTGGAAAATCAACTTGAGTTAACCGTAACCATAACTCATAACTTCCTTTCAGTTAAAAGGTTAACATTAAATAGATTTTTCAAATGTCTCTAGACTGTAAACAATCTAAATAATATATATGCCAGTAGATGTAATCTTCATAATCTGCATTGATCTTCTTATGAATTATTTTATTTTTAATTTAACTGTGTGGTATGTTGAACTCTAAGAACTTTAGAAATTATCACTCCTAAATTTTTGCCTCACAAATGAGACAGGAGATATCTTTCTTTGTAAACTAATAGAAATGCTGCTTAATTAGTCTCACCACCTAATTCTTCTTAATTGAAAATCAATTAGCTAACATGTACATTATTTAAAAAGTAAGCTTTTCTATTAAAAATGAGTAAATTTTTTATATATATATATATATATGTATATATATATATATATATATATATATATATATGTATATATATATATAGTTATTAACATTGAATTTACAAGACACAAAGAGATATCAATTATAATAATTCATAATTGTGCTAGTTACATGCTTGTAGTGCCAAAATTAGCTAACCGTGGGCCTCACTCAGAGATGTCCTCAAAATAGTGTTCCGATGCTACATCCTCGGACGCAGCGCTCAGATCTGCATTATATCCTCAGACTCTTCCTGCTGCATTAGCATATGTTAGCGTTGCTGTTGCATCCAAAGAAGTGAACTGCAACCGTCTCTGAATCAGGTCCAATGATCACAGAGCTGTAATTTTTTAACAGTTGTTTCTAGAAAATACGTGAATAGCAAACAGTGAAAATGCAAATATCTGTATCACCAAATATAATAGTGGAGTATTTCCTAATTATTTGTGCCTTGTATTTTTTTTTTCTTGTTTAATTTAAATTTTAGGTGCTTTTATAGACATTTCCAGGGGCGTAACTAGGTATTTGAAGGCCCCATAGCAAAAGTTTGTAAGGGCCTTAATGTACCAATAGGGAATATAGATTATAAACTCCACTGGGGCAGGGACTGATGTGAATGGCCAACTAGTCTCTGTAAAGCGCTGCGGAATATGTGTGCGCTATATAAATAACTGGTAGTAATAATAATAATAATACCACCCAATGGTGAAAAATGTATACAACACATTTAACTTTGTCAAGTAAGATGGGCCCCTCTCAGCTCTGGGCCCCATAGCAGCTGCACCCCTTGCAGCTATGGTAGTTACGCCTTGGGACTTTTCCATAATTTCACATCTTTCTCTATTTACAACTTTTATTCTTTGTCCCATTGAAAACATAAAATCTGGGCTTAACTGTCTGTGAATAGGCCATAGTCCAGAATGATAGTTCTTCTGCTTAAGTAACACATGCAGTATAAGAGTTAAAGTGTTGTTCATGATCTGTTACTGACCCTTAAGAATCACATATATCTGTTTTATTTCAGCTTGCTGGGTTTATCTATGCGTGCTATGTCTTGAAATGTATTTCTGAAGAAGAAGACAGTTGTAAGTATTCATGCTTGTGACACATTATTACCCTGACCATGAACTTCAGTGTCATATTGAGAATCTTAAAAAACAAGTCTGAACTTTTTTTATACAGAAAATGTATGTAAGGCCACTGCCAAGTTGATAAATGACATGCTCTATATGTAGGATATTCATGGGGTACAATAATTTATAAAGTAATTGTAATTGGCAACAACTCACGAGCCTGAAATTGGGTTTGTGACTTTTTATGCATCAGGAAAACAAAATATATATTTTTGATATGATAAGTTTTTATATGATTTGAACCTAATCATTACAATGTGAAGTACTGTGACCCATATAGTGGAAACTAAAGTAAATACACAAGTTCATGGAGAAACAGTGGTTGAGGCTATTATGTCATGAGAAGTTTGCACTTCCTGTGGGCACAGCAAAAGGTCATGTACTCTAACAGTTTCCTACACTATGTCTAACAACAGGATTATGTTATCACATTTGCTTAACATGTGAAAGTGTCAAGCTTGTACATCTAGATTTTGGTATGGACTAACGTTATTGGAACAAGATGAATATATTATATATATAACTTTAATTGAGATATGGCATTCAGATAATTTTTTTAATATCCTGCTACATAGCCTCCTTTATTATAAAAACACATTAACTATTCATTTTAAAAAATGCATTTCACACATCATCCACAACTTCTATATTGCTTCCGCTCTCTCTATTTCCAGTCAGGTGGCACTCCCATTACTTTAGTAAACAGACCCAGGTGCCTTCCGTAGATCTCCTCTATGAAGCTCAAAATACACAGTAAAGCATTGGCATTTCACCCCTTCGTCTGTGTCATACTTCATACCAGAATGCTGATATTACAAGCCGTATATATATATATATATATATATATATATATATATATACATATATATACACTGTATATATGCAATCTGGTGCCCTACACAACATAGTAGATTCCAAATGAAGCAAGAACGGCGGCACTCAGAGACCAGGAAAAAAAAGCTGTATTATGGTGTCACATAACTCCAACGTTTCGGCGCCCAGAGCCCTTTTGTTCACGCCTTGACAAAGAGGCATCAGGCTCCGAAATGTTTTATTTAACACCATAATACAGCTTTTTTTTTACCGGTCTCTGAGTGCCGCCGTTCTTGCTTCATTTGGTATATATATATATATATATATTTAGCTTTTAGAATTTACAACATATGAACAGTACAAATGCCATTAGTACATTTCATTGTTTATTCTCCCCTATTCCTCAATCACACTTATTCTCCTTCTAGTGTTGTAGAAGTGTTACATAAATATATGTATCTTTTTTTAATCTGATTTAAAAGAAAAATACATTAAAATACACTTTAAGGGTAAAGAAGAATAATAATAGTGTCATTTAATAATGTAAATTTCATTAACTTATTGTTATTGTTTATACTTTGCACACATATTTTATTAGTTAAATGTATTCACAAATGGCATTAAAAGAGGATGTTGCTTAAAAATGAGTCGTACAAAAGGTTAAATACTGAATCTTTATTCTTAAAGTTTTGAAACGTAGTGGCTCCATTGTGTAAATCAGCTTAGTATATTTAATTCACCTTTAATGTTATTAATTAAACAAAAAAGCATTGGTGTGGTGGGTATTATTTTCATTTCAGTTAGCACATCATAAGCTCAGGTATTTATGTAAGATACTTGAAGTCAGTATTTTATTGCCCAAGGGTGTGTGAAGGCCTTTCAAGACTTGGTATGCTGGTTTGTGACTTTAACCATAATAAGAATATTTTGGAATAAAATAAATACTGTACAAGTGCTTTGAACACAAGGTGCATCTAAAAAAAGCTGCTTACATTAGGGGACAGATAACAGTTTATGATTAGGGTAGTAAACTCCTAAACCTAGTAGCCCTTGTTACTAATATGCCAATTTTCATATGTCATGTTCATCTTCTCATATTCCTTAAAGACCTGTAAAACGTCATAGTCCCTGATCTTATTCAAAACACTAATACAGCAAGGTCAAAATCCCTTTTAAGAAAGAGATAAAAATATGGCAATATCATAACTTTTAAATACCACCTTATAATGTTTCCATTTTTCCTATCTATTTGTTCATAATGAGATGCTTTATTATTACCTAATATTTTCCTTTTCTGATGTATACTGTATGTGCATAGCTATAAATAATATGTTGAAGTATTGTTTGGTCAATAATGCTTTCTGAGTAGTAAAACCTGATTTGTATTCAAACTAAACACCAAAGAAGGGGGTAATTTGGCAGCCCAAGGTAGGAATAAAGTGGCATAATAAATGTGTACAATTGTTCAGGTCTTTGGGAGACTTCTTGCGACTCCCAACAAACAGTTGCTCATGTAAGAAAATCATTCTTATTTTTGTTCCTTTTGTTTTCTAAGAAACTATTGCCTAAGACTACATTTGTATGTCATTTTTATTAATTGTTTTTATGTATCCTTTAAGCATTGTGAGTAGGGACCAACCCCTGTGTTTTGGTTTTGGATCTGTATCTCCTTGTATTTTGAATCTGGATATGGTTGTGCCAAAACCGCCCCTTGCTTGTTTTGGTTTTGGATCTGTATTTATTTAAAAATGTATAATGCAATGAGTGCGGTCAGCACTACACATTTACACAGGACCAGCGCTAGGCTTCCAGCGCCGGTCCTGTGCTTCACACCTGAGCCCGTTCCCTCCCCCTGAGCGCTTGCCCAATAGCTAGGATGCGGGCTCAGGCTGTGCATAACACATGCATCGCCGCCAGCGCTGGCGGCGATCCGTGTGTTAAACAGCAGCCAATGAGAGTCAGATAGACTCTCATTGACTGCTGCAGCACCCACTGCAAGAGCCGGACTTCGGTCCGGCTCCTGCAGTGGGTAATGGGACTGACGTCATGACGTCTGAGCACGCCAGCCCGGGCGGGAGTGGCGTCGCGAGCAGGACCAGGAGCAGGAGCAGAGATTCAGGTAAGTATATTTTCATATATATATATATATATATATATATACATATATTTATTTTTTTAACCTATCTGCACAACGGGGGAGGGGGGTGGCTACTACTGGGGGGACCTCTACTTGGGGAGGGGTGGCTACTACTGGAGGCGCCATTGGGAGGACCTCTACTGGGGGGGCTACTCTACTGGGGACTACTACTTGGGGGAAACTACCACTGGGGGCATTGTAAAAGGGGCCTACTACTAGAGGCACTGCACTCGGGGGACCACCACTGGGGGCAATAATAGGAAGGGTCACTACAGGGGGCACTGGATAGGGGGGATCACTACAGGGTGCCTGCATAAGGGGACCACTACTGGGAAAACTGCATGGGGGGACTACTGCTGGGGGCACTATATAAGGGGCACTGCATAGGGGGGGGACTACTACTGGGGGCATCATATAAAGGGCACTGCATAAGAGTATACCGCTACTGGGCACACTGCATTGTGGGGACTGCTACTGGGGGCACTGCATAAGGGGGAACACTACGTGGGGCACTGCATTTGGGGGGACCACTACTGGGGGCACTGAGTAAGTGGAACTAATTGGGGGCTGTATAAGGGGGACCACAACTGCATACTGGGGGTACTGTATAAGGGGTACTACTGGGGTTAAGGTGCATATGGATAGAAATGTTCAGCATGAAAATAAAGGGGTGTGCCATGTTGACACGCCCCATTTTTAAGTGACCACACCCATTTCCCCCCCCACGCGTGCCTGCGGCGTGCGCACATCTCGGGATGTTGGGGGGGGGCTCCCTTTTCAAATTTGCCCTGGGCTCCAAATACCCTAGTTACGCCACTGCAACACAGCACCCCTTTATGGACTGCAGCCCTAGCCTGATGGACAGGACAAAAACACAGCAGCAAACACAGTTAATTGACAGGACAAGTGACACAGCAACTGCAGCACCCACTGAAGGAAGTCCCCCTTTATATACAGCAGCCTAAACCCCTTTATGGACAACACAGCAGCAGCCTTCAGGCCAAGACCCCGACTGGACACACACACTGAGTGACTGACAGTGACTGACTATGTCTGCTAGCTTCTCTCTCCACAGTCAGAGTGAAAGTGGCACCAATCGCGGGGACTTTTATATGATCCAAAATCCACGAGAATCCGACAGAAGGAGGATGACGCATTTTGCCTCTTTTTCGGATCTGAGTCAGGCAGGAAAACCTGAGCCTAGCTTGGTACTCGCTTCGGATCTGGAAGTTCGGGTGGATCCGGTTCTCAGAGAACTGGACCCGCCCTAGACAGCCAGTGTAGCGCCGACCGCAATGAGTGCGGTCAGCGCTACACATTTGCACAGGACCGGCGCTAGACTTCCAGCGCCGGTCTTGTGCTGCATGCCTGAGCCCGTTCCCTCCCCTGAGCGCTTGCCCAATAGCGCCAGGAGGCGGGCTCAGGCTGTGCATAACACACGCATCGCCGCCAGCGATGGCGGCGATGCGTGTGTTAAACAGCAGCCAATGAGAGTCAGATAGACTCTCATTGACTGCTGCAGCACCCACTGCAAGAGCCGGACTTCCGTCCGGCTCTTGCAGTGGGTAATGGGACTGACGTCAGTCCCATAATGCTGAGCGCGCCAGCCCGGGCGGACTGGAGGATGGGAGCGGCATCGCGGGCAGGAGCAGGAGCAGCGTGGAATCAGGTAAGTATATATTTATATATATTTATTTATTTTTAAACCTATCTGCACAACGGGGGAGGGGTTGGCTACTATTGGGGGGACCTCTAATGGGGGAGGTGTGGCTACTACTGGGGGTGCCATTGGGAGGACCTCTACTGGGGGGGGGCTACTCTACTGGGGACTACTACTTGGGGGGGGACTACCACTGGGGGCATTCTAATAGGGGCCTATTACGAGAGGCACTGCACTTGGGGGACCACTACTGGGGGCAATAATAGGAAGGGCCACTACAGGGACCACTGGATAGGGGGGGTCACTACTGGGAGCCTGCATCAGGGGGACCACTACTGGGGGCACTGCATGGGAGGGGGGACACTACTGCTGGGGGCACTATATAAGGGGCTTACTGCTAGGGGCACTGCGGGGACCACTACAGGGGGCACTAGATAGGGGGGATCACTACAGGGTGCCTGCATAAGGGGACCACTACTGGGAAAACTGCATGGGGGGACTACTGCTGGGGGCACTATGTAAAAGGGCACTGCATAAGGGGATACCGCTACTGGGCGCACTGCATTGTGGGGACTGCTACTGGGGGCACTGCATAAGGGGGAACACTACGTGGGGCACTGCATTTGGGGGGGCCACTCCTGGGGATACTGTATAAGGGGCACTACTATGGGTCTGCATGAGAGGGACCACAACTGCATACTGGGGGTACTGTATAAGGGGTACTACTGGGGTTAAGGTGCATATGGATAGGAATGTTCAGTTTGAAAATAAAGGGGTGTGTCATGTTGACACGTCCCATTTTTAAGTGACCACGCCCATTTTTTGCCGTGCGCGCCTGCGGCGCGCGCACATTGGGGGGGCTCCTTTTCAAATTTGCCCTGGGCTCCAAATACCCTAGTTACGCCACTGCTTATAATAGACACAAATACACACAACTGGGACCAAATGTAATAGCTTCTGATTTACCGATGTGATACCTATTAGCAGAGTAATATGTAGATCATGCTGGTCAGTGGCGTAACTAGGGGGAGGGGTCAGTCGGGGATCGTGCCCTGGGTGCCATCGAACCAGCGACACAGGGGGCGCCGGTGGCCACGGTCCAGGTGCATTTCAGTAAGTGTAGTGCGGAACACAGTAAGTGCGGTTCATCTACACAATAAAACAAGCACACCGCCGCCAGTGTCGGGTAATACACTCATACTCCCTGGCGGCAGTGTTTGTTTTAGCAGCCAATGAGAGTCAGACAGATTTTCATTGGCTGCTGTACCCACGGTCGGAGCCGGGCTGGAGCTCACTCATGAGCTCTGCCTTCTGGCTCCCACAGTGGGTGAAGGGAGAGATGTCATGATGTCTCTCCCATAGTGCTGAGCGTGAGGACAGAGGAGCGGATGGAGGGGGCTGCAGGAGCGGGGAATCAGGTAAGTATTGTTTTGTTTTGTGTGTGTCTTTGTGATATATGTAAGGGGCACTACTGGGGGCACTGTCTAAGGGGCACTACTGCGGGGCACTCTATAAGGGGCACTAGTGGCCTCACTGTATAAGGGGTACTACTGGGTCACTACTACATGGGGCACTGCATAAGGGGCACTGCTACTGGGGACATTGCATAAGGGCCACTACTATGTGGGCATTGCAAAAGGGGCACTACTACTGGTGGCATTAAGATGCTTATGGAATGGAAAGGAATGTTCCCAGAGTGACGAGAAATGGTGGTGTGTCATTTTTTTGGTACATGGGGGTCTCCATTTTTTATCTTGCCCTGGGTTCCAAATACCCTAGTTATGCCACCGATGGTGATGTTGATATATATAATGCAATGCAGAATGTGCTGGGGGCAGTAGTTCTTCAGATGAGTTGGTGCACCAAGGTATAGTAATTCTGTCCAGCATGTAAGTGATGTTGATCAACTCTATAAAGCAGTAGTTGGCGCTAGTGGCAGTTAGTCCACACATGGTATGCTTAACCAGTTCTTAGATTTATTAAATCAAGTAGAACAACAGGTAGCATATGGCACAGGGAATATCACAGTGTAACAGCAGTAGGTATAATATACTGTTTGTGGAAGCCTAGACCTCAGGGTATTGACAAGCATTATAGTGTGTCAGCTGTGCTCGCTGACCAGGCTCAGGCGGATAGTAGCCCTGGCGGTCTAGTGTATAATGGTGATACTATAGTGTACTGATGGGCAAACTCTTAGGTGGTGAGAGTCTCGTGGTCTGATCTTTCCTCATGGATTCTGGGGAGCAAATATTTGCGGAGATGCCGAAATGTGCAATAGTGCATTTCACAGGTCAGACCTCTTTTATTTGAGCTGTGGCGGGTCCTAGTGACCATCGGCTCTGTCCTACTTGTACACTGCTGGAGGGAGACAACACAGGAGCGCAACAATTCTGGTGAGATAGACAAACTCCACAATACTAAGCTCACCTTAACGCAAAATAACAGTTCTCATTGGGAATTAAAAGTGTAATTAGATCCTTATCTTTGGTCAGTGTTAGTTACCTGAAATATTTGTACTATTGCAACAGTTAATTCCCAATCTCCCAATGCACAATTAAATGTAATGAAAGTTTCTCTTTTTACCTGTGATACTAATATCCTGCTGAGGCAAATTTGCTTTCAATGGACTCGAGGGATGGACGTGAGTAATTAGATTTCTAGTTTCTTTTTACCTCTAGACTCTTCTATTTGAAAAAATAAAGCTTTCCTCATACCAGTTACATTTTGTTATAACCTTAATGCCAGTAAAAATAAAAAATAAAATAACGTAAAAAGCCATTATGACATGATGCAATACTGAATGGCAATAGTGACAGATAACATTAATGGCAACACTAACTTTATAATTGCAAAATACAGTAACTCTCAAAATAAAGCTAGGTAGAATTGCCTACATCTTAAAGGACATGATGTCTTTCCTAGGCAAATGTAAATGTGCTTTCTAAGGCAATGTTTGTGTACTGTGCGTCTTCAATTCAGATTGTTGACTATAGAAACAAGTGACTAGCACACAACAAAACCATTAAAAAAGAAAAGAACTTATATGAATGTTAATACTTTATTACCACTTACATAGGTATGTCCTCGGCCAGTGGAGTAGCGGGAAGAGATAGATCCCCTTGCATTTCTGTACGATGACATCATCTTCCAGTGTCCAACGTCATTCCCTACCATCCAAGTAGGCATAGGGGGGGATATTAACATGTGGCGAGCGAAGTGAGCCACCGAGCCCACAGCGTGGCGAGCGAAGCGAGCCTGCAGTGGGCCAACTTTCTTATTTTTGTGGAAAGTGTGTACAGAAACCTCCACTTCTGCTCTCACTCACGTCACTTCCAGGTACGGCTAGTGAAGGGGATTTATACTCTTCTGTGGCATAACCTAATGTGGTGACACCTGGTGCTGCACTTATGTCCACCTCACGCACGTGGTGAAGGCATGTGTGAGTGAAAGGGGACATGGCCTTATGTCCACGTGGCCACTCCCCCTGATGTGTGCCATTTCAGGGGCGTGAACATGTGTCACGCTCCCGTTGTCATCACTCTGGAGGCTTGCCTATTGCTCTGGAAGCTGCAGGGCAGCCCCCAGCCTCTCCAGACACTAGAGGGTGTGGAATGGATGACGTGCGCATCCTTCACTGCTGCACTTCTGTTCAGTTACACCATCCAAATAGATCACACCAAAATAGCCTAGCAGCTCAGCTATTTTGGTGTCACACCCTTGGATGGTGTCACCCGATGCGGCCCTCACCCCCCTAGTGACGCCACAGTCCTCGGGTACATAAAACCACCAAAGTAATATTTTTATTCTTTTATTTTCATATTTTTTATTTATTTTTAATATAATGTTAAAGATACAGATCATGAAAACAAACATACATTAGCAGGAAAATAAATAGGACTTTATACTGGAACATGGTGAATGTATTGTACACTAAATCCATATAAGTTACACAGTATACTAGGGGCATGTCAGCCAAATTGTATATTTCAGACAAGGGACTGTATTATCTAATGGACATGAAGTTGTAATTATACTGCTCAGCCAATGACAGATAGACTATGATCTGTTATTGGCTGAGCAGTGCAAGAGGCTGCTTCTGAATTGGATGCCCAGCTGTTATGTGGTCAGGCTCACTGAAAATTACTTCATTTTGTGTTGCATGATACTCAGGAGTGGGTCATCTGTGTTATGTGTTTGTTTCCCTTACGGATTACCATCTTCCCATTACATCACATCAGACAAAGTAAAGATGATTTAAAGTATTTATTATGTGAGCAGTCTATAATGTAGTTTGTGGAGAGGATAAATAACTAAGTACAATCTTATTTTAAAGATTGTATTTATTTTATTATTATAATGACAACATTCACTACTATAAGGACAGGGTAACCTTCAATATTATTACACTACTCACTACACTATTCTTATTCTTGCCTGTTATACTTGCCATACCTCCATTCATCACTGCTCTGTATACACCAGCGAATCAGCAGTAAATGGGATCATTAAGCATGCACAAATGTGTACTACAGTAAAGTCAGTGATCGTACTGAGATTAAAATAAGTCGGTCCCTGGGACCCATTATTTAAAAAAAGGGGTCCTCCTTCATTGTTTTCAGGTCCCAACATAATTTTTGTTAATTAAATTTCCAATATATATAATGCCACCACATCTTCACGCATGCCCCTTAGATCTCCCATATTCCATCAGACTTTACCATGTATCCCTTAAATGTATCTCAAACCTATCCACATGGCATCAGACACCACACATGCCCCCAGACTATAATATAGTTAATATGACCATCAGATCTGCCACATGCCCTCCAACTTCCCCACGTGCACTTTATAGGGAATGGTGTGCAGAGAATTCCATATAAACTTCAGGTATTCTCCTTACTTCAAATCAATGGTAAACAGGTATATCAGAGGTGTGATGAACATATAGGCAATTATCAGATAGAGGCTCATTAAAAGAGGGTTCTCCCCTTTCTCCTCCAACAATTTCCAATTCAGATGTTCAAAAAAAAATAATAATAAACCAAATATTGTGCATTATATTTTAAAACATAAGTCAAAATAATAAGACGCTAATATATGTGTGGATGGGTTTGTACTGGATTGCTGAATAAAACAAACAAATGTTTAAAATCATGTAGCTCTGGATCCACTATTGCTTCTCCGAGATGTAGATGGGTGCTGCAAATTTTTTACTGTAAACTTCCACAGAACGCAGATATATTTTGAGCCAACTGGAGACTCTTTCTCAAGTTAAAGAAGAGTGTCCAGTGGAAAAATCCCTCCTTAAATACCTCTATATAACATACTTACTAACTTTTGATCGGTCTGAGGCAGCAGTCAGGCAGTGATAAGGACGGGACAGACCATTCGCGTCAGTAGGCCCCACCCCCTTGCGATGAAACCCCATGAATCGTGCATATTTTAATAATGGGCGGGGCCTAATGATGCGATTATCATAGAATCATGTCATTAAGCCACGCCCCCTAACAACAGACCGTGGATTCCAGGAAAGTTTCTCCCCATTCTGCCCACTTCACTAGGAAGTGGGCAGGATACAGGAGAAGTCCCCACACTTCCGGGTGTGTGGGGGTCTACCCAAAAAATTTGGTTTTGGATCCGGCTTCATCTTTGAATTTTTGGGGGGTTTAATTGTGCAGTTCCACCCTCACGTGTTTTGGTTTTGAATCAGTATTAACAAAAAAAACCAGCTAAAATGATGTAATTTTGACCTGTTAGCATGCAATTGGTTTTTAAATCGGAGTTCCGAACCACTGGAAGATCCGAACTGGGACTCGGTTCGACTCGGTACCACAAAGTGATTCCAAACTCGGACTCTGTTCAACTAGTAACCCCTAATTTTGGTTGTTTTTGGTTCCCTTAGAACCGAACCCACACATCTCTAATAATGATATTTTACTAATCACCATAAGGCGGCTGGGTAGAAATGTTTTTTCCTCCCATCCTATTGGTCAGTTGACTCATTGGCTCATTATAAAATATTAGTCCCTGTGATTATGACAACTATATTTTCTGGAGAAAATGGATGAGGTGGAAGCTCTTCTTATGATTAAGCAGCCTTGAACTTCTGACAAAAAATTGGACAGATCTATTTTCTGTTGAACAAAAAGTAGCCCAAGTAATCATGCAGTCTTGCAGCCCCATTTATTTCTTATACTGTAGCCTTGATTGACATTGATGGTACTTTGAGTTGGTATTCAACAATGTTCCATGCAGGGGACAATGAACACAGGTGCACACTGAGGTCTAAGAACAGTGATAGTCAAAATCATCCTCATAAACTCTACAATTAAAATATGTATAAGTATAAGTGAGGTTCTTAGTACAAGTTTGGCCAAAATTGTCTGCTCATCCACCACGTCAAGGTGAACCCCATAAGATGGGTCTCTAACATCCCTAATACTAAAACATTATGTCAATTTATCCAGGACTTACCTCTCATAGTGCCCATTCTAATATGTAGAAAGTAATGTAGGAACCTGTGCAGATGATTAAAAGTACCTAAGGGCAGATGGGTAGGGTGTACATACCAAGCAGAAGGAGTCTCAGCCTATAGTGGAAAGGAGGAAGGGGCTTGGACTGCACACCCTAATTTTAAACATAATAAGAGGTGCTACCATGCTTGTAGTACAATGCTGTCCCTGCTGAAGATAGCGTTATTATGGCAAGACTTCCTCTGATATTTTATTACATTTGAACCCTAGTAAATTTGAAGCAGATCGCATTTCCCATTAGAAGTATAGGAAATGTGATCTGCTGACTAAAAAAAAAAAGTGAATTTAAGGGCTTGGAGGAGAATTTTGCTAATTTTCTTCCAAAAGCCCTTTCATATAGTTAGGTGATACTAAAGTTGTGTGGAAAGTGTGTGAAAACACCCATTTTCACACTATTTTAGTAAAAATAATGCTGATAAACATGCCCGGAAGTGAGATGACACCTTAGTAAATAGACAATCTCAACTTGCTAACTGCAGCTCTAGCCTCTGGGCCTAATTCAGTATGGATCGCAATTGAGATTGCAATAGCGATTACGCATGCAGTCTCACTGCGAAGATATGCTAATGTCTGCGATCGATATGCCATACGCAGCACAACATAAGGACGCCCACCTTACCTTACACACATCCTTAATACTTAGCAAGACTGCAAAACCATCGGTAACATTGAGTACCATCGCAGCCTCACGCACACTTGCACAAGGTCTGACCTTACACAGGTATTGCTAACCTCATCACACACAGTGGAAGCCCAAGCTGCGTAATGTACTGGCACGCGTGCGTTTCGCCAAACCCCCTGTCACCACCCCCAAACGGTACTTCCTGTCAGTCACTCTGCAATGGGTCTGTGTAGTCACTGCAATCATAGTCCCGATCGCAGTGGGGTGTTCGTGCACGCACACTGCAATGCATACGCATGTGCAGAATTTGTGTAATCGCAGTTGCGATCGCTGCTGAATCAGGCCCTCTGTTCACTGGACCACACCTGAAGTTAGCAAATGACTAGTTTGACCAGATTACCTCACTCGACACCTGAATGCTGATTGGTTTCGATCCCCACTGGATCTTGGGGTATTAGGGATTACCTCTTACCGTCAGTAACCGCCTGTCATTGACTCCACCCACTGTGCAGGTATGTTGCTGCCAGCACCAAACTTCTACCATTGGCATTTGGAACTGCTTCGTACATACATCCAGCCTCCTACCACCGGCACCTGTAACTGCTTCTGTTGTGTATGCATGGACAAACTGCGGCCACACCTCCTGATTGGTGTCGGCTGACACGGATTGATCCCTCGCAATTAAGACCAATGAGATGTTTATCAATGCAATACATGGTTCAAGGAGCATTCTGGAGAGTTCCGATGAATGGTGTGGCCATCATGACATGAACACAGTAGAGCGTTTATGGGACGTGGTGGAGTGGTCCATCCGAACCCAAGAACCTGCACCTACAAACTGCATGGTAGCTGGCAGAGGGCTTGAGCTTGGAGACACTGGGCTCAATCCAGAACAGCCGGAGAACTGAATAGCATTTGGCGCAATTCTGCTGTCGCAGGATTCAGATGTAGTTGTTGTAATGGCAAGATGTTTATTGCTCAAATATTCTTAAAAAAGTATCTTCCCATCAGCTTAAGGGAGGTCAGCATACAGATGTTTCACAGCAGTACAATACTTCTTGGTATTCAAAAAGATATACTTATAACCAGGCTCGCAGGCCTTCTTTTATGCTACGCCAATACACATTACCACAGGGAGTAAGTCCACCCTGTGGATATTCCCCAATCAAATTAAGAGTATGTGCCTTGCATGCCCAAGGCATGCTCACCTTTAACATTGTCCCCTATGGAAAGTGGGGAGTAGTCACTCCCCTGTGCCTGGCCCGACAGGCAGGGCTTGGCAATGCCCAAGCTCCATCACGTCTGGAATTAAAAAATCTTCCCTCCAAAATGTACTTCCAGGAATCTGCTAAGGGATCAGCCTGCCACCTCCCCAGTAGCCGACATACTGCCCTGCATGCAGTGGCTCTCTGCATGCCTTCTCTGTACAGGGAGCCCGCTAGCCCAGTCCCCCTGTGTGCGACACTCAGCTCTGCAGTCCTGGACACATGTCCTGGCTGCAGCAGCTTCCTGCTGCCCTGGGGCACAGGGAGCTTTGCTCCCTGTCCCCAGCAGTTAGCTTACCGCCCTGCAGCCTGGGACCAAGTCCCGGCCGCAGTGGAACCTTCCCCCTGGTCCCCCGGTGTAGCGCATCGGGGGTTAACACACCCCATTGCCGCAGTCGCCAGAGCGGGTCCGGGCCGTGGCATATAAAACATTAAAAGCAGCCTTATTAACACTCGGCGCCTAGCGCTGAGTAAACATTTGCAATGGGTGCCTAGCATCTATACATTTGAATTATGGCGCCACGGCACAGGGTTAACCCCTTCAGTGCCGCGGCCGCCATTAACAATGTATGGCCGGCATCTGGCCACAAATAGCATCACTTCTGCATTCCATAAGCCAAAACTAATTAGCAAACGGGCATAGCACAGTAAGGTGTCTATTTATCATCACTTAATTTATACAAAAGCAGGTGGAAATTTTAATTTTCAATTACTTTGTATACATTAAGTGTCAGGACCAATCATTATAAAGGTAACACGGTTATCCCCTACTTACCTTTCAGTCCTGATCTGGCCCGCTGTCCCCTAAACTAGTATGGGGACCTAAATTCCTCATGCTCAGAAAATACAATATTTTCAGAGCTTGACTGCAAGAACATTCGCCATCTTCAGATGGCGTTTGCTCCCATACACCGTACCTTCTTTATGGTAAGGAGTCCCTGGTTGAGAAAAGCGATCCTTTTAGATCCTTCTGCCCCTGTTCAGCTCCTTCCACTGGACACTGGAGCTTTGTGCACCTAAGTGCGCTCTAATTCACACATGCACACTAGCAGTGCCAAGTCAGACTCAGCAGTGCAAAGTTTCACCGCTATGAAAAGTAGCCGTTAAAGGATTCACAGGGACAGCTGATCTTCAGATCAGCTGTCTTCACGCTGGAGCAATGTTGTTTTACCCCACTGCTCACGGTGAGTCAGAATGTTAATTATCTGGAGCCGTACAGCTTTAATGGAGAGACCCACACCTGTCAGCTATATGTTACCTAATCTAATGATTGTTACCTAATCTCACACAAATGCCCTCTTTGATTTGGTTGACAGCCAAGCCACCTCCAAGTTATTGTAGGTCAGTTTTATAAAAGTATTGGACATTTCTTAAGGTTATGTTTATCAAAGCTGTACCGAATACTTCTGATTTCATTCCCAATAGGTTCATTAACTGTCACATATTAAAGACTTGGATGAGCAAGGTCTTTAGAAAAGCACAGGAATTCATTTTACTAATTTTACATTGGATCAATAAGAAACTATTTAATTAAAAAAAACTCTTTAAGTACCAAATTGAGTCTATTTTAATGTTGCTGCTGTTTCATATTTTGGGGTGTGCACAAAGCCCTGCTTAGTGAAAAGGTAATCAACAGGCACAGATCATTATAGCAGCCCTCGCGTCTCTCTCATCAGTTTTCCCATTCATTGGTTTTCAATCACTATGCCAAGCCTCAGGTGCAATGCAGATTTGATAAACTGTGTAACGTAAAAGAAAATGCTCTTATGTTTCATGCAGATGCAAGTAGAATAAAGAAATAATTGCTACCCAAGAGTACTCTCCTTTTATGTTGTTACACAGACACCAAAACGTTTTATATTGCTTGTTTAGTTTAAATACATTGCTTTGTCCAAGTACTCTGTTATACACAGTAGGTGTACAGTATCTTTTTTTCCAGACAATTACGGGAACTAAAGATGGCCAGTGGGTAGCCAAAGCACTTGCAGTTACCAGCAATGATAATATATTCCAGTTCTTTATTTAGAAAACTTTGTGTATGAGTAGAACTGTGAAGTGATGTTATTTGTGACCAACTATAAAAAACATACATAAATACAAAATAAGACTCAATTACAGATGTCACAAACATGTACTTATCACTAGCACCAGACCTGTAACAGCGTGGTATGCAGGATTATTCAGTCTTTGTAAGCCATATTGGAGGACAAGAATCTGTACACGGGTCTTGGTTGTACAGTATGGAGAACGCATTTAGGCATTCAGCATGTCTAGATTTCATAGCATAACTTTGTCAAAGCTCCCACAATGATGTTCTTCACACAGGCAAAATCTTAACTAGTGTATAATTATCATAGTCTATAATCCAGAAATTAACGGGTTAATTCTGAGCCGGACTCAAAGCGTACGCAAGTGCGGATGGCTGCGGAATCCAGATTTACTACCTTATGCAAACATGAGTATCCAGCTGGCTTCATGCATATACAAGTCATACCGCACACGTTTCTGCATCTGCAACTGCAAACATCATCATTTGTATCAGCATTTACACCATCCCCATGCTGTGCGCAAACGATCTGTCAGAAACAGTTGTCCTTTCGTCACACAATATGCAAATAAACACAGCTGCGTTCAACTGCTACTTGAAAAGAAAAATAAATGTAATAAATAATGACAATGTGACCGTGTGTCTGGCAAAACTGACTACAGATGAGCTGTTCGGTTTTGGCCCAGATCTGTCTGCCAAGTTCGGATCTCAGAGCAAGGCAAAACATCTTATTTTAGGGACAAAACATCATCTGTCATGAACAACTGTGCCTAAATGTTTATGAAATATGAAGTTTTTCTTTGTTCTATGATTCGAACTTGACTGGGAATATCTGAGCCAAAACCGAACTGCTCATCTCTTAAAAATGTAAAAATTTCTAAAATTAGTTTGTATATTTGGTTGGAAAGTCCTCAGTATTTCTACTAAAAAATGATTGAAGTGTAGATGGATCTGGCAAATCAATCTCTGTGGTGTGACATTAGCTTTAAATTAAGAATTAACTGTTTAGCCATGAAGAAAAATTGCATATTTGTAAGCCACCTTGTGAATGTCTAGAAATCCTAATGAACGTATCTTGTAAGATGTAAAATACACGCTCAGGAGTAATACTGGATAATACAACAAGTGCAGTTCTTCTAACTGCCGAATGTGGATCAGGTGTAAATACTGGTATATAATATATGCAACTCATAGAAAAGCACAGATGTCTGGCTAAATACCCATTATGCTCTGATATGTGCATGTGCAAGGTAACATCTCATTTGACACCCAGAGATGCCCATTTCATGAACAAAGAGAAGCAGCTGTGCATGGAGCCTCTGTGAAGGTGCATATGTATGAGAATGTATGGTGCCGCCCATGCACAGTTTGCTAACAAGCGATAAATGCATTTGGACTTGTGTCCAACACAGAATCAGACCCTAAGTGCACAAGAAGGTTGAGACTCAACTTGAGACATTTCATTGTACATAATAATAAAATTATGTTAAAATGTTAAAAACGTATACTGTAAATATACTGTATTATGCTGAATAATATATACATTTGAATGCTATTACTACATTATGTTCTTTTCAAGAGGGCAGCTGGTAGGTATGAAACCTGCCTCGCTAAGAGCCGATGCAGCATAAAATGCGAGTTCCTTGGCATAGTGGGTTTGGCAAGTAATGTGTAATTCAGTAACATCTCTTCTTGCAACTAAAGGGGCTTAACCATTCTTGCCTACCCTCCCAATTTGGTCGGGAGCCAAGAGCGGTGACGCGATTCACGCTGTATCGCGTAATTTTGGCCCCAGACCCCTGCTTCACAATGCCTGTAATATCGGCTTTGTGTAACGGGGGTGGGGCCAAAATGACACGATCGTGTGGCCCCGCCCATGCTCCACACACAAATACTCATAGACTGGCCAGCCCCGCCTCCTTGTGCTGGCCACGCCCCCTTGTCATGCCGATCTGGCTGCTCCCTCCCGGAAGGGGCAGCCAGAAAGTCGGCAAGCCTGGGCTATTATGGGGGAAAGTTCATTGAGGGTGTTACAAGGGAACTGTGGGTTATGCAGAATTGCTTGTTTTCATACATATCTTTTGCTCCTAGCATAAGGCTGGTGCAAGTGTGTACTGATAATGGTAACATCTACGAAGGAAAGCATACAGATAGGAACAGTCCCGCCAAAGAGATGCATATACAGTATATCTGTATATGAGTGAATATACACATTTTGTATAGTATGAGACCCATTCTCTGAGGATAATTGTAACCCTTTTTTGGGGAGAAAAATGCTGTGCATCATCCCGCAACTTAGGGAACACCCAACTAAGGGGTATATTTACTAAAGTGCTGTTTTTTTAGAAGTGGAGATGTTGCCCATTGTAACCAATCAGATTCTATTTTTATCTAAACACTTTTAACATTTCTCTAGCACCTTGTAGAAGATAATAGCTAGAATCTGACTGGTTGCTATGGGCAACATCTCCACTTCTAAAAACCCGCACTTTAGTAAATACACCCATAAGTGTGTCTTCTCCCCCCTTGATTTTATTTAAATGATCTTGAGACACAAAATGTTGTAAAAAATGCCTATTGTGCACGTTTGAGAATGCATCTGATCAGCTTAATTCCTCTGGATAGTGAAACATTTTGCACCCCTAAAGATGCTGCCATATTATCTCATAAATCCAATACTTACCTGTAAGGGCAGGTGGAAGGATAGAGAAGCACAGTTTTGAGTCAATTAGAGCTCTATTCATTATCACTTAATTTCTACAGAAGCAGGTAAAAATTAACAGTTTTTTGTAGAAATTAAGTTTTCGTGTCATTCATCAAAAAAGTAATGGAGGAGATATCACAGATATCTCCTGCTTAACTTTCTCTCCCGAAATGGCCTGCTGTCTCCATACACTAATATCACAGATATCTCCTGCTTACCTTTCTCTCCCGAAATGGCCCGCTGTCCCCATACAATAGAATCACAGATATCTCCTGCTTACCTTTCTCTCCCGAAATGGCCTGCTGTCTCCATACACTAATATCACAGATATCTCCTGCTTTCCTTTCTCTCCCGAAATGGCCCGCTGTCCCCATACAATAGAATCACAGATATCTCCTGCTTACCTTTCTCTCCCGAAATGGCCTGCTGTCTCCATACACTAGTATCACAGATATCTCCTGCTTACCTTTCTCTCCCAGAATGGCCCGCTGTCCTCATACACTAGTGTCACAGATATCTCCTGCTTACCTTTCTCTCTCGAAATGGCCTGCTGTCTCCATATACTAATATCACAGATATTTCCTGCTTACCTTTCTCTCCAGAAATGGCCCGCTGTCCCCATACAATAGTATCACAGATATCTCCTGCTTACCTTTCTCTCCCGAAATGGCCTGCTGTCTCCATACACTAGTATGGGGACAAAAATTAATCAAGCTACGAAAATACAATATTTTTGGAGCTTGACTGTGGGAGCATTCACCATCTTCACATGGCAAATGCTCCTGTAACCCACTCCTTCCCTATGGAAATGAGTTTTGGGTTGCGAAGATCCCTCCGCCCCTGTCCGGCTCCTTCCACCGGACACCAGGGCTTTTGTGCGCCTGCGAGATTTCTAGGTAACACAGGCACACTAGATTCGGGGAGAAAGCTGTTTTTTGGAACAGCTGTCTCCGTGCTTGAGCAATGATGAATTGCTTTGGTGCTCACAGCCAGTTGAAATGTTAATTATCAGCATCCACTCAGACCCGAGAATTAACATACTGAATAGAGCCCTTAGCAACACAGGCTGGTAAAACGGCTTCCTGTGGCCTTGCATGTTACATCTCGCAAGGCTCATTCCATGGAGGTGCAAGTAGATTCAATCTACAATAACTGATTGAAAAAAACGATGAAAGACAAAAGATATTTATTGAAAATTCCAGTGGCTGTGAAGCAAGATATCGGTCATGTACATGACAGATTTTTGCAAAAGACAAACGATGAACGATATTGCATGACATCATTCAGGTAGTGGATTTTTTTATCTACAGTGCTTTGTAGCTGCTGTTAATATCATTCGTCGTTTACCGCATATAAACTGCCAGATATTTCTAATATCTGGCAGCGATATGCGATAATTGACCAACATGTTGGAGACAAAAGATAACATTTATTGGCCACGGGAGTGCGCATCTTTCATCGTTCAGGGCCTATCAATTAGTAGATAAATTGAATGACTGAACGATATATCGTTCATCATTCAAATTTATCTGCTAATGGATAGGCCCCTTTACAGGTATATTCCCTCTTTACAGTAAGACAAACAGACTTTTTCTCACCACAAAAATAATTAATAGAGGTAGGATCTAGTGTTATACTTTTGATAGGACTCATTTTGCACCTTCTCTTCCATTTGTACTATTTGTGGAATAGCATTTTTCTACGGGCACTTAATGGAATGGAAAAAATACACACAAGTGACAAATGAAACAAAGATAAATTAATTATGGGTGTGAGTTGATTAAGACATAAATGAGACAAAACAGGAATATTTTAGGAGATTTTTTTTATAAATGAATGGTGTGGTCCTATTGTGGTGGTCAGTTGGCTTTAAAGTAGGGATGTGCAGGCTCGGATAGGTTCGAGTTTGCACGTGGAGTTCGGATTTTTCCCTCCAAAAAAACGGAACTCAGAACGAGGCAAAACGTCATCTTACATGGACGAACATCATCATTCCTGGTCTTTTGTCCAGGAATGATGATGTTCGTCCATGTAAGATGACGTTTTGCCTCATTCTGAGTTCCGTTTTTTTGGAGGGAAAAATCCGAACTCCACGTGCAAACTCGAACCTATCCGAGCCTGCACATCCCTACTTTAAAGTAATGTTTTCTCCCAGGTGTGTCTGATGATGTAGTAAAATGAGCTACAGATGGATTTTCTAGTGGCTATTACAGGTAGGACTGTAAATTAAAATGTGCTTTGTGGACTAAAAAAAGTGAGCTTGTGCAAAACAATGTATGAGTATAGGTTTGGAATATGTTACCTTATAAACTAGAACATAATTCTCAGTCTTCATGCTCTTAAGAGAAGGTATGTGGAAATGTATACAAGAGGCTTAGCCTGACCCAGTCGCAGGAGAAATGGACTGAGGGCCTGATTCAGAGCTGAATGCTCTGACCAGAGCGCTCGCTCTGAATCAGGGCCCTCCTACCTTTTTTTGGAGCGTCCTCATGGATGCTCGCATAGCTGTGGGTTACCACCCAAAGCTATAGCGAGCGTCCATGATGATGGTCGCGATGGTCTTGACCATCGCGACCATCAGGCTTGCGACGGAGACCCTGTGGTAGGGTCTCACTGCCGCAAGCCCTGGAGTGATTTTGGCTCTATCAGAGCCAAAATCACTCCCACTGACATTATTAGTGATGTCAGTGGGGCCGACTTGAGACTTTAGGCGTTCCCATGGGAACACCTCCGTCTGGCAGGCACGCCCCCGGCACGCCCACCAAAGGGGGCGTGCTGTCAATCAACATCGACAGCACGCCCCCTTTGGTGCGAGACCCGGAGCGATGGTGAGCCCGTCGCTCTCCGGGTCTCGCACAGGCACATGACGGAGCTCCCTCCGTCGTGCGCATGCGCAGTGGGGAACATCGACCCGCTTGCGAGCGTCCTGCCACTCGCGAGCGGGTCTGAATGACCCCCTGAGAAAGCCCCTAGTATAATATCTCTCAATGTAGATGATTATTAGATTGTGCATATTTGTAGCTGTGACACTGCAAGAGAAATGTGGGATGTGCTGCAGAAAATGCATGAGAGAGCTAATTTAAGCAAATATCACTGCATAGTAAAAATATAAAGTACTTTCATATAGCAGCCCTGCTACTTATAGTGCTTTTACATTTGACTACCGGGTCACACCCGGGATTATGTTCACGTGCTTATTCCGGGTGCGACCCGGCTGAGACCTCCTACAAACAGGCGGCCCGACCCGGCACTAATTCCGGGTCAATGACGCCATCGGCATCACATTATGAGCCAGTGCTTGGGAATGATCTCATCTCCTTCTCATCTCCTCTTCCAATGCAAAGAACGGGAACCGGGTCACATCGACCCGGGTTACCCATTCACACTGCATCATGAACAGGGTGGAGCACATGCTCAACCCTTCTCATGACCAGGGTTGAAATGCCGGGTCACTCGACCCGGCTTATTTCAATCCGACCCTTTCACACTGCATAGTGTCCCGGGTTGCTGCGCGTTCACGTGCAATAACTCGGGTTATTGCTGCTAGTGTAAGAGGGGTATTAGTGTTTTTTCATACAGCAGTGAGACACATGTAATAGCCCTTGATGCCAGACTAGATGATAAACTGACATTAGAGTATGTTAAAGGAAAACTTGTGGCTGAAATCAATTGCATGATAGAAAGAACAATTAGGCACGATACAGCATTAAAAGTTGAGGAGTGTATTATTAAAAGTACTAGCTGGAGAGCAAAAACACATGAATGTTTTGTGTGCAAGAAATCAAGTCACTGAAGGCAGATTACAGAGTCTGGAAAGCCAGATTGAATCAGATAAAGAAACAGGAACAAAGCAAAATGCAAAGAGTGATATAATGGAGCTGGAAAATACTAATAATGCTGAATGTGCTCTCAATACAAACACAGACACAATATTAAGGGGTCTATTTACTAACATTCCACTTAACATGGAGTTATAGCCACTCCTGCTTTGCCCGCTAACGCTGTGAAGCAGTAGCTGGCTACCGCAGATATTACCAATAATAGACTCACCGAGGCGGGTGAACGATAAGTCACCCCCTCGGTGGTGTAAGCAGCAAGGTAAAGTACAGTGCACTCACCATCACCAGGTCTCCGGAGTCCCGAGTAGCAATAAACTTTAATAACAAACAGCCAAAGTAACACTGCTCAAGTCCTGCTTCTCCAGTGAGAAGCAGATAACGGCAGCTACAGGAGGTGATATTAGCGCTGGAGAAGTCAGCAGATGGTAAGTGCCGTCTCCCCTTAGTAATACCTGGGACACTTAGCGCTGCCATAGGTGTTTATGGCAGCGCTAAGTGCCCCAGGTGCAGTATGGTGTTGTAGCCTGCACTTAACACTGACAGGCTGCAGACAGAGAAAATCCCTTTAGTACATACTGAGAAGCGGTATATAAAGGGATTTTCTCTGTCTTTTGCATTTTTTCCCCTTTTCTCCCCTTAGTAATTATACCCCTAATGCTTTATGTATGGACTCTGGAGTGACAAGTCATATGATGAATGACAAATGATAAGAATTCTTTACTTAGGCCAAATGTAACTCAGAAAGAATAGCCTCAGCTAACTGTGCTTATATGATTTCAGAAGAAATAGAAGGTTATATTTACTGTCCAGTCTCTCCAACATTTACTAGAAAGGTACTTATGAAGAATGTCTTATATGTGCCTAATCTTGACACTAATCTGTCGGCGAAAAAGCTTACCAAGCAAGGACAGGTTGTGACATTTAAAAGGGTGATAAATGTATTATTACAAATGGTAGACACACAATCGCAAGGGGAAAAATAACAAATCAACTGTATCAGTTAAATTGTAATTAAGCTGTTAATACCTCTAAGCAGGAGTATATTAACTGTATTCACCATCGTCTAAGGCACAGAAATCTGGGAAGTCATAAGGATAATAATGGAAAAAGACAAGAAAAAGTTTTTCAAATACCATTAACAGTAGAGCTGCTAGAGAAGTGTTTAGGCCAATACAAAATGTGACCCCAGGACAAAAGGAATATTTTCTCCCATTCAAAGATGATTACTCAAAGTTCACAACACTTTACCTGCTGCACAATAAGGATGGAGTCTCAGAAAAACTTGAAGACTTTCTTGCTCAAGTAAAGAAAAAGTTTGAACATTTTCCAAACACACTATGTGTAATAATAGGATCCAATATACAAGTGGCAAGACACAAGATATTCTGAAAAGATATGAAATTATGTTCCAGACAACTGTACTGTACAGTCCAGAGCAAAATGGTGTTGCTGTGAGGATGAATCAGACACTATGCTAAGTGGCCAGAGCATGCTCTTTAACCACTTAACTGACAAATTCTTTTTCCAAAAACCGCTCCAAAATTGTCGGTTTCTTTTATGATTGAATTAGGTCACGAACATAATTTTAAACTTATCCATCACTATTTTATTTGAAAAAAATATTTTTTTAAAACACAGTATACCATAAAAATAGCAATTTTTATATTATACTGTAGTGATGGCCATTGACGGCTGTACCATCGATGGTTCAACCATCGTTAGAAGCCATCAATTGTTTTGCAATTGGTCGGGGGAGATCTGTGTACACCACAACTGCCGATGTTTCCTGGTGCAACATTGATGGCGACCAGCAATGGCAAACCATTTGTTTTCAGTCAGACCATCGATGGTTTGCAAACCATCGATGGTCAGTTGCCAGCCCTAATCAGAGGCTCTGCGATATCCATCGATCAATATATATATATCTATATATATAGATATATATATCGATCGAACATTATATATATATATATATACATATACACACACATGTATATACATACATATATATATAGGGAGTTTTTTATGGGTGCACTCACCAGACTTCAAACAGGAGTTCAAAAGATCAGCTTTATTCCAAACAACGCTATTCCTACGTTTCGGTCCTCTTGGGACCTTTACCTGAACCACAATTTGATGTTGCACCCCAGCATTTATCTTTCTAAAGTGAGTGCGGAATTGACTAAAAAGTACATATATATATATATATATATATATATATATATATATATATATATACATATATATATATATATATATATATACATACATATATATATATATACATACGTATATATATACACACATACGTACATATATATATATACATCCGTATATATATACATATACATCCGTATATATATATATATATATATATATATATATATCCGACAGGCTTAATCCACGGCACTCAACCATCTCGGGTGCCCTTGGCATGTGAGCACACCATCTACATAAAAAATATCATACAAACTCGGCACTCACATGCTTTTCAAACTGCAACTCCTTTGAACATAGGGAATGTTGGCTCCAAAATATTGCAATAAATTGTTAAGCTGACCCATCTGGCCAGTCCCTACACTGATTCTCAGATAAATGAACTTGATCTGCCACCTTTGGCTCAAGCTGCATAAATTTTAAACATGAAACTGGGTCCTGCCTGGGTTGAGTGCCGTGGATTAAGCCTGTCGTTTATTTAAATTTTGTGGTCACACTTGCTAGGGCACTCTGTTTTTCAAATGTAAGACAAACTTTTTTTCTTTTTCCAGGTGCTTAGTAACTGATAGCCCTGGGTGTGGTCCGGTCTCTTTAATGCAGGACCCAGTTTCATGTTTAAAATGTATGCAGCTTGAGCCAAAAGTGGCAGATCAAGATCATTTATCTGAGAATCAGTGTAGGGAATGGCCAGATGGGAATGACCGTGAAGCGGTGGTCAGCTTAACAAATTATTGCAATATTTAGGAACCAACATTCCCTATGTTCAAAGGAGTTGCAATTTGAAAAGCATGTGAGTGCCGAGTTTGTATGATATTTTATATATATATATATATATATATAGATAGATAGATATACACATCTATATATATATATATACATTATATATATATATATATATATATATATATTTTATAATTGTTCAATTATTTATTGACCGATCACTGTGGCCAGCAGTGATCGGGCACATGGGGACGGGGAGGCGGAGCTGAGGCCAGAAAAGAGTGGGCGGGAGCACCGGGGGAACATGGCAGCAGCCGCTGCTACCTGAGCCGCTGCTGCTGCTCCTACAGTGATTTTACTGATCACTGTGTTCCAGAGCCACTGCTGCTGCTGCTCCTACACAGTGATCACTATGTGATCACTGTAGTTCCGGAGCCGCAGCGGGAAGGTGTCCCGCTGGCGGCCCGGATACATAGCAGCGGCGGCGGCTACCAGAGCCGCCGCCGCTGCTCCTTCACAGCGCCGCTGCTCCTTCCTTCTCCTAGTTCCGGAGCCGCAGAGGGAAGGTGTCCCGTTAGCAGCCCGGATACATAGCAGCGGCGGCTACCAGAGCCGCCGCTACTGCTGTTTGCTGAAGGAGGTGGAGATGGCTGCCCGATCACTGCTGGCCACAGTGATTGGTGTTACAGCAGCAGCAATGCTACATCTATGGAAGGGGGGCTGCCGACAGTGCCCGATCACTGTGGCCAGCAGTGATCGGGACACGCTAGAGAGGCAGCCACGCTTGCAGAGAGACCAGAAGGTCCCTCTGATGTAGGCGGCTGCGGGAAGATTAGCTTCCCACAGCCGCCTAGTGGGCATTTCTGACTGGTCGTGTCAGATATGACCATGTCAGGGAAAGCCCAGCCTGGTGCGGTCGTATCTGATATGACCGTGCCAGGCAAGTGGTAAATGCAGCTATGCCAGCAATTTACTGGGGAGAAGCTATCATGACAGCCTGCTATCTTCAAATCGTTTATTG
Organism: Taudactylus pleione; assembly: GCA_031769625.1. Lineage (NCBI taxonomy): Eukaryota > Metazoa > Chordata > Amphibia > Anura > Myobatrachidae > Taudactylus > Taudactylus pleione. The sequence continues at coordinate 7,098,506 of JAUIMM010000324.1, read as the reverse complement.
GGGAAAACAATTAAAAAGACTCTATATGAACTGTGGAATGGAAATAATCCTCACCTACAAAATATAAATATATTTGAAAATAAGGCATTTGTACATACTTGTAGGCTACAGAGAATGACAAAAGGGTTACAGAAATCTGCATAAAGTAACCAACTAGACAACAATAAGCAGAAGTGTTGTAATTGATGAAAACTTAGTGTATCCAGGGGCGTATCTATAAGGGGTGCAGGGTGTGCAGTGCACACGGGCCCCCGGGTCTAGTCAAGGCACACCCTGCACCCATATAATCTAAAACTAACCTCTCTGAGGTCCCGCATCAGGAGTCTCAGTGCTGCTCAAAACAGCGGAAAATGGGCGCCGCGGTCATTCTTTCTGCATTTTGCGCATGCGCAGTGAGGAAATCTCTGGGAAAATGGTGGCCATGCCATTTCTCGGGCGAACTGCGCAGTAGACTCTGGGCACACTCTAGTGTCCAGAGTCTACTGATGCTGCGGTGGCCGGCCAACCGCGTCAGTCGACTGCAGGGGAGAGAGGGAGGGCCCCGGACAGGGAATGCACACTGGCCCCTCCTCTCTTAAGACACCCCTGAGTGAAATTACACAAGCATAACAGCTTGAGGAAGAAGTTCAAAAACCACCATCAGAGGAAAAATAAAATTAAATTGAGTTTATGGGTGATCCAGTTATTGTTGAAGAGGGAAGATCACCTTTGCCTTCAATTAGGAAATCTACCACCAAATCGGTTATCTTATCTTGTTTGGACAGCACCGCAGCCTGAGCCAGAATCCTGGATAGAGATGCAGAAACTGCCTCCCCTTGAAAAGGAAAAATGGACTAAAGTTGCTGATGAAGAGATGGAATCTCTCAAACAGCTCCGGACATGGGATCTTATAGAGTTACCTCCAGGTAAACATGCAATTGGATGTAAATGGGTTTGTAAGACCAAATGCTACTCTGAAGGTAAAGTTTACTGATTTAAAGCAAGATTAGTGGCAAAGGACTGTTCTCAAAAATATGGTTAAGATTATGATACCACTTTTGCTCCAGTTGCTAAACAAATTACTGTCAGAACCTTGATCCCATTAGATAAAAATATGCAAATTAAACTTTATGACATCAAAACTGCTTTTATTAATGATATAGAAGAATTGTACATGACACAATCTGGAGATTATGTCAAAAAGGGTCAAGAACATCTTGTTTGCAATTTTCAAAAATCATTATATGGCCTTAAGCAATCAGCAAGAGCATGGAATTGTAAAATTAACAAAGTTTTATTGGAACAAGGGGCCTGATTCAGAGCCGGACGCTATTTGCGCTCGCTCGTTCAGAAAAAGGGGCTGGCTATTTAAATGAACCGTTCGCTCTTTGCGGTCTGTTCCCACCTCTATGTCTGAATGAGCGAACAAAACATGCGAACGTAATTTTGAAAAAAATACCCCCTGGCCGCTCACATCATACGTCATGTCCGCTATTTATTAGATTAGTCGAGTACATCGAAAGGCATCTGAACTGCTCGCTGTTCTTGTGGTTGGTTTATCCTACCACAATCATGCGAGCAGTTCTGACTATAAAACAACCAAGTGACGTGGTCAATGACGCTGCTTTGTTAATTATGCACTCCCTTAAAACGCCCGTTTTGACCTTAAAGCTCGCCTGCGTTCGGATCTCCACTCCCCGTTTTCAAGCACCTTCCCCTGTTACCACCCACAAACGCCTCATTCTGTCACTCAAAATAGCAGGCATTCGCTATTTAGCGAGCACACGATTTTCGGCCGCATTGACTGGTTCACGCATGCGTATTAAAATCCGTACGCATGCGCAGTTGTGCGAACATCGGTAGGAATGAACAAGCGGCCACTTACGAGCGGCTCTGAATCAGGCCCAAGGTTCAGAAGAAGTGAAGCTGATCCATGTCTATACACCAAGGGCCTGATTCAGAGCCGGACGCAATTAGCGCTCGCTCGTCCAGAAAATAGGGGTGGCTATTCAAATGAACCGTTCGCTGTTTGCGGTCTGTTCACGCCTCTAGGTCTGAACGAGCGTACAAAACTTGCGGTCGTTTTTTGGGAAACTACGCCCCCTGGCCGCTCGCTTCCTACGTCATGTCCGCTATTTATTAGATTAATCGAGTACATCGAACAGGGTATGAACTGCTCGCTATTCTTGTGGTTGGTTTTTGCTACCACAATTTTGCGAGCAGTTCTGGCTATAAAAAAGTGACGTGGTCAATGATGCTGCTGTTTTAAATATGCACACCCATAAAACGCCCGTTTTGACCTTTAAGCACGCCTGCGATCGGATCTCCACTCCCCGTTTTCAAGCACCTTCCCCTGTTACCACCCACATACGCCTCTTTCTGTCACTCAAATTAGCAGGCATTCGCTATTTTGCGAGCACATGAATTTCGGCCGCACTGACTGGTTCGCGCATGCGTATAACGATCCGTACGCATGCGCAGTTGGGCAAACATCGCTCAGAGCGAATGAGCTGCCGCTTACGAGTGGCTCTGAATCAGGCCCCAAGTCTGAAAAAGGGAAATGGATGTATCAGCTCTTATATGTAGATGATTTGGCTATTTACCTAAAGGCACCCATACATCAGCAATTGATTGCAGCAATTCTGCAACTTTCAATCGATTGTGTATAAAAATCTTTCCCTTTTTCAATCGATTGTGGCAATTCTGCAATCTGCAATCGATTGAAAAAGGGAAAGATTTTTATACACAATCGATTGCAAATTGCAGAATTGCTGCAATCAATTGCTGATGTATGGGGGCCAGTTAAGAAGAAGAAGAGATCACAAAACTAAATGAAGTTCTATGCTCACACTTTGATACAAAAGAAGAAGAAGGTGGAAGTTTTCTATGTAATCAGTCTGCTAAAATTGGTACTAACTCAGGGCCTGATTCAGACCCGGACGCTATTTGCGGCCGCTCGCTTTCAAAAAGGGGCCGGATATTTAAATTGAGCGCTCGCTGTTTGCGGTGTGAGGACGCCTCTATGTCTGTGCGAGCGTCCGCTAAATGCGCTCGCTATTTTTTCAAGACGCCTCTTTGCCGTTCGCAAATCACGTCATCTCCTGTTTTTATTAGATTAATCGGGAACATCGAACGGCATCTGAACTACTCGCAGCGCTTGAGGTAGGAATTACTTCCCATAATCACTGCGAGCAGTTCAGGCTAAAAGACAAACAAGTGACGTGATCGAGGACGCTCCTTTGCTAATTATGCACTCCCATTAAACGCCCTTTTGACCGTTGGGCACGCCTGCGTTCGCACAACCACTCCCCCGTTTTCAAGCACCTTCCCCCTGATACCACCCACAAACGGCACATTCTGTCACTCAAAATAGCAGCCCCTCTGTGTTTTACGAGCGTACGATTTCTGACCGCAATGACTGGTTTGCGCATGCGTATTGTGAACCATATGCATGCGCAGTTGTGCGATGATCGCTCAGAGCGAGCTTGCGGACGCTTACGAGCGGGTCTGAATCAGGCCCTCAGTTTGGAATGTCAGAAGCAAAAGGTGTGACAACACCAATGGACACATCTTATTTTAAATAAGGAGAAGATGATCTCTTAGCAAAAAATGAACAGTATAGACAAGTAATGGTGGAACCTTTATATGTGGCAAATACTACAAGGCCTGATATTTAAGTAGCTGTGTCTCATCTTTATAGACGTGGGAGTAAACAACTTCAAACAGATTGGAATGCAATAAAGAGAATGATGCAGTACCTTAAACACACACAGGACTTGAACCAGATATTGTCAGCAGAAGGTATAAGCAAGGATATGTAGATGCAGATTGGGGAGGTGATTACAGGTCAGTAAGCGGCTACTTGTTCAAACATGGGAACAGTCCAATCTCATGATCCAGTAATAAGCAAATGTCAGCTGCTTTATTATCAACAGAAGCTGAATACTTTCAGTGGCCTATGCCAGTCAAGGAGGTGTTTATTTAATGTCAGCTATTACACTATTTTAAAGAGTCAGTAACTCAACCAGCAGTATTGTCTGAGGACAACCATGGATGTATAACTCTTGCAAACAGTGACAAGATAAATGCTGTAACCAATTATGTTGATGTGATGCATCATTACCTTTGTTATCTAGTGGAGCATGATGTGATTCTGCTTACATACAGTATTGTGAGACTGAAAATATGTTGGCAAATGTTGCCAATAACAAGGCCAATGTTTGAGGGCATTAGGTCCAAGATGTGACTGGTTTGAGAAGCAATTGTTTAGTGCTGGCGTTAGGCATGTGTCATTTTGATATTGCAACCACCATTTTCAACTATGTTTGTTATACATGCAGGTGTCATCAGTGTTCAAGTGCTGATAAAGTTGGAATGAAAAAAAAAAGTAGCTGGGGGGGTTGTATCCAGACTATGTTATACTGTTAAAGAAGGTGTTCCTTCTTTCCTTTCTTCCATATTGAAAGTACCATGTTGTTGAGATTGCAGTATGCATTTGATCCTGTTTATTCATAAATAAATAGTTTCTCTTTGATTATACTTAGGGATGTGCAGGCTTGGATTAGTTCGGATTTTCCCACCAAATTCTGATTTTTTTCCCGCCAAATATCGGCACTCAGAAAGAGGCAAAACATCAACTTTCATGGATAAACATCATCCGTCATGGACTTTTGGCTGGATGATCGATTCTATTAACAGTAGCACATACCGCAGAAAGGAGTTTATTACATATGTTCCATTGTATCTCTCAGTATATATAAAGGAGGGAATGCTGTATATTTATCTTGATATAACACCAAAATTGACACAATGTGATGCTTAAGAACTCATGCACAGATGAATATACATAATTACCAATCACTTGAGAAATCTATCAAAGTCTCATTTTAAAGCATGAGAGGATACAATTATGATATATCAGCACCTCATTCATGTTATAGTCAATAAACATGAACAGTAATAATATTCAGAGAGATATATAACATGTGATGGTAAAGACTTGGGTTTTGCAGTATGCAAATTTAAAACCACGGTAAAATATAGACATGGAATCAAAACAAATTGAATTAGCTCAATTGATTAATCTATAAATCCACTGCCAAAAAATAACTTATTTTTGTATAAGTGTTAGCATAATAGATAATGCAGTAAGAAAAGTTGTTTGAAGGAAGTGTTCTGTCTGTGTAACAATGTGCATCTACTGTTAACTCTCATACCCAAATGGGCATTAGAGAGTTAATGAGAGTGACAGGGATCAGTACATATGGCAGGACATATGGTGCTTCTGCTGTTAACTGGTAGGGAAGATGAATGTCCCCCTGCACAGTTAATGAGAGGGCACCTAGGGAGAGAAGAGATATTAAGTGAGGCACCTGGATACCAATAGACGATCTCTCTGGCGTGGAAAAAGGTGGAGTGCTGTAAGCCCTGATACAGGCACTTTTTGTGAAGCACAACTACTGCTTACTTAGAATTATCAAATGTAATTTGCTTGATAAAAAATCATTAAATCTATTGTCTAGCATCAAACTGTTCTTGTATAAGTATTGACATAATCCTTAGTAGTGTAGCAAAAAGTTGTGTGAAGGAAGTGTTCTGTCTGTGTGCTAATGTGCATCTGCTGTTAACTCTCATACCCAAATGGGCATCGGAGAGTTAATGAGAGTAACAGGGATCAGCCCATGTGGCAGGACTTATGGTGCTTCTGCTGTTAACTGATAGGAAAGACTAATGTCCCTCCACACAATTAAAGAGAGGGCACCTAAAGAGAGAGGAAATATACAATTAGGTACCTAAATACCAATAAACAATCTCCCTGGCGTGGAAAAGGTGAGGTGCTGTAAGCGCTTAAACAAACACTCCATGTGCAGCGTGACCGCTACTTCGTAGGTTTCTCCGGAGCCTTTTCAAGGAAGTTCAGCCTAGTTACATGCTCTGGTCCTATGTAGTATGTATTTGCATTTCATTAGTCTGATGCTAAAGGCAATGTAAATCGACTTGCCATTCAATAGTCAGCGGGTGTCATGTGATAAACCCGGCCTGTGTGTTGTGCCGTAAATTCAGTGTCCATTGGTTAATAGCTATTGTCATATTGACAGGAGGCGGGATCCATCAGTGACATGAGCGGCAGCATGTGATTGAGCCTCGGAGCTGTCATCCAGCAGAGTAGCTCCTGTATACACGGAGATGTGGGTAACAGCGGGGACGACTGCGTCATTGTTTATCTGCCTCACGATTGGTCATGATGACCATCATCATGTTAAGAGGGAGGCAGGATTGATTTGAAAAGCCAGGTTTAATTGCAGAGAAACGCAACAACACTTCAGAGCTATCATGATACTTAGTATTATTATGATTAAAAAAGCAATTGCATGGAAACATAAAGATACTCAGTTAGGAAAAAACATTCATACAAACATGTATTAAGTATTAATAGTTTTGTAGCATAGTTAGAGATACATAGTATAACCTATGCTCCTATCGGGAACTAGCAGGGAGTAAAGTAATAATGATATGTCAGATAATATTCAGATTCATAAAAAAGACAGGTTGGGTACAATTAGAGATATCTAAAAAACGTATGTATTATAAGAGACACTGCTATGTAGGGCAAAAACGAGGGAAAAATCTATAAATAATCCATTCTATGTCTATATAATTAAACATAGCACTTGTTGGAAGCCTATAACAGCTAACTGTATAGGGCACAGTAAGCGGTGTTAAGGAGCAGATAGACCATCGGAATCGGTATGATATGCCAGTCGCTGAAATCCCGACAGTGGAAGCCCACATGGTGCAGAATCCTGACAGCGGTAGGTAAGTACCCTAACCTCCCCCTCCTCCCCCTAACCCTTCCTTGGTGGTGCCTAATCCTAACCTCCCTAGGGGGTGCCTACCCTAACCTCCCCCCAGTGGTGCCTAACCCTACCCTCCCTTCCCGCACCCTAAACCTAACCCTAACAAGGGGTGCCTAACCCTAACCTCCCCCCAGTGGAGCCTAACCCTACCCTCCCTTCCCGCACCCTAAACCTAACCCTAACGAGGGGTGCCTAACCCTAACCTCCCCCCAGTGGAGCCTAACCCTAACCCCCCTTCCCCTAGCTAACCCTCCCCATGGGGTGCCTAACCCTAATCTCCCCCTGTGGGTGGCTCAATCCCATATACATGATTGGGATTTTATTTCACGTGCAAACATTAGATAGGAGTAATAGGAAAGGACAGGCCTGGAAAGCATAGGGGTTGAGAGGCATAGGTAGAATGAGGTTCACAGAAAGGAACCGAAATACTGGTTTTCGCTAAGACCATCGGGGGACAAAGTGCCTAATTTGAATATCCATTTACTTTCTCGCATTAGGAGTATTTTCGTCATGTCCCCTCCTCTTATACCAAGTCTCACTTTTTCCAATCCTTATGCTTTTTACATTAGTAAAGTTTCCTCCATGTTGTTTGTGCATGTGTCTTACTACTGGTAAAATTTTCCTCATCCTGGACTGATCTGTGCCAATATTCCAAATGCTGCCGATGTGCTCCAGAATCCCCTGTTTCAGGGCTCTAGAAGTCATACCTACATGTTTGTTGGAAATATCAGAGAGTCTCTGTAGACTTTTAATGCATGAAATATGGGGGCTTATTAAGAAGTGCATGCTAGTGCACTGCTGAACGCAGATTCCCGATGATCAGGAATCTGCACAGGTGCCTGATTCATTCGCATGTGCAGAATGGGTCTGTGATCCAGCACACTGACTGGCAGCAGACTGTAATTGATTGACAGTCTGCTGCCTTTTGTGGGCACCGCCATTGGGGGGAGGAAAGAGACCAGGATCTCCGTGATGCCTCCTGCTGCATTTCCATATCTGCAAGGATCGCAATTGCAAAGATGCCTACATGCAGCTTAGATTTAATGAATTTAGGGCCTCATTCAGAGGCGGACGTAGGATGCAAGCGCTCGTTCTGAAACAGGGAGGCCGCTTGCATCCTGAATGGCCGCCTCCATGTCGGTCGTTAGGCTGTGGGTTAACACCCACAGCTCTAACAACCGCTAAGGGTGATGGTTGCGATGGTCAAGACCATCGCGACCATCGGGGCTTACGACGAGACTCTAAGGTAGGGTCTCGTCAACCTTAAGCCCCAGGGAGCTTCCTGCTCTGTTTGAGCAGGAAGCTCCCTACTGACATCACTGATGATGTCAGTGGGGCCGCCCCCAAACGGCAAGCGTTCCGACAGGAACGCCTCCGTTTGGCCGGGCACGCCCCCGGCCCGCCCAGCAAACGGAGCGAGCTGTCACTCATCATCGACAGCTCGCGCCGTCTGCTACGAGACCCCTAATGATGGATCACCCATCGTTAGCCGGGTCTCGCGCATGCACACGACGGAGCCGGCTCCGTCATGCGCATGCGCACTGGAGCAACATCGACCTGGTTGCGAGCTCGTAGAGCTAATGACCGGGTCTGAATAAGCTCCTTAATCTGCTTGATTAATTAATCATAAAATCTATTGTCTAGCATCAAACTGTTCTTGTATAAGTATTGGCATAATCCTTAGTAATGTAGGAAAAAGTTGAGTGAAGGAAGTTATGGATAAATTTCGACTGCAGTCTACTTTTTTGGTAGACCACAACAGCTGGTAGGAGTACCTCATTTATCTTGGAGAACATCCATTTTATCTTGATATACTTCACTATTTGCATGTTTTTCCTTTTCTTTTGGTTCTGACGCCCACAGAACACAGGGCTTCAATCCATTTTATCAGAAGGGTATCACACCTCAGGTGAGGTCATCACAACCCGCTCTGATTGGTGGATGAGATGACTGATGCGAGGGTATAACAAGAAGCCTTTTCATCTTGACACAGAATTGATGTACCTTTCCGCGCCGGTAGAATTGATGTGGTGATATTTCTGTTTTTTACTTTATATGGATGGAAAACCAGCCCAGGTAATTACTGGAAACAGCCCTTAAATAGGGGTGTGGTCTGGGTCTGTGGAGGAGGGGGACAGTTTAGAATCACTCCAGTGTGTACCCATCTTAAGAACATGTCTGGAATACTATATGATGATATGATGTGACATACTGGGGCCTTTTGACTAGAGGCCAGAGGGTGATGTCCTGTGTGTGTGGTCTGGTCAGCGTGTGATGTCCTGAGTGTTTGCTATGGTCAGAGTGTGATGTCCTGAGTATTTGGTCTGGTCAGCATGTGATATCCTGTGTGTGTGGTGTGGTCAGTATGTGATGTCCTGAGTATTTGGTCTGGTCAGTATGTGAAGTTCTGAATATTTGGTCTGGTCAGCATGTGATGTCCTGTGTGTGTGGTCTGGTCAGTATGTGATGTCCCGAGTATTTGGTCTGGTCAGTATGTGATGTCCTGAGTATATGGTCTGGTCAGTATGTGATGTCCTGAGTGAATGGTCTGGTCAGTATGTTATGTCCTGAGTGTATGGTCTGGTCAGTATGTGATGTCCTGAGTGCATGGTCTGGTCAGTATGTGATGTCCTGAGTGTATGGTCAGTATATAACACTGCAGCTCCTGTATATAACACCGCAGACCCCAGTATGCCGACACACACAGCTCTATATAACACGTACTTGCCAACTCCCCTAAAATAGTAGCAATTTTCCTGACTCCCTGAAGAATTTTGCTATCTCTGCTGTTATATAAAAGAAAAAACAGAGCTATGTACATTTTTTAAATGGGCCCATTAATATAATTTCCCTGCATTAGTTATAGGGCACAATGATCCCTAATTGGCAGTCATCATTTTGGACTTCAGCAACCTGTCACCCTTTGGGGCACCATTTGGAATTTGGGACTTTGTGCAACAAATCCAGCATCTGGTCACCACGAGGCTTCATCTGTTTGCGTTGGACCATATTACTTATGAAGACTATCGCAAATTAAAAAACTCCTCATTATCGTTATTACAGGCTGGTAATATACCTAACCTAATACTGGACTTTGCCACCCTTATATGACTCTATCCCATGGTGCATGTTCATTTGCCATGCTGAAATACCCAGTGCCTAGAGGGTTTATAAGCTAGATGCCTTGAATGTATTTTGCATATACTCTACATACCATATATGTTTTATGTGATATTTTTACAATCGATTGATTCCTCAGTACTGAGTTTTTAACTTAAATTATATATTGTTATATTTTATCAAATTGTTTTCCTACATATACTCAGCACTCCTATTTTCATTGTTTACACAATGATCCCTATGACTACATGCATTTTCTGAAAAGTATCAGTGTGTTTTCATCAATACGTAAATCTTACTAACTACTTTGGGACTTATTTTCATTTGGATGTAAGGCAAGTTTATAACACGCCTCTTAGATGTAGCAGTACATGTCCACTTTACCGCGCGCTCATAGGTGTTACTTTCAAATATCTCCCTGAAATGTCTTTTCAAAATTAGGCAAGTATGCTAAAACACCACAGCCCCCTATATAACGACACACAGCTTAAAATAATACCACAGCCCCTATAGGGTAACAAAGTTCCTATATACAGACACAGGGCCTGATTCACTATGGTTTGCAATTCTGCTAATACGCATGCACCGCAGTTGCTCATATCAGCGGTGCTATTTAAATGTTTGCATTCACATTGCAAATACAGCCTAACATAAGGACGCCCACTTCACATCCGTATACTAAGGCAACTTATCGAAACAATCTGTAACATCGGACACATAGGCACACTTGAAACGCACTGGAATGCCTGCTTTCACCCGACCACCCCCCGTCACCACCCACAAATAGCACTTCCTGTCAATCACTCTACTCTGGGTCTGCGTAGCCTCTGCAATGGCAATTCTGTTTGCATTTGCTAGTTCACGCACGAGTACTGTGATGCATACACATGCGCATAATGCAACAGTCGACCGAATGCATGAGTCTTTGCAACTACGATCCGTGATGAATCAGGCCCACAGTCCCCTATAAGGTAACAGCAACTATATACACACACAGCCCCCTATAGGATAAAAAACAGACCCTAATACAGATACACAGCCCCCTATAGCAGTGATTTTCAACCTTTTTCAACTTGCGGCACACCTAACAAGATTTTAAAATTGCTAAGGCACACCATCAGTCCTACACAGGAAGAAAAAAAGGGTATGCAGTTGGGAAGCTGGCGGACGTAATCCCGACAGCCGGCTTCCTGACTGTCATAGCCTGGCGAGGGTTAAATGACCGGTGTCTAAATAAAGATGCTTGTCATTTTACCGACGCCGGGAGAAAGGAGCCCGGAATCCCGATTGGACAGCCGCGGTGTTGGGGGGAAGAGGGTTAGGTTTAGGGTTCCTGGGGGGGACTTAGGGTTAGGCACCCCCCGGGAGTTTTAGGGTTAGGCTAGGGGGAGGGAGGGTTAGGGTAGGGGGAGGGAGGGTTAGGGTTAGGCAGCCCTGGAAGGGGGGGGTTAGGTTTAGGCACTTAGAGGGGGGATTAGGGTTAGGCACGGGGGGGAAGGTTAGGGTTAGGCACCCTAAAGGAGGGTTAGGGTTAGGGGGTTAGAATTTAGTTAGTATATACTTACCTTCGACGATCGGGTTTTCCTCCTCTGCCGCCCTCCTGCTGTCGGGATACCATCCGCCGGGCAGAGGTCCGGCGGTAAATCATACCAATCCGAAAAAAAGCCACACACACATTTGTCTCCCTTGGGAAAGCACACACACAATGGCCCCGACGGGAAAAAAGAACAGACATTGGCTCCCACAGAAACATAAACACACATTGCCCCTCCACAGCAAAAAAGTGGCCCCCACAGTAATAAAAAATTGTCCCTCACTGTAATTGTCCTCTACAGTAATTACATGGCCCCCACAGTACAGTAATTACACTCACATTGGCCCCCACAGTACAGTAATTACACATACATTGGCCCCCACAGTACAGTAATTACACATACATTGGCCCCCACAGTACAGTAATTACACACATAGGGGCAGATGTATGAAGTTCTGGAAAGTGATAAAGTGCAGAGTGATATACGACCAGTCATTCAGCTCCCAACTGTCATGTTACAGGCTGCACCATTGTCCCCCACAGTAATTACACAAATAGTCCTCCACTTTAATAACATACATTGGCCCTCACAGTAATTACACACATAGGCCCCCACAGTAATAACTACACACATTGGCCCCACAGTACTAAAACAAATACATTGGCCCCCAAAGTAAGTACACACACATTGTCCCCCGCAGTAATAATATAAATAAAAATACACTGGCATCGTTGAAGGAGCTCAGTTTTTCTTTCCCTCCCCCAGCGGCAGGAGTTTATGCAGAGGGAGTGCCAGAGAGCCTGTCTTTCTCTGTCATGGAGCAGTGGGGCAGGAGCAGCACTGGTTGGGTGGGAAGGCAAGGAGCAGCACTGGTTGGGTGGGAAGGCAAGGAGCAGCACTGGGTGGGTGGGAAGGCAAGGAGAAGCACTGGGTGGGTGGGAAGGCAAGGAGCAGCACTGGGTGGGTGGGAAGGCAAGGAGCAGCACTGGGTGGGTGGGAAGGCAAGGAGCAGTACTGGGTGAGTGGGAAGGGGACGTGTCATGTGTGACCTATGAGTCATAGGTAACGGGTTGGGTCTCGTCCCGTCTGAGCACCTGGAAAATCCTAGAGCAGCCCAAGTCCGATATTGCGGTAATGATTGCAGCACACTTGGGAACTTTGGATTGGATCATCGCGACACAGTTGGGAAACACTCCCGGCATACTAATGTGTTGCGGCACATCGGTTGAAAAATGCTGCCCTATAGGGTAACACAGCTCCTATAAACAGACACACAGCCACCTCTAAGGTAGCACAGCCCTTATATACAGACACACAGCCTCCATATGTGGTAACACAGCCTCTTATTACAGACAAACAACCACCTATAGGGTAATACAGCCCCTATATACAGAGCACAGCCCTTTCATTAACTGAACTGTGCGTGGGGACATTTATCTTTCCTACCAGTTAACAGCAGAAGCACCATATGTCCTGCCATATGTACTGATCCCTGTCATTCTCATTAACTTTCCGATGCCCATTTGGGTATGAGAGTTAACAGCAGATGCACATTGGCACTTCAAACTACTTTTCTTACTGCATTATCTATTATGCTAACACTTATACAAAAATAAGTTATTGTTTGGCAGTGGATTTATAGAATAATCAATTGAGCTGATTCAATTTGTTTTGATTCCATGTCTATATTTTACGGTGTTTTTAAATTTGCATACTGCAAAACTCAGTACTTTACCGTCACATGTTATATCTCTCTGAATATTATTACTGTTCATGCTTATTGACTATAACATAAATGAGGTGTTGATATGATATCATAATTGTATTCTCTCATGCTTTAAAATGAGACTGATATATTTCTCAAGTGATTGGTTATTATGTATATTCATCTGTGCATGAGTTACAGTAAGCATTACATTGTGTCAATTTTGGTGTTATATCAAGATAAATATACCGCATTCCCTCCTTCATATATTATAAGAGATACAATGGAAGATATGTAATAAACTCCTTTCTGCAGTATGTGCTACTGTTAATAGAATGTGAGAACCATATATTGTTGTGTCAACACTGTTTATTATGGTACATCCACCCATGCATGCATTATTTAAATAATTATTATATTACATCTAAATGACAAGCATATATGAACTGTATACTGTGATTGATATACAAAGAGTGGTATTATTTCATGCATACATGACCAAATAATTTAAGGCTTATTTTGGCGACACTGTGAAGGCTTCCTTGGGCTAGCCCAATTATTATATACAATATATATTGTTTTGCTTGATTTAAAAAATGGTAATTATTTTCTTTTTTATGTGTTATGTAAGTCAAGTCTGATCATTTACAAATTACAATAAAAGTTAAGTTTTAAATTATACTAAGAGTGCCCCAACAAAAAGTTTACTTTGTCTTATATTGCTCATTGGTATCCAATTAACTCTGGGGTGCACCACCGGTTATAATAATCTCTATATGTCTAAAAGGTTTCAATACCAGTCAATACGTATATATATTTGAACTTGTCAGTATACCTAATTGTAGTAAACTTCACTGATAGTGGGGTGAAATCAGTGCACCTCTCTAACCCCAAATCCTTGCCATAATTTATTTCCCAGCAGGCAGATACAGAATCTATCATGTTAGTTATTCAGGTCTTTGGCTACCATTTTAGAGCATGGTCAATTCAAGAGATATTGTACATTAAGTACATTAACACTGTGTTAGCCGGCATGAAAGAAAAAGAAAAACGAACAGAAGAAAGCAAGGAACAGGCGCTAGAGACCTAGGAAACTTAAATACAATAATAATGAGAAATAAAGGGTGATTAAAATGAGAGTATTTAAGATTTAAATTTTTTTATTATTATTTTTTTTCAGATGTTTCTCTTTTTTTATCCTTACTTTGAGTCATGTGGTAATAAACAAGAGTGTCATGTGCCATTAGCTCATTATATAGTGACCCTAATGGCTGGCATAGCTGCCACCTTCATCTTACCACTTGTTCCAATATTCAATAACCCCATGAAGGTGCATAACATGAGTTCACATGGGATGTCAGCGATTAGAATCCAGGCGCTGGAATCCCGGCACCAGCTTAGTAGGTAAGTAGCGGGAGTAGGGTGAGGGTTAGCGTTAGGGTTAGGCACTCTAGGGATAAGGTTAGGTACTAGGGGGAGAGGGTTTGGTTTAGAGTGCTGGGAGGGGAAGGTCAGGTTTAGGCACTAGTGGGGGAGACGTGAGGTTCAGGCACTGGGGAGGGAGGGTTAGGGGTAGGGAGAGGGTTAGGATACCTACCGACAGGTGCCGGTATCCTAACCCTGTCAGTATGCTGGTGTTGTAATTTTAACCGTCAGGATCCCGAGCCCTGGCATCCCATACCCAACCCGTATAAATTGATTAGAGTGACCTGTTGGTCTATCCAAAATCATTACAGCCAGACCTTTGTGCATTGTAAGGGGCTATTTATAAAAGGTAGGTACAATGATCCTTTTTCACCACTGTATATTGGAAAGGCATCTTTCTAACTTTTTCCCATCACATATAGTAGGGACCATAAGGCATAGTTCCCACCTATTGGAATCCCAGTTAATTACCATGGGGTAATATATAACTATATACATTTTGAGCTCCACTTCTATTATGCATTGGTTATTTTGTGCAGAACAAGAAGAAAACAGCGCATGGTGTGCAATACAAAAATTGTATAAACTGTGTGAGATTACATAAAGGTAAAACATTGTTGTACAATTGTACATAAAAAATCATACCTGAGCTGAGTTGTTGTGTAGTGTAAATATAGAAAAATTGTAAAAGTCGCTAATGTAAAAATGCAAATTTCCTGGCTGAGAATTGAAGAGTTAGTTACCGTGCTCACAAGAATTGTTACCAGGGGATGGATATTATTCCTGCAACTCCGTGCAGTCCCTCTGATATGGTAGCTCCTTCAGCACACATTGAGCAGGATGCATGATGCATTGCAGGTGGGATGCGATGTACCCCGCCACCCTTCTGATGCATGCCGGTTAGAAACGCTGATATGCATGACGAACACGGCAAAGGACCACTCTCTCGGTAAGAGCGATTCTTTGCAATGGAGGGACTTTCGGGTCTATGACCCGAAGCCCCTCTGGCGTCCTTCTGCGCATGCATTCCGGCACTTGGTGAATATGAGAAATGCAGTCAACCCCAAATTTTGGAGGTTTGACTGCATTTCTACCTTTGCTGCATCCTGTCCCATAAGTTGAAATGTAGGAGTTTTCTGAAGCCAGATGATGTAGTCCTTCCGGTGACAATGAAATCCAATGAACAGGAATGTCCTCAGCAAATGTGTAAGTATAAATTGAGAATACCAGCAAGTAGCAGTTCAGGGTGAGATCATTCTAACGCATTTCCCTGTGTATCATAGCTTTGTTAGAGGCTTGAACATTAGTTATTTTGTAAACACCAACCTTTTATATGGCTTGATTGATTTTGTGCCAACCTCCAGGTGGACTAATCCTCTTGTTATGTCAGGGACAAGACATTATGACATCATGAAGTCAATCTTGTTCACTCGCACATGTGCAATGAGTTAAACAAAAAAGGGAAAAAAGCAAAAAATTGCAACCCATGGTAGGGCAAAATACAATTGTATTCTGATATGATCAAATCCTTTTTTGCTGTTGGTGGACGAAGCATTTGTGGACTAGTTAAATCAGGCCATGGGCTGGATTTGGCGCTCAATACACCAGTTGAATAGAAAAACAGAACACACAGGTGGTGCTGCTATATATATATATAGATATATATATATATATATATATATATATATATATAGAAAAGCATAATATGCAATCAATAAATATAAATTTAATTATGATAAAATAAACAGAGTAAATACTCCCTCGAGTATAATAAACAACATATGTTGGCTAAAAAAAATTTTTTAACATACCAGACATGTAAACAAAATAAATAAGGTATTGCACCAAGCAGAATAATAGTAAAATATTTAGAAGTACACTGATATTGACTGTAATGTTTCAGTCTCTTGAAATTAATTAGTGTATCCAAATAGTATCATCTGATATACCAATAATAGTTGCAGCTCTCGAATAAGTATCAATACTGAATCTTGTAAACCGTGGAGGCTCTAAGTGTTCCTCGTATCGAGAGTCTCCACGTTTTATATACATTTCCTCCAACTATTGTTTTACCATGTAGAGACTTATGGGGAACACTTAGAGCCGCCATGGTTTACAAGCTTCAGTGTTGCACCTCTACGTGCAGCATTTCAGTTGCTTTGAAGTTTCTGGTCTCGCTGTCCCTCTCCCATTGGTCTAAGTCCCTGTTATTAGGCAGTCAGCCTGACACACTGATGCTGGTGAGTTTACACATTAGTGTTTCCTTCTGGTCCTGTGCCTCTCCCTACTGAGTACTCCTGATAGCCTGTGCTGGGACTTGTCTCCAGCTTTGACACTGTTGTGATGATCACCTGCTTGCTGTTTTTCTCAAGTGTTACCTCGTGGCTTACCGCTGCTGCATATTCCACCTGCAAGCTACCTCAGCTCCAGCCCCATTCAATAGTTTCTCTATTGATCTATTATTGCCATTTTTCCTTCTTCCAGCCTTGTGACTCTCTCTTGTGATCATTATACCACTATAGCTGCTCTGCCCCAGTAATATCTTGCAACTATCCAGAATCCATCTACTCCAGCTAAATCCGGCAATTCTCAGTTAAATATATAAGCCTCTACTGTTCAGGAGATTAAGACCTGGTAACATCCTAAGTACCGGTGAGTGTGTCAAACTCTAAGGGAACAACGGACAGCTGTTATAGGCAGAAATCTTTCTTAGCATGACTCTTGGGGACTTATGTAATTATTTGGAAGTATCATAACACTATTCTAGCTGTTGGTTGGAAAAGTAAACTTACTATACCAATTGAAAAGGTATAATTCACTCTGGTGAAATTTCCTGGCATCTTCCCAGTTATGTAGAGGATGCATCAGTTCACAATTTAGTAACCCCAGCCATTAGACAGTTAGACTATTGAAGTGGAGCATGGTTATAGGTGTATGGTGTAAATGAAACTCTGAATGATAAAAACTCAATCCTGTCTTTCATCTGAAAGAAATGTGATGCAATTGTATGTGCAGTCCATTCATCTAAATGCCAGAGAACAATTAAAGTATTGACAGGACAAAAGCAGAACAAAGAACAGAAAGAGTACAATAGATTCATTAGTAGTTTATAGTGCAAAGCTAGCACAAAGCAATGTAAATTATTTTATCTTTTGGGAAATCAATGCTTTTATTCCCAAGTAGTTTAGTGGTTTTGCATCCTATACCAGATCTGAGTGCAGATTTTGTAGGAGTTGGCATATCGGTATCACAGATGAAGCATTGCTGTTTGACACATGTGCCTGATGAAAACGAAGAGAAATAATGGATCTCAGGGGAATATCAAGTTTGTTTAAAATGGGAAGTAATTAATTTAAAATCTGACAATTTTGTATTGGTAATTATTTTAAGGTTAATTTCCTTTGGTGCTTAAATCTTACTCAAACCATTTAGAAATGACATAAAATTAGGATGTTACTATCATGAGGCGTCGGGTGCTTTTGAGACTTTTCCTGTGTCTATTATCACAAGAAAATTAGGTCGAACTTGATGTGGGAATTTTAGTTCATTATTCAGTGTAATGGATGGAAGTCAAGAAAAGAATCAGCTGGAAACGGCGAGGTTGACAGCACAAGATTTGCATGGGCTTTGTTCATAGGATTAATTGCAAATGTAACCAACAAAAGAACTGGATTTATACATGAACAAGCCTGACATGGAAAGAAAATTGGATATGGATTGCTGCTTTCACAACTAATGAAGTTTAATGTTAAAAGAATTCCCCATCGGCTGTGTTGTATTATAACACGCAAATATAATGAAAAGAGGCAAACAATCCAGCACTCCTATAGTATGGTTAATGGTTGCTGCAAGGGATTATTTCAGGGCAATACCTGCAATAAATTGGACAAACACTTAATGCATAGAGAGCGAGAGAAATACATTACACTCTAATGGTGGAGTTTTTCTTTTTGTATTTTCTTTTGATCTAGGATCTTGCTTATCTACAATAACCAATGGGATCCAAGAACACTTAACTAATTAGAGTGAAGAAAAATTTAGCTTTAGTTAAATCTGCGTGTGGTGTATTCAAATGTATCAAGAGTCTGAACACAAATTACCTGAATGTTAGTTTTGTTAGTATTATCTTGCACAAATCAGTTAATTCCTTGTTACCACAGATTTCTTTTTGAATAATCTATTTCTTGTATAATGGTCCTTATTCAGCAGTGATGGTCGGGAATCTGTGCAGGCACCGGACCCGTACTGCTCATGTGCAGTACGGATCCTGCGTGTTCACATGCAGTCCGGCAGCAGACTGTCAGTGATTGACAGTCTGTTGCCATTTTTGGGTGGGATGGGGTGGTGATGGCCTCCGTTTCCTGAAACGGAGGCATGTCGCTGCTGTTGTGGGGGGGAGGGAAGAGGCCAGGATTTCTATCGGCTGACAGAGATTTCCTGTCCTCTTTGTTATATCTGCGGTGGCCAGCTTGCATGATCCCATGGGTCACTCAGCCGGCCAATGTGATCACATATTATCTGATGTTGTGTCCTTGGACTCAGCTCGGATAAGTAGAGCATGCAGGAGGCTCCTGCTGCATTAACATAATTGCAAGGACAAAATTGCAAAGCTGCAAACGTGCAGTTTTGCAATTACCTCCACTACTGAGTCACCCCCAATGTCCATTAAATTGCAATAGGAGTTCGCTATTTTTAGTAGCAAAAGAAAGGTTAAATGTAATCAGACCTCCACCAGCTACTACACTGGGAGGTAATGCAGTAAGCAGGTTCACTGTGTCTAAAACCAAGCGGTACGAGTAGACATTTTTACATAACTGGTAAATAAAGCCACAGGACAGCTTATGTTTGTTGCCAATTAGTGTGGACATGGAGATCTTGGGGACAGTGGCTTAAGTTCATACCAGACACACGAAGGCAAAATAGATGGTGGTGCCCCCCCCATAGGCACCAGCTTGCTCCTGACCTCCCCACACTCCGTGTGTCTCTAGCTCCAACCAGCCCCCAGTGTCTCACAAACTATCAGCCAGTGCCTCTCTAGCCAGCTACCCTCTGTCTTGCCAACCATCCCCTCTATGTATCTCCAGTCAGCCCCCATTGCCAGCCCCCATCTGTCTGTCTCTCCAGCCAGCCAGCCAACACTGACAGCTCCCTCTCTGTCACCTGCCAGCCCCCCTCTGTCTCGCCAGCCAGCCAACACTGACAGCTCCCTCTCTGTCTCACCTGCCAGCCCCCCTCTCTGTCTCTCCAGCCAGCCAACACCTTCTCTCCTGTCAGCTCCACTCTCTGTGTATCCAGCTAGTGCCCATTCTGTCTCCAGCCAGCTCCCATTGTGTCTCCAGCCAGTCCCCGTTGTCACCTGCCAGCCCCCCTCTCTCTGTCTCTTCAACCAGCCCACATTGTGTCTCCAGCCAGCCCCCATTGTGTCTCCAGCCAGTCCCGACTGTCTCTGCAGACAGCCCCCCACATCCCTCTGGCTCTATTTACCATCTCATGAGTCAGCTTCTGCTCCTCTACATGCCATGGCAGTGCCTCCTTTGATTGCTGTGATGCATATCTGAAGGCA
This sequence comes from Taudactylus pleione, assembly GCA_031769625.1. NCBI lineage: Eukaryota > Metazoa > Chordata > Amphibia > Anura > Myobatrachidae > Taudactylus > Taudactylus pleione. The sequence continues at coordinate 7,078,322 of JAUIMM010000324.1, read as the reverse complement.
CTGCCGGTTGTTGGTTCAATAGTTTTTTCGTTTAATGCAACTCGCAATAAACCAAAGATCTTTATTGCACAGTCACCTGCCACTGCTTGTGGTGCCTGAAGACTGGAGACAGTGGCTCTATACAAGGTATGTACCCCATAAACAGATCCATCTATAACCACTGGAAGCAGTTATACAGTAGATGGATTTATCTGTGTGCTCCTGCTGCCTGGTGCCCCCCTGACAGCTGGTGGCCGGAGGTTCCACCACTGCTTGGGGAGAGTTACATTCTGCAGCTGCAACCAGAGGCATACATTTGTGAGGGAGTGACTGCAAGCAATATGGCTGAACTTGTATGCATCACAGGGCTTGGATATCTGTGTTTTGGTGTCAGTGAGACCTTTTATGTTCTTGTATATCCAATGCTTTGGAAGCATTCTCATATATCAGTTAACTTTTTTTTTAGTACCGCATGCAGGGGGGGATTCTGAGAACATAGAGAGAGCGCAGATATCATGTTTATTAAGTCCCACCCCCGCGATTCATGGGTTATTGGGGAGCATTCAGAGTCAATATGACAAGATTCCATTAGATTTGAGTCATTTTGGCCCTGCCCCTCGCGATTGACTCTCGAATCATGGCATTTTGCCGCTAGGGGGAGGGACCTAACTACATGTTGCCCATTCCCGTCCCCATCTGCAGCTGCTGCAAGGCAAGAGAGTGTGTGTGTGTTTGTGTGTTGTATGTTTGAAATATACGTGTGTATTGTGTATACGTGTGTGTGTAATGTATGTGTGATGCGTGTGTTTATATGTACAGTATGTATGTGTGTGTATAAAAAATAAGTATATATATATACATATATATATGCATGTGTGTATGTATATATATATATTTATTTTTTTATATATATATATATATATATATATATATATAAAATCTCCTTAAAATCCTGCATTTGTCCCTGAGCATTACTGCCTCACAGTACTGAGGTCGTGGGTTCAATTCCCACTACGGCCCTACCTGTGTGGAGTTTGAATATGCTTACGTGGGTTTCCTCCGGGGTACTCCGGTTTCCTCCCACACTCCAAAAATATACTAGTAGGTTAATTAGCTCCCCAAAAAAATAACCCTAGTGTATATGTGTGTGTGCATGTGATAGGAAGGAATCGGTATGTAATACCGACAGACGGGATCCAGGAGGTCAGAATCCCGATGCCTGGATCCCGACAGGGTTAACATACCGACACTTGCTGGTTAGTATGCTTACCCTACACCTCTCCCTACCCTAACACTAGCCCTCCCTCCCTGGTGCCTGAACCTAACCTCTCCCCTAGTTACTAAACCTAACCTCCCCCTCACCGCACCCTATACCTAACCCTCCCCCCTTAGTGACTAACCCTAACCCTCCCCCTAGTGCCTAACCTCTAAACCTAACCCTCCCCCAACCCAGTTACTTACCTTTGGCATCCCGACGGTCGGTATTCTGGTGCTGGTAATGTAACTATTGGCATCCAGACTGTCGGGATGTCGAACGCATACTGATAGCAAATATAGATTGTAAGCTCCTCTGGGGCAGGGACTAATGTGAATGGCCAAATATTCTCTGTAAAGTGCTACGAAATATGTGTGCGCTATATAGATAACTGGTAATAAATAATAATTAAATTAAACATGCTATATGAATTTAATAGATTGTGTGCAGTCTATAAATGGCTGATAGAGATGAAAACCTACATAGCTACTATTATGTAGGTTATGTAGAACCTCTAGAGCAGTGTTTCCCAACTCCAGCCCTTTGGAACCCCTAACAGTGCATATATTTTCCAGGTGATGGATAGGTCTATCCATCACTGGCTGACACATTTTAAAAGATCCACAGCTGATGCAAATTATACCTGTAAAACATGCAATGGTAAGGCCTCCATGCATCAGCCTACCCTCCAACATGACCCATTCCATTAGGTACAAAATGCTCTGCTCCTGGACTTCCCACCTAATTTATGATTGCAGTCACCTGTGTTAAACTAGGTAATTGATGAGGAAGGTGTTTCAACACCGGTGACTGCAATCATAAATTAGGTGGGAAGTCCAGGAGCAGAGCATTTTGTACCTAATGGAAGGGGTCACATTAGAGGACCTGCATCAGCAATCAGAAAACCACAATTGAACAATTTGAAGATTTGTTGCCTTATTTTAGGATTTCCCAATCTAGCAATCTGTGCCCATACATTACAGATCTTTTTCAGTGATTTGCAAATTGATTTCAGGAAATACAGATTTGCCAATCTTGAAAGGCCCATCATTTTACTAGTAACAGTCTGCAAATCTGCTCATCATCTCCATACACTAGCAATCTACAGCACCAATCGATTTTTGAAATCCAACATGTTGGACAACCTGATTTAACAATTCCAATCACTTTTTGGGTGCAATCTGCGATCTGTGAAGCCCGTACATTGCAGATTTTTTATACAATCATCTGCAAAATGCAGAATTGCCACAATTGCTAATGTATGGGGTCTTTAGAGGTTCCTGAGGACTGGAGTTGGGAAACACTGCTCTACAGTAAATGTAAGTACATAAGGGCCTGATTCAGGGGTGGACACAATTTAGATTGAGTCGCAAATAACCAATGTTTTTTGGTCTGCGTATGCCTTGGAGCTGCACTGCATATGTGCTGTGATGGTATTGCAACAGCGGTTACAGCGTGGATTACAACGCAGGGTGATTGACAAACAACAACCATATGGGGGAGGTAACAGTGTAGTGGTAACAATAATGCAGACGTGTTGTACTCTTTTCAGGGCGTGTCACAGCTAGTGATTGCATTTTCGTGCACAGTGTCACTGACCTGGGCATCATACTTGCATCAGACATTCTGAGCAACCACAAGGTTACTCAGAGGTCCCACGGTGCGACTCGTGTTTCTGATGTTCGTCTGATGCTGTGACTTCAGACTCAGTGCCTCATTCAGAGATGTATGGAAAACCCCATGGTTTGGCTACATCTTTGATGTTAGAAGATTAGCGCATGTGTAGGATCTGTACTGTTCATGTGCCAGTCTTCTACTGCGAGATCTCATGCAGTTCCCCTAAGCTGCCACCTGATTGACAAGTTATGGCTGTTTGGGGGCGGGGAGTGGGTGACGGCGACCTGCGTTCCCAGAAACAGGGGCATGTTGCTCTAGTTTTCTGGGAGGGCCAGTGTCTGCGATGGTCGCGATGGTGATCTGATGCTGCGTCTTCAGACACAACAGTCAGATCACAGATGCTGGCAAGAGGCGTCTTTTTCCTACAAATATCTCCTGCTGCATTACTATATGTTATGTATGACTAACTGCGTCCATGTTATGCCACGGGTGTGACTTTTAGAGGGTAATGTCTAACAACCACCTTGAGGTAATTCTTGTCTAGATGTACAACAGCTTTGAGAGCTGGTAGATCTCTTGGCTAGATGGGCCTGAAGGCCATAGATTATGTAGCGGCCTTTGGGCCATTCAGCAGCCTTGAGGGCTGGTATAACTTGGCTTGCGGTTGCCAGTGGGCCGTAGAATATGAAGCGGCCTTTGGGCCGTGCAGCAGCCTTGAGGCTGGTATAATTTGGCTTGCTGTGGCCAGTGGGCCGTCGAATATGAAGCGGCCTTTGGGCCGTGATGCGGCCTTGAGGGCCGGAGTCTCTTGGCTGGATGTGGCAGTATAGCTGAAACAAAGTCACTGGCGTTGGAGCGCAGGTTTGCGCACTAATGTCACTGAAGTGTGGCCTGTGCCACAGGGTTGACACAAGCAGCTGATGTTGTAATGCGGCCTGTGCCGCCGGGTTGATACGAGCAGCTGAGGCTGTAGTGCGTACTCTGGACTCAAGGTACTGTCCATGCTGCCTGGATGACACAAACGGCAGAGGACAGAGTTGCAGACCGTGCCGCCTGGATGATTGAAACAACAGGTAGATGATATGCAACACTGTGCCGCCTAGATGACACAAACGGCAGAACAACAATTTAGGAGGCAGGAAATCTGAAGCTCAACTGGAAGACAGGCCAGAACCAGAAACACGAAAAACTCTGTCACTGGCACTGTAGCAGTGTTAGCGCCAGCAGGATATAAACGCAGGAGCCAATCCGGACTAATTACCAGGATGATAGACAGGAGGTAAGTGGAGACTCAGCGAACGCTTGCCCGGCGTTCGCTTTGCACAGTATTAGCAGTAAGGAGGCTTGTGACAGTCCATCCCTCAATCACTACCATAAGCAGCAGATCTGAGAAACCGGCGATGGGCGTCTCTTTACAAAATATGGCGGCTGAGACGTGCATAACTTCTCAGATACAGCACCATCGGCCTTTGCATCCACATCGGAATCAGGTCCTAAGATATTCTATGAACATATAAAAGGCAATACACACAGCAGTACAGTACCTCATAATGGATCAATAACAGCTCGGAGCACCTTTATTATAGTGATTCATGTAATATTGATACAGTAATTACATTACTATCATATATATCATATATTTTAAAAAGCTAAAGATAGTAACTATTTTGCCGTACAACAAAACAATGTAATAGTGACTGTCACTTAATATATTTGACATGTAAAGTATACACATTATTCAAGATGTTCTCTGATTATAATTTAATTTGTTTGATACAGTATGTTGGCTGTTGCATATACAAGTGTAGTACAATATTTAATTTGAAATTCATTCTGCTACAATTGCTACAGTACTTTTTTATGTAATTTAATGTAAACATGAAAAATAGCATGTGTTGTCTAGAATTATTTCACTTAGTACACCATTTATAAGGCTTTCAGTTTTAAAATCAATTGTAGAGAAAGAAAATGAATCTGTCATCACTTCTTAAGTAAATTCAACCATAATGTACTAAGTCACATCAGAGTATAGAAAATCAACTGCACATAAAGCCTTATTTACAAGAAGTTGCTTCTTAACTGCTATCAAAAATTGGATGAGAGTATAGTGATGGACCCTACTGAAAATAAAACTAACAAACCACAGGAATAAAATATTAGCACTATGTAAAATATGTTTATATATTTATATACCATCCTCCACTCTCAACAGTATCTCTGACCTCTCTATCTGGGCATATTTATTAACTATTGGGTCTTAGACCTGATAATTATAAGTTCTTATCACCGCTTAAGAAGTGGTGGCACTGGGGTCGTGTCACACATTGCGGCCAATAAACCCCCTGTGTGCGCCCGAAAAGGGGCATGACTTCATGGTTAAAGGGTGTGGCCTCAAATCACACCCCCGTTCACTCTGGGGGCATGTCCAGCACTCCTGGAGATGCCGGGCTGCCCCCAAAGAGTGACTCTCTAGTTGGGATGCAATAGCATAGTGCACTACTTACCGCCACACATCGCATCCCCACTGATCGCATATGCACTCAGTATCACAAAGGACAGCTCTTCCAATAAGAACTGTCCTTTGCGATTTGCGCAGCCCCGTGGACTTCCTGGTTTATGACCCAGGAGTCCATCTGCGCATGCGCAGAGTGACTCAGCAGCCACGGGACATGCTGTGAGGGATCCGATCGGATCCCACATATCAGAGTGATGTGGTAAAAGCCCATAGGCTTCTATAGGGTAACGTCAGCACATTAGTGCATATGGAAAATGAAGAGGAGCCAGCATTTTGATGTCATCCCCTCTGGGGATGACACCTGGTGCGGTCTGCACCCCTCTAGTGATGCCACTGTCTAAAGAAATTAAGGATTGTCCTGGATGTATCAAAAAACACATGACGAGATAGGAAGCCCGTTCTTGCAATGTGTTAGTGAACTGATCGCTAATGCTTATGTGTTAGAAGTGATCACTAATCTTCTTTGGGACCCCGGCGCGCTACTGCGTATGAACGACCTGCTGACCATATCTGTGCAAGTGGCTATTACTAGGAAAGAATACTATGAATCACTTTCCTAGTAAATACTGCATTATGTAGCCCATAGCTAACTCCAACTTGAGATGGCGATAGCCTATCGGGACCAAACTCCAGAATGCTTCGCATTCCAATCTTGCAAGATTTGGCAAGTGAACAGCTCCTATAAAAACCTATAGGGGCTGTTTTTGTGGGCAAAAATGGAGGGCCGCAGTTGATATCTCTGATATCTGCTGTGGTAAACCAATTTTTCAAACCCAGGTATACGTTTAATTTCAATAAATGGGTGTTTTCGGGGGATATCCTGCAATATGAATTAATAAATAGGCCCTTCTGTCACTGAGTTCTAGAGCCTCTTTCTCAGGACTTGATATGGCACTCTGGCCCTGATTCAGAGCCGGATGCTCTGACAGGGCCGTCCTTCCTGATTTTAGAGCAGCCTCCTGGCTGCTCGCTTAGCTGTGGGTGACCACCCACAGCTATAGCGAGCGGCCAAAAAGATGATCGCAATGGTCAAGACCATCGCAACCATCGGGCTTGCGTTGAGACCCTTGTGGTAGGGTCTCGTCTGCCGCAAGCCCTGGAGTGCTTTTGGCTCTATCAGAGCCAAAAGCACTCCCACTGACATCACAAGTGATGTCAGTGGGGCCGGCCCCAGACGGTAGGCGTTCCCATGGGAATGCTTCCGTCTGGCCAGTCATGCCCCCGGCACGCCAACCAAAGGGGGCGTGCTGTCACTCACCATCGACAGCACGCCCCCTTTGTAGCGAGACCCATAGCGACGGCTTGCCCGTCGCTATCCGGGTCTCGCGCATGCACACGACGGAGCCGGGTCCGTCGTGTGCATGCGCACTGGCCCAATATCGATCCGCTTGCGAGCGCTCAGCACTCGCGAGTGGGTCTGAATCAGGCCCTCTGTTGCTACCTACACTATCGGCAAATCCCATATTCTCCCTCCTAGTCAGCACTCAGACTAACACATACTCAATGTGAATTCACCAGACATCCTGAGTAACAACCTGAGGGTTACTCAGATGTGCAAACAAAAAGTATGGTGGTCGCTCACATCAACTTAATGACATTGCACAGGTGCTCGTAAAGGGTGGGGTTTACACTGAGCTACAGGAAAAAAAAAAAGGGGATTTTCCCTCCAGCACACTGCAGCAAAAATAAAAATACTTGAATCCTAAGGAAAGGAGCCAGCATTGGGAGGATGTGTTGGTCTGAATAGTGCCAGTAGGAGGTTTCTGGGGTACCTTCTAGGTGAGTCTGCTCTCAGCTTATACATGTACTGTTATTATGCAGTACATTAATTTGTAATTATATGACCCAGAGTGGGTGCTACTATTAGGTAGCAACAATTATTTTGGGTGAGTGTTTGGGCGTGGGGCCCCCAAGGTTGCTCTGGCTGGGCCTTTTTTCAGGGCATCACCACTTAATTCACATAGATATTTTTTTATCACCTTTCTATTTGTTTGTCTATTATTTATGTCATTTTAACCCCTTACCATTAACACTTATTGATTTATCTTTACACAACTATACTTTACACTTCACTTTCACCCTTTTTTCCATTATTCATGTTATGCCCTGGGGATGGTCCTTGGCTGGATTCTTTTGGGGGTTCCCTGCGTCTCGGACGTGACCCCCATAATGTTAGGGACGCTGGTATAGAGGAGCCTTGACGTTTGGCCCAGCGCTTATTCATATATTTGCAAATGTATGTAAACCAATACCTCTGAATTTCTATTATCATGTAGGATTCAAGTATTTTTGTTTTTGCTGCAGTGTGCTGGAGGGAAAATCCCCTTTTTTTTCTGTAGCTCAGTGTAAACCCCACCCTTTACGAGCACCTGTGCAATGTCATTAAGTTGATGTGAGCGACCACCATACTTTTTGTTTGCAGTTCTGTGTGGCATGAAAGGAGCCAGCATTGGGAGGATGTGTTGGTCTGAATAGTGCCATTAGGAGGTTTCTGGGGTACCTTCTAGGTGAGTCTGCTCTCAGCTTATACATGTACTGTTATTATGCAGTACATTAATTTGTAATTATATGACCCAGAGTGGGTGCTACTATTAGGTAGCAACAATTATTTTGGGGTGAGCGTTTGGGCGTGGGGCCCCCAAGGTTGCTCTGGCTGGGCCTTTTTTCAGGGCATCACCACTTAATTCACATAGATATTTTTTTATCACCTTTCTATTTGTTTGTCTATTATTTATGTCATTTTAACCCCTTACCATTAACACTTATTGATTTATCTTTACACAACTACACTTTACACTTCACTTTCACCCTTTTTTCCATTATTCGTGTGATGCCCTGGGGATGGTCCTTGGCTGGATTCTTTTGGGGGTTCCCTGCGTCTCGGACGTGAACCCCATAATGTTAGGGATGCTGGTATAGAGGAGCCTTGACGTTTGGCCCAGCGCTTATTCATATATTTGCAAATGTATGTAAACCAATACCTCTGAATTTCTATTATCATGTAGGATTCAAGTATTTTTGTTTTTGCTGCAGTGTGCTGGAGGGAAAATCCCCTTTTTTTTTTTTCTGTAGCTCAGTGTAAACCCCACCCTTTACGAGCACCTGTGCAATGTCATTAAGTTGATGTGAGTGACCACCATACTTTTTGTTTGCAGTTCTGTGAGGCATGAAAGGAGCCAGCATTGGGAGGATGTGTTGGTCTGAATAGTGCCATTAGGAGGTTTCTGGGGTACCTTCTAGGTGAGTCTGCTCTCAGCTTATACATGTACTGTTATTATGCAGTACATTAATTTGTAATTATATGACCCAGAGTGGGTGCTACTATTAGGTAGCAACAATTATTTTGGGTGAGTGTTTGGGCGTGGGGCCCCCAAGGTTGCTCTGGCTGGGCCTTTTTTCAGGGCATCACCACTTAATTCACATAGATATTTTTTTATCACCTTTCTATTTGTTTGTCTATTATTTATGTCATTTTAACCCCTTACCATTAACACTTATTGATTTATCTTTACACAACTATACTTTACACTTCACTTTCACCCTTTTTTCCATTATTCGTGTGATGCCCTGGGGATGGTCCTTGGCTGGATTCTTTTGGGGGTTCCCTGCGTCTCGAACGTGAACCCCATAATGTTAGGGATGCTGGTATAGAGGAGCCTTGACGTTTGGCCCAGCGCTTATTCATATATTTGCAAATGTATGTAAACCAATACCTCTGAATTTCTATTATCATGTAGGATTCAAGTATTTTTGTTTTTGCTGGAGGGAAAATCCCCTTTTTTTTTTTTTCGGTTACTCAGATGTCCAATGTTCATGCAGTTGATCTGATGCTGCGTCTTCAGGGGTAGCAGCGCATCATATAATGACAGTATAATTTAAAATAACCAATAAACACAAGTACATTCATTGTCCGACTAGAAAATCTATTTGTTCCAATATATTTCAAAAGTCCACCAGAAATGTAATGTCCCCAAACAAGATCCTATGGTATTTCATCAAATTCCATTCTGCCTCGGTCCTTTCGCCCAATCACTCAACATGCGGGGGGAGGCTCGCTGGGACCTGCAGTTCTACTCGTAAAGACAATGTTTACACTTATCTTTTTACACTACACTTTTACACTACAACCCGGTACCCACTGCTCTAGGGGTGCCGGGGATAGCCCCGGGCCATCAGCCTAGGCCTGGGGTGCCCTGGAGAGGGGGGGACCCCTTATTGGGGTGGTCCCCAACTCCCCAGGGATTCCCGGCCTGGGCTGACTAGCGGTCAGGAGTAATGTTTCAGCTGGGGAACCCGGTGACAGGGTTTCCTTGGCTGTGGCATTACCCCCCGCTAGAAAGGGTCCGGGGCTGGTTGTGGAAATTACAGGGGCACCCTACACATTTTCCCCTGTAATTCCAGATCCAGGACTGGTTCAGAGCCAGGTGCTGGTTGTGCTAAGTACAGGGGAACACTACGCTATTTTCCCCCTGTACTTACACAACCAGGACTGGCTATGAAAAGTCTAGGGCTGGTTCTGTTTTTAGGGGGGGACTCCGCGTAATTTTTTTTTTTAAATTAACTCTTTAAAAGCTTTTTAAAGTAAGATACATGCATGCATCTCACTGATAAATGCTTGTATCTGTGTGAAATCGAACTGCTCATGCTGAAAACGAAAGCATGAAGTTCTTCTATTCATTTGGGGATTTGCAGTTCGAGTTTGAGTTAGTTTTTCATTTGATTTGCAAATTGAATGTTAGTAAATGAAGGGATCCTTTAGTCCTCTATGGGAAAACATCGATGTTTTTCAGAAATTCGATTTCATTTGAAATTCCTTTTTCTGTTCGATTTGACATTTAATTTGGTCTTTAGTAAATCCCTTCATAAAAAATCGAACCAAAATCGAACAGAAATCAAAATTGAACCATAGTAAATATACCCCTGGTCTCCATCATGTGACACATTTCCTACACTTTCATCTATATTTTAAGCATCCTGAATGATTCTGAGTCGGACATAAATAGATGATTTTGCTTAATGCTGCAGACACTGATTTACTACCTTATGCTAAGGTGAGTTTCCATTGGGCTAATTTGAGGATCCGTGCGTCTTCAAGCGGGAAGCTGCTTTGCCAAGTTTTTTCCATTTACTGCCGAAACTGTCATCACTAGTATCACCACTTGCACCAGCCCCAAGCTAGGTGCAAGAGATCTGTCTGAAACAGGCTTCCCTTCTCCATACAGAAGACTCAGAATAGCACAGAACTCAATCAATGTACACACGGCACTCCCATGACATTCCCACCAGATAGAATAGTTCCATGTGATTGTATTTTCGCTGCCCAGTTGCATGCAAAGCGAGATCTGATAAAGGTCCATCCAGCTCAGAATCGACAGAGATAAGCGAGAATGTGTAAATTGGCTTCTGTGCATGCGCTGTGTGACCTCACTATTTACATCTGCACAAAGAGAAACGTATCGGTCAGAATCAGCACCACATCATAAACTAGAGTATTTGTTGAGACTGAAGAGGAGGGCCAGGGCCATTAAGAGCCGGCCGGGCCCGGATGGAAGAGGGCGTAGGCTAATCATGGTATGCATGACCATGCCCCCTTTGAAAAGAACATTTGTAGCACTGTGAAGTGTCGCTGCACAATGGGGAGGGGAGTGCTGTGAGCCCCTCAGCTCTCTACAAATCCAGAAGGGGGCGTGATCAGTGTGATCTCTTCCCCCACAGGCAGAGGAGACTGCTGCTGCTGCTCAGCAGCAACAAACAGTCTTTCACTGCAGCCCCGCACACACTGTGTGCTGGGCTGCTCACAGGAATGACGAAGGGGTGACGGCAGTGGCGTAACTAGGGTATTTGGAGCCCAGGGCAAATTTGAAAAGGGAGCCCCCCCTTGATGTACGGCAAAAAAAATGGGCGTGGTCACTTAAAAATGGGGCATGTCAACATGACACACCCCTTTATTTTCACACTGAACATTCCTATCCATATGCACCTTAACCCCAGTAGTACCCCTTATACAGTACCCCAGTATGGAGTTGTGGTCCCTCTTATGCAGGCCCATAGTAGTGCCCCTTATACAGTATCCCCAGTAGTGGTCCCCCCAAATGCAGTGCCCCATGTAGTGTTCCCCCTTATGCAGTGCCCCCAGTAGCAGTCCCCACAATGCAGTGTGCCCAGTAGCGGTATCCCCTTATGCAGTGCCCTTTATATGGTGCCCCCAGTAGTAGTCCCCCCCTATGCAGTGCCCTTTATATAGTGCCCCCAGCAGTAGTCCCCCCCATGCAGTTTTCCCAGTAGTGGTCCCCTTATGCAGGCACCCAGTAGTGATCCCCCCTATCCAGTGCCCCCTGTAGTGGCCCTTCCTATTATTGCCCCCAGTAGTGGTCCCCCGAGTGCAGTGCCTCTACTAGTAGGCCCCTTTTATAATGCCCCCAGTGGTAGTTCCCCCCCAAGTAGTAGTCCCCAGTAGAGGTTCCTCCTCCCGATTAAGTGCCCCCAGTAGTAGTCCCCCCAGTAGAGGTCCTCCCACCCCCAGTAGAGGTCCTCCCAGTAGTAGCCACCCCCCCTCCCCCGTTCTGCAGATAGGTTAAAAATATATATATATATGTGTATATATATATATATAACATACTTACCTGCTGCTCCGGTCCGCGCCGCCACCCGCCAGTCCTCCCGGGCTGGCACGCTCAGCATTATGGGACAGACGTCATGACGTCAGTCCCATTACCCACTGCAGGAGCCAGACAGAAGTCCGGCTCTTGCAGTGGGTGCTGCTGCAGTCAATGAGAGTCTATCTGACTCTCATTGGCTGCTGTTTAACACACGCATCGCCGCCAGCGCTGGCGGCGATGTGTGTGTTATGCACAGCCTGAGTCCGCCTCCTGGCACTATTGGGCAAGCGCTCAGGGGGAGGGAACGGGCTCAGGCGTGCAGCACAGGACCAGTGCTGGAAGTCTAGCGCCGGTCCTGTGTAAATGTCTAGCGCCGACCGCAATCACTGCGGTCTGTGCTACACTTGTGGCTAACTAGGGCGGGCCGGACTGTGGCCGGCGGCGCCCACCCGCGCCGCCGGTCCCACGGCGCCCAGGGCATGCACCCTGCCCGACCCCCCCTAGTTACGCCACTGGGTGATGGTGGCCCCCACCAGGCCCCTCCAGTAAGTCCGGGCCCGGGTAATTAGTACCCAACCCCCCCTCTCAGCTTCCCTGGGGAGGGCCTATCAGCAGGGCTTAAAAGAGGTCCTGGAGAGATGGTGGAACTCATCTCCTCCACCATCCCCTACATTAGGCTGAGCTACTCTGAGATGGTGCCTTGCCACTGCCAGAGGTGTAGCTAGGGTGCCCAGAGAAAATAAAAAAAATGTTGTCCCTTAAAAACTGTTCTTTAAATTCTGGCTGTATACTGATATAGGTACTGAAATACACATTGGAAACACAAATATGACTATGACTGGGATAAATACCACGTACACTAACACATTGTTGTGTATAGGAAAATGGTGGCTGTTGAGGATCCTGGAAGCTTTAGGGGCTTTAATAGTGTGAAATAAATTTTACATGCTTTTTTAGCACTACTCTCATCAGCCAAAACTACAAGGTTAAAAAGAACAAAAATGTTCTATGCCATCAGTATATCATTCTTAATTATATTTCTGCCACCTCCATGAGATCTTTTCATGGGGCCCCCAAGTCTTTTTCACTTTGATGCCCCATATTTTAAATTTTTTTGCAACCCCTATGTATCTCCTGTACTTTAGTCTATTTTTACCTATATGGTGGTTTCTCTGAAATGAGGGACCAATGAAGGACCGCTGAAGAAATTGAGCCTCCCTAGGCAGACAGTGAGTTGAGCCTGTGCTCAGAACGCATATAGAAGATAATGTGGTTCAGAAGCCACCTGTTTGTTTTATGAACATATTATTCCTACACAGAGACGTTCAGCCAGATAATACATAGTTATAGAAGTTCTGGGGCAGAGCAAAATGTGAACTTCCCTGATCAAACGTCCTTGAGAGACACCATCTTCCTACATCTCTCCAGTGACATCCCTTGTCTCTCCAGCACCATCCCCCATGCGTCTCACCAGTGTCATCTCCCCTGTCTCACCAGTGTCATTCCCCCTGCATCTCTCCAACACCAACCTCCCTTGCATCTCTTCAGTACCATCTTTATGTGTCTCACCAGCGTCAAACTCCCTGCATCTCACCCGCATTATCCTCTCTACATTTCACCAACATCATCCCTTCTGTGTCTCTCCAACACCAGCCCCCTGCAGCACTTCAGCATCATCTTCCTGCATCTCTCCAGAAGCTCACCCCACCTGTGTCCCTTCAACAGCTCACCCATCTGTGACTCTCCAGCAGCTCACACCCTTGTGTTACTCTACTCCAGCCCCTTCTCACCTTCTTTGTCTTCTCTTTTGCACACAGTGCCTGCTCCTATTCCCTGCATGATGTCACATGTGCCATGCCTCAAAAAGGTGCCACAGGGACCTGAGGAGGGGACAGCAGACTGATGGACACAGCACAGCCCAGTGGTGTACTTAACATATTAGGAACCCTGGGTGTGTACTTTATTTGTCCCACTAGTAGGTCCCAGTGCCCCCCCCCGTATGCCATGCAGTGTCCCCTATTATGCCCATCAGTTCACCCTCTGTATTCCACACAGTGGTACCCTGTATGCCACACAGTGTCCCCAACATATAAGCCTCACAGTGGCCCCCTCTACACTACACAACACCATCAAAAGTGCCACCTAATACTTATCTCTTGCGGCTGGCTCCTCTTTATTCTTCCAGATCTGCTTTCTCTATACTCAGTGCATACAGTGCAGAACAACTTCTGAGTCCATCAGAATTATGGACATGATGTGACACGTGATGCTGATAAGCGGATGCGGGAGCCACTCTGCACAGTATGCAAAGCCATGCCAACCCCTGTTCTCAGCAATTGCAGGTTCAGACCATGGTCATGCGCATCATCTATAATAGCACACAGAATGGTGGGCTCTAGCAAAGTGCACATATTCAAGGCCGTGGTGGAAGCAGAACTAGGTCCACCTACCAATACAGATGACAGAACACAGTTACACCCCGTTCCAGCCCACTTTAACCCTTGCATATTAGACTAATAGTACTCTAGGGATAATTATATTGAGGAACCAAAAAGCAAATGTTTCAGGATATGTTGATCTGATGGGGAAGGGACTTAAATGACATTAAAAATCTAAGGGGTAAATTTACTAAGAATCGAGATAGGTCGTGATTTATTTTTTTCCTGCTTGCAAATTTACTAAAGGAAAAGTCGGGTGAGATAGAGAGAGATTCTCTCGTCTCACTCGTAAAACTCATGTGAGATAGCAATCTCGAATCAAATTACCATCAGGCCAAATCAGAAGTACTTTTCACCTAAAACATATACATCTCTCAAATTTACCAAAAATCGGGATGACAAGCTCGGGTGAGATAGGAGCAAACTCTCTGTCAAAATCACTTTTCAAACTCTCAACCCTCTGAGCTGCCAGATGGTCAGAAACATACTCAAATCATTGTGATTTGTGTATGTTTCTTTCTGTAAATGGTTAAAATAGGGTTAATTTGTTAAAAAAAATTACATGACGTCCCCCCCAAAACACTAACCAGCCTCGGGCTTGCCAGCCTGTCCTGGTTCTTAATTTACAGGGAAAAAATGTGTAGGGTTCCACTGTAAATTACAAACCAGCAACAGACAGCAGGGAAAGAGCTGGTTTTAGATATACGGAGAAAAAAATTGACGTGAGGTCCCCCATATATTTAAAACCAGCCCTGGACCCTTTCTAACGGGGGAATGATGCCACAGCCAGGGGTGTCCTTTCACCGGGGCCCCCAGCCACAGCATCAGCCCTGACCGTTAGTCAGCCCAGGCCAGGGATCCCTGGGGATATGGGGACCCCCCCAATAAAGGGGTCACCCTCTCCAGGGCACCCCTGGCCTAGGCTGACAGCCCTGGGCTATCCCCGCCACCCCTGGGTGGTGGGTGGCGTGTTGATTGTGTTAGTGTATTGTGTAAAAATAAGAATAATTCACATTGTCTTTACAGTGGAACTACAGGTCCCAGCAAGCCTCCCCCGCATGCTGGTACGTGGGTCACAGCCAATGAGCAGCCGCTAATGTTAGCCGCTGATTGGCCGGCGGCCCGGGAATGATGTCCACTCGTTCCCACGAGCAGACATTAGCGCAGTGTAACAGCATGCATGTTGTTACACTGTATCTGGCAGGTATTGGATTTCTGCGGAGAACATCGGGGGACATAAAGGTGAGTATTGGATCTTTTTTTACAGGCAATTCGATGGGATACTTTACGTTGACAAAGGGACATGAACATCTGGAAACAGGTGAGTATGTGTAAGTGTGTTTATGGATGCAAAAAAGCTTTATTTTCATGGTGTGTTGTGTGTTTTATTAACCATTTCTTTACAGGTGAACTACAGGTACCAGTGGGCCCTTAATGCCTCGCATGCTGTTACTTTTGGTTCTCCAAATACCAGCATGCGGGGGAGGCTTGCTGGGACCTGTAGTTCCACTGTAAAGACAATGTGAATTATTCTTATTTTTACACAATACACTAACACAATCAACCCGCCACCCACCGCCCAGGGGTGGCGGGGATAGTCCCGGGCTATCAGCCTAGGCCAGGGGTGCCCTGGAGAGGGTGACCCCTTTATTGGGGGATGTGATCAGAATATAGTGGAAAATATTCCGTGCGCCCTAAAGCAACCCGTGGTTGAAGGTAAAAAAGTGTCACTCACACTCCACCAGAAATATATTGAAAAAATATTACCAACAATAATCCTCAGGCGCTTAAAGATAAACTAGACCTCAAAAAAAACCAGAAGAAATTTCATAGTGCAATACATTTAAGATCTCTTTTATATCACAATGACCCCCTTCTTTTTTCAGACTCGTACCATTAGGGATGGTCTACTATAAAAAGTAGACAGAACAGCATGTATTAAAATTTGTAGTTCTCTTCCGAATAAATGGTTTTCCTTTTTCTTTTAATAAACACAATCTCCAACGTTGTATATGTAAAGAGAGAAATAATTCCAAAAATAGTGTAATACTATTTTTAATTCCAAATACAGTTTTAAAACATAATGAATGAAACAAATGTGAGTGTGGAATAAATGGACCCTCACCAGATGACTTGGTCTACCCAATCAGTAGACAACAAAGCATAAGTCCGAAATCTGAGGCGTCCCCGGTAGTTGTTAGACGGACCAACTGGGAAGTGTCCAAAAAAGTCCTCACTCAGCTCCTCCACCAACGTGTTTCGATACTATTGCATCTTTTTCAAGATATGAGGAGACATGCAAAGCCTTCCGATATATATACCCCACCTAATAAGCATAAGCTAAACCTATTGCCAGACATGGATCAACTTGCCAGACTAAAGGTATGGTTTCCCTGTTAAGAGAGCTGCTCCCTCCACTCCATCTCTGTCCACAGTTAAAGCCGGTTGATGTAACCTCAGGTGATGTAAATCGGCACCCATCTTGACCACAGGTCTGTGTTCCGAGCCTCTCTTTCATGCTCGTCGTGTCACTTCCGGTCACCTGTTCCCATACTTCCTGTGTTACTGACTGTGCATTAGAGATTCAATGGACTTAATTCAATAGGGAGTCAGCGTCCTTCTTATTAGCGGCGGCCATTTTTGCAGAGATTTTTATCGGAAGACCCATTTAAAATACAAAATGAAACAAGAAATATAAAATTAATAACTTTTAAAACAACATATAAAAGAATAAATCCTGTGCAAATATGCAGAAATGTAATAAAATCCTATGAGTAGCAGCTTTTTTAACAAGATATATCAAAAGAACACCATTTAATAAAACCATGTGGACAAAAATAATAATTACATATAGAATGATGAATCGAATAAAAACCTGTGCAGATATGCAAAAATATAATAAAATCTTATAAAAACCATTTAACCTCAAAATCCTTATTGAGTCCTATGGGTTTAAGAGTTTTAAAATTATGTATCATTTGCATTTCTTTTCTAGCTAGTTTTTGTGCTATATCACTCCCTCTTATATCCGCTTTCACTTTCTTAAGCCCATAAAAATTCTTTATGTGGCTTGTATCACAATTATGCATTTCCCTAAAGTGATTAGAAAGGGCATGGGTCTCAATGCCCTTCCGTATATTCCGCAGATGTTCCCCAATTCTGGTTTTTAAAGGTCTACTTGTACGACCTATATAGAATTTGTTACATGTGCATTCTATGCAGTAAATAACATTAAAAGAATGACAGGTCAGGAAATCCTTAATCTTGTGTTCCTTATTATTAATTATCATCTCAGTTTTTTTATTACCAAATGTATTTTTAATATTCTTACAACCAATACAAGTCCCACATCTAAAAAAACCTTCCGAAATAACATTGGTATGTCTTGGTGATGTGGGATGTAAACTCCTAACCAATTTAGACTTTAGATTTGGGGCCCTCCTGAAGATGCATATTGGATTATTCGGAAGTTCTTCTCTGATTATAGGGTCCTTTTTTAATATTGGCCAGTGTTTTCTCATTATTTTTCTTACTTGTTGATATTGGGAAGAATAGTTGGTTATGAAAGACCACTTGAATCTTTCATCATTCCTTTTCTCTTTTTCAATCTTTTTCATACATGTTTCTCTTTCTAGATTTGTTACTATTTCAAGTGAGGCATTGATTTTTTCCTCATTATAACCACAGGCCATAAAACACTTTTTCATCTCTGTGGCTTGTGATAAAAATATACTTTGATCAGAACAATTCTTTTTTAACCTTTTAAACTGTCCCATTGGTATAGTGTCTAACCAATTCTCATGGTGACAACTATTTCTATTTATATAATTTCTTGAATCAGTAGGTTTTATAAAATTCCTTGTTTTCAATTGTTCACCATCAATAAAAATAGTAAGATCTAAAAAGTTTACCTTTTCCTTACGAATATCAAATTCTAATTTAATGTTTCTGTCATTTTTGTTTAAAAATTCACAAAAAGAATCTAAAATGGTTCGATCACCCTTCCATATAAAAAATACATCATCTATATATCTATGCCAGGACACCAGGTTCGCCCGGAACGGGTTCTCATTCCATATATAGTCCCGTTCCCATGCCCCCATGAAAATGTTGGCATAGCTTGGGGCGAACCTGGTGCCCATGGCTGTGCCTCTCTTCTGTATATAAAATTCATCCTTAAATACAAAAAAATTATTAAAAAGGATAAAACCTATACTTTCAATAAGAAATTCCTGTAAAACTGTATTCATTGATGAATTCGCTAAAACACTTTTTACTGCCTCCATACCTTGATAATGGTCAATAATAGTGTAAAGCGAATTCACATCGGCAGTTACTAAAAAATAATCTTCCTCCCATTTTATAGTTTTTAATATCTCTAACACATCCCCCGTATCTTTCAAATGGGAAATGTTTAAAGAGACATAAGGCTGTAGATTGAAATCTATGTATTGAGACAGATTGGAGGTTAATGACTCCACACCTGAAATAATGGGTCTCCCTGGTGGTCTTTCTTTACACTTATGTATTTTTGGTAAAATATATAAGGTTGGAATGATGGGATGTTCAACCCACAGAAATTTGAACTCCGCCTCTGTTAAAATATTTTTTAATTTATATTTCTCCAGAAGTTCTTTCAACAATGCCATAGTTCTTTTTGTTGGATCGGCCCGTAATTTTTTGTATGTGTTGTTATCTTCTAATTGACGATAAATTTAAATTTCATAATCTTTTCTGTTAAGTAGGACAACCCCCCCCCTTATCGGTGGGTTTAATACCTAAATTTTTATCTTCCACCAAGGTTTTCAAACCTTCCCTTTCTTTTCTAGTGATATTTTGTTTGAACTTTTTTGAATTTAATTTCTCTAAATCCACTCTCACAAGGCTACTAAAAGTTTCAATGAAACAGCCCTTCAAATGAGAGGGAAAAAAGGTTGATTTCGGGTTTAAAGGGAGTCAAAGCCTGAACTTCCTCATTAGTTTCTCTTTCTTTTTGTAATTTGAAAAACTTTTTTAAGGTAAGTTTTCTCAGAAATTTCTCGACATCAATAAAAATTTCAAACTGGTTGATTCGAGTTGAAGGTGCGAATTTTAACCCTTTTTCCAATACTGACCTTTCCTCTTCCAACAGAACATGAGTACTTAAATTAAAGATTTTAGTTTTCTCAAGTTCTTCTGCTTTTTCACAAGGAATTCCTTCTTTTTCTGACTGTCCGCCTAATGTACCTTCTCCCTCTTTATTTCACTGTTTATTTTTATAAGTAGTGATCTTTTTCTTATTATAACACTTTTTTCTTTCCTTCTTTTTAATTTTTCCCCCCCTTGACCCTCTAAAGGGACCTTTTATCTCCACTTGGATGGTCTCCTTGTTAGCTCTAAAAAAGAAGAGGACAAAGGACTTTCATGTTCCAACGTGTGGAATCTGTTATTTTTAGACCTCATGTCCTCCCAAGGCCTTTTTTCTGGGGGATATTCGTTATGCCGATTAGTCCTTTCACTATTTTTAAATTTTGTATCCTCCCAATGTCTTTCTTTTTGTGGATATTCATTATGTCGATCATTCCTTCTATAATTGGATCCAGAATTCTTCCATTGTGAAATATTCCTAATTCTACCCATTCCATGCATGTTTTGGGAGTTTTGATTATTTTCAATTGGATTAACCCATCTTTCTCTCCTATGCTTGAAGGTTTGAGTTTGAGAATTACTTTCTTTTATTTGATTAAACCTTAAAGGAGGTTTCTGTACTTCTTTCTCTATTTTTGAATTATTGACATTTCTATTTATTTCCAATTCTGCTTCCTTCATGTCTCTAATATATTTATTAAATTTCCTTTTAATAAGAATTTGTTCTGATCTCCCCAATCTATCTTCAATAATATTTTCTTTTTCTTTATAATATAGTGAATTGATAAAGGGAGTAGTCAGAATTTTGCATGTATTAATTTCCTCCTCAAATATACGGAGTTCTCTTCTTCTCTCCTCAATAATTAATTCTATTAATCTAAGAGAACAATCCTTAATGATATTATCCCATTTTTCCTTGAATTGTTCTGTAGATGTAGAGAAGCTAGCCTTTTTATTAATTTTGAGTCCCCTTGGGATTAAATGATTGGCCAGATACCTTTCTAATGTAGCAACTTCCCACCATATTTTATTTTCTTTGATAAGCAAATGCTCCAAATTATCCATGATACTACTAAGATCTTCATCTTGTACATTGCTATCATTTTCAGGTGTAGAGAACAATTGGTCTGATTTTTTAACCCTATCTTCTCTAATTTGAAACATTTTGGCAGCACAGATAATACCACAATAGAAGTGAAAAATGCAAGGCGTCCCCGGTAGTTGTTAGACGGACCAACTGGGAAGTGTTTAGGGCGCACGGAATATTTTCCACTATCTTCTGATCATATTGCATTTTTCACTTCTATTGTGGTATTATCTGTGCTGCCAAAATGTTTCAAATTAGAGAAGATAGGGTTAAAAAATCAGACCAATTGTTCTCTACACCTGAAAATGATAGCAATGTACAAGATGAAGATCTTAGTAGTATCATGGTTAATTTGGAGCATTTGCTTATCAAAGAAAATAAAATATGGTGGGAAGTTGCTACATTAGAAAGGTATCTGGCCAATCATTTAATCCCAAGGGGACTCAAAATTAATAAAAAGGCTAGCTTCTCTACATCTACAGAACAATTCAAGGAAAAATGGGATAATATCATTAAGGATTGTTCTCTTAGATTAATAGAATTAATTATTGAGGAGAGAAGAAGAGAACTCCGTATATTTGAGGAGGAAATTAATACATGCAAAATTCTGACTACTCCCTTTATCAATTCACTATATTATAAAGAAAAAGAAAATATTATTGAAGATAGATTGGGGAGATCAGAACAAATTCTTATTAAAAGGAAATTTAATAAATATATTAGAGACATGAAGGAAGCAGAATTGGAAATAAATAGAAATGTCAATAATTCAAAAATAGAGAAAGAAGTACAGAAACCTCCTTTAAGGTTTAATCAAATAAAAGAAAGTAATTCTCAAACTCAAACCTTCAAGCATAGGAGAGAAAGATGGGTTAATCCAATTGAAAATAATCAAAACTCCCAAAACATGCATGGAATGGGTAGAATTAGAAATATTCCACAATGGAAGAATTCTGGATCCAATTATAGAAGGAATGATCGACATAATGAATATCCACAAAAAGAAAGACATTGGGAGGATACAAAATTTAAAAATAGTGAAAGGACTAATCGGCATAACGAATATCCCCCAGAAAAAAGGCCTTGGGAGGACATGAGGTCTAAAAATAACAGATTCCACATGTTGGAACATGAAAGTCCTTTGTCCTCTTCTTTTTTAGAGCTAACAAGGAGACCATCCAAGTGGAGATAAAAGGTCCCTTTAGAGGGTCAAGGGGGGGAAAAATTAAAAAGAAGGAAAGAAAAAAGTGTTATAATAAGAAAAAGATCACTACTTATAAAAATAAACAGCGAAATAAAGAGGGAGAAGGTACATTAGGCAGACAGTCAGAAAAAGAAGGAATTCCTTGTGAAAAAGCAGAAGAACTTGAGAAAACTAAAATCTTTAATTTAAGTACTCATGTTCTGTTGGAAGGGGAAAGGTCAGTATTGGAAAAAGGGTTAAAATTCGCACCTTCAACTCGAATCAACCAGTTTGAAATTTTTATTGATGTCGAGAAATTTCTGAGAAAACTTACCTTAAAAAAGTTTTTCAAATTACAAAAAGAAAGAGAAACTAATGAGGAAGTTCAGGCTTTGACTCCCTTTAAACCGAAATCAACCTTTTTTCCCTCTCATTTGAAGGGCTGTTTCATTGAAACTTTTAGTAGCCTTGTGAGAGTGGATTTAGAGAAATTAGATTCAAAAAAGTTCAAACAAAATATCACTAGAAAAGAAAGGGAAGGTTTGAAAACCTTGGTGGAAGATAAAAATTTAGTTATTAAACCCACCGATAAGGGGGGGGGTTGTCCTACTTAACAGAAAAGATTATGAAATTTAAATTTATCGTCAATTAGAAGATAACAACACATACAAAAAATTACGGGCCGATCCAACAAAAAGAACTATGGCATTGTTGAAAGAACTTCTGGAGAAATATAAATTAAAAAATATTTTAACAGAGGCGGAGTTCAAATTTCTGTGGGTTGAACATCCCATCATTCCAACCTTATATATTTTACCAAAAATACATAAGTGTAAAGAAAGACCACCAGGGAGACCCATTATTTCAGGTGTGGAGTCATTAACCTCCAATCTGTCTCAATACATAGATTTCAATCTACAGCCTTATGTCTCTTTAAACATTTCCCATTTGAAAGATACGGGGGATGTGTTAGAGATATTAAAAACTATAAAATGGGAGGAAGATTATTTTTTAGTAACTGCCGATGTGAATTCGCTTTACACTATTATTGACCATTATCAAGGTATGGAGGCAGTAAAAAGTGTTTTAGCGAATTCATCAATGAATACAGTTTTACAGGAATTTCTTATTGAAAGTATAGGTTTAATCCTTTTTAATAATTTTTTTGTATTTAAGGATGAATTTTATATACAGAAGAGAGGCACAGCCATGGGCACCAGGTTCGCCCCAAGCTATGCCAACATTTTCATGGGGGCATGGGAATGGGACTATATATGGAATGAGAACCCGTTCCGGGCGAACCTGGTGTCCTGGCATAGATATATAGATGATGTATTTTTTATATGGAAGGGTGATCGAACCATTTTAGATTCTTTTTGTGAATTTTTAAACAAAAATGACAGAAACATTAAATTAGAATTTGATATTAGTAAGGAAAAGGTAAACTTTTTAGATCTTACTATTTTTATTGATGGTGAACAATTGAAAACAAGGAATTTTATAAAACCTACTGATTCAAGAAATTATATAAATAGAAATAGTTGTCACCATGAGAATTGGTTAGACACTATACCAATGGGACAGTTTAAAAGGTTAAAAAAGAATTGTTCTGATCAAAGTATATTTTTATCACAAGCCACAGAGATGAAAAAGTGTTTTAAGGCCTGTGGTTATAATGAGGAAAAAATCAATGCCTCACTTGAAATAGTAACAAATCTAGAAAGAGAAACATGTATGAAAAAGATTGAAAAAGAGAAAAGGAATGATGAAAGATTCAAGTGGTCTTTCATAACCAACTATTCTTCCCAATATCAACAAGTAAGAAAAATAATGAGAAAACACTGGCCAATATTAATAAAGGACCCTATAATCGGAGAAGAACTTCCGGATAATCCAATATGCATCTTCAGGAGGGCCCCAAATCTAAAGTCTAAATTGGTTAGGAGTTTACATCCCACATCACCAAGACATACCAATGTTATTTCGGAAGGTTTTTTTAGCTGTGGGACTTGTATTGGTTGTAAGAATATTAAAAATACATTTGGTAATAAAAAAACTGAGGTGATAATTAATAATAAGGAACACAAGATTAAGGATTTCCTGACCTGTCATTCTTTTAATGTTATTTACTGCATAGAATGCACATGTAACAAATTCTATATAGGTCGTACAAGTAGACCTTTAAAAACCAGAATTGGGGAACATCTGCGGAATATACGGAAGGGCATTGAGACCCATGCCCTTTCTAATCACTTTAGGGAAATGCATAATTGTGATACAAGCCAC
Organism: Taudactylus pleione; assembly: GCA_031769625.1. Lineage (NCBI taxonomy): Eukaryota > Metazoa > Chordata > Amphibia > Anura > Myobatrachidae > Taudactylus > Taudactylus pleione. The sequence continues at coordinate 7,054,236 of JAUIMM010000324.1, read as the reverse complement.
ATAAAGAATTTTTATGGGCTTAAGAAAGTGAAAGCGGATATAAGAGGGAGTGATATAGCACAAAAACTAGCTAGAAAAGAAATGCAAATGATACATAATTTTAAAACTCTTAAACCCATAGGACTCAATAAGGATTTTGAGGTTAAATGGTTTTTATAAGATTTTATTATATTTTTGCATATCTGCACAGGTTTTTATTCGATTCATCATTCTATATGTTATTATTATTTTTGTCCACATGGTTTTATTAAATGGTGTTCTTTTGATATATCTTGTTAAAACAGCTGCTACTCATTTTATTACATTTCTGCATATTTGCACAGGATTTATTCTTTTATATGTTGTTTTAAAAGTTATTAATTTTATATTTCTTGTTTCATTTTGTATTTTAAATGGGTCTTCCGATAAAAATCTCTGCAAAAATGGCCGCCGCTAATAAGAAGGACGCTGACTCCCTATTGAATTAAGTCCATTGAATCTCTAATGCACAGTCAGTAACACAGGAAGTATGGGAACAGGTGACCGGAAGTGACACGACGAGCATGAAAGAGAGGCTCGGAACACAGACCTGTGGTCAAGATGGGTGCCGATTTACATCACCTGAGGTTACATCAACCGGCTTTAACTGTGGACAGAGATGGAGTGGAGGGAGCGGCTCTCTTAACAGGGAAACCATACCTTTAGTCTGGCAAGTTGATCCATGTCTGGCAATAGGTTTAGCTTATGCTTATTAGGCGGGGTATATATATATCGGAAGGCTTTGCATGTCTCCTCATACCTTGAAAAAGATGCAATAGTATCGAAACACGTTGGTGGAGGAGCTGAGTGAGGACTTTTTTGGACACTTCCCAGTTGGTCCGTCTAACAACTACCGGGGACGCCTCAGATTTCGGACTTATGCTTTGTTGTCTACTGATTGGGTAGACCAAGTCATCTGGTGAGGGTCCATTTATTCCACACTCGCATTTGTTTCATTCATTATGTTTTAAAACTGTATTTGGAATTAAAAATAGTATTACACTATTTTTGGAATTATTTCTCTCTTTACATATACAACGTTGGAGATTGTGTTTATTAAAAGAAAAAGGAAAACCATTTATTCGGAAGAGAACTACAAGTTTTAATACATGCTGTTCTGTCTACTTTTTATAGTAGACCATCCCTAATGGTACGATTCTGAAAAAAGAAGGGGGTCATTGTGATATAAAAGAGATCTTAAATGTATTGCACTATGAAATTTCTTCTGTTTTTTTTTAGGTCTAGTTTACCTTTATTGGGGGAGTCTACAACTCCCTAGGATCCCTGGCCTGGGCTGACTAATGGTCAGGGCTGATGCTGCGGCTGGGGGGGCCCAGTGAAAGGGCTCCCCTGGCTGTGGCATCAGTCCCCCGTTAGAAAGGGTCCAGGGTTGGTTTTAAAAATACGGGGGTACCTCACGTCATTTTTTTTCTCCGTATATTTAAAACCAGCTCTGTCCCTGCTGCCTGTTGCTGGTTCGTAATTTACAGTGGAACCCTACACATTTTTTTCCCTGTAAATTAAGAACAAGGACAGACTGGCAAGCCCGAGGCTGGTTAGTCTATTGAGGGGGGACCTCACATCAATTATTTAAAAAAACATTTATCTATTTTTTACAAGTCTTAACACACAAGCACCAAGCACATATCTCACTGATATGTGCAGGCTGCTTGCTCGGAAGAGATTTGCAGAGAGAAAACACTGCAATCTTGGGTGAGTAATCTCCTGCAAAACGAGTTACTCGGGAGAAATATCTCGTTCTGCTTCACCATCGGCAAACTTGTTTAGCCTCAAATCACCTGTTGGTAAATTTAGTAAAAAAAAAGGGTTTGAATCACCCGAATTTTGGCAAGTACCAGATAAATCACTTTGAAAATCGGAACCATCTCGAATCTTAGTAAATTTACCCCTGAGTGTTGATAAATTATTAACATTTATATAGTGCCAGAATATTCTATTGCACTTTACAATTGGGAACAAAACATTAATTAAACAAGACTGGGTAATAACAGACAGACAAAAGGTTAAGAGGGCCCTGCTCGCAAGCTTTCAATTTATAATTTTATCATCAGAATCATAGGAGACAGCTCTGTGGGTACTTAGGAATCCCCAATGTATGTGCTGCCACAGTTACGAACCATGCCTATGTATTCCATTTTTCATCTATAAGGGGAGGGGGATATTGTGAGGACCCCCAATCATCTTGTAAAGTTGGCACCTATGATCAAATGAATTATGCCTACCTATAATCGTATAACTATGCCACAGTTCTTATACAGGGGATGTAGTCAAAAGGTTCACAATGACAACATTGTCGACATCATAACGGTCAGTATTGTTAAAATGTCAACATGCAACATGTAGATGTTCTCAGAATGTCAATATGTGACATGTTGACATTTTAACAATACTGAAATAAGGGTTAGACTGTAGGGGGAGGTAAGGGTTTAGCACTAAAAGAAGGGTTAGGGATAGGGATTAGGTTTAGGGATAGGGGAGAAATACTCACCTGAAACCAGGAGGATTGAAGGGACACTGGAGATAATAGGAAAGGAATAAAAAAATATTATGCTTTTTGGAGCCCCATGTGCTTTTATATCTGCGTGCTATACATATTTTGTATGTCACAAGAGCTCTGCTTGTGATATAAATCATAGCATATTGTACTTCCGATGTATATATAGTTGCCACATTCTAATGATTCCCAAATGTACTGTTTTATTTAATGCAACTGTGTGCTTATTTGGTGTTTTGTTTGTGTACACTCCTATTATCCATGTTAACCTTTCATTCAATAAATACCAATGATGATAACAATAATCTAGCAGGGTGAGAAGGTTTAATAATGATTTATCATTCTTACCCTTTTTTTCTTTCACAATCCCTTCTCATTTTGTAGCATGAATCATTTCTGAACATTTAGGTAATTAGTTACTCTTACTGATTATCAGTAGCCTGTCATACAACCCTGGAAGTTCATTTCTGATTTATAGCCACGTTCTGCCTGAGGTGACAATGATAATGAAGTTTTTTCCTTCTCTTGCAGTTGATTTCATAGGTGGCTTTGACTCCTATGGCTACCAGGGTCCTCAGAAGACATCTCACTTACAGCTGCAGCCCATGTATATGTAAGTATATCAGCTTCATGCATGCTGTGAGTGACAGTTATTAAGAGGCTATTTCTGCTGAAGGATAAAAAAATACAAATTAAACACATTCACATTTTCCTCTATTCTGACCCCAGGCTACACTTCACGATATTAAGCCAGATATTACTCTTCTCACTCTTCAGTTTAATGATTTTTGGAAATGTGATCTGCTTAAAATTAACTTTAGCCCTATTCTCTAATGGTTTCTTGTCTTAAATCAGGAAATGAAAAATCTCGACATAGTTATTTTACATTTCTCGTTTAGGCTGGCATTAATATTTTCCCTGCAATACAGCTGTACTGTATGTGGCTGAACCACTCACATAAAGCTTGCAGGTCATTTTCACCACACATTCAGTTGACAAGGATATTGGGACATAATAGAAAGAAATTGGATTATAACTGTTTCTTTTTACATAACTATGCAATTGAGTAGAACACATTAGTAATTTTGAAGAGTAAAAATGACTATTATCAAGTGAATAAAATTCTAGCAAAATCAATAAAACTCTGATACATACAAAATGCATAGAAGTAAGCCCGAAGGCTGACATTTAAGCATGAGGGACATTAAACCACAAGTGTTTTGAGTGTTGCCAGTTTAATAACGTGCTGGCTATTGCCCCTGTAAGTTTAGCTGGTCTTATGCAGCCAATTAATGTTTCATGGGGAGTGGTCTAGGAGTATTTAATGGAGTGATATATGGAAATCTCTCTCTTTGTTCCAGTTTTTGTCCAGGACAGAGAAGTACATTTGTCAGTGTAATATTGCCTTAATATAATTCTTAGTGCTTTCATTCTCCTTCTCTTTCTCTCTTGCTGTTCTTTCCTGTATTTCTTCTCATTCATTTTGCTGTCCCTATTTAACACCTCTCCATTCCTATATTATTCCTTGATTTTCGCTGATCTAGTCCTTGTATCATACCATGTCCCGCCCCCCGCACATCCTGTTCCATGTCTGGTTGACCTCTTACCTACTACTGGAGAGCGCTGAGGCTGCAGGCTCTCCTGTTGTCCACATCAGCGGCTGCCGCACATTAGCACGTCGTGTGCCTGAGACGGTGGCCATGCATCCTCAATTGGGCAATTGGGCAGGACTGCGGTTGTGGCCGTCGACCCTGCCATTGCCTTAGCGGGTGGGAGGCAGGTGGCCCAACAAACTTCCTGGAAAGGGCATCAGCATTGAGATGCTGTTTCCCCAAACCATGCTGCACCCTCAAACTTAAATGGCTGCTAAGACAAAAACCAACGGGTTACATAAGTATTCACTTCTTTGTTTGTGTGCAGCCATTATAAAGGGGTATGATCTGTAACCAACAAAAACTCCCGGCCCAACAAATATTATTTTAATGAGTCTACTGCCCACTTAATTGCCAAGCACTCTTGCTCCACCGTTGAGTACTTGCGCTCCCTGGGCAGCAATTTCCGGCTAAGGCAGAGGATGGGTTTCTCTTCCCCTTCTATCACTTGGGAAAGGACTGCCCCCAATCCCGTACCTGAGGCATCTGTCTGCAATATAAACTGCTTTTTAAAGTTAGGAGCCTGCAAAACAGGTTCTGCACACAAGGTGCGCCTTAAATCCTGTCATGCAGCTTCTGCTGCTCTAGACCATACTATCTTGCCTGGGGACTGTTTTTCAAGACACACAGTTAATGGTGCTGCCCTAGTTGTGAAATCACGAATAAATCTGCGGTAGTAACCCACTAGGCCAAGGAATGTTCTGAGCTGGGATTTACATTTGGGTTTACGCCATGTGAGGACCACCTCCACCTTACTGGGCTGAGGTTTTATCTGCCCTCTGCCTACAATGTATCCCAAATATTTTGCCTCCACCATTCCAATGGCACACTTCTCAGGATTAGCAGTAAACCCATGTGCCCGTAAAGATTGCAACACTGCTTCTACTCTTGGTAGGTGTGACTACCAGTTGGGGCTAAAGATGACTATTTCATCAAGATATGCAGCTGCATATTCCTTGTGAGGCCGCAGCAACCTGTTCAGAGCCCTCTGGGAGGTTGCCGGAGCCCCATGCAGACCAAACGGCAGCATTTTATACTGAAACAAACCTTCTGGGGTAGAGAAGGCTGTCTTGGCCTTAGCAGCCTCAGTTAAAAGAATCTGCCAATACCCTTTTGTCAAATCTAGGGTGGTGAGATACTGGCTGTTTGCTAAATTCTCCACCAGCTCATCCATCCGGGGCATCGGATAGGAATCAAACTGTAACACTTTATTTAATTTGCGAAAATCATTGTAGAATCTTAAAGCTCCTGAATGCTTAGGCACTAAAACTATGGGATTATTCCATTCACTATTTGATTCCTCTATGATCCCTAGGCACAGCATTTCCTCTACTTCCTGTTTAACCACTGCCCGCTTTGCCTCGGGTATATGGTATGGCCTGTTTTATTACCACCCCAGGAGAAGTAACTATATCATGCTGGATAATTTGTTTTTTTTCCGGAATGGCAGAGAACACATCTTGGTGCCGTGCTACTAAACTCACCGCCTACTGTTTCTGGTGGGGATTAAGGGTAACTTCAATGGGTAGTCTGGAGTTTCTGGAGTTTGGGTAGTCTGACAGTCTGGAGTTTCCTTGGCAACCAAAGAGGACTGACCAGCGCTCTCTTTCCAGGGTTTTAACAGGTTTGCATGGTAGATTTGCATTTCTACCCTCCTGTCGAACCTTATAATTAACAGGTCCCACTGCCTCTATAACTTCATAAGGGCCTCGCCACTGGTCATACATTTTGCTTTCAGTGGTGGGTACCAGAACCAGTACCTTGACTCCCGGTTTAAAAGACCGATTAACCGCGGTCACGTTTTTGCAGCTGTTGTGCCCTATTCATGTGCTCGTTCACGAGTGGCGCAATTTGCCTTAAACGCCCATACAATTGGGTCACAAACTGAATGATGTTAGGCTCTTGGCATGACTGTTGTTCCCACCCTTATTTCAACAGATCTAAAATCCTTCTAGGTTGCCTCCCATAGAGGAGTTCAAAGAGACTAATGGCCTGATTCAGAGCCGGACGCTCTGACAGAGCGCTCGCTCTGAATTAGGGTCAGCTTTCTGTTTTTTTAGAGTGGCCTCCTGGCCGCTCGCATAGCTGTGGGTTACCACCCACAGCTATAGCGAGAGGCCAGGAAGATGGTCAAGACCATCGCGACCATCGGGCTTGCGATGAGACCCTTGTGGTAGGGTCTCGTTGCTGCAAGCCCTAGAGTGCTTTTGGCTCTAACAGGAATGCCTCCATCTGGGCAGCCATGCCCCTGGCCCGCCCACCAAAGGGGGCATGCTGTCATTCAACATCGACAGCCCACCCCCTTTGGTATGAGACACGAGCGATGGTTTGCCCATCGATATCCGGGTCTCGCGCATGCGCACGATGGAGCCGGCTCCGTCGTGCGCATGCGCACTGGGCCACCATCGACCCGCTTGTGAGCGCATAGCGCTCATGAGCAGGTCTGAATCAGGCCCTAAATCCCGTAGAGGATTGGGGCACCTCTTGGATTGCAAGCATCAAATAGGGTAGGAGTAAGTCAAAATCTCTCTTTTCCTCAGACACCGCCCTTTTTATAATTTGTTTAAGGGTCTGGTTAAAGCATTCAACAAGCCCATCTGTTTGCAAGTGGTAAACTGAGGTAGTAATCCTATTCACCTTTAACAGTCGGCATATATCTTTCATTAGTTTAGAGACAAAAGGGGTACCTTGGCCCATTAAGACCTCCTTTGGTATTCCCAAGCAGTTATATAGCATCAACAATTCCCGGGCAATAGTGCTAGATTTCATGTTACGTAGCGGGATGGCCTCCGGGTATCTTCTGGCATAATCTACCACCACTAATATGTATTGATGCCCACAAGCAGATTTTTCCACCGGCCCTATCATATCCATACCAATTCTCTCAAAAAGTACAGAACTGACAGGGAGGGGAACCAAGGGTGCCAAAAACCCTGGCCGGGGTGCTGTCTTCTGACACACTGGACATTCCTGACAGAACCTTTTTACTGCTGCATGAATGCTGGGCCAGAAGAATCTTAACTGAATACGCTGGAGAGTTTTCTCCTTCACAAATGGCCAACCCACAGGTGTGTATGAGCCTCCCTTAACACCAACTGATCGTGTTTCCAGGGAACCAACAATTGGTCTACTCTCTTACCCTGCAGATAAGTTACACGATATAACGAATCATTTTTCAATGCAAAGTATGGTACAACTTCTGCTGGTAAAGCATTGATTACTCTACCATTTATCTTTACAACATTTTCAAATGCATTTATCAAGTTAACATCATTCTGATGATCCTTGCCAAAGTCCTGCAAGGACACTTCCTTGCCAATAGGAACCCACTGTGTCTCGGTCTCACTCCCCTCTGGTTGCTCACTGCCCAAGGACGGCGATACAGCCACTAAACTTTGGGAAACAGCAGAGCTTGGCTCCTGGGACACCTCTGATGTGGACCTTCTGCTGTCATCTACATCTACTACATCTTGTAACAATGAAAAGTCCTGACCTAGGATCAATGGGTAGGGTGGCCTGGCAGATACTGCAGCTATCACTTTCAGGGATCACCCTTTAATCACTATTGGGAAGTGCACATGGGGGAATTCTTCTACATCCCCATGTACACATATAACCTTTACCTTGGGTAGCACCTGATCAGCCCCAGGTGGAACCAGGTTGGCAGAGATGACGGTTAATTCACTGCCAGTATCCATTAAGGACCATCAAAAGAAACAAAGTGGATTGCGCCGGTGAAGTGCTTCCAGTAGCCATGCTGACCACTGGTTGAGTTGTTTTTCCTGCACTACAGTCCATCGTCTTGCCCTGCTTTGGACAGTTCCGGCGCAAATGACTGGGCTTGCTGCAATCAAAACACACAACTGGAGGTGGGTTGTTGGCTTTAACAACTGGGACCTGGGTTCTAGGCTTGGGAACTGGCTGGAATTCCTGTTTGGCTTTGTTTAACTTCCCAAAAGTCAGGTACCATTCAATCACCACTGCTAACGCCTCAAACATTTGAGGATCAGCCTTTAGAGCCCACTGTTTCACCACACAATCTAGTACCCACACAGCATGATCCAATGCCACTACCTCTACTATACGCTGAGCAGAGTTCTTATCCAGCTGCTACCACGCCTTACTCAGCCTGACTAAGTTGCCCAGCTGGACCCTTGGTGCTTCAGACAGGTTTAACTGCCATTCCTGAAACTCCTGAGCTTTGTTAGGTCCAGTCACTCTGCTTAATATGGCCTTTTTTAAGTGCAGATAGGAGTTTGCCTCAGTCATGTTTAAATCAACATATGCTTTCTGAGGTTCCCCTGTGAGACAGGGAGCAAGTCTGGCAGCTCACTCCTCCTCAGGCCATTTTAAACGTGCAGCAGTATGCTCAAAGGTGCACAGAAAAGCTTCAATGTCATCAGATGGAGTACGCTTCCATAACACCTCTCGCTCATGCCCACCTTTCCTCACTTCAGTTTTCTCTGCATGTAATAGCTGAAATTGGGTCTGCTCTCCTTAATGTGCTTGATGCCCTGCTGCAAGAGTTTGTTGCTCTTGAATCTGTGCTTGATGCGCTGCTGCCAGAGCTTGTTGCCCTGCAGCTATTTCAGCAAAACTTTTCAAGAGCTCCACCATATTACACTGCTTTATCCCTTTATGGACAAACTTAGGAGGCTTTATAAATTCTCCTTTGGAAGCCAGATTCCCAAAAACTATATCAGCTGGCTTCTCTTAAAACTGCACCACATTGCCTGGCCATACACAGGACTTAAGCAGTCTTTTATATTGTGCACAATTTGCATATACACAGACATATTATCACTGTGAACAACTGCTTTTTATGGCTGGCCTGCCACACTCACTCACCAAGCCGCTGCACAGTGGGTAGCATCCTGCAAAGCATCTCACTGCCGCTGTGGGTGGTCCAGTCACTGTACCTGGGCTCTTGCTGCATAGGCTCTTGCTGCATAGCAGTATCCAGCAAGAGTCCCTGTTCGGGTGCCAAATGCGACAATAATCACATAGACTGGGTAAATTCAATCAGTAGCTTTTAATGCTCACCACAGGCAGGTACACAGGATATGGCAGTTTCACAGGCAAGATATTATACAAAGTCTTCCAATACAGCAATATTTCTTCAGTGGACTCGCAGGTCCAGGAACTCTAACACTAGTCATCCCCAGGCCTATAAGCTGGGCGACTATTTCACCATCAGGCCCAGGCCCTGATTCAGAGCCGGATGCTCTGACAGAGTGCTCGCTCTGAATCAGGGCCGTCTCTGCTCCTTTTTGGAGCGGCCTCCTGGCCGCTCGCATAGCTGTGGGTGACCATCCACAGCTATAGCGAGCGGCCAAAATGATGGTCGCGATGGTCAAGATCATCGCGACCATCGGGCTTGCGACAAGACCCTGTGGTAGGGTCTCGCTCCCGCAAGCCCTGGAGTGCTTTTGGCTCTATCAGAGCCAAAAGCACTCCCATTGACTAGTGGTGTCAGTGGAGCTGGCCCCAGGCGGTAGGCATTCCCATGGGAACGCCTTCCTCTGATCAGCCACGCCCCCAGCACGCCCACCAAAGGGGGCGTGCTGTCAATCACCATCGACAGCACGCCCCCTTTGGTGCAAGACCCATAATGACGACTTGGCCGTCGTTATTCGGGTCTCGAGGATGCGCACAATGGAGCCACCTCCGTCGTGCGCATGCGCACTTGGGCACCATCGACCCGCTTGCGAGCACTCGCGAGCGGGTTTGAAGCAGGCCCTTAGTTTCCTTGGTGTCTCTGCACTTCTTAAACCAGCTTCTCACAGGTGTCTGTAATCAGCCGACTTTCCAGGCACTCACTGAGGCAATACCTGAACTGGACCTTTACACAATCCTAAAGCCCTCGCTCTGCCAAAGCTGGGAAATCTGGATATTCCACATTTACCTCATGTGGAATTATGTTGACCCTGTCACTATATATATATATATATATATATATATATACTCAGATGGGCGGCACTCGTAGGACTTACGAAATATCAACAACAGTGTTTGACCATTAGGTCATTTAATACCAGCGTTTCAATCCCGCTCAAGGGGTTTTTTCTCAAGGCTCAACAGAATTATACAAAACGAACACATTAATATAGACAAACAACTCACCCAGGTGCTGAGACTGGACACCGCAGACGAGGAGGAGTGACATCACTAAACCACAAACAATGTTAAAAATTACACATAAAAAATGGAACAAGTCTGAAAAGGGAGACAATGATTGAGAGTACATATATAAAAAAAGTAAGATGGTATGAAAGTCAGAGTCAAAGAATATCAAAGAAATTACACCAAATAGTGAATAAGGATCTCAATAATATGGTGATACAAAAAAATAGGAAACCAAGAACAGCATGTATGAAAAAAAATAATAATACTCCAATCGATCAAAAAATATTGATTGAACAAAAACATCGATGATCGAAAAATATCAATAAATAGAAAAAAATCGAAAAAAATACTCTGAAACAAAAAAAGATGATATGACAAAAAATTGAAAAAAAATTAATAAATGCAACCACTGGCGCACCAAAAGCAAACACCATATATATATATCAAAAAAAGGGGACTTATAGCATAACAAGTCCCAAAAAGGGGTAATTCAAAAGAAAAAGTAGAAAACCAATGGAGGATTATAAAAAACAGGAAACTTGTAAGTTTTCGTTCAACCCATAAGGGGCCACACTGTTCATCCGATGGATCCATCTTGTTTCCAGTCTCAAAAGTCCCTTTTTGGGACTTGTTATGCTATAAGTCCCCTTTTTTTGATATATATATATATATATATATATATATATATGGTGTTTGCTTTTGGTGCGCCAGTGGTTGCATTTATTAATTTTTTGTAATATCAACTTTTTTTGTTTTGGAGTATTTTTTTTATTTTTTTCGATTTATTGATATTTTTCGATTCATCAATGTTTTTGTTCGATCAATCAATATTTTTTGATCGATTGGAGTATTTATTTTTTTCATATATGCTGTTCTTGGTTTCCTTTTTTTTATGTATCACCATATTATTAAGATCCTTATTCACTATTTGGTGTCATTTCTTTGATATTCTTTGACTCTGACTTTTATACCATCTTACTTTTTCTTTATATATGTAGTCTCAATCATTGTCTCCCTTTTCAGACTTGTTTCTTTTTTTTATGTGTCATTTTTAACATTGGTTGTGGTTTTTGTGTCACTTAATACTGTTGATGCCCTTCCAGGATTTGTGACGGCGATACTCTCCTGTGCCGTGGTCCCTGTATCACCATGTGCGTCTCCTGCAAGTTGGAACTGGCATCTTGGTTACCCAGGTTACTGTCAGGGACGCGGGTGGAGAACATGTGGGCTGCGAGACCAAGCCTAGTGACATCGCTCCTCCTCGTCTGCGGCGTCCAGTCTCAGCACCTGGGAGAGTTGTTTGTCTATATTAATGTGTTCGTTTTGTATAGTTCTGTTGAGCCGTTGGCATTAAATGACCTAATGGTCAAACACTTTTGTTGATATTTCATAAGTCCTACGAGTGCCGTCCATCTGCTTCTATACTATTTAGGGTCCTACCCTGGGAAGGCAACAAGGCAAGCTATTTTATACTCTTGTGGAGTGCTGGTTCTTTGATATATATATATATATATATATATTATAGCCAATAGATAGGTATCACACCGCACTATAACGTCCAAACACGGCTGGTTTCAAAGTTTCAACGTTTCGAAACGTTGAAACGTTGAAACCAGCTGTGTTTGGATGTTATTGTGCTGTATGCTACCTATCGGCTATTTGTGGTATCCTGTTTACAGCGTTACCTAGGAGGGCACCCACCGTCGGCATTGCAAGTACATGGAGTGCAGCCTCTTTGGTGTAATATATATATATATATATATATATATACAGTGGTCGAAGTGGGAATTTTGAAGTGGGGGTATGGGCATACAGTGTATATGTGCACCGAAGACGCAAGTAAAAAATGGGTGTGGCAAATGAATCATGGGGATGTGGCTGTGTCAGTAGGGGTGTGGCCTCTCAAAACAAGGGAGTCATGTGAAAAGTCCAAGTTGGATGCTGAAACGGCAGTTTGGATGCTGATACTCTGGATTTAGACAGGTTTAGCCAATATGCATGGCTATACCCAGTGCTTATGGGTGCTTCAAAAGTAATGGACTCGAATAAATATAATTATCCATTGGGCGCACATTACTTTAAACATCTCTCAGTGGAATTTAATTTTCCTCATGTGTTTTGCAAGAATAATTTTTAAAAAAAAAGACACGTTTTGCATGAAAAAAAAAATGCACACACATTGGCACTCATAGGAAAAAACCAAACACAGGACTCTGCCGCAAAAAATAAATAAATCACATAAGCTTTGCATGAAAAAAAAAAATACAAAAACACATTGGCACCCATAGGACAAGAAAAACCAGACACATAGGCTCCCACAGTAAATAAATCACATAAAGCTTTGCATGAAAAAAAAAAACACAATGGCAAAACACATAAAAAAAATAAATCACATAAGCTTAGAATTAAAAAAAAAACAACACACACACTGGCACCTTTAGGAAAAACAAACAAACACATAGGGCTCTATTTACTACAATCTGCATTTGTAATGCAGATTGTAGTGTGATATTACCGACTGAATTCGCATTGCGAAGTCCGGCAATTTCACAGGGATTTACTACAAATCCCTTGCAGGGACAGAGCTTGCGATAAAGCTCTGTCCCTGCGAATCCCCTTCGGAGCCTTATCACTGTATTTTTTGTGAAAATACCGTGATTAAGTGCACGCACATGCGCCGGCCGCCCGCCGCTGCTACCCCCCACCGGCATTAAGCCCCGCCCCTGGCGCTAAGCCCCGCCACCCACGACCCCCTCTCCCCCCCCCCGCGACCCCCCCTCCCTTACTTACACTTACCTGCATGCTCCAGGCCTCCGGTGATGGTCTCCATTCCTCCGGTCAGGTGATCTCTCATACTGCACTGGGACCCGATCACCTGATGACCGGGCCGCAGTGCACTGTGGGAGACCAGCTGACTGGAGGGGAGACATCACCGGAGGGCCCGATCACCGGTCCCTGGAGTCAGGTAAGTAATTTTTTTTTTTACTATTTTTTTACTTTTTTTTTTCTTTTTTTTACAGTGATCAGCTTGCGGTCTGTTTAGACCACACAGCTGATTACAGGGACCGAATCCCGGCTCTGCTCTCCCCGTTAGAGCAGGACAGGAGTCCGGTAACCGGGGGAGACCCTGGATAACACCACCTCCAGGTGGCGTTATTATCACAGGGCTTTCCCCGATATTTTTTTCACATTTATTTTTAGTAACTCTGGTCGGATCACATTTCCCATTACAGTTATGGGAAATGCGATCTGCTTTACTAAAAATAAGTGATACTTAGGAGTTGGAGAAGAATTTCACAAATTCTACTCCAATTGCCCTGTAATAACTATAGGTGATACTAAAATAATGTGAAAAGGGTGTGAAAACACCCTTTTTCACTTTATTTTAGTAAAAATAATGTTGATAAATAGAGCCCATAGGCTCCTACAGTAAATAAATCACATAAAGCTTTGCATGAAACACATTGTTTTTATTCATATATGTACCAAAAACATAGATAGGTATTCAATTAGCAGCAGGGTTTCCCCCGCAACTAATATGTCCCATAGGCTCCAACAAGGAAATAAATCACAGGAGCTTTACAAGAAAAAAAAAAACCCCAAAAAACATTGGCACAGTCCAGAAAAAAAAAAAAACACATAGGGCCTAATTCAGCAGCAATCGCAGCTGCAAATTCGCACAGAATGCAGCTGCGATAACATGCTAATGCTTGCCAAAGCTCAGCCAGCATAAATACGCCCACTACTGCTTTCTCAAATCGGTTTACTGTTGTTCTTCTGCATAAACATCTGTACCATCAACGAACATCAACCACTTACGCAGCAATTACAGCAGGTCTGACCTGCTGCTGACACTGCAACTCTCGTCACACGCAGTGGTCTCTGAAGCTACGTATGTAATCGCAGTGGCTAATTTATAGACACCTAAGCAACAGCGTTCAAACAGACAGGCACGCCTGAAGTTTTACTGACCACTCCCCCGTCACCAACCTCAAACACTAACAGCCTGAAACTCACTCTGCGATCGCAGTGCACGCGCAGTGCAGTTTATAGTTATACACATGCGCAAAGGCATTTGCTCGATCTGTGTATGCAGTTGCACTTGCTGCTGAATCAGACCCATACTCCACAAAGGAAATAAATAAAACACATACAGGGGAATTCAATTATTCTGGGTGGTAATAGGCACCCAATGGATCAAACCAAATGCTGCTCACTCGACCACGCATTATTCTGGGTGACACATTGCTTCTCGCAGCCTCCTGAAAGGGTGAGAAAAAATGTGTGAAAAGTCCAAGTTTGGATTTAGACAGGTTTAGCCGCTATGCATGGCTAAACCCAGTGCTTCTGGGTGCTTCAAAAGTAATGGACCAGACGCCCGATTAAATATAATTAATCCGTTGGGAGTCCATTACGTTAAACATCTCCCAGTGGAATTGAATTTCCCCCATATTTTTTGCAAGAAGAAATTAAAAAACAAAACAAAACACATACCGTCCACATTGTGGGCAATTCAATTAAACATGATGTTAATAGTGCTGGGAAATAGTTCCTAGAGCAATTGAATTGTTTCCCCCGCGCCCGGCACTTAGTCGGGAAATGCCAGTTGGTGCCTTAAGTTTAGGCTCTCTAACTGATGAGCATTTTCAAACTAAAGTGCCTGTTGCAATGCTGTCAGCTACTCACTAAGATGAAAAACAGCATTGTGGATGGCACTTTAATTGGATTTCTGCTCGAACCCTCAGGAGAGTGCAAGCATAAATCCTTTAGTTAGGTTTAATGGCGCGTTCAATAGAATAGCTCTGGGACCAAATTCCCGGCACTATTCAAGATCGCACATAATTGAATTGCCCCCAATTGGAAAATAAAAAAATACATAGGATACAGGGAGCACCCCCCCCCCCATACACACACACACATTGGAATAGGTTGTGGGGCACACAGAGGCAGTGATGCACACATGGGTAATGAGGCACAGAATACGATTGATATCCCAACAAAGGGGATGCCAGCACTTAGAATACCAGCGCCGGAATCCCAACAACTGCCAGGATCCCGGCATCAGCATTCCGACTGACGGCATTCTGAAGGTAAGTAGCAGGGTTATGGGGAGGGTTAGGCACTAGGGGGTGGGTTAGGTTTAGGGTGCGAAGAGGGGGAGGTTAGGTTTAAGCATTAGGGTGGGAGGTTAGGTTTAGGCCTTGAGGAGGGAGGGTTAGGAAGAGGGGAAGGGATGTCAGCATCGGGACTTTGACCGCCGGGATCCCGAGCGATGTCATCCCATACCCAACCCTGAGGAAAACAGGGGTAGTGAGGCACACAACAGGGGTAGTGAGGCACACAACAGGGGGTAGCGAGGCACACAGCAGGGGGTAGCGAGGCACACAGCAGGGGGTAGCGAGGCACACAGCAGGGGGTGGCGAGGCACACAGCAGAGGGTAGCGAGGCACACAGCAGGGGGTAGCAGACACACTATTGAAATCCTTTATTACTCACCGGTTGCTGAGGAATCTATCCAGAAGAGTGAGTGAAGCAGGGAGAAGTGCAGTGGCACCAACAGCTCTACTCAGGGGGGGTGCTCCTTTAGCAACCTTACAATCCCCCTCACCGCGGGAGCCAATATTAGTGGCTGTCAGGCTGTGACTCATAACTAACCAGGCTGTCACAGAAACCGGCAGCGGATGGGCACACACAGGCAGTGCTGCCGAGACCCGGGTCGGGAGTCGCGGGAGCCGTGGCCACGCCCCCTTAGGCTTTCTAAATACATAAATTACATTATTTTTCAGCGCCGCGCTGGGGAAGGGAGTGTGTGGGCCCCTCAGCAAGCCATAGGGGGGCACGATCAGTGTGACAGTACCCGCTCCCCCCTTCCCTCACGGCATCCCTGCACACAGGTGGCCAATGCTGGTCTCTGCATATGCAGCGTGTAATGCTGCTGCAGAGACCTTCCAGCGGGGGCAAGCATCTGGCAATGCGGGAGGGCTCAGAGCAGCCGGACGGCAGTAGTAAACCCGGGCAAGTGGGCGGGGGTTTGGAGCTAGGAGGACGGCTGCTGGCATCCAGGCCTCGGGCAGGCTCTGAGGAACACGCTGGGCTCTTCCGGCGGGGGACAACAAACGGCTCACAGGGTGGATGGGCGGGGATAGGCGGGCAGCTGCTCGGTGACTGACAGCACAGAGTTTTCACTGAGCCAAGCCGCATAAATACATGCGGCTGGCTTAGGGGACTGTCCAAACGGGCGGAGACCCGCGCCGCCCTCTGTCCTGTAAATTAGAGGGGAAAATAAATCTAATTGTTCGAAGTGCCGGTATGCCATACCGTTGTATACCGGCACACTTCGAGCACTGTATATATATATATATATATATAAGAATCCAATGCTGGCGGCATTCAGGAGACTGTTATCTATATATATATATATATATATAATGTCAAAGAGGGCCAGTTTACTTCGGTATGCCAAAGCACCACTCCACTGCTTTTATTTGTACATTATAACTGTGCGCTGAGACAATTCTAATTTTACTTATTTGTCCTTGCATAGTATGTAGCTATGAGCAGGACTCACACTAGGGGGTAAATTTACTAAGATTCGAGTTTAGTCGAGTTAGCAATCTCAGGAGAGTTTGGGCATTTTT
The DNA here is from genome assembly GCA_031769625.1 of Taudactylus pleione. Classification (NCBI taxonomy): domain Eukaryota; kingdom Metazoa; phylum Chordata; class Amphibia; order Anura; family Myobatrachidae; genus Taudactylus; species Taudactylus pleione. Next base: position 7,037,287 of record JAUIMM010000324.1, on the reverse strand, counting down.
TTCGTCTTGCAAATTTACTAATGACAAACTCGGGAGAGACATCTCCTTTGCTATTGGAAAATACTGGAGAGTTATCAAACTCTCTTCACTTCACCATCGGCTAAACTCGAGTAACTTTTCACTAGTGAAGATAGGATTCGGGAATTTACCAAGAGGAGAGTTTATATACTCTCATGAGAACAGAGAACGCTCCTGTAAAAATTAGTGAAATTAATTCACCTGCCTGTGAGATGTGAGTTTGGCTGAAACATACACAGATCAGTGTGATCCATGTATGTTTCTGCCTGTAAATAGTAAAAAAAAAATATATTTTTTTAAATGACGTAGGGTCCCCCCCCAAAATCATAACCAGCCCCGGACTGCTCAGCCAGTCCTGGTTCCTAAAATTATGGGGTACAAGAAGGGTTCTCCTGTAATTTAGGAACCAGCACCTGGCTGCAGGGCCACTGCTGGTTTTAAATATAGGGGGGGGAAATGCGTAAGGGTCCCGCTATATTTAAAACCAGCACCGGATACAAACCGACCAGGGTGTAATGCCACAGCCAGGTGACCCTATCACTGGGGCTCCATGGCCAAAGCATTCACACCCCAAGCCAGTCAGCCCAAGCCGGGGATCTCAGGGAAGATGGGGACCCCCCAAGAAGGAGTCCCCCCTCTCTTTAAAACCTCAGGCATGGGCTGAAGCCCGGGGCTCTTCCCTGCACCCCTGGGCTGTGGGTACGGTGGTAATAATGTGTTAAATAGTTATAAATTATTGTATTTTACAGTGGAACTACAGGTGCCAGCATGCCTGCCCTTTTTGACTTGTGGAACTACAAAAACCAGCACCTGTACCCCCACTGTAAAATAAATAGTTAAAAAAAGACAGAACACAGACACCGTCTAAAGTAAAAGTTTATTATACACCTAACTACTTCACTCACATATACTTACCTGTGCCAGCTGGTCAGTCCACTTCTCCCATGTAGAATCCATTTGGAGTACCTGGAATAAAGATCCTGTACTCACCTCCATCCTCGCGCTGCTCTACGTAGCATCCAGGAGACTTGGCAACATAACAAACCGAGTAACCAAACCCATGCGGACAAGTATTTGTATGTGTTGACACACATACCAATACTTTGTGAATGCCAGCTGACAGGCCTCCTTGGGAAATCCCACAGCCCACCAGCTAATCAGAGGTTGCTTTACATGTAGCAGCCGATCATTGGCTGGGACCCACATGTGACCAGTAACCAGTCATAATTTATGGTCAATGACCGTATATCTGCTGTTACCAGAAAAAACTCTGGCTCCCATTCTATATCCCTTAGTTTGTTAATTGTAGATATAGTGTTTTTCAAGTAAGATTTAGTTGTTTGGACCATCGGTCGTAATATGTGGTCTATAAAACTAGAGAGATTGGATAAGCAGGAATTGGAACAAGCAACAATAGGATGGCCTGGAGGTTTTTCTTTATTTTTGTATCTTTGGTAGGACATAGAGAACTGGTATTGATGGGTTCTCTGTGTTCATAAATAATTGTTCCTACTCAGTTATAACCCCCTTAGAAAGATATAGGACTAAAAAGGTTTCAAATTTCTTTATTATGTTTGAACTTCGATTGCCCCTAAGTTTTTTATAGGTGGCTTTATATGTTAACTGTCTCGTCACTTCTTCGTTATAACAACAACACTCCCCCCCCTTATACCCTTATATGTGGGTTACTATTAATTTCCTTATTATCACTTAAGGTTTTTATAGCATTCCTTTCTTTTCTTGTCAGATTAAGCCTACTATGGGGTTTCAGTTCTACTTTTTCTAAATCATCCTTAACCAATTTTGCAAATGATTCAATAAAACTTCCCTTTTTATGTTTAGGAAAAAATGTTGACCTACTTTTAAATCTCTTTCCATCAATAATTATATTTGTGTCTCCTGTATTGGGTATTTCTTTTAAATACCTTTTGAGTGTTAAACGTCGAATAAATTATTCTATATCAACATGCACCTCAAATTTATCACACTTGTTGGATGGGGCAAATTTTAAACCTTTCTCAAGGACATTCTTTTCATGATCATTTAGTTCATAATTACTGAGATAATACATTTTTGTGGTTACCTTTTTCTCATTTATAGGTTGTTCCTGGACTAGATCCATATTAGTGGGAGGAATACTACTTTCAAATTTATGTTCTGATCTATATTTAATCCTCCTTTTTTATTTAAACAGCCCCTCCTTCCTCCCCTTTTTCCACAATTTCTTTGTCTTGGATTCATCTGAATTTTTGTCAATGTTGGGGTCCACCTCTCTAAAAAATGGTTCTGTTGTTTAAGGATTTCATATCTATTATTCCTACTATTATTTAGATCAAAAAGATCCCTTTACCTATTTGAGGTTCTCCAGTTTGTTCTACCCTCATTTTTAATTTCTCTCCAGGATTCTGTTTGTCTATAGTGCCCTCTTTCAGGTGATACCTCATTCCGCCCCCTATAATACCTTAATGCATTGTTCCCAACTTGTCGCCATTCACCTTAGCCAAATTATTAGGTTTCAGTAATTTATTATAATGGCTATAACTATCTCTCCTAAACTTCCTAAAGTCCCATCTCTTATCCCCTATTTTTCTCCTACTAGGGGAGATATCTATCCTACTAATGATATTTCTATATAGGGGTCTAGATGGCTCTTAAGGATTTTGATTTTTAATTGCTTCATATGTTTGTATTGGTAGATCTTGATTATCTTTATGGGCATAATTTTTATCCCTTAAATATTTCTTTTGTTTTTTATTCTTAATCTATTTAAATTTTTTCTACCTTATTGGTGATCATTATTTCCATCTCTTTAAAATCCTTTAGATTTGAAAATGGTTCCACCAGAGATTTAAATGTTTCTATTTCTTCCTCTAACCTTTGTAATTCTTTACTTTTTTTCTCTGATGATTAATTGCGTCAGAGAAAATGAGCAAGAATATAATATTCTCTGCCAATTCTCTATAAAATCATGTGATTCATTCTGGAAAGAAGGAGGTTTATTGATTTTTAGCCTCCTAGGGATCAATTTATCTGCACAATATTTCTCAAGAGAGACTATCTACCACCATACCTTTCCTTCTTTTATCAATAATTTCTCCAAAATATACATAGCACTTTCCAAGTTGTCATCCATTACATTAGTATCTAAACCATCTTTAAACACTTCATCAATTTGGGCTTTTCTATTTTCCCTATGTGAAAACATTATGAAGGTTGCAAGACACATATCAGTGCATACACAAATTCACATAAAAATATAGAAAGAGTAACTTGCACCCTAGCTGCAGCTCATTACCAACTCTCAAGCACACCACCTCTTGAACAATATATCTCAGAGCAGAGTAGTCCACAAGCGCTGCTGGATAGTGTGTTATAAGTCTCAGTTGTTTCTGTGGAAACGTCCTGTAATCTCCAAAAAAGGAAATCCAAACAAGAAGACAGAAAATTCTCGTCAATTCTCCACGAACACCAATTTTTTATGTATTCGATGGGAACCTATGAACTAACTTCATATATATGAGATGCATGCATCAAAATGTTTCTTTATGTCTGCACAATCAATGGTATATGCAATAAAGTTAATCCTGTGGCTTTTCGTCTGAAGTTACCCCGGACTCTCAAAATCAATAATACTTTTCATTGTTCTCTTCTGAAACCAGTTTTTCTTTCCACCAGGTTTTCCCTTAGGCATTCAGTTAGACTTCCACCAGTGCTTGTCCAAGGGCACCAGGAATTTGTCCTTGAAAAGATCTCGGACTCCAGAATTTCTAGAGGTGGTCTTCAGTTTCTTGTACATTGGAAAGGGTACGGACCTGAGGAATGCTCGTGGATTCCTGAAAGGTTGTTACATGCTCCTACCCTGAAGAGAAAATTATTTGAAGACTTTCCTGACAAACCAGGGTCTAGGGGTTCTTTAACCCCTCGTCAAAGGGGGGGGGTAATATCACAAGCGCCGAACTATGTCCTCAGGATGAGGTGAATGCCGAACGAAGATGCACTGAAACTCCTCCTATCTTCTCTCCATCATGCTGGGATCTACCCTGATTGGTTCCTGTCTCTATTTCATCCCTGTGTGAACACTGCTCCGATGCCGGTGATAGCGTTCCACATGTTTCCGGTTCTGGCATAGTCTCCTGTATTCAGTCGAGTTCCCAGTATCCAGTCAGCTTTATTGTTCCAGCCGTTTGTGTCATCAAGGCGGCACGGTCCGAATTTATACTACCTGCCGCTCGAGTCATCCTGGTGGCACGGTCTGTATTACCACCTTCTGCCATTTGTGTCATCCAGGTGGCACAGACCGCACTCAGTGTCAAGAGTGTGCAACCCAGCATCCAGGGCCTTGTGTCAACCCGGCGGCACAGGTCGTACACCATTGTACGCAATTGTGTACTGCTGCTAGCGTCATCCCGGCAGCACTTACCGCACCTCAGCATCCTGTGTACGCAATCTTGTGTACTGCCGCTAGTGTCAACCCAGCGGCACTTAGCGCACCTCATCGTCACCTTGACAGGTCTATCAGCCCAAAGGCTGCTCCTTGCCAACATCAAGCCAAGGTTACCAGCCTGCAAGGCTCTTACACAGCCCAAAGGCTGCTACACAGCCCAAAGACCACACCAAGCCAAGGTTTCCAGCCCTTAAGGCTGCTACACAGCCCAAAGGCTGCATCTCAGTCCAAAGGCCGCACCAAGCCAAGGTTCCAGCCCTCAAGGCTACTACACAGCCCAAAGGCCACACCAAGCCAAGGTTTCCAGCCCTTAAGGCTACTACACAGCCCAAAGGCCACACCAAGCCAAGGTTCCAGCCCTCAAGGCTACTACACAGCCCAAAGGCCACACCAAGCTAAGGTTCCAGCCCTCAAGGCTACTACACAGCCCAAAGGCCATACCAAGCCAAGGTTTCCAGCCCTTAAGGCTGCTACACAGCCCAAAGACTGCATCTCGGCCCAAAGGATGCATCAAGCCAAGGTTCCAGCCCTCAAGGCTACTACACAGCCCAAAGGCTGCCACACAACTCTTAGACTTACATCTCTGCCCTCAAGACTGTGCAGGACTAGGTTCTTGGGTAATCATCCCTACAAATCCTAACACATTTTAAACATCAAATTCTACTTGTGGGCGCTACTATCCTGTGTTAATGTAGCCAGTGGACACTGAAACCGATTGTGCCGCATTTACATTGTTTTGTTTTATTACATTAATATATTTGCATGAATGAATCCACTTCCCTTACTGTAAATTGGTGCAAAAATTCTCCCTTATAGACCGTCTAGCAATATAAAATCAGGATTTTGAATGTCAGCAAGAAGCGTTCTTGAGGCACATTTAGGACCACATTTATCAACTAGTTTTAAAACTTCTTGTGTATGATAAATGGTGCTCATCAAATCAGCTCCCACCTTTCATTTTTCAAACAGATAGGAGCTGATTGGCTGGAGCACCAATATCATATGCAACGAGTTTTAAAACTCATCGCGAATGATAAAACTCGTTGATAAATGGACCCCTAGAAAAACTGATCTGAATAGCACCTCTCATCAGAAGAAGCTAATTTATGCATCCCGAAAACACATAACCCACCATGGCTCATTAGTATTAAACCTAACAGGAACTAACAGTAGTAGATTTAAGGTGGTGGGCACATAATCATGCTAAAGATAATACTTATATTAATAATGAGTATTAGAAGCAGACAGATTTATCTGTAAATCTGTAAATTACTGATTATTATGTACTTTCACGGCCGGCGGTTCGATTCCCGGCAGCGCCTGGCTGACAAAAGCAGAGTTCCCGGCAGCGGAGGCCCGACAGCGCTGGAAATCCCGATTGTCGATAAGTAAGTACTTATTAACCAAACCTAACCCCCTAACCGTAACCCTCCTTAGGGATGCCTAACCCTAATCCTCCCTCTAAGTGCCTAACCCCCCCTTCCCCGCTGCCTAAACCTAAGTCCCCCGGGGGGGTGCCTAACCCTATGTCCCCCTCAGGGGTGCCTAACCCTAACCCTCCCCCTTGCTTAACCCTAACCCTCCCGGGGGGGTGCCTAACCATAAGTCCCCCCGGGTGCCCTAAACCTAACCCTCCCTCCCCGCGGCTGTCCACTCGCGGTGCCTGTCTCCAAGCATCGGGAAAATGTCAGGCATCTACATCTAGATGCCCTGCATTTCACCCTCGCTGGGATATGACAGTCGGAAAGCCGGCTGTCGGTATTGAGGCAGCCGGCTTCCCGATTGTATACCCTATATATTGTATATTCTTTATATTGATTACTATGAAAATGTCTGAGAAATGTCATGTGATAGCATTTAATATTTCTCCACACAAATGTTAAAGTAAATTATATACTGCTTGTAGGCAAGCAAATCTTAACAATTTGCCGCAGAGGCATAACTAGACCTTTTGGTGTCCTGTGATAGAAAGAGCATTGGTGCCCCCCAATTTTATAAACAGGGACAGTGCATCCCATGTGGAAGGGAGGTGGCCCCTTACACATTATGCCAAACAGTAGTAATGCCCCTTACACATTATGTGCACACAGTAGTAATTAAACTTACACATTATGACCACAGCAGTAATCTTATATATAAAATTCATTGGTCTGTTTGTTTGCTTATTGTCCGGTTATGCATTTGGACACCCCTGTACCGATTGAGATGAAACCAATATGAGGTGTTCCATTTGGACCCTGGCCAGGTTTTAGTAGGGTCGTGGTTCCAGTCGGATCTCCCATTGGTGTACGCTAGGCAGAACTTTGACCTGGGGAGCCCTTTCTGAGCCTTCCACTGGATGGATTTGGACAAAAAATTCACAGAGTGATAACATTGGATCCCAGAAGACATACTACAAGGTTGAGGTCCTGGTCTGTCCTCCTGATGGTGTACACTGGACAGATTTTTGACCTGGGGATGCTGGGCAGAACTTTGACCCTGGGAGTCTGTTCTGGGTCTTCCACTGGATGGATTTGGATGAAAACTTCAGAGAGGGGTGGCAATTTGTCTGGGATGCCTAATGGAGTAGTTGGAGTCCCGGTTGGACCTCATGGTGGAGTGCGCTGGGCAGAACTTCAACCCAGAGGGCCTGTTCTGAACCTTCCACTGGATGGATTTGGATGACATCACATAATAAAACTTAATAACTTGAAGATTTAAACCCAGGAAACGTCGGGTACTTCAGCTAGGGCTCCATAAATATTATGCCACACAGAAGAAATCCCCTCCCCCTTACACATTATGCCACACAGTAGACATCCCGCCTTACACATTATGCCACACAGTAGAAATCCCCTCCTCTTTACACATTATGCCACACAGTAAAAATCCCGCCCTTACACATTATGCCACACAGTAAAAATCCCGCCCTTACACATTATGTCACACAGTATAAATCCCGACCTTACACATTATGCACACAGTAGCAATCTCCCCTTACACATTATGCCACACAGTAGAAATACCTGATTACACATTATAGAAATCCCTTCCCCTGGGTCTCTCTCCTAAATGCAGCACTTACCTGTATATTTCAGCTCCGCAGCACGTCACTGTGGGAGACGTGGTAAGCCGCAATCTCCGTCTCCGCTAGTGCCTCCTCTTCTGCCACCCAAAACCGCCGGAATGGCTCCTCACGCAGTGCACTGTGGAATTGGACTGGGAAGACACTACAGGAGATGTGGTAGGGGCAGAGCACACAGGGCAGGCAGCTGCAGTGCTGCCCACTGTAAAGTGTATTAGTAGCAGTGCATCCAGCAGAGAAGGAGCCAGGCGCACCTTTATATTATACATTTCAGCGGGGATAGAAGACAGCTAGTGGCAGCGGTACATACTTGATCGGGTGGAGGCGGACGGTGCGCTCTGTGCGGGCACAGCGGTCGCACCATGCTATTTATGGCCCTGACTTGACGTTTTAAAATAGTGGAAGAACTTTTTAGACTGATATCATAAAGATATATAGTATCACAGTAGCTTACATGTAGCTTATTGCAACATCTTAATCATATAGTTATCCACACAAATAACTCCACCCTGTGTCTGGTTGTATCATTTGTTATAATTAATCTTTGTATTATTGTTTAGTTGTATTGGTAACCTTCTGTACAGTGCTGTGAATTACAGTTGAATGCAGTAAGTGCTGAGAATTCATAACATAGCTGGGTAGAGGTTCTTATAGAATACATAAAAAATAGTTTTGGGTGGAGTCCGGTAAAATTAAATAAGAAAAGAAAAATAAATTGTATTTGGCTTACAAGATTCTTTGGCCAAATGCAGAGATATTCATAGTGGATCAAATAATCCCACAAAACACTCCACCTGTCTGTTCCTACACAGCCTGTTTTGAAATTAACCAAGTGATGTCAATGTAGGTAGGGCCCACATGAATTTTCCATTCAGGGTGACATGAATTCCATGGGGAAAGGCATGGATTGTTTCAACCAGACAGAGCGTGACGGGAAAGAGTGAAATGGGGCTTTGAACACTGTGGATCAAGTGCATAGAGCTTGAAGAGTCACTAAGCGTGCAAGGTTTCTTGCTTTTGTTTTATCACATTGAACCCTGCCCTAACCCTAGCTTTGTTGTTGTCTGGGGTTATAAATTAACCCCAGAGAAGTTACAATAAATGTTGGAAAATAGACTTAAAAAACATAGAATGGGGTTAGTGCATAAAAATGGTTTCTAAATTAAAATACACACTAATAAGGCTGAAATATTTTTTATATATATATATATATATATATATATGTTTGATCTAAAATTGTGATTGGTATTTGTGTTCTTATTTCCTAGGTCAAAATGAAAAAAAAAACATTGACGAAGTATGAAGCACTTCCATGAAAACATTCTCTTGGATTGTTATAAAAGGGCAACAAAGTGTATGTTTTTATGGTTCTTCCGATACCCCTGATTAGTTACCAAAATCAGCCTTGTCCTCAGTGCACAAATGGATGTATTTCCACAGATGCTGAAATCCCAGGAAGACTGCTGGAGCTTTGGTGCCCTCTACTGGTGTCTTTCTTCTTCTTCTTTTTCTTCTATTTTGCACTGTTGGCTCTAACTCAGCCTCTTTTGAGTTACACAGTATCATGTTTGCACACCCAGAGACTCTGTGAGGGAGAGACCTAGATGTTGTGATCTAACTGGACATCAAAAACTGTGAACAAAATTAAAAGTGCCATAAAGACCTTTAGGGCAGCGGGACACATATGGTTGCTTTGCAGGCGGTCACAAGAGAACATCAGGACATCAGATGCCTGTACTTTGCCTTAACCCAGCCAAAATGTGATTGTCAGAGGGGGACATAGAATATGAGATGCCAACCTTCATGCAAAACTACCATCATTTTACAAATTCAGACTCTACAGCTATTTCTTGGCTCTAGAGATTTGACATCAAAGCCACACTGACCACAACTGTTTGTTAGCCCAGGAAACAAACATGTGTAGAGATGCCTTTAAAGTTATTCCATTAAAAAAAATTGCATAGATCAGACACGTCTGTGACAGGTTTTGCACAGGTGCTTTGTCATTATAGTCATTTATGATGAAAATAAATATATATGGCAATATAATGCTCAAAAGGTCCAAATGCAAATTGCAATATGGCCAGTCACAGCTTCATAATTCAAAGACAAATGGTTATTCTGAAGGGTTGGGTATGGGATGCCGGCGCTCACAATCCCAACCACTGGAATCCCAAGTAGGAGAGAATGCCGACACCCGCAGATAAGTATCCTAACCCTGACTCTGCCCCTAAACCTAATCCCCCCCTGCAGCCTAAACCTAACCCTTTCCTTCTGCAGCCTAACCCTAACCCTCCCCCTAGTGCCTAACCATAACCCTCCCCCTAGTGCCTAACCCTAACCCTCCCCCTAGTGCCTAACCATAACCCTCCCCCTAGTGCCTAATCCTCCCTCTAACCCTAATACTTAACGTTGGGATGCTAATTCTGGAATTCTGACTGGTGTCGAGATTCCAGTGCCGGCTTTCTAAACGCCACATCACGGACCACCAGGATGTCAACTACATCCCATTCTGAAGCCATCAGTCCTGTGATTTTGGAGCATTTTAAATCTCCTAATGCATGATATTAGAGGTCATGTTCCACTGCATCCGCAGAGAAATCATGCATTGCTGGGCAATGTATCCCATACCCTCTCACAACAGGATTCCAACTTAGGGGAAAAACTTTAACTACTGTAATATTCCACAGACATAGCTAAGTAGAAAGCATCAGAGAGAAAAAGTCTTCTCTTATCTTATTGTTTTTATCTTTTGCCAATGTTGGTGTTTTTTATGTAACTTGTCTTTTACAAAAGTCAACATCTACAGATTTCTATAGAGGAAGACTTGCCTATACATTTAGAATTAATATTTTATACTTCAGTTTCATGTAAAAATATGATGTATGTCAGAGCTTTTTTTTCATGACATAAGGACATTTTCTTTTGTGACTATTTGGATCTTTTTGTGATGTCTGAGGAATTTGTTAGTGTATTAGAATGCATATTTTATCCTGTAACTGTGATTATAAAAGAAAGGTCACTAGCTGACAAAAAAAATACTCTATTTAGGGAAATTACTATTCTTTGATGTTTAAAGTTTGTCGATAAATAGCATACCTTTAAAAATTTAGTTACACAGTTGTCGTCTACTGTATGCAAAAGGGAAATTTACACATTCATAGGAACAGAGATACTGTAACAATAGTGATCTATTTATTATTATTAATATTTCTATGCCCAGCATTATTTCATTAGCCGCTTGGCCATCATGTACTAAAACTTACATTTAAAGGGGAACTTTAATAAAATTTTAACATAATTGTGTTGTGAGCATTGTTACATTGGCAACTTTTTGTAATTGGTCCTTATTTAGAAATAAGTCACAACGGCTTAATGGTACATTTACAGCCTTTTATCTCATTCAGAAACACCATGGGCAAAATGTTTCCCCAACGCCATGTGCTAGAGTTTGGTTCATGAGACAGTTTTCACCCTGCATACATATATATGGCATAATATTCAAATGAATGGAGTAGAGTTTTAGAGACTCATATTATTTTTAAAGATTTATTCTACCATTATTATTATTATTATTATTATTATTATTATTATTATTATTATTATCTTTTATCTATATGGCACCACAAGGGGTACACAGCGCCTTACATTGTACGTAAACAGAAGCAGCGCAAACAAAAGAAGAAACAAAATGCAAGACAGTACAAAAATTGCATAACATGGAACACAAGCTATATAAACATTGCTACACATGCAGTCATAATAACCACCAAAGCAGTGCCGTGGGAACCCAAATGTTTGATGTTGCAATTGGGACGAGATGATGGTATAAATGAGGGAAGGAAAAACACATGACGGAAGAGAGCCCTACCTGTGAGAGCTTACAGTCTAAAGGAATTGAGAATCAGACAGTGGTAACACAGAGGGGAGAGACAGTGAGCGAGGAGTATAGAGCGGTGGGTTAGGATGAGAGCTGAAGGCTGAAAACAAAATGGTATTGAGAGCCATCCCAGTGTAAAACATGATCTCTTTATATAACAGCAATTGGGCCATGTAAGATGATATCGTGAAAGAAGATGGCATGTGTCTATATACCAAAGCCCATAAGTACCCTGTCACATGCCAACGTCTCTACAAAATATCACTCCTCCAACCAACTTCATATCTTGTGTAGTCCAGTCACTCTGTTAGAGGATCAGTTACCTGGTGGAGTAGGACCACTTATGAACATAGGTGCTTGATTCTCTTCTATAGAAAATACAGCAAGATTTGTACTTCCTGCTAATCAAGCTGGGTGGTCACAACACACCCCTGTCCTCACCTCTTTTTGGCTGTGGGCTTTAGCATAATGAACAGAGGGCCTGATTCAGAGATGTACGCTAATGTGATCGCATGCGCAATGGCAAATAATCGTTCGATCTGCGTGAAAATTGCATTAGGGCCCATCTCTGAATCAGGCCCACAGTTCCTGCCAGTTACTGGAATCTCACTGTATCTCTACATTCATTCACTAACATAGAATTAAGTTTTCCCAGTAAGAGCTTTGATAGTTGAATTTATTTGCAATTACATGTATTTCACCTCTACAAGACCTAGGGGCCCATTTATCAATTAATATTTGCGGCTTATTCCCTGAAAACACCCGTTTTCTGTGGGTAATCGCAAATATTTAGTATTCCCTGAATGTATGAAAGCGGGACCACAGCAGATATCTCTGATACCTGCTGCGGTCGCTCCATTCCTGCCGGGAGCCACATCCCTCATCATCATCAATGTGATGCTGCTGTATTTACCACCTTCTGGAATGCAATGCATTCTGGAGTTTGGCCCCGTCAGCTACTGATATCTGATGACGACGGTAGCCCGCTGTAGCCTACACATCGCAAAAACTACCAGTAGAGGGTTTCATAGGAACCCTCCCCTGGCAATGACTGCAGCACAAGCATGGTCAGTAGACCATGCATGGTCTGTAGTCCTGGCACAGGAGTGAAGAGACCGCTGACGCAGTCACTTCACTCCCTGCACATTGCAGAGATCAACTCTGGTGCCCCTGACCCTAAGGGTGCTTTTTGTTAAACAATGGCGGTATGATCGCATTCTGCAATGTGATCATAGGTCCTAATATCATGCCCAGATCGCATTGCAAATGCAATCATTAATAAATGGCTCCCTAATGCAATTCTCATTGAGTTTTAGACCGGTCAGCACCAGGTCCACTATCACATGTGGTAGTGCATTAATGTGGTATATATTGACAGGGTCACCATCACGTACCTAATTATTATACATACGATACGTTATAGTGCATTCCCATTACTATGGTATATTCACTACAGTGTATATTTGTTTTCAATATTTTACATTATCATGCATACAAAATCAGTATTTACTAAATATATATTTATACAGGTCAGTACACTCTCTAATGTTAGCCAAGTCTCTGTGGTGCTTGGACACACCTATCTGGTGGCTGACAACACTCCTTAAGCATGAGCCCCTACCACGGCTTTCCATGGTCCGCCCTTCATGCCCCAGTCTGACACTGCATAATGCATATTGTGCGTTAATGTGGTATACTGTTATAGAATAAGGTATTATATGTCATCCCAGAATAATGTATCTTAGTACAATAATGATAGCATATGACATTGCAGTGGAGCATTCAGTACAGAGGTTTATATGGAAACTACAAGGCAGAATCACATGAATGCCTAAAACTGCAGCAGAAGACCATGCTAGTATTACCAAGATTAGCACATTGGAAAATCACAATCTATACAGGTTGTCACACCATGTATTCCATTGTATGCCACTGTATAATAATATATAATTTTCACAGTGCAGCACACTTAAGGCAATTCGATTTGAGTTTCCTAATATATTATTATAAAACAGTATTCAGTATGTGTATTTGAGTCCGTCTTTCAAAGACTTCAGAATACAGAAAACCATAAGAGGTGGTAAAGCCAGAAGACTCCAGAACACCTAAGCCCTGGTGGCTAGGGGGCTTTTTGCAAAAGTGCTTATACTGGCCGCCTTGCTGTTCAGGTGAAGTCTGACAAGAGTCAAATAGCCAGCAGAGGCAAGCTAGTGGCGAGAGGCAAGAGAAGATCCAGTGCTTGGCAAACTGAGGAGTGACACTGACCCTTGCGGAAAATGACCCGCGCAGAGGATTCCCCTCTGTGCATGTCAAGGTCGAGAGAGGATAAAGTTCCAGTGGAACACCTGTTATCATTACCACCCTAAAGCTGGCCACACACTAGACCAACTTACATCCAACCAAGCAACTTGTTGATTGGTTGGAATGAAAATCTGGTAAGGAATGGGAGTAAATGATGATCAGCAACTTGCTCCTAAATGCCAGAAAACAGATGAAAATGGTCATCAGACAAGTTTGTTAAATGTTTGATCTAAACAATTTGTTCAAACAACAGTTTTTGTTAATTTTCTGGCGTTTGGGAGAAAATTGCTGATTGTCATTTGATTTCATTCCTTACCAGATTTTCATTCCAACCAATCAACAAGTTGGCTGGTTGGATGTAAGTTGGTCTAGTGTGTGGCCAGCTTTAGAGTATTTTTTAAATGTAAAAGTGTTTCTGGCAACCAACAATGCCATAGACACCTATAGTATACTTGCCTACTCTCTCAGATTGTTCGGGGGGCTCCCGAATTTTGGGAGTCCCCATGGATTCCGGAAGGAGACGATCACCCTCCCACAATCCTGGCCCACTTCCAAGTGAAGTGGGTGGTATGGGGTGCAATAGCATGATTCGCAAAGAAATTACACAAATCGCCAGTCTCCTCAAGTGACCACTGCTATTACCGCTGTTATAGTCATTGTGACCACCGCTGTTAACCCTGTGCATACTGCTGTTAACCCTGTATATACTACTGCACCTAATAAACCCAGCATCCTGGATAAGGACATCTGTGTGGACAGATCCTCCATTCTACTGACACCTATTGCAAACCACACAGGTTCTACCAATAGGTTATACTAATATATTCTGCACAATCTGACATCAGAATATTGTTTACAGAAACACAAATGAGCAATTTGTCTTCTGAGATGTTATAGATAGACATACAGTAAATATAACTATGTAGATAATAATAATAATAATAATAATAATAATAGTAAGGCATTGTGGGATTTTATAAAAATAATTTTCCCTTGCAAACATTGTAAAATATATACTGTACATTATAAACACTTGGTGATGTAATTCTTAATAAATCCCAGTTACTGCTGAAGCACTTACAGTATACTTTTTCCTGGAAGTGGCAGTGCTAAACAGAAAAATTGCCAGGTCCCGACATCATTTTAGCTCTATTCCAGGTAACACACAACTTTATTATCCGCTAACACTGGGAGGTTGCTGTTACAAAGCCAGCACTAATAGACTTGCTGTCATTTAGGAAATTGTCTATGGTTTTGTTGGCTCAGCATGAAATTGATGTAGGTGAGAGAGCTATTTCTTGCCAATAGTTTTTCACACGCTTCAGAAACCTTCAAAATATATTTAGTTTGCACAAATGCTTTTTATTGTTTTTATTTTTTGTTTGCATTATTTTCAACTCTATGCATTGATTCCTTCCTACACATTAAGGTACAACCTAGATCTGCAGCCAATCCTCCGAAAATGGACATTTTAGGAGGCTTGCTGCATTGTTTATGTAGTGTGGCTATTTATTACACAGATATATCCTGTGGTCCTTCTGCTAACTTTCCCAAAAGCACTACCTATAGCTGCCTATGGAGACTAGATCTAGGGGCAGATTGGGATGGAAAACCAGCCCGGGAAATTTCTGGAAGCAGCTCTAATGGAGGAGCGGTCTGTTGAAGGGGCGGGGTTTGTCAAGAGGGAGGTGGCGGGATACTCCCTCCTCAGAGGGACATTTTTAGAGTTAGATGCAGTGGTGGCTTTCCTTGCGTCTTTTGCTGCAGTTGTGTACATCCGTGCGTCTGAATGTGAAAGAATGAGACAACCACTTTTAATGTCTACAGTTGCTGCAATCGTGCTTTGTGTGTTTTTAGACCCCCCCATCAGTCGCACTGTTGACGTTTGTTACTGCGTCATTCATGTCTCTGTACACAATCACTATCAACAACATGCCTGTGTAGTGTCGGACTGCAGTGGTAGGGGCCCATGCTTAAGGGGTGTGGTTATCCACCAGAGGGGGTGTGGCCAGTCACCCAAAATGCTTGACTAATCAATAAGTCTGGTATAGATTCTATAGAAGGGAACCAATCACCCTTATTGATCAGTGGTACTGCTCCACCAGATAACTGACCATCTAATAGAGTAACAATGCATAATTTGAGGTCTGGAACCTGACACCTTGAAGAGAGGGTGGGCCCTTAGGCAGTGGGGCCCACCGGGGATTTCCCCTGTACCCCTGTGGGCCAGTCCAACCCTGTGCCTGTGTCACTCTAAGAACACCCTCATTCCATGTTACATCTGCATCTGATTAGCCAACCCCTGTAACCACCCAAGTACAGTACAGCAAACACATTTTTAATATACTTCATGCATGCGTCAGAATCTGTTCTGTGACTCTGGGCCTGAGGATCGCGGTTGATTGTTGCGTTTGTGCGCATGCGTATGCATCACAATGTGCATGCGTGAACTAGCAACTGCATTCAGAATTGCATTTGCAGAGGCTACGCAGACCCAGAGCAGAGTGATTGACAGGAAGTGCCGTTTGTGGGTGGTGATGGGGGGGTGGTCGAGCGAACGCAGACGTTCCAGTGCGTTTCAACATCGTTGCAGGGACGTGCATAAAATATCCACTGTGTGGTAATAAGCATAGCATGCGTGGCTGCTAGCAATTTCTGAGTAAGCTCAGGGCTTGTGCAAGTGTGCTTATTGACCCGATGTTACTCGATGTTACCGACTGTTTCACTATGTTCCCTAGTATATGGATGTGAGTAAGAGGAAGTGGGTGTCCTTATGTCAGGCTGCATTCACAATGTGAATGCAAACATTTGAATAGCACCGCTGATATTAGTAACTGCGGTGCGTGCGAATGTAACACTTATTTACTATTGAGTATCTAGATGGGGAAAATGTCAGGTTGAAGGGAGAGCATCATATGTATATAATATAAATGTACTATGTTATTCCAATGTGTGTATAATGTAGATGTGCTATTCTCACATAGTATAATATTATTTTGGATAAATATAAAATGGTGCCTTGATATCTAGAAATGTACTAAACTACAGTGGCACTAGCCCAACAGGTGCCAGAAGGTTCTGGCTGCCTAAAACTGTTTAGGACTAGGTCTGCAGACTGTGCAGAAGGACCGAGAGAAAGTGGCAGTTGGAGGGAGGGATCGTTTACAGCTGGGTTGGCCCTGAGGTAACGGCTAAAAGAGGAGGGATCGTGTTGGAGTCAGGTACCTGATTAAGAGAGACAGAGCCCGTGCTCTCTAGTGTGAGGAGTCCGGTGACAGACAGCGCAGAGCTGTTTTATGGAAGAAGAGGAGTGTGATAAGAGGTTGTAATTGAGTAGGGGAGCAGAGTCATACCCCCTTGAAGTGAAGGGAGAAGCAGAGGCTTAAAAAGAGGAGAGGGGAGATAAGAGTGCTGTATGAGGCATCAGAGTGGCGCTGAGGAGGAGCAGTCAGCGCTGTTAGTGAACTCTGAGAGGAAGACATCAGGAGAGGTCTGTAATCTCTCTGGGGACAGAACTATAGTCTTTCACAAACAACACTACCTGCTATTTGCAACTATAAACTTCTGACAGACATACTGTGGCCAGAATAGTAAAGACATAAATGCCTCTGCAGCCCTCCTTACAAAGTATAACAAACATACTGCAGTATCTGTGCAATGGCTACACATAGGCTGCCTGCTGCTATTATTATAATTACAACTCTGTAACCGGAAGTAGCTACAATGTATTGTGCAAGTAGTGCTTTACCTACATAAGACGTCAGGGCATTTTAGAAGAATACAGGTACCTCATGGAGGCAGCCAATACACAGAGCAGCATAGGAAACACCTGTGGTTCCTAATTATCCCTGCCGCACTCAGGATAGTCTAAGAAGAACCTTCTGACATAAATATAAGCATCTATCCTGATCAAACTCCCACAGATACTTTACAACATCAACCAACCAGGTTATGAAGCTTATCGGACTGTAGAGGAGAAGCACAACTGCATCCATCAACTACAGAGAGCAAAAGCTTAATCCATCACTACTTTATAAGCTAAAACACATATATATATATATATATATATATATATATATACAGCAAATAGCCGGCACTCCCCCTCTGCTTGAGAATTGAATTGCGCCCGGTGCCCTCTGTATTACCTCGCCTATTCAGGTGAGGAAACAAATATGTATCCAGATCAGCGGCACTCGTGACGACTTAATAAATGACACAAACCCCGTTGTATTATCAACGTTTCAGGGTCTTTAATGGCCCTTTCGTCAGGATATTAAGAATACATACAAAACGTCCTACCTTAAATGTGCAAACCCACAAGTGAGCAGACGCCGGGAGCCCGTCGCAGACGCGGCTAACCTCTGACGTCATCTACAACATGTGACCACCCATCACCATGGTGATAGTGCAAACATACAAACGGAAACCTGGAATGTACAAACGGATTTGATAAAATCAATATTGCAGCTAACAATACAATATACCTATTTCTCTAATGCACGTTAGTACTATATAGCCATGTAGACAAATCTTCACAATCCCCAAACAATGAAAGTCATATTAATAAATAGGGAAATGCAAAAAACATACAATGGTTATGTATAACATTTAAACCTAGATAAAAGGTAATAAGACATTTAACGGGTCACAAGCTGAATTATTATAAGACAAAAAGCCATACTATTACTTATTTTAACTCACAGATAACATTGTAAGCCCAGCTGTTCATTCAAGCCTTTTGGGGATAAAGTATCAAGTCTAAATATCCATTTAGACTCCAGTTGACAAAGGGGCGACCCGGCCCCGAAACGTTGGAAGATTTAAATACACGCTTTAGACTTTTTGCAAATCCCGGAGTGCCGCTGTTTTCTTTTTTATTGTGTTTGATATATCCGGAGGGCACCCGGGTATTCTATTTCCAAGGGGAGAGTGCCGGACTATACTATACCTACATATATATATATATATGTGTGTGTGTATATATGTGTGGGTGTGTGTGTATATATGTGTGTGTGTGTGTATATATATATATGCGTGTGTGTATATATATGTATATAAATATATATGTGTATATATCTATATATATATATATATATATATGTGTGTATATATATATGTCTGTGTATATATTAGGGGTGTGCACCGGCCACTTTTTCGTGTTTTGTGTTTGGATCTGGATCTTTCTTCGTGTTTTGGATCTGGATTGGTTTTGCCAAAACCACCCTTCCGTGTTTTGGGTTCTGGGTTTTGTGTTTTGGATCTGTATTTTTTTGAAAAAAAGTATAAAAACAGCTAAAATCACAGAATTTGTGGGTTTTTCTGCTCCTATGCTATTATTAACCTCAATAACCTTAATTTCCACTCATTTCCAGTCTATTCTGAACACCTCACACCTCACAATAGTGTTTTTATGTCCAAAAGGTTGCACCGAGGTAGCTGGATGACCATGCTAAGCGATACAAGTGGGCGGCACAAACACGTGGCCCATCTAGGAGTGACACTGCAGTGGCAGACAGGATGGCAGTTTGAAAAACTAGGCCCCAAACAGTACATAATGCAAAGAAAAAAAAGAGGTGCAAGATGGAATTGTCCTTGGGCCCTCCCACCCACCCATATGTTGTATAAACAGGACATGCACACTTTAACAAACCAATCATTTCAGCGCCAGGGTGTGCCACACGACTGTGGCTGAAATGATTGGTTCATTTGGGCCCCTACAAATAAAGCTGGCAATTAATCTGTCCCTGCACAAACTGGCTCTACAGAGGCAAGATGTCGTCCTCATCCTCCTCATTCACCGATTCCTCACCCTCTTCAGTGTTGTGTACATCCTCATCCTCACAGAGTATTAATTCGTCCCCGCTGGAATCCACCACCACAGGTCCCTCTGTATATTCTGGAGGCTGGTCTCCCTGGAAGAGTTGATAATTGATTTTTATGAACATCATCTTCTCCACATTTTGTGGAAGCAACCTCCTACGCCTTTCGCTGACAAGGTTCCCGGCTGCACTAAACACTCTTTCGGAGTATACACTGGAGGGGGGGCAACTCAGGTAAAATAGAGCCAGTTTGTACAGGGGCCTCCAAATTGCCTCTTTTTCCTGCCAGTACAGGTACGGACTGTCTGACATGCCTACTTGGATGCTGTCACCAATGTAATCCTCCACCATTGTGTCAATGGTGACAGTATCATATGCACTGACAGTAGACATGTCAGAAATTGTTGCCAGGTCCAAACTTGGTCCTGCCTGCCCTGCATCACCGCCAGCGGGTTGCTTAGGATACCTAAGTTTTTTTCTGGCAGCCCCTGTTGCGGGAGAAAATGAAGGAGCTGTTGACGTGTCACGTTCCGCTTCAGCTGACAGTGTTTTCACGAGCAGGTCTTTGCACCTCTACAGGCTTGTGTCGGCCGGAAAGAGAGACACCACATAGGCTTTAAACCTAGGACCGAGCACGGTGGCCAAAATGTAGTGGTCTGATGTCAACAGATTGACCACCCTGGAATCCTGGCAAAGCGAATGAAGGGCTTCATCCACAAGTCCCACATGCCAAGCGGAATCGCTCCATCTTAGCTCCTCCTTCACTTTCTCCAGCTGCTTCTGCAAAAGCCTGATGAGGGGAATGACCTGACTCAAGCTGGCAGTGTCTGAACTGACTTAACGTGTGGCAAGTTCGAGTGGATGTATAGGCTTGAATGGCCTTTTGCTGCTCCTCCATCCTCTGATGCATATAGAGGGTTGAGTTCCACCGCGTCACAACCTCTTGCTTCAGGTGATGGCGGGGCAAGTTCAAGAGTGTTTGCTGGCGCTCCAGTCTTCGGCACGCAGTCGCTGAATGGCGAAAGTGGCATCTCCTGCACGCCCCTGTCGCTCTTCAGAAAATTCTGCACCACCAAATTTATTGTGTGAGCAAAACATGGGACGTGCTGGAATTTGCCCAGATGTAATGCCTGCACAATATTGGTGGCGTTGTCAGATATCACAAATCCACAGGAGAGTCTAAGTTGGGTAAGCCACTGGGCGATGATTTCCCTCAGTTTCTCTAAGAGGTTGTCGGCGGTGTGCCTCTTACTGAAACCAGTGATACACAGCGTAGCATGCTTTGGAACGAGCTGGCGTTTCTGAGATGCTGCTACTGGTGACGCTGCTGTTGTTGCTGTATAAGGTGATACATCTACCTAGTGGGCTGTCACAGTCATATAGTCCTTAGACTGCCCTGTTCCACTTGTCCACATGTCCGTGGTTAAGTGGACATAGGGTACAACAGCATTTTTCAGGATACTGAGGACACTTTTTCTGATGTTTCTGTACAGTCTTGGTATCGCCTGCCTAGTGAAGTGGAATTTAGATGGGATTTGGAACCGGGGACCCACTACCTCCATCAATTGTCTAAATCCCACTGCACAAATGGCAGATACCGGACACACGTCTAATACCAACATAGCAGTCAAGGCCTCAGTTATACGTTTTGCTTCAGGATGACTGCTGTCGTACTTCATCCTCCTCGCTAAGGACTGTTGGAGGGTCAATTGTTTAGTAAAAGTAGTGGTGTTCCTACTTCCTCTCTGGGATGATGAACGACTCCCAGCAGCAGCGGCAGCATTAGGCGTAGCAATGCAGGATACCCCGGAGGAATCCCGGATAGGAGAGTCAGTCATGCCAGTGACATGGCCTGCAGGACTACTTCCGATCCTGACTAAGGAGGAAATTGACGAGGAGGGAGTTGACGGTGTGGTTTGCAGGCGCTTGGATACAACAGGACGAAGGGATTTAGGTGTCCCTGGATTGTTTACGGTCTCAGCCAAAGTTTCTGAACTTGACAGTAACTTTTTATGAATGCGCTGCAGGTGACGTATAAGGGAGGATGTTCCTAGGTGGTTAACGTCCCTACCCCTACTTATTTCACGTTTACATATGGTACATATGGCAAGACAGTTGTTGTCTGGATTTGGATAGAAATATTGCCAAACCAAAGAGGTGGAATGTTTGGTCTTCTGCCCAGGCATGACCGTGATGGGCTTTTTCATCCCACGGACAACAACTGTCTCCCCTGGAGCCTGATTTGAACAAACAACATCACCATCAGAATCCTACTCGCCAACTTCCTCCTCATCCTGTTGTACTTCAACAGTGACATCTTCAATTTGCATATCAGCAAGTGGACTGTGGGTGCTCCTTTCAGCACTTGCAAAGGGCGTGCAAATGGTGGAAAGAGCCACCTCTTCCCGTCCAGTGATGGGAAGGTCAGGCATCGCAACCGCCACCACACTTTGACTCTCCTTGGGGATTTGTGATATCTTCTTAGAATGCAAAGTTCTTCGCTGTGCTTTTGCCAGCTTAACTCATTTGATTTTTTTAGCGGGAGGAGGGCTTCCATTGTCATGTGAAGCTGAACCACTAGTCATGAACATAGGGAAAGACCTTAGCTGTTCCTTGCCACTCCGTGTCATAAATGGCATATTGGCAAGTTTACATTTCTCTTCAGATGATTTAATTGTTTTTTTTAAGGTCATTTTCCTGAACTTTGTCATTTGGAATTGTATGTGCCCTCTACTATGACATTGGGCATCGGCCTTGGAAGACGACGTTGATGGCATGTTATCGTCTATGTCATGACTAGTGGCAGCAGCTTCAGCACTAGGAGGAAGTGGTTCTTGATCTTTCCCTATTTTATTTTTATCGGAGAAAGTTTGGTTCTCCATTTATGTTATATTGATATATACGTGCGGATAAGGCGCACACAAACACAGAAAATAATTTTTTATTTTTGTTGGAGACTAGTGCACTTTGTGGGTTACACCACCCTTTAAGAATTGAGCCAGCTGGCCTTTTACTTATGGGACACAGGCGCACGCTTGGCGCTGCTCCTTTGTTGATGCACGTGCAGCTACAGCTCACACAATTCACAAACACAGAAAATATTTTTTTATTTTGTTTGGAGTGCCCTTTGGGGGTTACAGCACCCTTTAATGGAAAAGCCAGCCAGCCCTTTATTTATGGGACACAGGCGCACGCTTGGCACTACTTTGTTGATGCACGTGCGGCTACTGCGCACACAATTCACAAACACAGAAAATATTTTTTTATTTTGTTTGGAGTGTACTTTGGGGGATACAGCACCCTTTAACGGACAAGCCAGCCGGCCCTTTATGTATGGGACACAGGCGCACGCTTGGCGCTGCTCCTTTGTTGATGCACGTGCAGCCACAGTGCACACAATTCACAAACACAGAAGAAAAAAAAATATTTTTGTTGGAGACTAGTGCACTTTGTGGGTTACACCACCCTTTAAGAAATGAGCCAGCCAGCCCTTTACTTATGGGACACAGGTGCACGCTTGGCGCTGCTCCTTTGTTGATGCACGTGCAGCTACAGCCCACACAATTCACAAACACAGAAAATATTTTTTTATTTTGTTTGGAGTGCCCTTTGGGGGTTACAGCACCCTTTAACGGACAAGCGAGCCGGCCTTTTACTTATGGGACACAGGCGCACGCTTGGCACTGCTCCTTTGTTGATGCACAAAAAGACAGCCCACACAATTCACAAACACAGAAAATATTTTTTTATTTTGTTTGGAGTGCCCTTTGGGGGTTACAGCACCCTTTAACGGACAAGTCAGCCGGCCCTTTATTTATGGGACACAGGCGCACGCTTGGCACTACTTTGTTGATGCACGTGCGGCTACTGCGCACACAATTCACAAACACAGAAAATATTTTTTTATTTTGTTTGCAGTGTACTTTGGGGGTTACAACGCCCTTTAACGGTCAAGCTAGTGGGCCCTTAACTGATGACACAGGCGCACGCTTGGCACTACTTTGTTGATGCACGTGCGGCTACTGCGCACACAATTCACAAACAAAAAAAAATCTATTTTTTTATTTTGTTTGGAGTACCCTTTGGGGGTTACAGCACCCTTTAGCGGTCAATCCAGCCAGCCCTTTATTTATGAGACACAGGCGCACGCTTGGCACTACTTTGTTGATGCACGTGCGGCTACTGCGCACACAATTCACAAACACAAAAAAATATATTTTTTTATTTTGTTTGGTGTGCCCTTTGGGGGTTACAGCACCCTTTAGTGGTCAATCCAGCTGGCTCTTTATTTATGGGACACAGGTGCCCGCTTGGCACTACTTTGTTGATGCACGTCCGGCTACTGAGCACACAATTCACAAAAAAAAATTTTTTTTATTTTGTTTGGAGTGCCCTTTGGGGGATACAGCACCCTTTAGTGGTCAATCCAGCTCGCCCTTTATTTATGGGACACAGGCGCACGCTTAGCACTACTTAGTTGATGCACGTGCGGCTACTGCGCACACAATTCACAAACACAAGAAAATATATTTTTTTATTTTGTTTGGAGTGCCCTTTGGGGGTTACAGCACCCTTTAGAGGTCAATCCAGCCGGTCCTTTATTTATGGGACACAGGCGCACGCTTCTCACTACTTTGTTGATGCACGTGCGGCTACTGCGCACACAATTCACAAACACAAAAAAATATTTTTTTTTATTTTGTTTGGAGTGCCCTTTGGGGGTTACAGCACCCTTTAGCGGTCAATCCAGCCGGCCCTTTATTTATGGGACACAGGCGCACGCTTGGCACTACTTTGTTGATGTACGTGCGGCTACTGCGCACACAATTCACAAACACAAAAAAATATATTATTTTATTTTGTTTGGAGTGCCCTTTAGGGGATACAGCTCCCTTTAGCGGTCAATCCAGCTGGCCCTTTATTTATGGGACACAGGCGCACG
The DNA here is from genome assembly GCA_031769625.1 of Taudactylus pleione. NCBI lineage: Eukaryota > Metazoa > Chordata > Amphibia > Anura > Myobatrachidae > Taudactylus > Taudactylus pleione. The sequence goes on along the minus strand of JAUIMM010000324.1, from coordinate 7,012,819 downwards.
CTTGGCACTACTTTGTTGATGCACGTGTGGCTACTGCGCACACAATTCACAAACATAAAAAAAAATATATATTTTTTTATTTTGTTTGGAGTGCCCTTTGGGGGTTACAGCACCCTTTAACGGTCAATCCAGCTGGCCCTTTTTTTATGGGACACAGGCGCACGCTTGGCAATACTTTGTTGCTGCACGTGCGGCTATTGCGCACACAATTCACAAACACAAAAAAATATATTTTTTTATTTTGTTTGGAGTGCCCTTTGGGGGTTGCAGCACCCATTAGCGGTCAATCCAGCCGGCCCTTTATTTATGGGACACAGGCGCACGCTTGACACTACTTTGTTGATGCACGTGCGGCTATTGCGCACACAATTCACAAACACAAAAAAAAATATTTTTTTATTTTGTTTGGAGTGCCCTTTAGGGGTTACAGCACCCTTTATTGGACAAGCCAGCCGGCCTTTTACTTATGGGACACAGGCGCACGCTTGGCGCTGCTCCTTTGTTGATGCACGTGCAGCCACAGTGCACACAATTCACAAACACAAAAAAAAATATTTTTTTATTTTGTTTGGAGTGCCCTTTGGGGGCTACAGCACCATTTAGCGGTCAATCCAGCTGGCCCTTTATTTATGAGACACAGGCGCACACTTGGCACTACTTTGTTGATGTACGTGCGGCTACTGCGCACACAATTCACAAACACAAAAAATATTTTATTTTATTTTGTTTGGAGTGCCCTTTGGGGGTTACAGCACCCTTTAGCGGTCAATCCAGCCGGCCCTTTATTTATGGGACACAGGCGCACGCTTGGCATTACTTTGTTGATGCACGTGCGGCTACTGCGCACACAATTCACAAACACAAAAAAATATTTTTTTTTATTTTGTTTGGAGTGCCCTATGGGGGTTACAGCACCCTTTAGCGGTCAATCCAGCTGGCCCTTTATTTATGGGACACAGGCGCACACTTGGCACTACTTTGTTGCTGCACGTGCGGCTACTGCGCACACAATTCACAAACACAAAAAAATATATTTTTTTATTTTGTTTGGAGTGCCCTTTGGGGGTTACAACACCCTATAACGGACAAGCCAGCTGGCCTTTTACTTATGGGACACAGGCGCACGCTTGACGCTGCTCCTTTGTTGATGCACGTGCAGCCACAGTGCACTCAATTCACAAACACAGAAAAAAATTTTTTATTTTGTTTGGAGTGCCCTTTGAGAGTTACAGCACCCTTTAGTGGTCAATCCAGCTGGCCCTTTATTTATGGGACACAGGCGCACGCTTGGCACTACTTTGTTGATGCACGTGCGGCTAATGCGCACACAATTCACAAACACAAAAAAATATATTTTTTTATATTGTTTTGAGTGCCCTTTGGGGGTTACAGCACCCTTTAACGGACAAGCCAGCCGGCCTTTTACTTAGGGGACACAGGCGCACGCTTGGCGCTACTCCTTTGTTGATGCACGTGCAGCCACAGTGCACACAATTCACAAACACAGAAAAAAAAATGTTATTTTGTTTGGAGTGCCCTTTGGGGGTTACAGCAACCTTTAGCGTTCATTCCAGCCGACACTTTATTTATGGGACACAGGCGCATGCTTGGCACTACTTTGTTGATGCACGTGTGGCTACTGCGCACACAATTCACAAACACAAAAAAAATATATATTTTTTTTTTGTTTGGGGTGCCCTTTGGTGGTTACAGCACCCTTTAAAGGACAAGCCAGCCGGCCTTTTACTTAAGGGACACAGGCGCACGCTTGGCACTACTTTGTTGATGCACGTGCGGCTACTGCGCACACAATTCACAAACACAAAAAAATTTATTTTTTTATTTTGTTTGGAGTGCCCTTTGGGGGTTACAGCACCCTTTAGCGGTCAGTCCAGCTGGCCCTTTATTTATGGGACACAGGCGCACGCTTGGCACTACTTTGTTGCTGCACGTGCGGCTACTGCGCACACAATTCACAAACACAAAAAAATATATTTTTTTATTTTGTTTGGAGTGCCCTTTGGGGGTTACAGCACCCTTTAGCGGTCAATCCAGCCGGCCCTTTATTTATGGGACACAGGCGCACGCTTGGCACTACTTTGTTGCTGCACGTGCGGTTACTACGCACACAATTCACAAACACAAAAAAATATTTTTTTTTATTTTGTTTGGAGTGCCCTTTGGGGGTTACAGCACCCTTTAGTGGTCAATCCAGCTGGCCATTTATTTATGGGACACAGGCGCACGCTTGGCACTACTTTGTTGATGCACGTGCGGCTACTGCGAACACAATTCACAAACACAAAAAAAATGTATTTTTTTATTTTGTTTGGAGTGCCCTTTGGGGGTTACAGCACCCTTTAGCGGTCAATCCAGCCGGCCCTTTATTTATGGGACACAGGCGCATGCTTGGCACTACTTTGTTGATGCACGTTCGGCTGCTGCGCACACAATTCACAAACACAAGAAAATATATTTTTTTATTTTGTTTGGAGTGCCCTTTGGGGGTTACAGCACCCTTTAGAGGTCAATCCAGCCGGTCCTTTATTTATGGGACACAGGCGCACGCTTCTCACTACTTTGTTGTTGCACGTGTGGCTACTGCGCACACAATTCACAAACTTAAAAAAAATAAAATATTTTTTTATTTTGTTTGGAGTGCCCTTTGGGGGTTACAGCACCCTTTAGCGGTCAGTCCAGCTGGCCCTTTATTTATGGGACACAGCCGCACGCTTGGCACTACTTTGTTGCTGCACGTGCGGCTACTGCGCACACAATTCACAAACACAAAAAAATATATTTTTTTATTTTGTTTGGAGTGCCCTTTGGGGGTTACAGCACCCTTTAGCGGTCAATCCAGCTGGCCCTTTATTTATGGGACACAGGCGCACGCTTGGCACTACTTTGTTGCTGCACGTGCGGTTACTACGCACACAATTCACAAACACAAAAAAATATATTTTTTTATTTTGTTTGGAGTGCCCTTTGGGGGTTACAGCACCCTTTAGTGGTCAATCCAGCTGGCCATTTATTTATGGGACACAGGCGCACGCTTGGCACTACTTTGTTGATGCACGTGCGGCTACTGCGAACACAATTCACAAACTTAAAAAAAATAAAATATTTTTTTATTTTGTTTGGAGTGCCCTTTGGGGGTTACAGCACCCTTTAGCGGTCAATCCAGCCGGCCCTTTATTTATGGGACACAGGCGCATGCTTGGCACTACTTTGTTGATGCACGTTCGGCTGCTGCGCACACAATTCACAAACACAAGAAAATATATTTTTTTATTTTGTTTGGAGTGCCCTTTGGGGGTTACAGCACCCTTTAGAGGTCAATCCAGCCGGTCCTTTATTTATGGGACACAGGCGCACGCTTGGCACTACTTTGTTGCTGCACGTGCGGCTACTGCGCACACAATTCACAAACACAAAAAAATATATTTTTTTATTTTGTTTGGAGTGCCCTTTGGGGGTTACAACACCCTATAATGGACAAGCCAGCCGGCCTTTTACTTATGGGACACAGGCGCACGCTTGACGCTACTCCTTTGTTGATGCACGTGCAGCCACAGTGCACTCAATTCACAAACACAGAAATTTTTTTTTTATTTTGTTTGGAGTGCCCTTTGAGGGTTACAGCACCCTTTAGTGGTCAATCCAGCTGGCCCTTTATTTATGGGATACAGGCGCACGCTTGGCACTACTTTGTTGATGCACATGCGGCTAATGCGCACACAATTCACAAACACAAAAAAATATATTTTTTTATATTGTTTTGAGTGCCCTTTGGGGGTTACAGCACCCTTTAATGGACAAGCCAGCCGGCCTTTTACTTAGGGGACACAGGCGCACGCTTGGCGCTACTCCTTTGTTGATGCACGTGCAGCCACAGTGCACACAATTCACAAACACAGAAAAAAAAATGTTATTTTGTTTGGAGTGCCCTTTGGGGGTTACAGCAACCTTTAGTGGTCATTCCAGCCGACCCTTTATTTATGGGACACAGGCGCATGCTTGGCACTACTTTGTTGATGCACGTGTGGCTACTGCGCACACAATTCACAAACACAAAAAAATATATTTTTTTATTTTGTTTGGAGTGCCGTTTGGGGGTTACAGCACCCTTTAGCGGTCAATCCAGCTGGCCCTTTATTTATGGGACACAGGCGCACGCTTGGCACTACTTTGTTGCTGCACGTGCGGCTACTGCGCACACAATTCACAAACACAAAAAAATATATTTTTTTATTTTGTTTGGAGTGCCCTTTGGGGGTTACAGCACCCTTTAGCGGTCAGTCCAGCTGGCCCTTTATTTATGGGACACAGGCGCACGCTTGGCACTACTTTGTTGCTGCACGTGCGGCTACTGCGCACACAATTCACAAACACAAAAAAATATATTTTTTTATTTTGTTGGAGTGCCCTTTGGGGGTTACAGCACCCTTTAGCGGTCAATCCAGCTGGCCCTTTATTTATAGGACACAGGCGCTCGCTTGGCACTACTTTGTTGATGCACGTGCGGCAATTGCGCACACAATTCACAAACACAAAAAAATATATTTTTTTATTTTGTTTGGAGTGCCTTTTGGGGGTTACAGCAGCCTTTAGCGGTCAATCCAGCTGGCCCTTTATTTATGGGACACAGGCGCACGCTTGGCACTACTTTGTTGATGCACGTGCGGCTACTGCGCACATAATTCACAAACACAAAAAAATATATATTTTTATTTTGTTTGGAGTGCCCTTTGGGGGTTACAGCACCCTTTAATGGACAAGCCAGCCAGCCTTTTACTTATGGGACACAGGCGCACGCTTGGCGCTGCTCCTTTGTTGATGCACGTGCAGCCATAGTGTACACAATTCACAAACACAGAAAAAAAAAATTATTTTGTTTGGAGTGCCCTTTGGGGGTTACACTACCCTTTAGCGGTCAATCCAGCCAGCCCTTTATTTATGGGACACAGGCGCACGCTTGGCACTACTTTGTTGATGCACGTGCGGCTACTGTGCACACAATTCACAAACACTAAAAAATATTTTTTTTACTTTGTTTCGAGTGCCCTTTGCGGGTTACAACACCATTTAGTGGTCAATCCAGCCGGCCCTTTATTTATGGGACACAGGCGCACACTTGGCACTACTTTGTTGATGTACGTGCGGCTACTGCGCACACAATTCACAAACACTAAAAAATATTTTTTATTATTTTGTTTTGAGTGCCCTTTGGGGGCTACAGCACCATTTAGCGGTCAATCCAGCTGGCCCTTTATTTATGAGACACAGGCGCACACTTGGCACTACTTTGTTGATGTACGTGCGGCTACTGCGCACACAATTCACAAACACAAAAAAATATTTTTTATTATTTTGTTTTGAGTGCCCTTTGGGGGCTACAGCACCATTTAGCGGTCAATCCAGCTGGCCCTTTATTTATGAGACACAGGCGCACACTTGGCACTACTTTGTTGATGTACATGCGGCTACTGCGCACACAATTCACAAACACAAAAAAATATTTTTTTTTATTTTGTTTGGAGTGCCGTTTGGGGGTTACAGCACCCTTTAGCGGTCAATCCAGCTGGCCCTTTATTTATGGGACACAGGCGCACGCTTGGCACTACTTTGTTGCTGCACGTGCGGCTACTGCGCACACAATTCACAAACACAAAAAAATATATTTTTTTATTTTGTTTGGAGTGCCCTTTGGGGGTTACAACACCCTATAATGGACAAGCCAGCTGGCCTTTTACTTATGGGACACAGGCGCACGCTTGACGCTACTCCTTTGTTGATGCACGTGCAGGCACAGTGCACTCAATTCACAAACACAGAAATTTTTTTTTTATTTTGTTTGGAGTGCCCTTTGAGGGTTACAGCACCCTTTAGTGGTCAATCCAGCTGGCCCTTTATTTATGGGACACAGGCGCACGCTTGGCACTACTTTGTTGATGCACGTGCGGCTAATGCACACACAATTCACAAACACAAAAAAATATATTTTTTTATATTGTTTTGAGTGCCCTTTGGGGGTTACAGCACCCTTTAACGGACAAGCCAGCCGGCCTTTTACTTAGGGGACACAGGCGCACGCTTGGCGCAACTCCTTTGTTGATGCACGTGCAGCCACAGTGCACACAATTCACAAACACAGAAAAAAAAATGTTATTTTGTTTGGAGTGCCCTTTGGGGGTTACAGCAACCTTTAGCGGTCATTCCAGCCGACACTTTATTTATGGGACACAGGCGCATGCTTGGCACTACTTTGTTGATGCACGTGTGGCTACTGCGCACACAATTCACAAACACAAAAAAAATATATATTTTTTTTTTGTTTGGGGTGCCCTTTGGGGGTTACAGCACCCTTTAACGGACAAGCCAGCCGGCCTTTTACTTAAGGGACACAGGCGCACGCTTGGCACTACTTTGTTGATGCACGTGCGGCTACTGCGCACACAATTCACAAACACAAAAAAAAATATATTTTTTTATTTTGTTTGGAGTGCCCTTTGGGGGTTACAGCACCCTTTAGCGGTCAGTCCAGCTGGCCCTTTATTTATGGGACACAGGCGCACGCTTGGCACTACTTTGTTGCTGCACGTGCGGCTACTGCGCACACAATTCACAAACACAAAAAAATATATTTTTTTATTTTGTTGGAGTGCCCTTTGGGGGTTACAGCACCCTTTAGCGGTCAATCCAGCTGGCCCTTTATTTATAGGACACAGGCGCTCGCTTGGCACTACTTTGTTGATGCACGTGCGGCTATTGCGCACACAATTCACAAACACAAAAAAATATATTTTTTTATTTTGTTTGGAGTGCCCTTTTGGGGGTTACAGCAGCCTTTAGCGGTCAATCCAGCTGGCCCTTTATTTATGGGACACAGGCGCACGCTTGGCACTACTTTGTTGATGCACGTGCGGCTACTGCGCACATAATTCACAAACACAAAAAAATATATATTTTTATTTTGTTTGGAGTGCCCTTTGGGGGTTACAGCACCCTTTAATGGACAAGCCAGCCAGCCTTTTACTTATGGGACACAGGCGCATGCTTGGCGCTGCTCCTTTGTTGATGCACGTGCAGCCATAGTGTACACAATTCACAAACACAGAAAAAAAAAATTATTTTGTTTGGAGTGCCCTTTGGGGGTTACAGCACCCTTTAGCGGTCAATCCAGCCAGCCCTTTATTTATGGGACACAGGCGCACGCTTGGCACTACTTTGTTGATGCACGTGCGGCTACTGTGCACACAATTCACAAACACTAAAAAATATTTTTTTTACTTTGTTTCAAGTGCCCTTTGCGGGTTACAACACCATTTAGTGGTCAATCCAGCCGGCCCTTTATTTATGGGACACAGGCGCACGCTTGGCACTACTTTGTTGATGTACGTGCGGCTACTGCGCACACAATTCACAAACACTAAAAAATATTTTTTATTATTTTGTTTTGAGTGCCCTTTGGGGGCTACAGCACCATTTAGCGGTCAATCCAGCTGGCCCTTTATTTATGAGACACAGGCGCACACTTGGCACTACTTTGTTGATGTACGTGCGGCTACTGCGCACACAATTCACAAACACAAAAAAATATTTTTTATTATTTTGTTTTGAGTGCCCTTTGGGGGCTACAGCACCATTTAGCGGTCAATCCAGCTGGCCCTTTATTTATGAGACACAGGCGCACGCTTGGCACTACTTTGTTGCTGCACGTGCGGCTACTGCGCACACAATTCACAAACACAAAAAAATATATTTTTTTATTTTGTTTGGAGTGCCCTTTGGGGGTTACAACACCCTATAACGGACAAGCCAGCTGGCCTTTTACTTATGGGACACAGGCGCACGCTTGACGCTACTCCTTTGTTGATGCACGTGCAGCCACAGTGCACTCAATTCACAAACACAGAAATTTTTTTTTTATTTTGTTTGGAGTGCCCTTTGAGGGTTACAGCACCCTTTAGTGGTCAATCCAGCTGGCCCTTTATTTATGGGACACAGGCGCACGCTTGGCACTACTTTGTTGATGCACGTGCGGCTAATGCGCACACAATTCACAAACACAAAAAAATATATTTTTTTATATTGTTTTGAGTGCCCTTTGGGGGTTACAGCACCCTTTAACGGACAAGCCAGCCGGCCTTTTACTTAGGGGACACAGGCGCACGCTTGGCGCAACTCCTTTGTTGATGCACGTGCAGCCACAGTGCACACAATTCACAAACACAGAAAAAAAAATGTTATTTTGTTTGGAGTGCCCTTTGGGGGTTACAGCAACCTTTAGCGGTCATTCCAGCCGACCCTTTATTTATGGGACACAGGCGCATGCTTGGCACTACTTTGTTGATGCACGTGTGGCTACTGCGCACACAATTCACAAACACAAAAAAAATATATATTTTTTTTTTGTTTGGGGTGCCCTTTGGGGGTTACAGCACCCTTTAACGGACAAGCCAGCCGGCCTTTTACTTAAGGGACAAAGGCGCACGCTTGGCACTACTTTGTTGATGCACGTGCGGCTACTGCGCACACAATTCACAAACACAAAAAAATATATTTTTTTATTTTGTTTGGAGTGCCCTTTGGGGGTTACAGCACCCTTTAGCGGTCAATCCAGCTGGCCCTTTATTTATAGGACACAGGCGCTCGCTTGGCACTACTTTGTTGATGCACGTGCGGCTATTGCGCACACAATTCACAAACACAAAAAAATATATTTTTTTATTTTGTTTGGAGTGCCCTTTTGGGGGTTACAGCAGCCTTTAGCGGTCAATCCAGCTGGCCCTTTATTTATGGGACACAGGCGCACGCTTGGCACTACTTTGTTGATGCACGTGCGGCTACTGCGCACATAATTCACAAACACAAAAAAATATATATTTTTATTTTGTTTGGAGTGCCCTTTGGGGGTTACAGCACCCTTTAATGGACAAGCCAGCCAGCCTTTTACTTATGGGACACAGGCGCATGCTTGGCGCTGCTCCTTTGTTGATGCACGTGCAGCCATAGTGTACACAATTCACAAACACAGAAAAAAAAAATTATTTTGTTTGGAGTGCCCTTTGGGGGTTACAGCACCCTTTAGCGGTCAATCCAGCCAGCCCTTTATTTATGGGACACAGGCGCACGCTTGGCACTACTTTGTTGATGCACGTGCGGCTACTGTGCACACAATTCACAAACACTAAAAAATATTTTTTTTACTTTGTTTCAAGTGCCCTTTGCGGGTTACAACACCATTTAGTGGTCAATCCAGCCGGCCCTTTATTTATGGGACACAGGCGCACGCTTGGCACTACTTTGTTGATGTACGTGCGGCTACTGCGCACACAATTCACAAACACTAAAAAATATTTTTTATTATTTTGTTTTGAGTGCCCTTTGGGGGCTACAGCACCATTTAGCGGTCAATCCAGCTGGCCCTTTATTTATGAGACACAGGCGCACACTTGGCACTACTTTGTTGATGTACGTGCGGCTACTGCGCACACAATTCACAAACACAAAAAAATATTTTTTATTATTTTGTTTTGAGTGCCCTTTGGGGGCTACAGCACCATTTAGCGGTCAATCCAGCTGGCCCTTTATTTATGAGACACAGGCGCACACTTGGCACTACTTTGTTGATGTACATGCGGCTACTGCGCACACAATTCACAAACACAAAAAAATATTTTTTTTTATTTTGTTTGGAGTGCCCTTTGGGGGTTACAGCACCCTTTAGCGGTCAATCCAGCTGGCCCTTTATTTATGGTACACAGGCGCACGCTTGGCACTACTTTGTTGATGCACGTGCGGCTATTGCACACACAATTCACAAACACAAAAAAATATATATTTTTATTTTGTTTGGAGTGCCCTTTTGGGGGTTACAGCAGCCTTTAGTGGTCAATCCAGCTGGCCCTTTATTTATGGGACACAGGTGCACGCTTGGCACTACTTTGTTGCTGCACGTGCGGCTACTGCGCACATAATTCACAAACACAAAAAAATATATATTTTTATTTTGTTTGGAGTGCCCTTTGGGGGTTACAGCACCCTTTAATGGACAAGCCAGCCAGCCTTTTACTTATGGGACACAGGCGCACGCTTGGCGCTGCTCCTTTGTTGATGCACGTGCAGCCATAGTGTACACAATTCACAAACACAGAAAAAAAAAATTATTTTGTTTGGAGTGCCCTTTGGGGGTTACAGCACCCTTTAGCGGTCAATCCAGCCAGCCCTTTATTTATGGGACACAGGCGCACGCTTGGCACTACTTTGTTGATGCACGTGCGGCTACTGTGCACACAATTCACAAACACTAAAAAATATATTTTTTTATTTTGTTTGGAGTGCCCTTTGGGGGTTACAGCACCCTTTAGCGGTCAATCCAGCCAGCCCTATATTTATGGGACACAGGCGCACGCTTGGCACTACTTTGTTGATGCACGTGCGGCTACTGTGCACACAATTCACAAACACTAAAAAATATTTTTTTTACTTTGTTTGGAGTGCCCTTTGGGGGTTACAACACCATTTAGCGGTCAATCCAGCTGGCCCTATATTTATGAGACACAGGCGGACACTTGGCACTACTTTGTTGATGTACGTGCGGCTACTGCGCACACAATTCACAAACACAAAAAAATATTTTTTATTATTTTGTTTTGAGTGCCCTTTGGGGGCTACAGCACCATTTAGCGGTCAATCCAGCTGGCCCTTTATTTATGAGACACAGGCGCACACTTGGCACTACTTTGTTGATGTACATGCGGCTACTGCGCACACAATTCACAAACACAAAAAATATATTATTTTATTTTGTTTGGAGTGCCCTTTGGGGGTTACAGCACCCTTTAGCGGTCAATCCAGCCGGCCCTTTATTTATGGTACACAGGCGCACGCTTGGCACTACTTTGTTGATGCACATGCGGCTACTGCGCACACAATTCACAAACACAAAAAAATATTTTTTTTTATTTTGTTTGGAGTGCCCTTTGGGGGTTACAGCACCCTTTAGCGGTCAATCCAGCTGGCCCTTTATTTATGGGACACAGGCGCACGCTTGGCACTACTTTGCTGATGCACGTGCGGCTATTGCGCACACAATTCACAAACACAAAAAAATATATTTTTTTATTTTGTTTGGAGTGCCCTTTTGGGGGTTACAGCAGCCTTTAGCGGTCAATCCAGCTGGCCCTTTATTTATGGGACACAGGCGCACGCTTGGCACTACTTTGTTGATGCACGTGCGGCTACTGCGCACATAATTCACAAACACAAAAAAATATATATTTTTATTTTGTTTGGAGTGCCCTTTGGGGGTTACATCACCCTTTAATGGACAAGCCAGCCAGCCTTTTACTTATGGGACACAGGGGCACGCTTGGCGCTGCTCCTTTGTTGATGCACGTGCAGCCATAGTGTACACAATTCACAAACACAGAAAAAAAAAATATTTTGTTTGGTGTGCCCTTTGGGGGTTACAGCACCCTTTAGCGGTCAATCCAGCCAGCCCTTTATTTATGGGACACAGGTGCACGCTTGGCACTACTTTGTTGATGCACGTGCGGCTACTGTGCACACAATTCACAAACACTAAAAAATATTTTTTTACTTTGTTTGGAGTGCCCTTTGGGGGTTACAACACCATTTAGTGGTCAATCCAGCCGGCCCTTTATTTATGGGACACAGGCGCACGCTTGGCACTACTTTGTTGATGTACGTGCGGCTACTGCGCACACAATTCATAAACACAAAAAAATATTTTTTATTATTTTGTTTTGAGTGCCCTTTGGGGGCTACAGCACCATTTAGCGGTCAATCCAGCTGGCCCTTTATTTAAGAGACACAGGCGCACACTTGGCACTACTTTGTTGATGTACGTGCGGCTACTGCGCACACAATTCACAAACACAAAAAAATATTTTTTATTATTTTGTTTTGAGTGCCCTTTGGGGGCTACAGCACCATTTAGCGGTCAATCCAGCTGGCCCTTTATTTATGAGACACAGGCGCACACTTGGCACTACTTTGTTGATGTACGTGCGGCTACTGCGCACACAATTCACAAACACAAAAAAATATTTTTTATTATTTTGTTTTGAGTGCCCTTTGGGGGCTACAGCACCATTTAGCGGTCAATCCAGCTGGCCCTTTATTTATGAGACACAGGCGCACACTTGGCACTACTTTGTTGATGTACATGCGGCTACTGCGCACACAATTCACAAACACAAAAAATATATTATTTTATTTTGTTTGGAGTGCCGTTTGGGGGTTACAGCACCCTTTAGCGGTCAATCCAGCTGGCCCTTTATTTATGGGACACAGGCGCACGCTTGGCACTACTTTGTTGATGCACGTGCGGCTACTGCGCACACAATTCACAAACACAAAAAAATATTTTTTTTTATTTTGTTTGGAGTGCCCTTTGAGGGTTACAGCACCCTTTAGTGGTCAATCCAGCCGGCCCTTTATTTATGGTACACAGGCGCACGCTTGGCACTACTTTGTTGATGCACATGCGGCTACTGCGCACACAATTCACAAACACAAAAAAATATTTTTTTTTATTTTGTTTGGAGTGCACTTTGGGGGTTACAGCACCCTTTAGCGGTCAATCCAGCTGGCCCTTTATTTATGGGACACAGGCGCACGCTTGGCACTACTTTGCTGATGCACGTGCGGCTATTGCGCACACAATTCACAAACACAAAAAAATATATTTTTTTATTTTGTTTGGAGTGCCCTTTTGGGGGTTACAGCAGCCTTTAGCGGTCAATCCAGCTGGCCCTTTATTTATGGGACACAGGCGCACGCTTGGCACTACTTTGTTGATGCACGTGCGGCTACTGCGCACATAATTCACAAACACAAAAAAATATATATTTTTATTTTGTTTGGAGTGCCCTTTGGGGGTTACAGCACCCTTTAATGGACAAGCCAGCCAGCCCTTTACTTATGGGACACAGGGGCACGCTTGGCGCTGCTCCTTTGTTGATGCACGTGCAGCCATAGTGTACACAATTCACAAACACAGAAAAAAAAAAATATTTTGTTTGGTGTGCCCTTTGGGGGTTACAGCACCCTTTAGCGGTCAATCCAGCTAGCCCTTTATTTATGGGACACAGGTGCACGCTTGGCACTACTTTTTTGATGCACGTGCGGCTACTGTGCACACAATTCACAAACACTAAAAAATATTTTTTTACTTTGTTTGGAGTGCCCTTTGGGGGTTACAACACCATTTAGTGGTCAATCCAGCCGGCCCTTTATTTATGGGACACAGGCGCACGCTTGGCACTACTTTGTTGATGTACGTGCGGCTACTGCGCACACAATTCATAAACACAAAAAAATATTTTTTATTATTTTGTTTTGAGTGCCCTTTGGGGGCTACAGCACCATTTAGCGGTCAATCCAGCTGGCCCTTTATTTATGAGACACAGGCGCACACTTGGCACTACTTTGTTGATGTACGTGCGGCTACTGCGCACACAATTCACAAACACAAAAAAATATTTTTTATTATTTTATTTTGAGTGCCCTTTGGGGGCTACAGCACCATTTAGCGGTCAATCCAGCTGGCCCTTTATTTATGAGACACAGGCACACACTTGGCACTACTTTGTTGATGTACGTGCGGCTACTGCGCACACAATTCACAAACACAAAAAAAATTTTTTATTATTTTGTTTGGAGTGCCCTTTGGGGGCTACAGCACCATTTAGCGGCCAATCCAGCTGGCCCTTTATTTATGAGACACAGGCGCACACTTGGCACTACTTTGTTGATGTACATGCGGCTACTGCGCACACAATTCACAAACACAAAAAATATATTATTTTATTTTGTTTGGAGTGCCCTTTGGGGGTTACAGCACCCTTTAGCGGTCAATCCAGCTGGCCCTTTATTTATGGGACACAGGCGCACGCTTGGCACTACTTTGTTGATGCACGTGCGGCTACTGCGCACACAATTCACAAACACAAAAAAATATTTTTTTTTATTTTGTTTGGAGTGCCCTTTGAGGGTTACAGCACCCTTTAGTGGTCAATCCAGCTGGCCCTTTATTTATGGGACACAGGCGCACGCTTGGCACTACTTTGTTGATGCACGTGCGGCTAATGCGCACACAATTCACAAACACAAAAAAATATATATTTTTATATTGTTTAGAGTGCCCTTTGGGGGTTACAGCACCCTTTAACGGACAAGCCAGCCAGCCTTTTACTTAGGGGACACAGGCCACGCTTGGCGCTACTCCTTTGTTGATGCACGTGCAGCCACAGTGCACACAATTCACAAACACAGAAAAAAAAATGTTATTTTGTTTGGAGTGCCCTTTGGGGGTTACAGCAACCTTTAGCGGTCATTCCAGCCGACCCTTTATTTATGGGACACAGGCGCATGCTTGGCACTACTTTGTTGATGCACGTGTGGCTACTGCGCACACAATTCACAAACACAAAAAAAATATATTTTTTTATTTTGTTTGGAGTGCACTTTGGGGGTTACAGCACCCTTTAATGGACAAGCCAGCTGGCCCTTTATTTATGGGACACAGGCGCACGCTTGGCATTACTTTGTTGCTGCACGTGCGGCTACTGCGCACACAATTCACAAACACAAAAAAATATATTTTTTTATTTTGTTTGGAGTGCCCTTTGGGGGTTACAGCACCCTTTAGCAGTCAATCCAGCTGGCCCTTTATTTATGGGACACAGGCGCACGCTTGGCACTATTTTGTTGATGCACGTGCGGCTATTGCGCAAACAATTCACAAACACAAAAAATATATTTTTTTATTTTGTTTGGAGTGCCCTTTGGGGGTTACAGCACCCTTTAACGGACAAGCCAGCTGGCCTTTTACTTGTGGGACACAGGCACACGCTTGGCGCTGCTCCTTTGTTGATGCACGTGCAGCCACTGTGCACACAATTCACAAACACAGAAAAAAATATTTTTATTTTGTTTGGAGTGCCCTTTGGGGGTTACAGCACCCTTTAGCGGTCAATCCAGCTGGCCCTTTATTTATGTGACACAGGCGCACGCTTGGCACTACTTTGTTGATGCACATGCGGCTATTGCGCACACAATTCACAAACACAAAAAAATATATTTTTTTATTTTGTTTGGAGTGCCCTTTGGGGGTTACAGCACCCTTTAGCGGTCAATCCAGCCGGCCCTTTATTTATGGGACACAGGCGCACGCTTGGCACTACTTTGTTGATGCACGTGCGGCTACTGCGCACACAATTCACAAACACAAAAAAATATATTTTTTTATATTGTTTGGAGAGCCCTTTGTGTTTGGAGTGCCCTTTGGGGGTTACAGCAGCCTTTAGCGGTCAATCCAGCTGGCCCTTTATTTATGGGACACAGGCGCACGCTTGGCACTACTTTGTTGATGCACGTGCGCCTACTGCGCACATAATTCACAAACACAAAAAAAATATATTTTTATTTTGTTTGGAGTGCCCTTTGGGGGTTACAGCACCCTTTAATGGACAAGCCAGCCAGCCTTTTACTTATGGGACACAGGCGCACGCTTGGCGCTGCTCCTTTGTTGATGCACGTGCAGCCATAGTGTACACAATTCACAAACACAGAAAAAAAAAATTATTTTGTTTGGAGTGCCCTTTGGGGGTTACAGCACCCTTTAGTGGTCAATCCAGCCAGCCCTTTATTTATGGGACACAGGCGCACGCTTGGCACTACTTTGTTGATGCACGTGCGGCTACTGTACACACAATTCACAAACACTAAAAAATATATTTTTTTATTTTGTTTGGAGTGCCCTTTGGGGGTTACAGCACCCTTTAGCGGTCAATCCAGCCAGCCCTTTATTTATGGGACACAGGCGCACGCTTGGCACTACTTTGTTGATGCACGTGCGGCTACTGTGCACACAATTCACAAACACTAAAAAATATTTTTTTTACTTTGTTTGGAGTGCCCTTTGGGGGTTACAACACCATTTAGTGGTCAATCCAGCCGGCCCTTTATTTATGGGACACAGGCGCACGCTTGGCACTACTTTGTTGATGTACGTGCGGCTACTGCGCACACAATTCGCAAACACAAAAAAACATTTTTTATTATTTTGTTTTGAGTGCCCTTTGGGGGCTACAGCACCATTTAGCGGTCAATCCAGCTGGCCCTTTATTTATGAGACACAGGCGCACACTTGGCACTACTTTGTTGATGTACGTGCGGCTACTGCGCACACAATTCACAAACACAAAAAAATATTTTTTATTATTTTGTTATGAGTGCCCTTTGGGGGCTACAGCACCATTTAGCGGTCAATCCAGCTGGCCCTTTATTTATGAGACACAGGCGCAAACTTGGCACTACTTTGTTGATGTACATGCGGCTACTGCGCACACAATTCACAAACACAAAAAATATATTATTTTATTTTGTTTGGAGTGCCCTTTGGGGGTTACAGCACCCTTTAGCGGTCAATCCAGCCGGCCCTTTATTTATGGTACACAGGCGCACGCTTGGCACTACTTTGTTGATGCACATGCGGCTACTGCGCACACAATTCACAAACACTAAAAAAAAATTTTTTTTTATTTTGTTTGGAGTGCCCTTTGGGGGTTACAGCACCCTTTAGCGGTCAATCCAGCTGGCCCTTTATTTATGGGACACAGGCGCACGCTTCGCACTACTTTGCTGATGCACGTGCGGCTATTGCGCACACAATTCACAAACACAAAAAAATATATTTTTTTATTTTGTTTGGAGTGCCGTTTTGGGGGTTACAGCAGCCTTTAGTGGTCAATCCAGCTGGCCCTTTATTTATGGGACACAGGCGCACGCTTGGCACTACTTTGTTGATGCACGTGCGGCTACTGCGCACATAATTCACAAACACAAAAAAATATATATTTTTATTTTGTTTGGAGTGCCCTTTGGGGGTTACAGCACCCTTTAATGGACAAGCCAGCCAGCCTTTTACTTATGGGACACAGGCGCACGCTTGGCGCTGCTCCTTTGTTGATGCACGTGCAGCCATAGTGTACACAATTCACAAACACAGAAAAAAAAAAATATTTTGTTTGGAGTGCCCTTTGGGGGTTACAGCACCCTTTAGCGGTCAATCCAGCCAGCCCTTTATTTATGGGACACAGGCGCACGCTTGGCACTACTTTGTTGATGCACGTGCGGCTACTGCGCACACAATTCACAAACACTAAAAAATATTTTTTTACTTTGTTTGGAGTGCCCTTTGGGGGTTACAACACCATTTAGTGGTCAATCCAGCCGGCCCTTTATTTATGGGACACAGGCGCACGCTTGGCACTACTTTGTTGATGTACGTGCGGCTACTGCGCACACAATTCACAAACACAAAAAAATATTTTTTATTATTTTGTTTTGAGTGCCCTTTGGGGGCTACAGCACCATTTAGCGGTCAATCCAGTTGGCCCTTTATTTATGAGACACAGGCGCACACTTGGCACTACTTTGTTGATGCACGTGCGGCTACTGCGCACACAATTCACAAACACAAAAAAATATTTTTTTTTATTTTGTTTGGAGTGCCCTTTGAGGGTTACAGCACCCTTTAGTGGTCAATCCAGCTGGCCCTTTATTTATGGGACACAGGCGCACGCTTGGCACTACTTTGTTGATGCACGTGAGGCTAATGCGCACACAATTCACAAACACAAAAAAATATATATTTTTATATTGTTTTGAGTGCCCTTTGGGGGTTACAGCACCCTTTAACGGACAAGCCAGCCAGCCTTTTACTTAGGGGACACAGGCGCACGCTTGGCGCTACTCCTTTGTTGATGCACGTGCAGCCACAGTGCACACAATTCACAAACACAGAAAAAAAAATGTTATTTTGTTTGGAGTGCCCTTTGGGGGTTACAGCAACCTTTAGCGGTCATTCCAGCCGACCCTTTATTTATGGGACACAGGCGCATGCTTGGCACTACTTTGTTGATGCACGTGTGGCTACTGCGCACACAATTCACAAACACAAAAAAAATATATTTTTTTATTTTGTTTGGAGTGCACTTTGGGGGTTACAGCACCCTTTAATGGACAAGCCAGCTGGCCCTTTATTTATGGGACACAGGCGCACGCTTGGCACTACTTTGTTGCTGCACGTGCGGCTACTGCGCACACAATTCACAAACACAAAAAAATATATTTTTTTATTTTGTTTGGAGTGCCCTTTGGGGGTTACAGCACCCTTTAGCGGTCAATCCAGCTGGCCCTTTATTTATGGGACACAGGCGCACGCTTGGCACTATTTTGTTGATGCACGTGCGGCTATTGCGCAAACAATTCACAAACACAAAAAATATATTTTTTTATTTTGTTTGGAGTGCCCTTTGGGGGTTACAACACCATTTAGTGGTCAATCCAGCCGGCCCTTTATTTATGGGACACAGGCGCACGCTTGGCACTACTTTGTTGATGCACGTGCGGCTACTGCGCACACAAGTCACAAACACAAAAAAATATATTTTTTTATTTTGTTTGGAGTGCCCTTTGGGGGTTACAGCACCCTTTAACGGACAAGCCAGCTGGCCTTTTACTTGTGGGACACAGGCACACACTTGGCGCTGCTCCTTTGTTGATGCACGTGCAGCCACTGTGCACACAATTCACAAACACAGAAAAAAAAATTTTTATTTCGTTTGGAGTGCCCTTTGGGGGTTACAGCACCCTTTAGCGGTCAATCCAGCTGGCCCTTTATTTATGGGACACAGGCGCACGCTTGGCACTACTTTGTTGCTGCACGTGCGGCTACTGCGCACACAATTCACAAACACAAAAAAATATATTTTTTTATTTTGTTTGGAGTGCCCTTTGGGGGTTACAGCACCCTTTAGTGGTCAATCCAGCTGGCCCTTTATTTATGTGACACAGGCGCACGCTTGGCACTACTTTGTTGATGCACGTGCGGCTATTGCGCACACAATTCACAAACACAAAAAAATATATTTTTTTATTTTGTTTGGAGTGCCCTTTGGGGGTTACAGCACCCTTTAGCGGTCAATCCAGCCGGCCCTTTATTTATGGGACACAGGCGCACGCTTGGCACTACTTTGTTGATGCACGTGCGGCTACTGCGCACACAATTCACAAACACAAAAAAATATATTTTTTTATATTGTTTGGAGAGCCCTTTGTGTTTGGAGTGCCCTTTGGGGGTTACAGCAGCCTTTAGCGGTCAATCCAGCTGGCCCTTTATTTATGGGACACAGGCGCACGCTTGGCACTACTTTGTTGATGCACGTGCGGCTACTGCGCACATAATTCACAAACACAAAAAAAATATATTTTTATTTTGTTTGGAGTGCCCTTTGGGGGTTACAGCACCCTTTAATGGACAAGCCAGCCAGCCTTTTACTTATGGGACACAGGCGCACGCTTGGCGCTGCTCCTTTGTTGATGCACGTGCAGCCATAGTGTACACAATTCACAAACACAGAAAAAAAAAATTATTTTGTTTGGAGTGCCCTTTGGGGGTTACAGCACCCTTTAGTGGTCAATCCAGCCAGCCCTTTATTTATGGGACACAGGCGCACGCTTGGCACTACTTTGTTGATGCACGTGCGGCTACTGTGCACACAATTCACAAACACTAAAAAATATATTTTTTTATTTTGTTTGGAGTGCCCTTTGGGGGTTACAGCACCCTTTAGCGGTCAATCCAGCCAGCCCTTTATTTATGGGACACAGGCGCACGCTTGGCACTACTTTGTTGATGCACGTGCGGCTACTGTGCACACAATTCACAAACACTAAAAAATATTTTTTTTACTTTGTTTGGAGTGCCCTTTGGGGGTTACAACACCATTTAGTGGTCAATCCAGCCGGCCCTTTATTTATGGGACACAGGCGCACGCTTGGCACTACTTTGTTGATGTACGTGCGGCTACTGCGCACACAATTCAGAAACACAAAAAAATATTTTTTATTATTTTGTTTTGAGTGCCCTTTGGGGGCTACAGCACCATTTAGCGGTCAATCCAGCTGGCCCTTTATTTATGGGACACAGGCGCACGCTTCGCACTACTTTGCTGATGCACGTGCGGCTATTGCGCACACAATTCACAAACACAAAAAAATATATTTTTTTATTTTGTTTGGAGTGCCGTTTTGGGGGTTACAGCAGCCTTTAGTGGTCAATCCAGCTGGCCCTTTATTTATGGGACACAGGCGCACGCTTGGCACTACTTTGTTGATGCACGTGCGGCTACTGCGCACATAATTCACAAACACAAAAAAATATATATTTTTATTTTGTTTGGAGTGCCCTTTGGGGGTTACAGCACCCTTTAATGGACAAGCCAGCCAGCCTTTTACTTATGGGACACAGGCGCACGCTTGGCGCTGCTCCTTTGTTGATGCACATGCAGCCATAGTGTACACAATTCACAAACACAGAAAAAAATATATATTTTGTTTGGTGTGCCCTTTGGGGGTTACAGCACCCTTTAGCGGTCAATCCAGCCAGCCCTTTATTTATGGGACACAGGCGCACGCTTGGCACTACTTTGTTGATGCACGTGCGGCTACTGTGCACACAATTCACAAACACTAAAAAATATTTTTTTACTTTGTTTGGAGTGCCCTTTGGGGGTTACAACACCATTTAGTGGTCAATCCAGCCGGCCCTTTATTTATGGGACACAGGCGCACGCTTGGCACTACTTTGTTGATGTACGTGCGGCTACTGCGCACACAATTCACAAACACAAAAAAATATTTTTTATTATTTTGTTTTGAGTGCCCTTTGGGGGCTACAGCACCATTTAGCGGTCAATCCAGCTGGCCCTTTATTTATGAGACACAGGCGCACACTTGGCACTACTTTGTTGATGTACGTGCAGCTACTGCGCACACAATTCACAAACACAAAAAAATATTTTTTATTATTTTGTTTTGAGTGCCCTTTGGGGGCTACAGCACCATTTAGCGGTCAATCCAGCTGGCCCTTTATTTATGAGACACAGGCGCACACTTGGCACTACTTTGTTGATGTACATGCGGCTACTGCGCACACAAATCACAAACACAAAAAATATATTATTTTATTTTGTTTGGAGTGCCCTTTGGGGGTTACAGCACCCTTTAGCGGTCAATCCAGCCGGCCCTTTATTTATGGGACACAGGCGCACGCTTGGTACTACTTTGTTGATGCACGTGTGGCTACTGCGCACACAATTCACAAACACAAAAAAATATTTTTTTTTATTTTGTTTGGAGTGCCCTTTGGGGGTTACAGCACCCTTTAGCGGTCAATCCAGCTGGCCCTTTATTTATGGGACACAGGCACACGCTTGGCACTACTTTGTTGATGCACGTGCGGCTATTGCGCACACAATTCACAAACACAAAAAAATATATTTTTTTATTTTGTTTGGAGTGCCCTTTTGGGGGTTACAGCAGCCTTTAGCGGTCAATCCAGCTGGCCCTTTATTTATGGGACACAGTCGCACGCTTGGCACTACTT
This sequence comes from Taudactylus pleione, assembly GCA_031769625.1. Classification (NCBI taxonomy): domain Eukaryota; kingdom Metazoa; phylum Chordata; class Amphibia; order Anura; family Myobatrachidae; genus Taudactylus; species Taudactylus pleione. The sequence continues at coordinate 6,991,335 of JAUIMM010000324.1, read as the reverse complement.
TGTTGATGCAAGTGCGGCTACTGCGCACACAATTCACATACACAAAAAAATATATTTTTTTATTTTGTTTGGAGTGCCCTTTGGGGGTTACAGCACCCTTTAGCGGTCAATCCAGCTGGCCCTTTATTTATGGGACACAGGCGCACGCTTGGCACTACTTTGTTGATGCACGTGCGGCTACTGCGCACACAATTCACAAACACTAAAAAATATTTTTTTTTATTTTGTTTGGAGTGCCCTTTGAGGGTTACAGCACCCTTTAGTGGTCAATCCAGCTGGCCCTTTATTTATGGGACACAGGCGCACGCTTGGCACTACTTTGTTGATGCACGTGCGGCTAATGCGCACACAATTCACAAACACAAAAAAATATATATTTTTATATTGTTTTGAGTGCCCTTTGGGGGTTACAGCACCCTTTAACGGACAAGCCAGCCAGCCTTTTACTTAGGGGACACAGGCGCACGCTTGGCGCTACTCCTTTGTTGATGCACGTGCAGCCACAGTGCACACAATTCACAAACACAGAAAAAAAAATGTTATTTTGTTTGGAGTGCCCTTTGGGGGTTACAGCAACCTTTAGCGGTCATTCCAGCTGACCCTTTATTTATGGGACACAGGCGCATGCTTGTCACTACTTTGTTGATGCACGTGTGGCTACTGCGCACACAATTCACAAACACAAAAAATATATATTTTTTTATTTTGTTTGGAGTGCACTTTGGGGGTTACAGCACCCTTTAATGGACAAGCCAGCTGGCCCTTTATTTATGGGACACAGGAGCACGCTTGGCACTACTTTGTTGCTGCACGTGCGGCTACTGCGCACACAATTCACAAACACAAAAAAATATATTTTTTTATTTTGTTTGGAGTGCCCTTTGGGGGTTACAGCACCCTTTAGCGGTCAATCCAGCTGGCCCTTTATTTATGGGACACAGGCGCACGCTTGGCACTATTTTGTTGATGCACGTGCGGCTATTGCACAAACAATTCACAAACACAAAAAATATATTTTTTTATTTTGTTTGGAGTGCCCTTTGGGGGTTACAACACCATTTAGTGGTCAATCCCGCCGGCCCTTTATTTATGGGACACAGGCGCACGCTTGGCACTACTTTGTTGCTGCACGTGCGGCTACTGCGCACACAATTCACAAACACAAAAAAATATATTTTTTTATTTTGTTTGGAGTGCCCTTTGGGGGTTACAGCACCCTTTAGCGGTCAATCCAGCTGGCCCTTTATTTATGGGACACAGGCGCACGCTTGGCACTATTTTGTTGATGCACGTGCGGCTATTGCGCAAACAATTCACAAACACAAAAAATATATTTTTTTATTTTGTTTGGAGTGCCCTTTGGGGGTTACAGCACCCTTTAGTGGTCAATCCAGCCGGCCCTTTATTTATGGGACACAGGCGCACGCTTGGCACAACTTTGTTGATGCACGTGCGGCTATTGCGCACACAATTCACAAACACAAAAAATTTTATTTTTTTATTTTGTTTGGAGTGCCCTTTGGGGGTTACAGCACTCTTTAGCGGTCAATCCAGCCGGCCCTTTATTTATGGTAAACAGGCGCACGCTTGGCACTACTTAGTTGATGCAAGTGCGGCTACTGCGCACACAATTCACAAACACAAAAAAATATTTTTTTTCTATTTTGTTTGGAGTGCCCTTTGGGGGTTACAGCACCCTTTAACGGACAAGCCAGCCGGCCTTTTACTTATGGGACACAGGCGCATGCTTGGCACTACTTTGTTGATGCACGTGCGGCTACTGCGCACACAATTCACAAACAGAAAAAAATATATTTTTTTATTTTGTTTGGAGTGCCCTTTATGTTTGGAGTGCCCTTTGGGGGTTACAGCACCCTTTAGCGGTCAATCCAGCTGGCCCTTTATTTATGGGACACAGGCGCACGCTTGGCACTACTTTGTTGCTGCACGTGCGGCTACTGCGCACACAATTCACAAACACAAAAAAATATATTTTTTTATTTTGTTTGGAGTGCCCTTTGGGGGTTACAGCACCCTTTAGCGGTCAATCCAGCTGGCCCTTTATTTATGGGACACAGGCGCACGCTTGGCACTGCTTTGTTGATGCACGTGCGGCTATTGCGCACACAATTCACAAACACAAAAAAATATATTTTTTTATTTTGTTTGGAGTGCCCTTTGGGGGTTACAGCACCCTTTAGCGGTCAATCCAGCCGGCCCTTTATTTATGGGACACAGGCGCACGCTTGGCACTACTTTGTTGATGCACGTGCGGCTACTGCGCACACAATTCACAAACACAAAAAAATATATTTTTTTATATTGTTTGGAGAGCCCTTTGTGTTTGGAGTGCCCTTTGGAGGTTACAGCACCCTTTAGCGGTCAATCCAGCTGGCCCTTTATATATGGGACACAGGCGCACGCTTGGCACTACTTTGCTGCTGCACGAGCGGCTACTGCGCACACAATTCACAAACACAAAAAATTATATATTTTTTTATTTTGTTTGGAGTGCCCTTTGGAGGTTACAGCACCCTTTAGCGGTCAAGCCAGCCGGCCCTTTATTTATGGGACACAGGCGCACGCTTGGCACTACTTTGTTGATGTACATGCGGCTACTGCGCACACAATTCACAAACACAAAAAATATATTATTTTATTTTGTTTGGAGTGCCCTTTGGGGGTTACAGCACCCTTTAGCGGTCAATCCAGCCGGCCCTTTATTTATGGTACACAGGCGCACGCTTGGCACTACTTTGTTGATGCACATGCGGCTACTGCGCACACAATTCACAAACACTAAAAAAAAATTTTTTTTTATTTTGTTTGGAGTGACCTTTGGGGGTTACAGCACCCTTTAGCGGTCAATCCAGCTGGCCCTTTATTTATGGGACACAGGCGCACGCTTCGCACTACTTTGCTGATGCACGTGCGGCTATTGCGCACACAATTCACAAACACAAAAAAATATATTTTTTTATTTTGTTTGGAGTGCCGTTTTGGGGGTTACAGCAGCCTTTAGTGGTCAATCCAGCTGGCCCTTTATTTATGGGACACAGGCGCACGCTTGGCACTACTTTGTTGATGCACGTGCGGCTACTGCGCACATAATTCACAAACACAAAAAAATATATATTTTTATTTTGTTTGGAGTGCCCTTTGGGGGTTACAGCACCCTTTAATGGACAAGCCAGCCAGCCTTTTACTTATGGGACACAGGCGCACGCTTGGCGCTGCTCCTTTGTTGATGCACGTGCAGCCATAGTGTACACAATTCACAAACACAGAAAAAAAAAATATTTTGTTTGGTGTGCCCTTTGGGGGTTACAGCACCCTTTAGCGGTCAATCCAGCCAGCCCTTTATTTATGGGACACAGGCGCACGCTTGGCACTACTTTGTTGATGCACGTGCGGCTACTGCGCACACAATTCACAAACACTAAAAAATATTTTTTTACTTTGTTTGGAGTGCCCTTTGGGGGTTACAACACCATTTAGTGGTCAATCCAGCCGGCCCTTTATTTATGGGACACAGGCGCACGCTTGGCACTACTTTGTTGATGTACGTGCGGCTACTGCGCACACAATTCACAAACACAAAAAAATATTTTTTATTATTTTGTTTTGAGTGCCCTTTGGGGGCTACAGCACCATTTAGCGGTCAATCCAGTTGGCCCTTTATTTATGAGACACAGGCGCACACTTGGCACTACTTTGTTGATGTACGTGCGGCTACTGCGCACACAATTCACAAACACAAAAAAATATTTTTTATTATTTTGTTTTGAGTGCCCTTTGGGGGCTACAGCACCATTTAGCGGTCAATCCAGCTGGCCCTTTATTTATGAGACACAGGCGCACACTTGGCACTACTTTGTTGATGTACATGCGGCTACTGCGCACACAATTCACAAACACAAAAAATATATTATTTTATTTTGTTTGGAGTGCCCTTTGGGGGTTACAGCACCCTTTAGCGGTCAATCCAGCTGGCCCTTTATTTATGGGACACAGGCGCACGCTTGGCACTACTTTGTTGATGCACGTGCGGCTACTGCGCACACAATTCACAAACACAAAAAAATATTTTTTTTTATTTTGTTTGGAGTGCCCTTTGAGGGTTACAGCACCCTTTAGTGGTCAATCCAGCTGGCCCTTTATTTATGGGACACAGGCGCACGCTTGGCACTACTTTGTTGATGCACGTGCGGCTAATGCGCACACAATTCACAAACACAAAAAAATATATATTTTTATATTGTTTTGAGTGCCCTTTGGGGGTTACAGCACCCTTTAACGGACAAGCCAGCCAGCCTTTTACTTAGGGGACACAGGCGCACGCTTGGCGCTACTCCTTTGTTGATGCACGTGCAGCCACAGTGCACACAATTCACAAACACAGAAAAAAAAATGTTATTTTGTTTGGAGTGCCCTTTGGGGGTTACAGCAACCTTTAGCGGTCATTCCAGCCGACCCTTTATTTATGGGACACAGGCGCATGCTTGGCACTACTTTGTTGATGCACGTGTGGCTACTGCGCACACAATTCACAAACACAAAAAAAATATATTTTTTTATTTTGTTTGGAGTGCACTTTGGGGGTTACAGCACCCTTTAATGGACAAGCCAGCTGGCCCTTTATTTATGGGACACAGGCGCACGCTTGGCACTACTTTGTTGCTGCACGTGCGGCTACTGCGCACACAATTCACAAACACAAAAAAATATATTTTTTTATTTTGTTTGGAGTGCCCTTTGGGGGTTACAGCACCCTTTAGAGGTCAATCCAGCTGGCCCTTTATTTATGGGACACAGGCGCACGCTTGGCACTATTTTGTTGATGCACGTGCGGCTATTGCGCAAACAATTCACAAACACAAAAAATATATTTTTTTATTTTGTTTGGAGTGCCCTTTGGGGGTTACAACACCATTTAGTGGTCAATCCAGCCGGCCCTTTATTTATGGGACACAGGCGCACGCTTGGCACTACTTTGTTGATGCACGTGCGGCTACTGCGCACACAAGTCACAAACACAAAAAAATATATTTTTTTATTTTGTTTGGAGTGCCCTTTGGGGGTTACAGCACCCTTTAACGGACAAGCCAGCTGGCCTTTTACTTGTGGGACACAGGCACACACTTGGCGCTGCTCCTTTGTTGATGCACGTGCAGCCACTGTGCACACAATTCACAAACACAGAAAAAAAATTTTTTATTTTGTTTGGAGTGCCCTTTGGGGGTTACAGCACCCTTTAGTGGTCAATCCAGCCAGCCCTTTATTTATGGGACACAGGCGCACGCTTGGCACTACTTTGTTGATGCACGTGCGGCTACTGTGCACACAATTCACAAACACTAAAAAATATATTTTTTTATTTTGTTTGGAGTGCCCTTTGGTGGTTACAGCACCCTTTAGCGGTCAATCCAGCTGGCCCTTTATTTATGGGACACAGGCGCACGCTTGGCACTACTTTGTTGATGCACGTGCGGCTACTGTGCACACAATTCACAAACACTAAAAAATATTTTTTTTACTTTGTTTGGAGTGCCCTTTGGGGGTTACAACACCATTTAGTGGTCAATCCAGCCAGCCCTTTATTTATGGGACACAGGCGCACGCTTGGCACTACTTTGTTGATGTACGTGCGGCTACTGCGCACACAATTCAGAAACACAAAAAAATATTTTTTATTATTTTGTTTTGAGTGCCCTTTGGGGGCTACAGCACCATTTAGCGGTCAATCCAGCTGGCCCTTTATTTATGGGACACAGGCGCACGCTTTGCACTACTTTGCTGATGCACGTGCGGCTATTGCGCACACAATTCACAAACACAAAAAAATATATTTTTTTATTTTGTTTGGAGTGCCGTTTTGGGGGTTACAGCAGCCTTTAGTGGTCAATCCAGCCGGCCCTTTATTTATGGGACACAGGCGCACGCTTGGCACTATTTTGTTGATGCACGTGCGGCTACTGCGCACACAATTCACAAACACAAAAAAATATATTTTTTTATATTGTTTGGAGAGCCCTTTGTGTTTGGAGTGCCCTTTGGAGGTTACAGCACCCTTTAGCGGTCAATCCAGCTGGCCCTTTATATATGGGACACAGGCGCACGCTTGGCACTACTTTGCTGCTGCACGAGCGGCTACTGCGCACACAATTCACAAACACAAAAAAATATATTTTTTTATTTTGTTTGGAGTGCCCTTTGGAGGTTACAGCACCCTTTAGCGGTCAAGCCAGCCGGCCCTTTATTTATGGGACACAGGCGCACGCTTGGCACTACTTTGTTGATGTACATGCGGCTACTGCGCACACAATTCACAAACACAAAAAATATATTATTTTATTTTGTTTGGAGTGCCCTTTGGGGGTTACAGCACCCTTTAGCGGTCAATCCAGCCGGCCCTTTATTTATGGTACACAGGCGCACGCTTGGCACTACTTTGTTGATGCACATGCGGCTACTGCGCACACAATTCACAAACACTAAAAAAAAATTTTTTTTTATTTTGTTTGGAGTGACCTTTGGGGGTTACAGCACCCTTTAGCGGTCAATCCAGCTGGCCCTTTATTTATGGGACACAGGCGCACGCTTCGCACTACTTTGCTGATGCACGTGCGGCTATTGCGCACACAATTCACAAACACAAAAAAATATATTTTTTTATTTTGTTTGGAGTGCCGTTTTGGGGGTTACAGCAGCCTTTAGTGGTCAATCCAGCTGGCCCTTTATTTATGGGACACAGGCGCACGCTTGGCACTACTTTGTTGATGCACGTGCGGCTACTGCGCACATAATTCACAAACACAAAAAAAAATATATTTTTATTTTGTTTGGAGTGCCCTTTGGGGGTTACAGCACCCTTTAATGGACAAGCCAGCCAGCCTTTTACTTATGGGACACAGGCGCACGCTTGGCGCTGCTCCTTTGTTGATGCACGTGCAGCCATAGTGTACACAATTCACAAACACAGAAAAAAAAAATATTTTGTTTGGTGTGCCCTTTGGGGGTTACAGCACCCTTTAGCGGTCAATCCAGCCAGCCCTTTATTTATGGGACACAGGCGCACGCTTGGCACTACTTTGTTGATGCACGTGCGGCTACTGCGCACACAATTCACAAACACTAAAAAATATTTTTTTACTTTGTTTGGAGTGCCCTTTGGGGGTTACAACACCATTTAGTGGTCAATCCAGCCGGCCCTTTATTTATGGGACACAGGCGCACGCTTGGCACTACTTTGTTGATGTACGTGCGGCTACTGCGCACACAATTCACAAACACAAAAAAATATTTTTTATTATTTTGTTTTGAGTGCCCTTTGGGGGCTACAGCACCATTTAGCGGTCAATCCAGTTGGCCCTTTATTTATGAGACACAGGCGCACACTTGGCACTACTTTGTTGATGTACGTGCGGCTACTGCGCACACAATTCACAAACACAAAAAAATATTTTTTATTATTTTGTTTTGAGTGCCCTTTGGGGGCTACAGCACCATTTAGCGGTCAATCCAGCTGGCCCTTTATTTATGAGACACAGGCGCACACTTGGCACTACTTTGTTGATGTACATGCGGCTACTGCGCACACAATTCACAAACACAAAAAATATATTATTTTATTTTGTTTGGAGTGCCCTTTGGGGGTTACAGCACCCTTTAGCGGTCAATCCAGCTGGCCCTTTATTTATGGGACACAGGCGCACGCTTGGCACTACTTTGTTGATGCACGTGCGGCTACTGCGCACACAATTCACAAACACAAAAAAATATTTTTTTATTTTGTTTGGAGTGCCCTTTGAGGGTTACAGCACCCTTTAGTGGTCAATCCAGCTGGCCCTTTATTTATGGGACACAGGCGCACGCTTGGCACTACTTTGTTGATGCACGTGCGGCTAATGCGCACACAATTCACAAACACAAAAAAATATATATTTTTATATTGTTTTGAGTGCCCTTTGGGGGTTACAGCACCCTTTAACGGACAAGCCAGCCAGCCTTTTACTTAGGGGACACAGGCGCACGCTTGGCGCTACTCCTTTGTTGATGCACGTGCAGCCACAGTGCACACAATTCACAAACACAGAAAAAAAAATGTTATTTTGTTTGGAGTGCCCTTTGGGGGTTACAGCAACCTTTAGCGGTCATTCCAGCCGACCCTTTATTTATGGGACACAGGCGCATGCTTGGCACTACTTTGTTGATGCACGTGTGGCTACTGCGCACACAATTCACAAACACAAAAAAAATATATTTTTTTATTTTGTTTGGAGTGCACTTTGGGGGTTACAGCACCCTTTAATGGACAAGCCAGCTGGCCCTTTATTTATGGGACACAGGCGCACGCTTGGCACTACTTTGTTGCTGCACGTGCGGCTACTGCGCACACAATTCACAAACACAAAAAAATATATTTTTTTATTTTGTTTGGAGTGCCCTTTGGGGGTTACAGCACCCTTTAGAGGTCAATCCAGCTGGCCCTTTATTTATGGGACACAGGCGCACGCTTGGCACTATTTTGTTGATGCACGTGCGGCTATTGCGCAAACAATTCACAAACACAAAAAATATATTTTTTTATTTTGTTTGGAGTGCCCTTTGGGGGTTACAACACCATTTAGTGGTCAATCCAGCCGGCCCTTTATTTATGGGACACAGGCGCACGCTTGGCACTACTTTGTTGATGCACGTGCGGCTACTGCGCACACAAGTCACAAACACAAAAAAATATATTTTTTTATTTTGTTTGGAGTGCCCTTTGGGGGTTACAGCACCCTTTAACGGACAAGCCAGCTGGCCTTTTACTTGTGGGACACAGGCACACACTTGGCGCTGCTCCTTTGTTGATGCACGTGCAGCCACTGTGCACACAATTCACAAACACAGAAAAAAAAATTTTTATTTTGTTTGGAGTGCCCTTTGGGGGTTACAGCACCCTTTAGTGGTCAATCCAGCCAGCCCTTTATTTATGGGACACAGGCGCACGCTTGGCACTACTTTGTTGATGCACGTGCGGCTACTGTGCACACAATTCACAAACACTAAAAAATATATTTTTTTATTTTGTTTGGAGTGCCCTTTGGTGGTTACAGCACCCTTTAGCGGTCAATCCAGCCAGCCCTTTATTTATGGGACACAGGCGCACGCTTGGCACTACTTTGTTGATGCACGTGCGGCTACTGTGCACACAATTCACAAACACTAAAAAATATTTTTTTTACTTTGTTTGGAGTGCCCTTTGGGGGTTACAACACCATTTAGTGGTCAATCCAGCCAGCCCTTTATTTATGGGACACAGGCGCACGCTTGGCACTACTTTGTTGATGTACGTGCGGCTACTGCGCACACAATTCAGAAACACAAAAAAATATTTTTTATTATTTTGTTTTGAGTGCCCTTTGGGGGCTACAGCACCATTTAGCGGTCAATCCAGCTGGCCCTTTATTTATGGGACACAGGCGCACGCTTTGCACTACTTTGCTGATGCACGTGCGGCTATTGCGCACACAATTCACAAACACAAAAAAATAAATTTTTTTATTTTGTTTGGAGTGCCGTTTTGGGGGTTACAGCAGCCTTTAGTGGTCAATCCAGCTGGCCCTTTATTTATGGGACACAGGCGCACGCTTGGCACTACTTTGTTGATGCACGTGCGGCTACTGCGCACATAATTCACAAACACAAAAAAATATATATTTTTATTTTGTTTGGAGTGCCCTTTGGGGGTTACAGCACCCTTTAATGGACAAGCCAGCCAGCCTTTTACTTATGGGACACAGGCGCACGCTTGGCGCTGCTCCTTTGTTGATGCACATGCAGCCATAGTGTACACAATTCACAAACACAGAAAAAAAAATATATTTTGTTTGGTGTGCCCTTTGGGGGTTACAGCACCCTTTAGTGGTCAATCCAGCCAGCCCTTTATTTATGGGACACAGGCGCACGCTTGGCACTACTTTGTTGATGCACGTGCGGCTACTGTGCACACAATTCACAAACACTAAAAAATATTTTTTTACTTTGTTTGGAGTGCCCTTTGGGGGTTACAACACCATTTAGTGGTCAATCCAGCCGGCCCTTTATTTATGGGACACAGGCGCACGCTTGGCACTACTTTGTTGATGTACGTGCGGCTACTGCGCACACAATTCACAAACACAAAAAAATATTTTTTATTATTTTGTTTTGAGTGCCCTTTGGGGGCTACAGCACCATTTAGCGGTCAATCCAGCTGGCCCTTTATTTATGAGACACAGGCGCACACTTGGCACTACTTTGTTGATGTACGTGCGGCTACTGCGCACACAATTCACAAACACAAAAAAATATTTTTTATTATTTTGTTTTGAGTGCCCTTTGGGGGCTACAGCACCATTTAGCGGTCAATCCAGCTGGCCTTTTATTTATGAGACACAGGCGCACACTTGGCACTACTTTGTTGATGTACATGCGGCTACTGCGCACACAATTCACAAACACAAAAAATATATTATTTTATTTTGTTTGGAGTGCCCTTTGGGGGTTACAGCACCCTTTAGCGGTCAATCCAGCCGGCCCTTTATTTATGGGACACAGGCGCACGCTTGGCACTACTTTGTTGATGCACGTGTGGCTACTGCGCACACAATTCACAAACACAAAAAAATATTTTTTTTTATTTTGTTTGGAGTGCCCTTTGGGGGTTACAGCACCCTTTAGCGGTCAATCCAGCTGGCCCTTTATTTATGGGACACAGGCACATGCTTGGCACTACTTTGTTGATGCACGTGCGGCTATTGCGCACACAATTCACAAACACAAAAAAATATATTTTTTTATTTTGTTTGGAGTGCCCTTTTGGGGGTTACAGCAGCCTTTAGCGGTCAATCCAGCTGGCCCTTTATTTATGGGACACAGTCGCACGCTTGGCACTACTTTGTTGATGCACGTGCGGCTAATGCGCACACAATTCACAAACACAAAAAAATATATATTTTTATATTGTTTTGAGTGCCCTTTGGGGGTTACAGCACCCTTTAACGGACAAGCCAGCCAGCCTTTTACTTAGGGGACACAGGCGCACGCTTGGCGCTACTCCTTTGTTGCTGCACGTGCAGCCACAGTGCACACAATTCACAAACACAGAAAAAAAAATGTTATTTTGTTTGGAGTGCTCTTTGGGGGTTACAGCAACCTTTAGCGGTCATTCCAGCCGACCCTTTATTTATGGGACACAGGCGCATGCTTGTCACTACTTTGTTGATGCACGTGTGGCTACTGCGCACACAATTCACAAACACAAAAAATATATATTTTTTTATTTTGTTTGGAGTGCACTTTGGGGGTTACAGCACCCTTTAATGGACAAGCCAGCTGGCCCTTTATTTATGGGACACAGGCGCACGCTTGGCACTACTTTGTTGCTGCACGTGCGGCTACTGCGCACACAATTCACAAACACAAAAAAATATATTTTTTTATTTTGTTTGGAGTGCCCTTTGGGGGTTACAGCACCCTTTAGCGGTCAATCCAGCTGGCCCTTTATTTATGGGACACAGGCGCACGCTTGGCACTATTTTGTTGATGCACGTGCGGCTATTGCACAAACAATTCACAAACACAAAAAATATATTTTTTTATTTTGTTTGGAGTGCCCTTTGGGGGTTACAACACCATTTAGTGGTCAATCCCGCCGGCCCTTTATTTATGGGACACAGGCGCACGCTTGGCACTACTTTGTTGCTGCACGTGCGGCTACTGCGCACACAATTCACAAACACAAAAAAATATATTTTTTTATTTTGTTTGGAGTGCCCTTTGGGGGTTACAGCACCCTTTAGCGGTCAATCCAGCTGGCCCTTTATTTATGGGACACAGGCACACGCTTGGCACTACTTTGTTGATGCACGTGCGGCTATTGCGCACACAATTCACAAACACAGAAAAATATATTTTTTTATTTTGTTTGGAGTGCCCTTTTGGGGGTTACAGCAGCCTTTAGCGGTCAATCCAGCTGGCCCTTTATTTATGGGACACAGTCGCACGCTTGGCACTACTTTGTTGATGCACGTGCGGCTACTGCGCACACAATTCACATACACAAAAAAATATTTTTTTTTATTTTGTTTGGAGTGCCTTTTGGGGGTTACAGCACCCTTTAGCGGTCAATCCAGCTGGCCCTTTATTTATGGGACACAGGCGCACGCTTGGCACTACTTTGTTGATGCACGTGCGGCTACTGCGCACACAATTCACAAACACTAAAAAATATTTTTTTTTATTTTGTTTGGAGTGCCCTTTGAGGGTTACAGCACCCTTTAGTGGTCAATCCAGCTGGCCCTTTATTTATGGGACACAGGCGCACGCTTGGCACTACTTTGTTGATGCACGTGCGGCTAATGCGCACACAATTCACAAACACAAAAAAATATATATTTTTATATTGTTTTGAGTGCCCTTTGGGGGTTACAGCACCCTTTAACGGACAAGCCAGCCAGCCTTTTACTTAGGGGACACAGGCGCACGCTTGGCGCTACTCCTTTGTTGATGCACGTGCAGCCACAGTGCACACAATTCACAATCACAGAAAAAAAAATGTTATTTTGTTTGGAGTGCTCTTTGGGGGTTACAGCAACCTTTAGCGGTCATTCCAGCCGACCCTTTATTTATGGGACACAGGCGCATGCTTGTCACTACTTTGTTGATGCACGTGTGGCTACTGCGCACACAATTCACAAACACAAAAAATATATATTTTTTTATTTTGTTTGGAGTGCACTTTGGGGGTTACAGCACCATTTAATGGACAAGCCAGCTGGCCCTTTATTTATGGGACACAGGCGCACGCTTGGCACTACTTTGTTGCTGCACGTGCGGCTACTGCGCACACAATTCACAAACACAAAAAAATATATTTTTTTATTTTGTTTGGAGTGCCCTTTGGGGGTTACAGCACCCTTTAGCGGTCAATCCAGCTGGCCCTTTATTTATGGGACACAGGCGCACGCTTGGCACTATTTTGTTGATGCACGTGCGGCTATTGCACAAACAATTCACAAACACAAAAAATATATTTTTTTATTTTGTTTGGAGTGCCCTTTGGGGGTTACAACACCATTTAGTGGTCAATCCCGCCAGCCCTTTATTTATGGGACACAGGCGCACGCTTGGCACTACTTTGTTGCTGCACGTGCGGCTACTGCGCACACAATTCACAAACACAAAAAAATATATTTTTTTATTTTGTTTGGAGTGCCCTTTGGGGGTTACAGCACCCTTTAGCGGTCAATCCAGCTGGCCCTTTATTTATGGGATACAGGCGCACGCTTGGCACTATTTTGTTGATGCACGTGCGGCTATTGCGCAAACAATTCACAAACACAAAAAATATATTTTTTTATTTTGTTTGGAGTGCCCTTTGGGGGTTACAGCACCCTTTAGTGGTCAATCCAGCCGGCCCTTTATTTATGGGACACAGGCGCACGCTTGGCACAACTTTGTTGATGCACGTGCGGCTATTGCGCACACAATTCACAAACACAAAAAAATTTATTTTTTTATTTTGTTTGGAGTGCCCTTTGGGGGTTACAGCACTCTTTAGCGGTCAATCCAGCCGGCCCTTTATTTATGGTAAACAGGCGCACGCTTGGCACTACTTAGTTGATGCAAGTGCGGCTACTGCGCACACAATTCACAAACACAAAAAAATATTTTTTTTCTATTTTGTTTGGAGTGCCCTTTGGGGGTTACAGCACCCTTTAACGGACAAGCCAGCCGGCCTTTTACTTATGGGACACAGGCGCATGCTTGGCACTACTTTGTTGATGCACGTGCGGCTACTGCGCACACAATTCACAAACAGAAAAAAATATATTTTTTTATTTTGTTTGGAGTGCCCTTTATGTTTGGAGTGCCCTTTGGGGGTTACAGCACCCTTTAGCGGTCAATCCAGCTGGCCCTTTATTTATGGGACACAGGCGCATGCTTGGCACTGCTTTGTTGATGCACGTGCGGCTATTGCGCACACAATTCACAAACACAAAAAAATATATTTTTTTATTTTGTTTGGAGTGCCCTTTGGGGGTTACAGCACCCTTTAGCGGTCAATCCAGCCGGCCCTTTATTTATGGGACACAGGCGCACGCTTGGCACTACTTTGTTGATGCACGTGCGGCTACTGCGCACACAATTCACAAACACAAAAAAATATATTTTTTTATATTGTTTGGAGAGCCCTTTGTGTTTGGAGTGCCCTTTGGAGGTTACAGCACCCTTTAGCGGTCAATCCAGCTGGCCCTTTATATATGGGACACAGGCGCACGCTTGGCACTACTTTGCTGCTGCACGAGCGGCTACTGCGCACACAATTCACAAACACAAAAAAATATATTTTTTTATTTTGTTTGGAGTGCCCTTTGGAGGTTACAGCACCCTTTAGCGGTCAAGCCAGCCGGCCCTTTATTTATGGGACACAGGCGCACGCTTGGCACTACTTTGTTGATGCACGTGCGGCTACTGCGCACACAATTCACAAACACAAAAAATATATTTTTTTATTTTGTTTTGAGTGCCCTTTGGGGGTTACAACACCCGTTAATGGACAAGCCAGCCGGGCTTTTACTTATGGGACACAGGCGCACGCTTGGCACTGCTCCTTTGTTGATGCACGTGCTGCCACAGTGCACACAATTCACAAACACAGAAAAAAAAAATATTTTGTTTGGAGTGCCCTTTGGGGGTTACAGCACCCTTTAGTGGTCAATCCTGCCGGCCCTTTATTTATGGGACACAGGCGCACGCTTGGCACTACTTTGTTGATGCACCTGCGGCTATTGTGCACACAATTCACAAACAGAAAAAAATTAATTTTTTTATTTTGTTTGGAGTGCCCTTTGGGGGTTACAGCACCCTTTAGCGGTCAATCCAGCCGGCCCTTTATTTATGGGACACAGGCGCACGCTTGGCACTACTTAGTTGATGCACGTGCGGCTAATGCGCACACAATTCACAAACACAAAAAAATATATATTTTTATTTTGTTTGGAGTGCCCTTTGGGGGTAACAGCACCCTTTGACGGACAAGCCAGCCGGCCATTTACTTATGGGACACAGGCGCACGCTTGGCGCTGCTCCTTTGTTGTTGCACGTGCAGCCACAGTGCACTCAATTCACAAAGAGAGAAAAAAATTTTTTTTATTTTGTTTGGAGTGCCCTTTGGTGGTTACAGCACCATTTAGCGGTCAATCCAGCTGGCCCTTTATTTATGGGACACAGGCGCACGCTTGGCACTACTTTGTTGATACACATGCGGCTATTGTGCACACAATTCACAAACACAAAAAAAATATTTTTTTTGTATTTTGTTTGGAGTGCCCTTTGGGGGTTACAGCACCCTTTAACGGACAAGCCAGCTGGCCTTTTACTTATGGGACACAGGCGCATGCTTGGCACTACTTTGTTGATGCACGTGCGGCTACTGCGCACACAATTCACAAACACAAAAAAATATTTTTTTTACTTTGTATGGAGTGCCCTTTGGGGGTTACAGCACCATTTAGTGGTCAATGCAGCCGGCCCTTTATTTATGGGACACAGGCGCACGCTTGGCACTACTTTGTTGATGTACATGCGGCTACTGCGCACACAATTCACAAACACAAAAAATATATTATTTTATTTTGTTTGGAGTGCCCTTTGGGGGTTACAGCACCCTTTAGCAGTCAAGCCTGCCGGCCCTTTATTTATGGGACACAGGCGCACGCTTGGCACTACTTTGTTAATGCACGTGCGGCTACTGCGCACACAATTCACAAACACAAAAAAATATTTTTTTTTATTTTGTTTGGAGTGCCCTTTGGGGGTTACAACACCCGTTAACGGACAAGCCAGCCGGGCTTTTACTTATGGGACACAGGCGCACGCTTGGCGCTGCTCCTTTGTTGATGCACTTGCAGCCACAGTGCACACAATTCACAAACACAGAAAAAAAAAATATTTTGTTTGGAGTGCCCTTTGGGGGTTACAGCACCCTTTAGTGGTCAATCCTGCTGGCCCTTTATTTATGGGACACAGGCGCACGCTTGGCACTACTTTGTTGATGCACGTGCGGCTACTGCGCACACAATTCACAAACACAAAAAAATATATTTTTTTATTTTGTTTGGAGTGCCCTTTGTGTTTGGAGTGCCCTTTGGGGGTTACAGCACCTTTTAGCGGTCAATCCAGCTGGCCCTTTATTTATGGGACACAGGCGCACGCTTGGCACTACTTTGTTGCTGCAAGTGCGGCTACTGTGCACACAATTCACAAACACAAAAAAAAATAAATTTTTATTTTGTTTGGAGTGCCCTTTGGGGGTTACAGCACCCTTTAATGGACAGGCCAGCCAGCCTTTTACTTATGGGACACAGGCGCACGCTTGGCGCTGCTACTTTGTTGATGCACGTGCAGCCATAGTGCACACAATTCACAAACACAGAAAAAAAAAATATTTTGTTTGGAGTGCCCTTTGGGGGTTACAGCACCCTTTAGCGGTCAATCCAGCCGGCCCTTTATTTATTGGACACAGGCGCACGCTTGGCACTACTTTGTTGATGCACGTGCGGCTACTGCAAACACAATTCACAAACGCAAAAAAATATTTTTTTTACTTTGTTTGGAGTGCCCTTTGGGGGTTACAGCACCATTTAGTGGTCAATCCAGCCGGCCCATTATTTATGGGACACAGGCGCACGCTTGGCACTACTTTGTTGATGCACGTGCGGCTACTGTGCACACAATTCACAAACACAAAAAAATATTTTTTTTACTTTGTTTGGAGTGCCCTTTGGGGGTTACAACACCATTTAGCGGTCAATACAGCCGGCCCTTTATTTATGGGACACAGGCGCACGCTTGGCACTACTTTGTTGATGTACATGCGGCTACTGCGCACACAATTCACAAACACAAAAAATATATTATTTTATTTTGTTTGGAGTGCCCTTTGGGGGATACAGCACCCTTTAGCGGTCAAGCCAGCCGGCCCTTTATTTATGGGACACAGGCGCACGCTTGGCACTACTTTGTTGATGCACGTGCGGCTACTGCGCACACAATTCACAAACACAAAAAAATATTTTTTTTCTATTTTGTTTGGAGTGCCCTTTGGGGGTTACAACACCCGTTAACGGACAAGCCAGCCGGGCTTTTACTTATGGGACACAGGCGCACGCTTGGCGCTGCTCCTTTGTTGATGCACGTGCTGCCACAGTGCACACAATTCACAAACACAGAAAAAAAAAAAAATTTGTTTGGAGCGCCCTTTGGGGGTAACAGCACCCTTTAGTGGTCAATCCTGCTGGCCCTTTATTTATGGGACACAGGCGCACACTTGGCACTACTTTGTTGATGCACCTGCGGCTATTGTGCACACAATTCACAAACACAAAAAAATAAAAAAAATTATTTTGTTTGGAGTGCCCTTTGGGGGTTACAGCACCCTTTAGCGGTCAATTCAGCCGGCCATTTTTTTATGGGAGACAGGCGCACGCTTGGCACTACTTAGTTGATGCACGTGCGGCTAATGCGCACACAATTCACAAACACAAAAAAATATATATTTTTATTTTGTTTGGAGTGCCCTTTGGGGGTTACAGCACCCTTTAATGGACAAGCCAGCCGGCCATTTATTTATGGGACACAGGTGCACGCTTGGCGCTGCTCCTTTGTTGTTGCACGTGCAGCCACAGGGCACTCAATTCACAAACAGAGAAAAAAATTTTTTTATTTTGTTTGGAGTGCCCTTTGGGGGTTACAGCACCCTTTAGCGGTCAATCCAGCTGGCCCTTTATTTATGGGACACAGGATTACGCTTGGCACTATTTTGTTGATACACATGCGGCTATTGTGCACACAATTCACAAACACAAAAAAAATATTTTTTTTGTATTTTGTTTGGAGTGCCCTTTGGGGGTTACAGCACCCTTTAACAGACAAGCCAGCCGGCCTTTTACTTATGGGACACAGGTGCATGCTTGGCACTACTTTGTTGATGCAGGTGCGGCTAGTGCGCACACAATTCACAAACACAAAAAAATATTTTTTTTACTTTGTATGGAGTGCCCTTTGGGGGTTACAGCACCATTTAGTTTTCAATCCAGCAGGCCCTTTATTTATGGGACACAGGCGCACGCTTGGCACTACTTTGTTGATGTACATGCGGCTACTGCGCACACAATTCACAAACACAAAAAAAATTTTTTTTTTATTTTGTTTGGAGTGCCCTTTGGGGGTTACAACACCCGTTAACGGACAAGCCACACGGGCTTTTACTTATGGGACACAGGCGCACGCTTGGCGATGCTCCTTTGTTCATGCACGTGCAGCCACAGTGCACACAATTCACAAACACAGAAAAAAAAAATTATTTTGTTTGGAGTGCCCTTTGGGGGTTACTGCACCCTTTAGTGGTCAATCCTGCCGGCCCTTTATTTATGGGACACAGGCGCACGCTTGGCACTACTTTGTTGATGCACGTGCGGCTACTGCGCACACAATTCACAAACACAAAAAATATATTCTTTTATTTTGTTTGGAGTGCCCTTTGTGTTTGGAGTGCCCTTTGGGGGTTACAGCACCCTTTAGCGGTCAATCCAGCTGGCCCTTTATTTATGGGACACAGGCGCACGCTTGGCACTACTTTGTTGCTGCACGTGCGGCTACTGCGCACACAATTCACAAACACAAAAAAATATATATTTTTATTTTGTTTGGAGTGCCCTTTGGGGGTTACAGCACCCTTTAGCAGTCAATCCAGCTGGCCCTTTATTTATGGGACACAGGCGCACGCTTGGCACTACTTTGTTGATGTACATGCGGCTACTGCGAACACAATTCACAAACACAAAAAAATATTTTTTTTATTTTGTTTGGAGTGCCCTTTGGGGGTTACAGCACCCTTTAATGGACAAGCCAGCCAGCCTTTTACTTATGGGACACAGGCGCACGCTTGGCGCTGCTCCTTTGTTGATGCACGTGCAGCCATAGTGCACACAATTCACAAACACAGAAAGAAAAAAATATTTTGTTTGGAGTGCCCTTTGGGGGTTACAGCACCCTTTAGCGGTCAATCCAGCCGGCCCTTTATTTATGGGACACAGGCGCACGCTTGGCACTACTTTGTTGATGCACGTGAGGCTACTGCGCACACAATTCACAAACACAAAAAATATATTATTTTATTTTGTTTGGAGTGCCCTTTGGGGGTTACAGCACCTTTTAGTGGTCAATCCAGCCGGCCCTTTATTTATGGGACACAGGCGCACGCTTGGCACTACTTTGTTGATGCACGTGCGGCTACTGCGCACACAAGTCACAAACACAAAAAAAAATATTTTTTTATTTTGTTTGGAGTGCCCTTTGGGGGTTACAACACCCGTTCATGGACAAGCCAGCTGGCCTTTTACTTGTGGGACACAGGCACACACTTGGAGCTGCTCCTTTGTTGATGCACGTGCAGCCACTGTGCACACAATTCACAAACACAGAAAAAATTTTTTATTTTGTTTGGAGTGCCCTTTGGGGGTTACAGCACCCTTTAGTGGTCAATGCTGCCGGCCCTTTATTTATGGGACACAGGCGCACGCTTGGCACTACTTTGTTGATGCACGTGCGGCTACTGCGCACACAATTCACAAACACAAAAAAATATATATTTTTATTTTGTTAGGAGTGCCCTTTGTGTTTGGAGTGCCCTTTGGGGGTTACAGCACCCTTTAGCGGTCAATCCAGCTGGCCCTTTATTTATGGGACACAGGCGCACGCTTGGCACTACTTAGTTGATGCACGTGCGGCTAATGCGCACACAATTCACAAACACACAAAAATATATATTTTTATTTTGTTTGGAGTGCCCTTTGGGGGTTACAGCACCCTTTAACGGACAAGCCAGCTGGCCATTTACTTATGGGACACAGGCGCACGCTTGGCGCTGCTCCTTTGTTGTTGCACGTGCAGCCACAGTGCACTCAATTCACAAACAGAAAAAAAAAAATGTATTTTGTTTGGAGTGCCCTTTGGGGGTTACAGCACCCTTTAGCGGTCAATCCAGCTGGCCCTTTATTTATGGGACACAGGCGCACGCTTGGCACTACTTTGTTGATACACGTGCTGCTATTGTGCACACAATTCACAAACACAAAAAAAATATTTTATTTGTATTTTGTTTGGAGTGCCCTTTGGGGGTTACAGCACCCTTTATCGGACAAGCCAGCCGGCCTTTTACATATGGGACACAGGCGCACGCTTGGCACTACTTTGTTGATGCACGTGCGGCTACTGCAAACACAATTCACAAACGCAAAAAAATATTTTTTTTACTTTGTTTGGAGTGCCCTTTGGGTGTTACAGCACCATTTAGTGGTCAATCCAGCCGGCCCATTATTTATGGGACACAGGCACACGCTTGGCACTACTTTGTTGATGCACGTGCGGCTACTTTGCACACAATTCACAAACACAAAAAAATATTTTTTTTACTTTGTTTGGAGTGCCCTTTGGGGGTTACAACACCATTTAGCGGTCAATACAGCCGGCCCTTTATTTATGGGACACAGGCGCACGCTTGGCACTACTTTGTTGATGTACATGCGGCTACTGCGCACACAATTCACAAACACAAAAAATATATTATTCTATTTTGTTTGGAGTGCCCTTTGGGGGTTACAGCACCCTTTAGCGGTCAAGCCAGCTGGCCCTTTATTTATGGGACACAGGCGCACGCTTGGCACTACTTTGTTGATGCACGTGCGGCTACTGCGCACACAATTCACAAACACAAAAAAATAATTTTTTTTATTTTGTTTGGAGTGCCCTTTGGGGGTTACAACACCCGTTAACGGACAAGCCAGCTGGGCTTTTACTTATGGGACACAGGCGCACGCTTGGCGCGGCTCCTTTGTTGATGCACGTGCTGCCACAGTGCACACAATTCACAAACACAGAAAAAAAAAATTATTTTGTTTGGAGCGCCCTTTGGGGGTAACAGCACCCTTTAGTGGTCAATCCTGCCGGCCCTTTATTTATGGGACACAGGCGCACGCTTGGCACTACTTTGTTGATGCACCTGTGGCTATTGTGCACACAATTCACAAACACAAAAAAATAAAAAATTTTCTTTTGTTTGGAGTGCCCTTTGGGGGTTACAGCACCCTTTAGCGGTCAATTCAGCCGGCCATTTATTTATGGGACACAGGCGCACGCTTGGCACTACTTAGTTGATGCACGTGCGGCTAATGCGCACACAATTCACAAACACAAAAAAATATATATTTTTATTTTGTTTGGAGTGCCCTTTGGGGGTTACAGCACCCTTTAACGGACAAGCCAGCCGGCCATTTACTTATGGGACACAGGCGCACGCTTGGCACTGCTCCTTTGTTGTTGCACGTGCAGCCACAGGGCACTCAATTCACAAACAGAGGAAAAAAAATTTTTATTTTGTTTGGAGTGCCCTTTGGGGGTTACAGCACCCTTTAGCGGTCAATCCAGCTGGCCCTTTATTTATGGGACACAGGCTTACGCTTGGCACTATTTTGTTGATACACGTGCGGCTATTGTGCACACAATTCACAAACACAAAAAAAATATTTTTTTTGTATTTTGTTTGGAGTGCCCTTTGGGGGTTACAGCACCCTTTAACGGACAAGCCAGCCGGCCTTTTACTTATGGGACACAGGCGCACGCTTGGCACTACTTTGTTAATGCACGTGCGGCTACTGCGCACACAAATCACAAACACAAAAAAATATATTTTTTATTTTGTTTGGAGAGCCCTTTGTGTTTGGAGTGCCCTTTGGGGGTTACAGCACCCTTTAGCGGTCAATCCAGACAGCCCTTTATTTATGGGACACAGGCGCACGCTTGGCACTACTTTGTTAATGCACGTGCGGCTACTGCGCACACAAATCACAAACACACAAAAAAAATTTTTTTAATTTTGTTTGGAGTGCCCTTTGGGGGTTACAACACCCGTTAATGGACAAGCCAGCTGGGCTTTTACTTATGGGACACAGGCGCACGCTTGGCGCTGCTCCTTTGTTGATGCACGTGCAGCCACAGTGCACACAATTCACAAACACAGAAAAAAAAAATTATTTTGTTTGGAGTGCCCTTTGGGGGTTACAGCACCCTTTAGTGGTCAATCCTGCCGGCCCTTTATTTATGGGACACAGGCGCACGCTTGGCACTACTTTGTTGATGCACGTGCGGCTACTGCGCACACAATTCACAAACACAAAAAAATATATTTTTTATTTTGTTTGGAGAGCCCTTTGTGTTTGGAGTGCCCTTTGGGGGTTAAAGCACACTTTAGCGGTCAATCCAGCTGGCCCTTTATTTATGGGACACAGGCGAACGCTTGGCAGTACTTTGTTGCTGCACGTGCGGCTACTGCGCACACAATTCACAAACACAAAAAAATAATTTTTATTATTTTGTTTGGAGTGCCCTTTGGGGGTTACAGCACCCTTTAGCGGTCAATCCAGACAGCCCATTATTTATGGGACACAGGCGCACGCTTGGCACTACTTTGTTGATGCACGTGCGGCTACTGTGCACACAATTCACAAACACAAAAAAATATTTTTTTTACTTTGTTTGGAGTGCCCTTTGGGGGTTACAACACCATTTAGCGGTCAATACAGCCGGCCCTTTATTTATGGGACACAGGCGCACGCTTGGCACTACTTTGTTGATGTACATGCGGCTACTGCGCACACAATTCACAAACACAAAAAATATATTATTCTATTTTGTTTGGAGTGCCCTTTGGGGGTTACAGCACCCTTAAGCGGTCAAGCCAGCCGGCCCTTTATTTATGGGACACAGGCGCACGCTTGGCACTACTTTGTTGATGCACGTGCGGCTACTGCGCACACAATTCACAAACACAAAAAAATAATTTTTTTTATTTTGTTTGGAGTGCCCTTTGGGGGTTACAACACCCGTTAACGGACAAGCCAGCCGGGCTTTTACTTATGGGACACAGGCGCACGCTTGGCGCGGCTCCTTTGTTGATGCACGTGCTGCCACAGTGCACACAATTCACAAACACAGAAAAAAAAAATAATTTTGTTTGGAGCGCCCTTTGGGGGTAACAGCACCCTTTAGTGGTCAATCCTGCCGGCCCTTTATTTATGGGACACAGGCGCACGCTTGGCACTACTTTGTTGATGCACGTGCGGCTACTGCGCACACAGTTCACAAACACAAAAAATATATATTATTTTATTTTGTTTGGAGTGCCCTTTAGGGGTTTCAGCACCCTTTAATGGACAAGCCAGACAGCCTTTAACTTATGGGACACAGGCGCACGCTTGGCGCTGCTCCTTTGTTGATGCACGTGCAGCCATAGTGCACACAATTCACAAACACAGAAAAAAAAAATATTTTGTTTGGAGTGCCCTTTGGGGGTTACAGCACCCTTTAGCGGTCAATCCAGTCGGCCCTTTATTTATGGGACACAGGCGCACGCTTGGCACTACTTTGTTGATGCACGTGCGGCTACTGCGCACACAATTCACAAACACAAAAAAATATTTTTTTACTTTGTTTGGAGTGCCCTTTGGGGGTTACAGCACCATTTAGTGGTCAATCCATCCGGCCCTTTATTTATGGGACACAGGCGCACGCTTGGCACTACTTTGTTGCTGTACATGTGGCTACTGCTCACACAATTCACAAACACAAAAAATATATTATTTTATTTTGTTTGGAGTGCCCTTTGGGGGTTACAGCACCCTTTAGCGGTCAAGTCAGCCGGCCCTTTATTTATGGGACACAGGCGCACGCTTGGCACTACTTTGTTAATGCACGTGCGGCTACTGCGCACACAATTCACAAACACAAAAAAATATTTTTTTTTATTTTGTTTGGAGTGCCCTTTGGGGGTTACAACACCCGTTAACGGACAAGCCAGCCGGGCTTTTACTTATGGGACACAGGCGCACGCTTGGCGCTTCTCCTTTGTTGATGCACGTGCAGCCCCAGTGCACACAATTCACAAACACAGAAAAAAAAATTATTTTGTTTGGAGTGCGCTTTGGGGGTTACAGCACCCTTTAGTGGTCAATCCTGCCGGCCCTTTATTTATGGGACACAGGCGCACGCTTGGCACTACTTTGTTGATGCACGTGCGGCTATTGCGCACACAATTCACAAACACAAAAAAATATATTTTTTTATTTTGTTTGGAGTGCCCTTTGGGGGTTACAGCACCCTTTAGCGGTCAATCCAGCCGGCCCTTTATTTATGGGACACAGGTGCACGCTTGGCACTACTTAGTTGATGCACGTGCGGCTAATGCGCACACAATTCACAAACACAAAAAAATTTATATTTTTATTTTGTTTGGAGTGGCCTTTGGGGGTTACAGCACCCTTTAACGGACAAGCCAGCCGGCCTTTTACTTATGGGACACAGGCACATGCTTGGAGCTGCTCCTTTGTTGTTGCACGTGCAGCCACAGTGCACTCAATTCACAAACACAGAAAAAAAAAATGTTATTTTGTTTGGAGTGCCCTTTGGGGGTTACAGCACCCTTTAGCAGTCAATCCAGCAGGCCCTTTATTTATGGGACACAGGCGCACGCTTGGCACTACTTTGCTGATACACGTGCGGCTATTGTGCACACAATTCACAAACACAAAAAAAAGATTTTTTTTGTATTTTGATTGGAGTGCCCTTTGGAGGTTACAGCACCCTTTAATGGACAAGCCAGCCAGCCTTTTACTTATTGGACACAGGCGCACGCTTGGCACTACTTTGATGATGCACGTTCAGCCATAGTGCACACAATTCACAAACACAGAAAAAAAAAATATTTTGTTTGGAGTGCCCTTTGGGGGTTACAGCACCCTTTAGCGGTCATTCCAGCCGGCCCTTTATTTATGGAACACAGGCGCACGCTTGGCACTACTTTGTTGATGCACGTGCGGCTACTGCGCACACAATTCACAAACACAAAAAAATATTTTTTTTACTTTGTTTGGAGTGCCCTTTGGGGGTTACAGCACCATTTAGTGGTCAATCCAGCCGGCCCTTTATTTATGGGACACAGGCGCACGCTTGGCACTACTTTGTTGATGTACATGCGGCTACTGCGCACACAATTCACAAACACAAAAAATATTTTTTTTTATTTTGTTTGGAGTGCCCTTTGGGGGTTACAACACCCATTAATGGACAAGCCAGCCGGGCTTTTACTTATGGGACACAGGCGCACGCTTGGCGCTGCTCCTTTGTTGATGCACGTGCAGCCACAGTACACACAATTCACAAACACAGAAAAAAAAATTATTTTGTTTGGAGTGCCCTTTGGGGGTTACAGCACCCTTTAGTGGTCAATCCTGCCAGCCCTTTATTTATGGGACACAGGCGCACGCTTGGCACTACTTTGTTGATGCACGTGCGGCTATTGCGCGCACAATTCACAAACACAAAAAAAATATATTTTTTTATTTTGTTTGGAGTG
Source organism: Taudactylus pleione (assembly GCA_031769625.1). NCBI lineage: Eukaryota > Metazoa > Chordata > Amphibia > Anura > Myobatrachidae > Taudactylus > Taudactylus pleione. Next base: position 6,965,837 of record JAUIMM010000324.1, on the reverse strand, counting down.
CCCTTTGGGGGTTACAGCACCCTTTAGCGGTCAATCCAGCCGGCCCTTTATTTATGGGACACAGGTGCACGCTTGGCACTACTTAGTTGATGCACGTGCGGCTAATGCGCACACAATTCACAAACACAAAAAAATTTATATTTTTATTTTGTTTGGAGTGCCCTTTGGGGGTTACAGCACCCTTTAACGGACAAGCCAGCCGGCCTTTTACTTATGGGACACAGGCGCATGCTTGGAGCTGCTCCTTTGTTGTTGCACGTGCAGCCACAGTGCACTCAATTCACAAACACAGAAAAAAAAAATGTTATTTTGTTTGGAGTGCCCTTTGGGGGTTACAGCACCCTTTAGCAGTCAATCCAGCAGGCCCTTTATTTATGGGACACAGGCGCACGCTTGGCACTACTTTGCTGATACACGTGCGGCTATTGTGCACACAATTCACAAACACAAAAAAAAGATTTTTTTTGTATTTTGATTGGAGTGCCCTTTGGAGGTTACAGCACCCTTTAATGGACAAGCCAGCCAGCCTTTTACTTATTGGACACAGGCGCACGCTTGGCACTACTTTGATGATGCACGTTCAGCCATAGTGCACACAATTCACAAACACAGAAAAAAAAAATATTTTGTTTGGAGTGCCCTTTGGGGGTTACAGCACCCTTTAGCGGTCATTCCAGCCGGCCCTTTATTTATGGAACACAGGCGCACGCTTGGCACTACTTTGTTGATGCACGTGCGGCTACTGCGCACACAATTCACAAACACAAAAAAATATTTTTTTTACTTTGTTTGGAGTGCCCTTTGGGGGTTACAGCACCATTTAGTGGTCAATCCAGCCGGCCCTTTATTTATGGGACACAGGCGCACGCTTGGCACTACTTTGTTGATGTACATGCGGCTACTGCGCACACAATTCACAAACACAAAAAATATTTTTTTTTATTTTGTTTGGAGTGCCCTTTAGGGGTTTCAGCACCCTTTAATGGACAAGCCAGACAGCCTTTAACTTATGGGACACAGGCGCACGCTTGGCGCTGCTCCTTTGTTGATGCACGTGCAGCCACAGTACACACAATTCACAAACACAGAAAAAAAAATTATTTTGTTTGGAGTGCCCTTTGGGGGTTACAGCACCCTTTAGTGGTCAATCCTGCCAGCCCTTTATTTATGGGACACAGGCGCACGCTTGGCACTACTTTGTTGATGCACGTGCGGCTATTGCGCGCACAATTCACAAACACAAAAAAATATATTTTTTTATTTTGTTTGGAGTGCCCTTTGTGTTTGGAGTGCCCTTTGGGGGTTACAGCACCCTTTAGCGGTCATTCCAGCTGTCCCTTTATTTATGGGACACAGGCGCACGCTTGGCACTACTTTGTTGATGCACTTGCAGCTACTGCGCACACAATTCACAAACACAAAAAAATATTTTTTTTTATTTTGTTTGGAGTGCCCTTTGGGGGTTACAACACCCGTTAACGGACAAGCCAGCCAGGCTTTTACTTATGGGACACAGGCGCACGCTTGGCGCTGCTCCTTTGTTGATGCACGTGCAGCCACAGTACACACAATTCACAAACACAGAAAAAAAAATTATTTTGTTTGGAGTGCCCTTTGGGGGTTACAGCACCCTTTAGTGGTCAATCCTGCCAGCCCTTTATTTATGGGACACAGGCGCATGCTTGGCACTACTTTGTTGATGCACATGCGGCTATTGCGCACACAATTCACAAACACAAAAAAATATATATTTTTATTTTGTTTGGAGTGCCCTTTGGGGGTTACAACACCCGTTAACGGACAAGCCAGCCGGGCTTTTACTTATGGGACACAGGCGCACGCTTGGCGCTTCTCCTTTGTTGATGCACGAGCAGCCCCAGTGCACACAATTCACAAACACAGAAAAAAAAATTATTTTGTTTGGAGTGCGCTTTGGGGGTTACAGCACCCTTTAGTGGTCAATCCTGCTGGCCCTTTATTTATGGGACACAGGCGCACGCTTGGCACTACTTTGTTGATGCACGTGCGGCTATTGCGCACACAATTCACAAACACAAAAAAATATATTTTTTTATTTTGTTTGGAGTGCCCTTTGGGGGTTACAGCACCCTTTAGCGGTCAATCCAGCCAGGCCTTTATTTATGGGACACAGGTGCACGCTTGGCACTACTTAGTTGATGCACGTGCTGCTAATGCGCACACAATTCACAAACACAAAAAAATTTATATTTTTATTTTGTTTGGAGTGCCCTTTGGGGGTTACAGCACCCTTTAACGGACAAGCCAGCCGGCCTTTTACTTATGGGACACAGGCGCACGCTTGGCGCTTCTCCTTTGTTGATGCACGTGCAGCCCCAGTGCACACAATTCACAAACAGAAAAAAAAATTATTTTGTTTGGAGTGCGCTTTGGGGGTTACAGCACCCTTTAGTGGTCAATCCTGCCGGCCCTTTATTTATGGGACACAGGCGCACGCTTGGCACTACTTTGTTGATGCACGTGCGGCTATTGCGCGCACAATTCACAAACACAAAAAAATATATTTTTTTATTTTGTTTGGAGTGCCCTTTGTGTTTGGAGTGCGCTTTGGGGGTTACAGCACCCTTTAGTGGTCAATCCTGCCGGCCCTTTATTTATGGGACACAGGCGCACGCTTGGCACTACTTTGTTGATGCACGTGCGGCTATTGCGCACACAATTCACAAACACAAAAAAATATATTTTTTTATTTTGTTTGGAATTCCCTTTGGGTTGTTACAGCACCCTTTAGCGGTCAATCCAGCTGGTCCTTTATTTATGGGACGCAGGCGCACGCTTGGCACTACTTTGTTGATGCACGTGCGGCTACTGCGCACACAATTCACAAACACAAAAAATATATATTATTTTATTTTGTTTGGAGTGCCCTTTAGGGGTTTCAGCACCCTTTAATTTACAAGCCAGACAGCCTTTTACTTATGGGACACAGGCGCACGCTTGGCGCTGCTCCTTTGTTGATGCACGATCAGCCATAGTGCACACAATTCACAAACACAGAAATAAAAAATATTTTGTTTGGAGTGCCCTTTGGGGGTTACAGCACCCTTTAGCGGTCAATCCAGCCGGCCCTTTATTTATGGGACACAGGCGCACGCTTGGCACTACTTTGTTGATGCACGTGCGGCTACTGCGCACACAATTCATAAACACAAAAAAATATTTTTTTTACTTTGTTTGGAGTGCCCTTTGGGGGTTACAGCACCATTTAGTGTTCAATCCAGCCGGCCCTTTATTTATGGGACACAGGCGCACGCTTGGCACTACTTTGTTGATGTACATGCGGCTACTGCGCACACAATTCACAAACACAAAAAATATATTATTTTATTTTGTTTGGAGTGCCCTTTAGGGGTTACAGCACCCTTTAGCGGTCAAGCCAGCCGGCCCTTTATTTATGGGACACAGGCGCACGCTTGGCACTACTTTGTTGATGTACATGCGGCTACTGCGCACACAATTCACAAACACAAAAAATATATTATTTTATTTTGTTTGGAGTGCCCTTTGGGGGTTACAGCACCCATTAACGGACAAGCCAGCCGGGCTTTTACTTATGGGACACAGGCGCACGCTTGGCGCTGCTCCTTTGTTGATGCACGTGCAGCCACAGTGCACACAATTCACAAACACAGAAAAAAAAAATTATTTTGTTTGGAGTGCCCTTTGGGGGTTACAGCACCCTTTAGTGGTCAATCCTGCCAGCCCTTTATTTATGGGACACAGGCGCATGCTTGGCACTACTTTGTTGATGCACATGCGGCTATTGCGCACACAATTCACAAACACAAAAAAATAAAAAATTTTATTTTGTTTGGAGTGCCCTTTGGGGGTTACAGCACCCTTTAGCGGTCAATCCAGCTGGCCCTTTATTTATGGGACACAGGCGCACGCTTGGCACTACTTAGTTGATGCACGTGCGGCTAATGCGCACACAATTCACAAACACAAAAAAATATATATTTTTATTTTGTTTGGAGTGCCCTTTGGGGGTTACAACACCCGTTAACGGACAAGCCAGCCGGCCTTTTACTTATGGGACACAGGCGCACGCTTGGCGCTTCTCCTTTGTTGATGCACGTGCAGCCCCAGTGCACACAATACACAAACACAGAAAAAAAAATTATTTTGTTTGGAGTGCGCTTTGGGGGTTACAGCACCCTTTAGTGGTCAATCCTGCCGGCCCTTTATTTATGGGACACAGGCGCACGCTTGGCACTACTTTGTTGATGCACGTGCGGCTATTGCGCACACAATTCACAAACACAAAAAAATATATTTTTTTATTTTGTTTGGAGTGCCCTTTGGGGGTTACAGCACCCTTTAGCGGTCAATCCAGCCAGGCCTTTATTTATGGGACACAGGTGCACGCTTGGAACTACTTAGTTGATGCACGTGCGGCTACTGCGCACACAATTCACAAACACAAAAAATATATTATTTTATTTTGTTTGGAGTGCCCTTTGGGGTTTACAGCACCCATTAACGGACAAGCCAGCCGGGCTTTTACTTATGGGACACAGGCGCACGCTTGGCGCTGCTCCTTTGTTGATGCACGTGCAGCCACAGTGCACACAATTCACAAACACAGAAAAAAAAAATTATTTTGTTTGGAGTGCCCTTTGGGGGTTACAGCACCCTTTAGTGGTCAATCCTGCCAGCCCTTTATTTATGGGACACAGGCGCATGCTTGGCACTACTTTGTTGATGCACATGCGGCTATTGCGCACACAATTCACAAACACAAAAAAATAAAAAATTTTATTTTGTTTGGAGTGCCCTTTGGGGGTTACAGCACCCTTTAGCGGTCAATCCAGCTGGCCCTTTATTTATGGGACACAGGCGCACGCTTGGCACTACTTAGTTGATGCACGTGCGGCTAATGCGCACACAATTCACAAACACAAAAAAATATATATTTTTATTTTGTTTGGAGTGCCCTTTGGGGGTTACAACACCCGTTAACGGACAAGCCAGCCGGCCTTTTACTTATGGGACACAGGCGCACGCTTGGCGCTTCTCCTTTGTTGATGCACGTGCAGCCCCAGTGCACACAATACACAAACACAGAAAAAAAAATTATTTTGTTTGGAGTGCGCTTTGGGGGTTACAGCACCCTTTAGTGGTCAATCCTGCCGGCCCTTTATTTATGGGACACAGGCGCACGCTTGGCACTACTTTGTTGATGCACGTGCGGCTATTGCGCACACAATTCACAAACACAAAAAAATATATTTTTTTATTTTGTTTGGAGTGCCCTTTGGGGGTTACAGCACCCTTTAGCGGTCAATCCAGCCAGGCCTTTATTTATGGGACACAGGTGCACGCTTGGAACTACTTAGTTGATGCACGTGCGGCTAATGCGCACACAATTCACAAACACAAAAAAAATTATATTTTTATTTTGTTTGGAGTGCCCTTTGGGGGTTACAGCACCCTTTAACGGACAAGCCAGCAGGCCTTTTACTTATGGGACACAGGCGCACGCTTGGAGCTGCTCCTTTGTTGTTGCACGTGCAGCCACAGTGCACTCAATTCACAAACACAGAAAAAAAAATGTTATTTTGATTGGAGTGCCCTTTGGGGATTATAGCACCCTTTAGCAGTCAATCCAGCTGGCCCTTTATTTATGGGACACAGGCGCACGCTTGGCACTACTTTGCTGATACACGTGCGGCTATTGTGCACACAATTCACAAACACAAAAAATATATTTTTTTTGTATTTTGTTTGGAGTGCCCTTTGGAGGCTACAGCACCCTTTAATGGACAAGCCAGCCAGCCTTTTACTTATGGGACACAGGCGCACGCTTGGCACTACTTTGTTGATGTACATGCGGCTACAGCGCACACAATTCACAAACACAAAAAAATATTTTTTTTACTTTGTATGGAGTGCCCTTTGGGGGTTACAGCACCATTTAGTGGTCAATCCAGCCGGCCCTTTATTTATGGGACACAGGCGCACGCTTGGCACTACTTTGTTAATGCACGTGCGGCTATTGCGCACACAATTCACAATCACAAAATAATATTTTTTTTATTTTGTTTGGAGTGCCCTTTGGGGGTTACAACACCCTTTAACGGACAAGCCAGCCGGGCTTTTTCTTATGGGACACAGGCGCACGCTTGGCGCTGCTCCATTGTTGATGCACGTGCAGCCACAGTGCACACAATTCACAAACACAGAAAAAAAAAATTAATTTGTTTGGAGTGCCCTTTGGGGGTTACAGCACCCTTTAGTGGTCAATCCAGCCGGCCCTTTATTTATGGGACACAGGTGCACGCTTGGCACTACTTTGTTGATGCACGTGCGGCTACTACGCACACAATTCACAAACACAAAAAAATATATTTATTTATTTTGTTTGGAGTGCCCTTTGTGTTTGAGTGCCCTTTGGGGGTTACAGCACCCTTTAGCGGTCATTCCAGCTGGCCCTTTATTTATGGGACACAGGTGCATGCTTGGAACTACTTTGTTGCTGCAGGTGCGGCTACTGCGCACACAATTCACAAAGACAAAAAAATATATTTTTTATTTTGTTTGGAGTGCCCTTTGGGGGTTACAGCACCCTTTAGCGGTCAATCCAGCCAGGCCTTTATTTATGGGACACAGGTGCACGCTTGGCACTACTTAGTTGATGCACGTGCGGCTAATGCGCACACAATTCACAAACACAAAAAAATTTATATTTTTATTTTGTTTGGAGTGCCCTTTGGGGGTTACAGCACCCTTTAACGGACAAGCCAGCCGGCCTTTTACTTATGGGACACAGGCGCACGCTTGGCGCTTCTCCTTTGTTGATGCACGTGCAGCCCCAGTGCACACAATTCACAAACAGAAAAAAAAAATATTTTGTTTGGAGTGCGCTTTGGGGGTTACAGCACCCTTTAGTGGTCAATCCTGCCGGCCCTTTATTTATGGGACACAGGCGCACGCTTGGCACTACTTTGTTGATGCACGTGCGGCTATTGCGCACACAATTCACAAACACAAAAAAATATATTTTTTTATTTTGTTTGGAGTGCCCTTTGGGGGTTACAGCACCCTTTAGCGGTCAATCCAGCCGGCCCTTTATTTATGGGACACAGGTGCACGCTTGGCACTACTTAGTTGATGCACGTGCGGCTAATGCGCACACAATTCACAAACACAAAAAAATTTATATTTTTATTTTGTTTGGAGTGCCCTTTGGGGGTTACAGCACCCTTTAACGGACAAGCCAGCCAGCCTTTTACTTATGGGACACAGGCGCATGCTTGGAGCTGCTCCTTTGTTGTTGCACGTGCAGCCACAGTGCACTCAATTCACAAACACAGAAAAAAAAAATGTTATTTTGTTTGGAGTGCCCTTTGGGGGTTACAGCACCCTTTAGCAGTCAATCCAGCAGGCCCTTTATTTATGGGACACAGGCGCACGCTTGGCACTACTTTGCTGATACACGTGCGGCTATTGTGCACACAATTCACAAACACAAAAAAAAGATTTTTTTTGTATTTTGTTTGGAGTGCCCTTTGGAGGTTACAGCACCCTTTAATGGACAAGCCAGCCAGCCTTTTACTTATTGGACACAGGCGCACGCTTGGCACTACTTTGATGATGCACGTTCAGCCATAGTGCACACAATTCACAAACACAGAAAAAAAAAATATTTTGTTTGGAGTGCCCTTTGGGGGTTACAGCACCCTTTAGCGGTCATTCCAGCCGGCCCTTTATTTATGGAACACAGGCGCACGCTTGGCACTACTTTTTTGATGCACGTGCGGCTACTGCGCACACAATTCACAAACACAAAAAAATATTTTTTTTACTTTGTTTGGAGTGCCCTTTGGGGGTTACAGCACCATTTAGTGGTCAATCCAGCCGGCCCTTTATTTATGGGACACAGGCGCACGCTTGGCACTACTTTGTTGATGTACATGCGGCTACTGCGCACACAATTCACAAACACAAAAAATATATTATTTTATTTTGTTTGGAGTGCCCTTTGGGGGTTACAGCACCCTTTAGCGGTCAAGCCAGCTGGCCCTTTATTTATGGGACACAGGCGCACGCTTGGCACTACTTTGTTGATGCACGTGCAGCTACTGCGCACACAATTCACAAACACAAAAAAATATTTTTTTTCATTTTGTTTGGAGTGCCCTTTGGGGGTTACAACACCCGTTAACGGACAAGCCAGCCGGGCTTTTACTTATGGGACACAGGCGCACGCTTGGCGCTGCTCCTTTGTTGATGCACGTGCAGCCACAGTACACACAATTCACAAACACAGAAAAAAAAATTATTTTGTTTGGAGTGCCCTTTGGGGGTTACAGCACCCTTTAGTGGTCAATCCTGCCAGCCCTTTATTTATGGGACACAGGCGCATGCTTGGCACTACTTTGTTGATGCACATGCGGCTATTGCGCACACAATTCACAAACACAAAAAAATATATATTTTTATTTTGTTTGGAGTGCCCTTTGGGGGTTACAACACCCGTTAACGGACAAGCCAGCCGGGCTTTTACTTATGGGACACAGGCGCACGCTTGGCGCTTCTCCTTTGTTGATGCACGAGCAGCCCCAGTGCACACAATTCACAAACACAGAAAAAAAAATTATTTTGTTTGGAGTGCGCTTTGGGGGTTACAGCACCCTTTAGTGGTCAATCCTGCTGGCCCTTTATTTATGGGACACAGGCGCACGCTTGGCACTATTTTGTTGATGCACGTGCGGCTATTGCGCACACAATTCACAAACACAAAAAAATATATTTTTTTATTTTGTTTGGAGTGCCCTTTGGGGGTTACAGCACCCTTTAGCGGTCAATCCAGCCAGGCCTTTATTTATGGGACACAGGTGCATGCTTGGCACTACTTAGTTGATGCACGTGCGGCTAATGCACACACAATTCACAAACACAAAAAAATTAATATTTTTATTTTGTTTGGAGTGCCCTTTGGGGGTTACAGCACCCTTTAACGGACAAGCCAGCCGGCCTTTTACTTATGGGACACAGGCGCACGCTTGGCGCTTCTCCTTTGTTGATGCACGTGCAGCCCCAGTGCACACAATTCACAAACAGAAAAAAAAATTATTTTGTTTGGAGTGCGCTTTGGGGGTTACAGCACCCTTTAGTGGTCAATCCTGCCGGCCCTTTATTTATGGGACACAGGCGCACGCTTGGCACTACTTTGTTGATGCACGTGCGGCTATTGCACGCACAATTCACAAACACAAAAAAATATATTTTTTTATTTTGTTTGGAGTGCCCTTTGTGTTTGGAGTGCCCTTTGGGGGTTACAGCACCCTTTAGCGGTCATTCCAGCTGTCCCTTTATTTATGGGACACAGGCGCACGCTTGGCACTACTTTGTTGATGCACGTGCAGCTACTGCGCACACAATTCACAAACACAAAAAAATATTTTTTTTTATTTTGTTTGGAGTGCCCTTTGGGGGTTACAACACCCGTTAACGGACAAGCCAGCCGGGCTTTTACTTATGGGACACAGGCGCACGCTTGGCGCTGCTCCTTTGTTGATGCACGTGCAGCCACAGTACACACAATTCACAAACACAGAAAAAAAAATTATTTTGTTTGGAGTGCCCTTTGGGGGTTACAGCACCCTTTAGTGGTCAATCCTGCCAGCCCTTTATTTATGGGACACAGGCGCATGCTTGGCACTACTTTGTTGATGCACATGCGGCTATTGCGCACACAATTCACAAACACAAAAAAATATATATTTTTATTTTGTTTGGAGTGCCCTTTGGGGGTTACAACACCCGTTAACGGACAAGCCAGCCGGGCTTTTACTTATGGGACACAGGCGCACGCTTGGCGCTTCTCCTTTGTTGATGCACGAGCAGCCCCAGTGCACACAATTCACAAACACAGAAAAAAAAATTATTTTGTTTGGAGTGCGCTTTGGGGGTTACAGCACCCTTTAGTGGTCAATCCTGCTGGCCCTTTATTTATGGGACACAGGCGCACGCTTGGCACTACTTTGTTGATGCACGTGCGGCTATTGCGCACACAATTCACAAACACAAAAAAATATATTTTTTTATTTTGTTTGGAGTGCCCTTTGGGGGTTACAGCACCCTTTAGCGGTCAATCCAGCCAGGCCTTTATTTATGGGACACAGGTGCACGCTTGGCACTACTTAGTTGATGCACGTGCGGCTAATGCGCACACAATTCACAAACACAAAAAAATTTATATTTTTATTTTGTTTGGAGTGCCCTTTGGGGGTTACAGCACCCTTTAACGGACAAGCCAGCCGGCCTTTTACTTATGGGACACAGGCGCACGCTTGGCGCTTCTCCTTTGTTGATGCACGTGCAGCCCCAGTGCACACAATTCACAAACAGAAAAAAAAATTATTTTGTTTGGAGTGCGCTTTGGGGGTTACAGCACCCTTTAGTGGTCAATCCTGCCGGCCCTTTATTTATGGGACACAGGCGCACGCTTTGCACTACTTTGTTGATGCACGTGCGGCTATTGCGCGCACAATTCACAAACACAAAAAAATATATTTTTTTATTTTGTTTGGAGTGCCCTTTGTGTTTGGAGTGCGCTTTGGGGGTTACAGCACCCTTTAGTGGTCAATCCTGCCGGCCCTTTATTTATGGGACACAGGCGCACGCTTGGCACTACTTTGTTGATGCACGTGCGGCTATTGCGCACACAATTCACAAACACAAAAAAATATTTTTTTTTATTTTGTTTGGAATTCCCTTTGGGTTGTTACAGCACCCTTTAGCGGTCAATCCAGCTGGTCCTTTATTTATGGGACGCAGGCGCAAGCTTGGCACTACTTTGTTGATGCACGTGCGGCTACTGCGCACACAATTCACAAACACAAAAAATATATATTATTTTATTTTGTTTGGAGTGCCCTTTAGGGGTTTCAGCACCCTTTAATTTACAAGCCAGACAGCCTTTTACTTATGGGACACAGGCGCACGCTTGGCGCTGCTCCTTTGTTGATGCACGATCAGCCATAGTGCACACAATTCACAAACACAGAAAAAAAAAATATTTTGTTTGGAGTGCCCTTTGGGGGTTACAGCACCCTTTAGCGGTCAATCCAGCCGGCCCTTTATTTATGGGACACAGGCGCACGCTTGGCACTACTTTGTTGATGCACGTGCGGCTACTGCGCACACAATTCATAAACACAAAAAAATATTTTTTTTACTTTGTTTGGAGTGCCCTTTGGGGGTTACAGCACCATTTAGTGGTCAATCCAGCTGGCCCTTTATTTATGGGACACAGGCGCACGCTTGGCACTACTTTGTTGATGTACATGCGGCTACTGCGCACACAATTCACAAACACAAAAAATATATTATTTTATTTTGTTTGGAGTGCCCTTTAGGGGTTACAGCACCCTTTAGCGGTCAAGCCAGCCGGCCCTTTATTTATGGGACACAGGCGCACGCTTGGCACTACTTTGTTGATGTACATGCGGCTACTGCGCACACAATTCACAAACACAAAAAATATATTATTTTATTTTGTTTGGAGTGCCCTTTGGGGGTTACAGCACCCATTAACGGACAAGCCAGCCGGGCTTTTACTTATGGGACACAGGCGCACGCTTGGCGCTGCTCCTTTGTTGATGCACGTGCAGCCACAGTGCACACAATTCACAAACACAGAAAAAAAAAATTATTTTGTTTGGAGTGCCCTTTGGGGGTTACAGCACCCTTTAGTGGTCAATCCTGCCAGCCCTTTATTTATGGGACACAGGCGCACGCTTGGCACTACTTTGTTGATGCACGTGCGGCTATTGCGCACACAATTCACAAACACAAAAAAATAAATTTTTTTATTTTGTTTGGAGTGCCCTTTGGGGGTTACAGCACCCTTTAGCGGTCAATCCAGCCGGCCCTTTATTTATGGGACACAGGTGCACGCTTGGCACTACTTAGTTGATGCACGTGCGGCTAATGCGCACACAATTCACAAACACAAAAAAATTTATATTTTTATTTTGTTTGGAGTGCCCTTTGGGGGTTACAGCACCCTTTAACGGACAAGCCAGCCGGCCTTTTACTTATGGGACACAGGCGCATGCTTGGAGCTGCTCCTTTGTTGTTGCACGTGCAGCCACAGTGCACTCAATTCACAAACACAGAAAAAAAAAATGTTATTTTGTTTGGAGTGCCCTTTGGGGGTTACAGCACCCTTTAGCAGTCAATCCAGCAGGCCCTTTATTTATGGGACACAGGCGCACGCTTGGCACTACTTTGCTGATACACGTGCGGCTATTGTGCACACAATTCACAAACACAAAAAAAAGATTTTTTTTGTATTTTGTTTGGAGTGCCCTTTGGAGGTTACAGCACCCTTTAATGGACAAGCCAGCCAGCCTTTTACTTATTGGACACAGGCGCACGCTTGGCACTACTTTGATGATGCACGTTCAGCCATAGTGCACACAATTCACAAACACAGAAAAGAAAAATATTTTGTTTGGAGTGCCCTTTGGGGGTTACAGCACCCTTTAGCGGTCATTCCAGCCGGCCCTTTATTTATGGAACACAGGCGCACGCTTGGCACTACTTTTTTGATGCACGTGCGGCTACTGCGCACACAATTCACAAACACAAAAAAATATTTTTTTTACTTTGTTTGGAGTGCCCTTTGGGGGTTACAGCACCATTTAGTGGTCAATCCAGCCGGCCCTTTATTTATGGGACACAGGCGCACGCTTGGCACTACTTTGTTGATGTACATGCGGCTACTGCGCACACAATTCACAAACACAAAAAATATATTATTTTATTTTGTTTGGAGTGCCCTTTGGGGGTTACAGCACCCTTTAGCGGTCAAGCCAGCTGGCCCTTTATTTATGGGACACAGGCGCACGCTTGGCACTACTTTGTTGATGCACGTGCAGCTACTGCGCACACAATTCACAAACACAAAAAAATATTTTTTTTTATTTTGTTTGGAGTGCCCTTTGGGGGTTACAACACCCGTTAACGGACAAGCCAGCCGGGCTTTTACTTATGGGACACAGGCGCACGCTTGGCGCTGCTCCTTTGTTGATGCACGTGCAGCCACAGTACACACAATTCACAAACACAGAAAAAAAAATTATTTTGTTTGGAGTGCCCTTTGGGGGTTACAGCACCCTTTAGTGGTCAATCCTGCCAGCCCTTTATTTATGGGACACAGGCGCATGCTTGGCACTACTTTGTTGATGCACATGCGGCTATTGCGCACACAATTCACAAACACAAAAAAATATATATTTTTATTTTGTTTGGAGTGCCCTTTGGGGGTTACAACACCCGTTAACGGACAAGCCAGCCGGGCTTTTACTTATGGGACACAGGCGCACGCTTGGCGCTTCTCCTTTGTTGATGCACGAGCAGCCCCAGTGCACACAATTCACAAACACAGAAAAAAAAATTATTTTGTTTGGAGTGCGCTTTGGGGGTTACAGCACCCTTTAGTGGTCAATCCTGCTGGCCCTTTATTTATGGGACACAGGCGCACGCTTGGCACTATTTTGTTGATGCACGTGCGGCTATTGCGCACACAATTCACAAACACAAAAAAATATATTTTTTTATTTTGTTTGGAGTGCCCTTTGGGGGTTACAGCACCCTTTAGCGGTCAATCCAGCCAGGCCTTTATTTATGGGACACAGGTGCATGCTTGGCACTACTTAGTTGATGCACGTGCGGCTAATGCGCACACAATTCACAAACACAAAAAAATTAATATTTTTATTTTGTTTGGAGTGCCCTTTGGGGGTTACAGCACCCTTTAACGGACAAGCCAGCCGGCCTTTTACTTATGGGACACAGGCGCACGCTTGGCGCTTCTCCTTTGTTGATGCACGTGCAGCCCCAGTGCACACAATTCACAAACAGAAAAAAAAATTATTTTGTTTGGAGTGCGCTTTGGGGGTTACAGCACCCTTTAGTGGTCAATCCTGCCGGCCCTTTATTTATGGGACACAGGCGCACGCTTGGCACTACTTTGTTGATGCACGTGCGGCTATTGCACGCACAATTCACAAACACAAAAAAATATATTTTTTTATTTTGTTTGGAGTGCCCTTTGTGTTTGGAGTGCCCTTTGGGGGTTACAGCACCCTTTAGCGGTCATTCCAGCTGTCCCTTTATTTATGGGACACAGGCGCACGCTTGGCACTACTTTGTTGATGCACGTGCAGCTACTGCGCACACAATTCACAAACACAAAAAAATATTTTTTTTTATTTTGTTTGGAGTGCCCTTTGGGGGTTACAACACCCGTTAACGGACAAGCCAGCCGGGCTTTTACTTATGGGACACAGGCGCACGCTTGGCGCTGCTCCTTTGTTGATGCACGTGCAGCCACAGTACACACAATTCACAAACACAGAAAAAAAAATTATTTTGTTTGGAGTGCCCTTTGGGGGTTACAGCACCCTTTAGTGGTCAATCCTGCCAGCCCTTTATTTATGGGACACAGGCGCATGCTTGGCACTACTTTGTTGATGCACATGCGGCTATTGCGCACACAATTCACAAACACAAAAAAATATATATTTTTATTTTGTTTGGAGTGCCCTTTGGGGGTTACAACACCCGTTAACGGACAAGCCAGCCGGGCTTTTACTTATGGGACACAGGCGCACGCTTGGCGCTTCTCCTTTGTTGATGCACGAGCAGCCCCAGTGCACACAATTCACAAACACAGAAAAAAAAATTATTTTGTTTGGAGTGCGCTTTGGGGGTTACAGCACCCTTTAGTGGTCAATCCTGCTGGCCCTTTATTTATGGGACACAGGCGCACGCTTGGCACTACTTTGTTGATGCACGTGCGGCTATTGCGCACACAATTCACAAACACAAAAAAATATATTTTTTTATTTTGTTTGGAGTGCCCTTTGGGGGTTACAGCACCCTTTAGCGGTCAATCCAGCCAGGCCTTTATTTATGGGACACAGGTGCACGCTTGGCACTACTTAGTTGATGCACGTGCGGCTAATGCGCACACAATTCACAAACACAAAAAAATTTATATTTTTATTTTGTTTGGAGTGCCCTTTGGGGGTTACAGCACCCTTTAACGGACAAGCCAGCCGGCCTTTTACTTATGGGACACAGGCGCACGCTTGGCGCTTCTCCTTTGTTGATGCACGTGCAGCCCCAGTGCACACAATTCACAAACAGAAAAAAAAATTATTTTGTTTGGAGTGCGCTTTGGGGGTTACAGCACCCTTTAGTGGTCAATCCTGCCGGCCCTTTATTTATGGGACACAGGCGCACGCTTTGCACTACTTTGTTAATGCACGTGCGGCTATTGCGCGCACAATTCACAAACACAAAAAAATATATTTTTTTATTTTGTTTGGAGTGCCCTTTGTGTTTGGAGTGCGCTTTGGGGGTTACAGCACCCTTTAGTGGTCAATCCTGCCGGCCCTTTATTTATGGGACACAGGCGCACGCTTGGCACTACTTTGTTGATGCACGTGCGGCTATTGCGCACACAATTCACAAACACAAAAAAATATTTTTTTTTATTTTGTTTGGAATTCCCTTTGGGTTGTTACAGCACCCTTTAGCGGTCAATCCAGCTGGTCCTTTATTTATGGGACGCAGGCGCAAGCTTGGCACTACTTTGTTGATGCACGTGCGGCTACTGCGCACACAATTCACAAACACAAAAAATATATATTATTTTATTTTGTTTGGAGTGCCCTTTAGGGGTTTCAGCACCCTTTAATTTACAAGCCAGACAGCCTTTTACTTATGGGACACAGGCGCACGCTTGGCGCTGCTCCTTTGTTGATGCACGATCAGCCATAGTGCACACAATTCACAAACACAGAAAAAAAAAATATTTTGTTTGGAGTGCCCTTTGGGGGTTACAGCACCCTTTAGCGGTCAATCCAGCTGGCCCTTTATTTATGGGACACAGGCGCACGCTTGGCACAACTTTGTTGATGCACGTGCGGCTACTGCGCACACAATTCATAAACACAAAAAAATATTTTTTTTACTTTGTTTGGAGTGCCCTTTGGGGGTTACAGCACCATTTAGTGGTCAATCCAGCTGGCCCTTTATTTATGGGACACAGGCGCACGCTTGGCACTACTTTGTTGATGTACATGCGGCTACTGCGCACACAATTCACAAACACAAAAAATATATTATTTTATTTTGTTTGGAGTGCCCTTTAGGGGTTACAGCACCCTTTAGCGGTCAAGCCAGCCGGCCCTTTATTTATGGGACACAGGCGCACGCTTGGCACTACTTTGTTGATGTACATGCGGCTACTGCGCACACAATTCACAAACACAAAAAATATATTATTTTATTTTGTTTGGAGTGCCCTTTGGGGGTTACAGCACCCATTAACGGACAAGCCAGCCGGGCTTTTACTTATGGGACACAGGCGCACGCTTGGCGCTGCTCCTTTGTTGATGCACGTGCAGCCACAGTGCACACAATTCACAAACACAGAAAAAAAAAATTATTTTGTTTGGAGTGCCCTTTGGGGGTTACAGCACCCTTTAGTGGTCAATCCTGCCAGCCCTTTATTTATGGGACACAGGCGCATGCTTGGCACTACTTTGTTGATGCACATGCGGCTATTGCGCACACAATTCACAAACACAAAAAAATAAAAAAATTTATTTTGTTTGGAGTGCCCTTTGGGGGTTACAGCACCCTTTAGCGGTCAATCCAGCTGGCCCTTTATTTATGGGACACAGGCGCACGCTTGGCACTACTTAGTTGATGCACGTGCGGCTAATGCGCACACAATTCACAAACACAAAAAAATATATATTTTTATTTTGTTTGGAGTGCCCTTTGGGGGTTACAACACCCGTTAACGGACAAGCCAGCCGGCCTTTTACTTATGGGACACAGGCGCACGCTTGGCGCTTCTCCTTTGTTGATGCACGTGCAGCCCCAGTGCACACAATTCACAAACACAGAAAAAAAAATTATTTTGTTTGGAGTGCGCTTTGGGGGTTACAGCACCCTTTACTGGTCAATCCTGCCGGCCCTTTATTTATGGGACACAGGCGCACGCTTGGCACTACTTTGTTGATGCACGTGCGGTATTGCGCACACAATTCACAAACACAAAAAAATATATTTTTTTATTTTGTTTGGAGTGCCCTTTGGGGGTTACAGCACCCTTTAGCGGTCAATCCAGCCAGGCCTTTATTTATGGGACACAGGTGCACGCTTGGAACTACTTAGTTGATGCACGTGCGGCTAATGCGCACACAATTCACAAACACAAAAAAAATTATATTTTTATTTTGTTTGGAGTGCCCTTTGGGGGTTACAGCACCCTTTAACGGACAAGCCAGCAGGCCTTTTACTTATGGGACACAGGCGCACGCTTGGAGCTGCTCCTTTGTTGTTGCACGTGCAGCCACAGTGCACTCAATTCACAAACACAGAAAAAAAAATGTTATTTTGATTGGAGTGCCCTTTGGGGATTACAGCACCCTTTAGCAGTCAATCCAGCTGGCCCTTTATTTATGGGACACAGGCGCACGCTTGGCACTACTTTGCTGATACACGTGCGGCTATTGTGCACACAATTCACAAACACAAAAAATATATTTTTTTTGTATTTTGTTTGGAGTGCCCTTTGGAGGTTACAGCACCCTTTAATGGACAAGCCAGCCAGCCTTTTACTTATGGGACACAGGCGCACGCTTGGCACTACTTTGTTGATGTACATGCGGCTACAGCGCACACAATTCACAAACACAAAAAAATATTTTTTTTACTTTGTATGGAGTGCCCTTTGGGGGTTACAGCACCATTTAGTGGTCAATCCAGCCGGCCCTTTATTTATGGGACACAGGCGCACGCTTGGCACTACTTTGTTAATGCACGTGCGGCTATTGCGCACACAATTCACAATCACAAAATAATATTTTTTTTATTTTGTTTGGAGTGCCCTTTGGGGGTTACAACACCCTTTAACGGACAAGCCAGCCGGGCTTTTTCTTATGGGACACAGGCGCACGCTTGGCGCTGCTCCATTGTTGATGCACGTGCAGCCACAGTGCACACAATTCACAAACACAGAAAAAAAAAATTAATTTGTTTGGAGTGCCCTTTGGGGGTTACAGCACCCTTTAGTGGTCAATCCAGCCGGCCCTTTATTTATGGGACACAGGTGCACGCTTGGCACTACTTTGTTGATGCACGTGCGGCTACTACGCACACAATTCACAAACACAAAAAAATATATTTATTTATTTTGTTTGGAGTGCCCTTTGTGTTTGAGTGCCCTTTGGGGGTTACAGCACCCTTTAGCGGTCATTCCAGCTGGCCCTTTATTTATGGGACACAGGTGCATGCTTGGAACTACTTTGTTGCTGCACGTGCGGCTACTGCGCACACAATTCACAAAGACAAAAAAATATATTTTTTTATTTTGTTTGGAGTGCCCTTTGGGGGTTACAGCACCCTTTAGCGGTCAATCCAGCCAGGCCTTTATTTATGGGACACAGGTGCACGCTTGGCACTACTTAGTTGATGCACCTGCGGCTAATGCGCACACAATTCACAAAGACAAAAAAATATATTTTTTTATTTTGTTTGGAGTGCCCTTTGGGGGTTACAGCACCCTTTAACGGACAAGCCAGCCGGCCTTTTACTTATGGGACACAGGCGCACGCTTGGCGCTTCTCCTTTGTTGATGTACGTGCAGCCCCAGTGCACACAATTCACAAACAGAAAAAAAAATTATTTTGTTTGGAGTGCGCTTTGGGGGTTACAGCACCCTTTAGTGGTCAATCCTGCCGGCCCTTTATTTATGGGACACAGGCGCACGCTTTGCACTACTTTGTTGATGCACGTGCGGCTATTGCGCGCACAATTCACAAACACAAAAAAATATATTTTTTTATTTTGTTTGGAGTGCCCTTTGTGTTTGGAGTGCGCTTTGGGGGTTACAGCACCCTTTAGTGGTCAATCCTGCCGGCCCTTTATTTATGGGACACAGGCGCACGCTTGGCACTACTTTGTTGATGCACGTGCGGCTATTGCGCACACAATTCACAAACACAAAAAAATATTTTTTTTTATTTTGTTTGGAATTCCCTTTGGGTTGTTACAGCACCCTTTAGCGGTCAATCCAGCTGGTCCTTTATTTATGGGACGCAGGCGCAAGCTTGGCACTACTTTGTTGATGCACGTGCGGCTACTGCGCACACAATTCACAAACACAAAAAATATATATTATTTTATTTTGTTTGGAGTGCCCTTTAGGGGTTTCAGCACCCTTTAATTTACAAGCCAGACAGCCTTTTACTTATGGGACACAGGCGCACGCTTGGCGCTGCTCCTTTGTTGATGCACGATCAGCCATAGTGCACACAATTCACAAACACAGAAAAAAAAAATATTTTGTTTGGAGTGCCCTTTGGGGGTTACAGCACCCTTTAGCGGTCAATCCAGCCGGCCCTTTATTTATGGGACACAGGCGCACGCTTGGCACTACTTTGTTGATGCACGTGCGGCTACTGCGCACACAATTCATAAACACAAAAAAATATTTTTTTTACTTTGTTTGGAGTGCCCTTTGGGGGTTACAGCACCATTTAGTGGTCAATCCAGCTGGCCCTTTATTTATGGGACACAGGCGCACGCTTGGCACTACTTTGTTGATGTACATGCGGCTACTGCGCACACAATTCACAAACACAAAAAATATATTATTTTATTTTGTTTGGAGTGCCCTTTAGGGGTTACAGCACCCTTTAGCGGTCAAGCCAGCCGGCCCTTTATTTATGGGACACAGGCGCACGCTTGGCACTACTTTGTTGATGTACATGCGGCTACTGCGCACACAATTCACAAACACAAAAAATATATTATTTTATTTTGTTTGGAGTGCCCTTTGGGGGTTACAGCACCCATTAACGGACAAGCCAGCCGGGCTTTTACTTATGGGACACAGGCGCACGCTTGGCGCTGCTCCTTTGTTGATGCACGTGCAGCCACAGTGCACACAATTCACAAACACAGAAAAAAAAAATTATTTTGTTTGGAGTGCCCTTTGGGGGTTACAGCACCCTTTAGTGGTCAATCCTGCCAGCCCTTTATTTATGGGACACAGGCGCACGCTTGGCACTACTTTGTTGATGCACGTGCGGCTATTGCGCACACAATTCACAAACACAAAAAAATATATTTTTTTATTTTGTTTGGAGTGCCCTTTGGGGGTTACAGCACCCTTTAGCGGTCAATCCAGCCGGCCCTTTATTTATGGGACACAGGTGCACGCTTGGCACTACTTAGTTGATGCACGTGCGGCTAATGCGCACACAATTCACAAACACAAAAAAATTTATATTTTTATTTTGTTTGGAGTGCCCTTTGGGGGTTACAGCACCCTTTAACGGACAAGCCAGCTGGCCTTTTACTTATGGGACACAGGCGCATGCTTGGAGCTGCTCCTTTGTTGTTGCACGTGCAGCCACAGTGCACTCAATTCACAAACACAGAAAAAAAAAATGTTATTTTGTTTGGAGTGCCCTTTGGGGGTTACAGCACCCTTTAGCAGTCAATCCAGCAGGCCCTTTATTTATGGGACACAGGCGCACGCTTGGCACTACTTTGCTGATACACGTGCGGCTATTGTGCACACAATTCACAAACACAAAAAAAAGATTTTTTTTGTATTTTGTTTGGAGTGCCCTTTGGAGGTTACAGCACCCTTTAATGGACAAGCCAGCCAGCCTTTTACTTATTGGACACAGGCGCACGCTTGGCACTACTTTGATGATGCACGTTCAGCCATAGTGCACACAATTCACAAACACAGAAAAAAAAAATATTTTGTTTGGAGTGCCCTTTGGGGGTTACAGCACCCTTTAGCGGTCATTCCAGCCGGCCCTTTATTTATGGAACACAGGCGCACGCTTGGCACTACTTTTTTGATGCACGTGCGGCTACTGCGCACACAATTCACAAACACAAAAAAATATTTTTTTTACTTTGTTTGGAGTGCCCTTTGGGGGTTACAGCACCATTTAGTGGTCAATCCAGCCGGCCCTTTATTTATGGGACACAGGCGCACGCTTGGCACTACTTTGTTGATGTACATGCGGCTACTGCGCACACAATTCACAAACACAAAAAATATATTATTTTATTTTGTTTGGAGTGCCCTTTGGGGGTTACAGCACCCTTTAGCGGTCAAGCCAGCTGGCCCTTTATTTATGGGACACAGGCGCACGCTTGGCACTACTTTGTTGATGCACGTGCAGCTACTGCGCACACAATTCACAAACACAAAAAAATATTTTTTTTTATTTTGTTTGGAGTGCCCTTTGGGGGTTACAACACCCGTTAACGGACAAGCCAGCCGGGCTTTTACTTATGGGACACAGGCGCACGCTTGGCGCTGCTCCTTTGTTGATGCACGTGCAGCCACAGTACACACAATTCACAAACACAGAAAAAAAAATTATTTTGTTTGGAGTGCCCTTTGGGGGTTACAGCACCCTTTAGTGGTCAATCCTGCCAGCCCTTTATTTATGGGACACAGGCGCATGCTTGGCACTACTTTGTTGATGCACATGCGGCTATTGCGCACACAATTCACAAACACAAAAAAATATATATTTTTATTTTGTTTGGAGTGCCCTTTGGGGGTTACAACACCCGTTAACGGACAAGCCAGCCGGGCTTTTACTTATGGGACACAGGCGCACGCTTGGCGCTTCTCCTTTGTTGATGCACGAGCAGCCCCAGTGCACACAATTCACAAACACAGAAAAAAAAATTATTTTGTTTGGAGTGCGCTTTGGGGGTTACAGCACCCTTTAGTGGTCAATCCTGCTGGCCCTTTATTTATGGGACACAGGCGCACGCTTGGCACTATTTTGTTGATGCACGTGCGGCTATTGCGCACACAATTCACAAACACAAAAAAATATATTTTTTTATTTTGTTTGGAGTGCCCTTTGGGGGTTACAGCACCCTTTAGCGGTCAATCCAGCCAGGCCTTTATTTATGGGACACAGGTGCATGCTTGGCACTACTTAGTTGATGCACGTGCGGCTAATGCGCACACAATTCACAAACACAAAAAAATTAATATTTTTATTTTGTTTGGAGTGCCCTTTGGGGGTTACAGCACCCTTTAACGGACAAGCCAGCCGGCCTTTTACTTATGGGACACAGGCGCACGCTTGGCGCTTCTCCTTTGTTGATGCACGTGCAGCCCCAGTGCACACAATTCACAAACAGAAAAAAAAATTATTTTGTTTGGAGTGCGCTTTGGGGGTTACAGCACCCTTTAGTGGTCAATCCTGCCGGCCCTTTATTTATGGGACACAGGCGCACGCTTGGCACTACTTTGTTGATGCACGTGCGGCTATTGCACGCACAATTCACAAACACAAAAAAATATATTTTTTTATTTTGTTTGGAGTGCCCTTTGTGTTTGGAGTGCCCTTTGGGGGTTACAGCACCCTTTAGCGGTCATTCCAGCTGTCCCTTTATTTATGGGACACAGGCGCACGCTTGGCACTACTTTGTTGATGCACGTGCAGCTACTGCGCACACAATTCACAAACACAAAAAAATATTTTTTTTTATTTTGTTTGGAGTGCCCTTTGGGGGTTACAACACCCGTTAACGGACAAGCCAGCCGGGCTTTTACTTATGGGACACAGGCGCACGCTTGGCGCTGCTCCTTTGTTGATGCACGTGCAGCCACAGTACACACAATTCACAAACACAGAAAAAAAAATTATTTTGTTTGGAGTGCCCTTTGGGGGTTACAGCACCCTTTAGTGGTCAATCCTGCCAGCCCTTTATTTATGGGACACAGGCGCATGCTTGGCACTACTTTGTTGATGCACATGCGGCTATTGCGCACACAATTCACAAACACAAAAAAATATATATTTTTATTTTGTTTGGAGTGCCCTTTGGGGGTTACAACACCCGTTAACGGACAAGCCAGCCGGGCTTTTACTTATGGGACACAGGCGCACGCTTGGCGCTTCTCCTTTGTTGATGCACGAGCAGCCCCAGTGCACACAATTCACAAACACAGAAAAAAAAATTATTTTGTTTGGAGTGCGCTTTGGGGGTTACAGCACCCTTTAGTGGTCAATCCTGCTGGCCCTTTATTTATGGGACACAGGCGCACGCTTGGCACTACTTTGTTGATGCACGTGCGGCTATTGCGCACACAATTCACAAACACAAAAAAATATATTTTTTTATTTTGTTTGGAGTGCCCTTTGGGGGTTACAGCACCCTTTAGCGGTCAATCCAGCCAGGCCTTTATTTATGGGACACAGGTGCACGCTTGGCACTACTTAGTTGATGCACGTGCGGCTAATGCGCACACAATTCACAAACACAAAAAAATTTATATTTTAATTTTGTTTGGAGTGCCCTTTGGGGGTTACAGCACCCTTTAACGGACAAGCCAGCCGGCCTTTTACTTATGGGACACAGGCGCACGCTTGGCGCTTCTCCTTTGTTGATGCACGTGCAGCCCCAGTGCACACAATTCACAAACAGAAAAAAAAATTATTTTGTTTGGAGTGCGCTTTGGGGGTTACAGCACCCTTTAGTGGTCAATCCTGCCGGCCCTTTATTTATGGGACACAGGCGCACGCTTTGCACTACTTTGTTGATGCACGTGCGGCTATTGCGCGCACAATTCACAAACACAAAAAAATATATTTTTTTATTTTGTTTGGAGTGCCCTTTGTGTTTGGAGTGCGCTTTGGGGGTTACAGCACCCTTTAGTGGTCAATCCTGCCGGCCCTTTATTTATGGGACACAGGCGCACGCTTGGCACTACTTTGTTGATGCACGTGCGGCTATTGCGCACACAATTCACAAACACAAAAAAATATTTTTTTTTATTTTGTTTGGAATTCCCTTTGGGTTGTTACAGCACCCTTTAGCGGTCAATCCAGCTGGTCCTTTATTTATGGGACGCAGGCGCAAGCTTGGCACTACTTTGTTGATGCACGTGCGGCTACTGCGCACACAATTCACAAACACAAAAAATATATATTATTTTATTTTGTTTGGAGTGCCCTTTAGGGGTTTCAGCACCCTTTAATTTACAAGCCAGACAGCCTTTTACTTATGGGACACAGGCGCACGCTTGGCGCTGCTCCTTTGTTGATGCACGATCAGCCATAGTGCACACAATTCACAAACACAGAAAAAAAAAATATTTTGTTTGGAGTGCCCTTTGGGGGTTACAGCACCCTTTAGCGGTCAATCCAGCTGGCCCTTTATTTATGGGACACAGGCGCACGCTTGGCACTACTTTGTTGATGCACGTGCGGCTACTGCGCACACAATTCATAAACACAAAAAAATATTTTTTTTACTTTGTTTGGAGTGCCCTTTGGGGGTTACAGCACCATTTAGTGGTCAATCCAGCTGGCCCTTTATTTATGGGACACAGGCGCACGCTTGGCACTACTTTGTTGATGTACATGCGGCTACTGCGCACACAATTCACAAACACAAAAAATATATTATTTTATTTTGTTTGGAGTGCCCTTTAGGGGTTACAGCACCCTTTAGCGGTCAAGCCAGCCGGCCCTTTATTTATGGGACACAGGCGCACGCTTGGCACTACTTTGTTGATGTACATGCGGCTACTGCGCACACAATTCACAAACACAAAAAATATATTATTTTATTTTGTTTGGAGTGCCCTTTGGGGGTTACAGCACCCATTAACGGACAAGCCAGCCGGGCTTTTACTTATGGGACACAGGCGCACGCTTGGCGCTGCTCCTTTGTTGATGCACGTGCAGCCACAGTGCACACAATTCACAAACACAGAAAAAAAAAATTATTTTGTTTGGAGTGCCCTTTGGGGGTTACAGCACCCTTTAGTGGTCAATCCTGCCAGCCCTTTATTTATGGGACACAGGCGCATGCTTGGCACTACTTTGTTGATGCACATGCGGCTATTGCGCACACAATTCACAAACACAAAAAAATAAAAAATTTTATTTTGTTTGGAGTGCCCTTTGGGGGTTACAGCACCCTTTAGCGGTCAATCCAGCTGGCCCTTTATTTATGGGACACAGGCGCACGCTTGGCACTACTTAGTTGATGCACGTGCGGCTAATGCGCACACAATTCACAAACACAAAAAAATATATATTTTTATTTTGTTTGGAGTGCCCTTTGGGGGTTACAACACCCGTTAACGGACAAGCCAGCCGGCCTTTTACTTATGGGACACAGGCGCACGCTTGGCGCTTCTCCTTTGTTGATGCACGTGCAGCCCCAGTGCACACAATTCACAAACACAGAAAAAAAAATTATTTTGTTTGGAGTGCGCTTTGGGGGTTACAGCACCCTTTACTGGTCAATCCTGCCGGCCCTTTATTTATGGGACACAGGCGCACGCTTGGCACTACTTTGTTGATGCACGTGCGGTATTGCGCACACAATTCACAAACACAAAAAAATATATTTTTTTATTTTGTTTGGAGTGCCCTTTGGGGGTTACAGCACCCTTTAGCGGTCAATCCAGCCAGGCCTTTATTTATGGGACACAGGTGCACGCTTGGAACTACTTAGTTGATGCACGTGCGGCTAATGCGCACACAATTCACAAACACAAAAAAAATTATATTTTTATTTTGTTTGGAGTGCCCTTTGGGGGTTACAGCACCCTTTAACGGACAAGCCAGCAGGCCTTTTACTTATGGGACACAGGCGCACGCTTGGAGCTGCTCCTTTGTTGTTGCACGTGCAGCCACAGTGCACTCAATTCACAAACACAGAAAAAAAAATGTTATTTTGATTGGAGTGCCCTTTGGGGATTACAGCACCCTTTAGCAGTCAATCCAGCTGGCCCTTTATTTATGGGACACAGGCGCACGCTTGGCACTACTTTGCTGATACACGTGCGGCTATTGTGCACACAATTCACAAACACAAAAAATATATTTTTTTTGTATTTTGTTTGGAGTGCCCTTTGGAGGTTACAGCACCCTTTAATGGACAAGCCAGCCAGCCTTTTACTTATGGGACACAGGCGCACGCTTGGCACTACTTTGTTGATGTACATGCGGCTACAGCGCACACAATTCACAAACACAAAAAAATATTTTTTTTACTTTGTATGGAGTGCCCTTTGGGGGTTACAGCACCATTTAGTGGTCAATCCAGCCGGCCCTTTATTTATGGGACACAGGCGCACGCTTGGCACTACTTTGTTAATGCACGTGCGGCTATTGCGCACACAATTCACAATCACAAAATAATATTTTTTTTATTTTGTTTGGAGTGCCCTTTGGGGGTTACAACACCCTTTAACGGACAAGCCAGCCGGGCTTTTTCTTATGGGACACAGGCGCACGCTTGGCGCTGCTCCATTGTTGATGCACGTGCAGCCACAGTGCACACAATTCACAAACACAGAAAAAAAAAATTAATTTGTTTGGAGTGCCCTTTGGGGGTTACAGCACCCTTTAGTGGTCAATCCAGCCGGCCCTTTATTTATGGGACACAGGTGCACGCTTGGCACTACTTTGTTGATGCACGTGCGGCTACTACGCACACAATTCACAAACACAAAAAAATATATTTATTTATTTTGTTTGGAGTGCCCTTTGTGTTTGAGTGCCCTTTGGGGGTTACAGCACCCTTTAGCGGTCATTCCAGCTGGCCCTTTATTTATGGGACACAGGTGCATGCTTGGAACTACTTTGTTGCTGCACGTGCGGCTACTGCGCACACAATTCACAAAGACAAAAAAATATATTTTTTTATTTTGTTTGGAGTGCCCTTTGGGGGTTACAGCACCCTTTAGCGGTCAATCCAGCCAGGCCTTTATTTATGGGACACAGGTGCACGCTTGGCACTACTTAGTTGATGCACCTGCGGCTAATGCGCACACAATTCACAAACACAAAAAAATTTATATTTTTATTTTGTTTGGAGTGCCCTTTGGGGGTTACAGCACCCTTTAACGGACAAGCCAGCCGGCCTTTTACTTATGGGACACAGGCGCACGCTTGGCGCTTCTCCTTTGTTGATGCACGTGCAGCCCCAGTGCACACAATTCACAAACAGAAAAAAAAATTATTTTGTTTGGAGTGCGCTTTGGGGGTTACAGCACCCTTTAGTGGTCAATCCTGCCGGCCCTTTATTTATGGGACACAGGCGCACGCTTGGCACTACTTTGTTGATGCACGTGCGGCTATTGCGCGCACAATTCACAAACACAAAAAAATATATTTTTTTATTTTGTTTGGAGTGCCCTTTGTGTTTGGAGTGCCCTTTGGGGGTTACAGCACCCTTTAGCGGTCATTCCAGCTGTCCCTTTATTTATGGGACACAGGCTCACGCTTGGCACTACTTTGTTGATGCACGTGCAGCTACTGCGCACACAATTCACAAACACAAAAAACTATTTTTTTTTATTTTGTTTGGAGTGCCCTTTGGGGGTTACAACACCCGTTAACGGACAAGCCAGCCGGGCTTTTACTTATGGGACACAGGCGCACGCTTGGCGCTGCTCCTTTGTTGATGCACGTGCAGCCACAGTACACACAATTCACAAACACAGAAAAAAAAATTAATTTGTTTGGAGTGCCCTTTGGGGGTTACAGCACCCTTTAGTGGTCAATCCTGCCAGCCCTTTATTTATGGGACACAGGCGCATGCTTGGCACTACTTTGTTGATGCACATGCGGCTATTGCGCACACAATTCACAAACACAAAAAAATATATATTTTTATTTTGTTTGGAGTGCCCTTTGGGGGTTACAACACCCGTTAACGGACAAGCCAGCCGGGCTTTTACTTATGGGACACAGGCGCACGCTTGGCGCTTCTCCTTTGTTGATGCACGAGCAGCCACAGTGCACACAATTCACAAACACAGAAAAAAAAATTATTTTGTTTGGAGTGCGCTTTGGGGGTTACAGCACCCTTTAGTGGTCAATCCTGCTGGCCCTTTATTTATGGGACACAGGCGCACGCTTGGCACTACTTTGTTGATGCACGTGCGGCTATTGCGCACACAATTCACAAACACAAAAAAATATATTTTTTTATTTTGTTTGGAGTGCCCTTTGGGGGTTACAGCACCCTTTAGCGGTCAATCCAGCCAGGCCTTTATTTATGGGACACAGTTGCACGCTTGGCACTACTTAGTTGATGCACGTGCGGCTAATGCGCACACAATTCACAAACACAAAAAAATTTATATTTTTATTTTGTTTGGAGTGCCCTTTGGGGGTTACAGCACCCTTTAACGGACAAGCCAGCCGGCCTTTTACTTATGGGACACAGGCGCACGCTTGGCGCTTCTCCTTTGTTGATGCACGTGCAGCCCCAGTGCACACAATTCACAAACAGAAAAAAAAATTATTTTGTTTGGAGTGCGCTTTGGGGGTTACAGCACCCTTTAGTGGTCAATCCTGCCGGCCCTTTATTTATGGGACACAGGCGCACGCTTTGCACTACTTTGTTGATGCACGTGCGGCTATTGCGCGCACAATTCACAAACACAAAAAAATATATTTTTTTATTTTGTTTGGAGTGCCCTTTGTGTTTGGAGTGCGCTTTGGGGGTTACAGCACCCTTTAGTGGTCAATCCTGCCGGCCCTTTATTTATGGGACACAGGCGCACGCTTGGCACTACTTTGTTGATGCACGTGCGGCTATTGCGCACACAATTCACAAACACAAAAAAATATATTTTTTTATTTTGTTTGGAATTCCCTTTGGGTTGTTACAGCACCCTTTAGCGGTCAATCCAGCTGGTCCTTTATTTATGGGACGCAGGCGCACGCTTGGCACTACTTTGTTGATGCACGTGCGGCTACTGCGCACACAATTCACAAACACAAAAAATATATATTATTTTATTTTGTTTGGAGTGCCCTTTAGGGGTTTCAGCACCCTTTAATTTACAAGCCAGACAGCCTTTTACTTATGGGACACAGGCGCACGCTTGGCGCTGCTCCTTTGTTGATGCACGATCAGCCATAGTGCACACAATTCACAAACACAGAAAAAAAAAATATTTTGTTTGGAGTGCCCTTTGGGGGTTACAGCACCCTTTAGCGGTCAATCCAGCCGGCCCTTTATTTATGGGACACAGGCGCACGCTTGGCACTACTTTGTTGATGCACGTGCGGCTACTGCGCACACAATTCATAAACACAAAAAAATATTTTTTTTACTTTGTTTGGAGTGCCCTTTGGGGGTTACAGCACCATTTAGTGGTCAATCCAGCCGGCCCTTTATTTATGGGACACAGGCGCACGCTTGGCACTACTTTGTTGATGTACATGCGGCTACTGCGCACACAATTCACAAACACAAAAAATATATTATTTTATTTTGTTTGGAGTGCCCTTTAGGGGTTACAGCACCCTTTAGCGGTCAAGCCAGCCGGCCCTTTATTTATGGGACACAGGCGCACGCTTGGCACTACTTTGTTGATGTACATGCGGCTACTGCGCACACAATTCACAAACACAAAAAATATATTATTTTATTTTGTTTGGAGTGCCCTTTGGGGGTTACAGCACCCATTAACGGACAAGCCAGCCGGGCTTTTACTTATGGGACACAGGCGCACGCTTGGCGCTGCTCCTTTGTTGATGCACGTGCAGCCACAGTGCACACAATTCACAAACACAGAACAAAAAAATTATTTTGTTTGGAGTGCCCTTTGGGGGTTACAGCACCCTTTAGTGGTCAATCCTGCCAGCCCTTTATTTATGGGACACAGGCGCATGCTTGGCACTACTTTGTTGATGCACATGCGGCTATTGCGCACACAATTCACAAACACAAAAAAATAAAAAATTTTATTTTGTTTGGAGTGCCCTTTGGGGGTTACAGCACCCTTTAGCGGTCAATCCAGCTGGCCCTTTATTTATGGGACACAGGCGCATGCTTGGCACTACTTAGTTGATGCACGTGCGGCTAATGCGCACACAATTCACAAACACAAAAAAATATATATTTTTATTTTGTTTGGAGTGCCCTTTGGGGGTTACAACACCCGTTAACGGACAAGCCAGCCGGCCTTTTACTTATGGGACACAGGCGCACGCTTGGCGCTTCTCCTTTGTTGATGCACGTGCAGCCCCAGTGCACACAATTCACAAACACAGAAAAAAAAATTATTTTGTTTGGAGTGCGCTTTGGGGGTTACAGCACCCTTTAGTGGTCAATCCTGCCGGCCCTTTATTTATGGGACACAGGCGCACGCTTGGCACTACTTTGTTGATGCACGTGCGGCTATTGCGCACACAATTCACAAACACAAAAAAATATATTTTTTTATTTTGTTTGGAGTGCCCTTTGGGGGTTACAGCACCCTTTAGCGGTCAATCCAGCCAGGCCTTTATTTATGGGACACAGGTGCACGCTTGGAACTACTTAGTTGATGCACGTGCGGCTAATGCGCACACAATTCACAAACACAAAAAAAATTATATTTTTATTTTGTTTGGAGTGCCCTTTGGGGGTTACAGCACCCTTTAACGGACAAGCCAGCAGGCCTTTTACTTATGGGACACAGGCGCACGCTTGGCGCTTCTCCTTTGTTGATGCACGTGCAGCCCCAGTGCACACAATTCACAAACAGAAAAAAAAATTATTTTGTTTGGAGTGCGCTTTGGGGGTTACAGCACCCTTTAGTGGTCAATCCTGCCGGCCCTTTATTTATGGGACACAGGCGCACGCTTGGCACTACTTTGTTGATGCACGTGCGGCTATTGCGCGCACAATTCACAAACACAAAAAAATATATTTTTTTATTTTGTTTGGAGTGCCCTTTGTGTTTGGAGTGCCCTTTGGGGGTTACAGCACCCTTTAGCGGTCATTCCAGCTGTCCCTTTATTTATGGGACACAGGCGCACGCTTGGCACTACTTTGTTGATGCACGTGCAGCTACTGCGCACACAATTCACAAACACAAAAAAATATTTTTTTTTATTTTGTTTGGAGTGCCCTTTGGGGGTTACAACACCCGTTAACGGACAAGCCAGCCGGGCTTTTACTTATGGGACACAGGCGCACGCTTGGCGCTGCTCCTTTGTTGATGCACGTGCAGCCACAGTACACACAAATCACAAACACAGAAAAAAAAATTATTTTGTTTGGAGTGCCCTTTGGGGGTTACAGCACCCTTTAGTGGTCAATCCTGCCAGCCCTTTATTTATGGGACACAGGCGCATGCTTGGCACTACTTTGTTGATGCACATGCGGCTATTGCGCACACAATTCACAAACACAAAAATATATATATTTTTATTTTGTTTGGAGTGCCCTTTGGGGGTTACAACACCCGTTAACGGACAAGCCAGCCGGGCTTTTACTTATGGGACACAGGCGCACGCTTGGCGCTTCTCCTTTGTTGATGCACGAGCAGCCCCAGTGCACACAATTCACAAACACAGAAAAAAAAATTATTTTGTTTGGAGTGCGCTTTGGGGGTTACAGCACCCTTTAGTGGTCAATCCTGCTGGCCCTTTATTTATGGGACACAGGCGCACGCTTGGCACTACTTTGTTGATGCACGTGCGGCTATTGCGCACACAATTCACAAACACAAAAAAATATATTTTTTTATTTTGTTTGGAGTGCCCTTTGGGGGTTACAGCACCCTTTAGCGGTCAATCCAGCCAGGCCTTTATTTATGGGACACAGGTGCACGCTTGGCACTACTTAGTTGATGCACGTGCGGCTAATGCGCACACAATTCACAAACACAAAAAAATTTATATTTTTATTTTGTTTGGAG
The DNA here is from genome assembly GCA_031769625.1 of Taudactylus pleione. Classification (NCBI taxonomy): domain Eukaryota; kingdom Metazoa; phylum Chordata; class Amphibia; order Anura; family Myobatrachidae; genus Taudactylus; species Taudactylus pleione. The sequence continues at coordinate 6,934,036 of JAUIMM010000324.1, read as the reverse complement.
TGCCCTTTGGGGGTTACAGCACCCTTTAACGGACAAGCCAGCCGGCCTTTTACTTATGGGACACAGGCGCACGCTTGGCGCTTCTCCTTTATTGATGCACGTGCAGCCCCAGTGCACACAATTCACAAACAGAAAAAAAAATTATTTTGTTTGGAGTGCGCTTTGGGGGTTACAGCACCCTTTAGTGGTCAATCCTGCCGGCCCTTTATTTATGGGACACAGGCGCACGCTTTGCACTACTTTGTTGATGCACGTGCGGCTATTGCGCGCACAATTCACAAACACAAAAAAATATATTTTTTTATTTTGTTTGGAGTGCCCTTTGTGTTTGGAGTGCGCTTTGGGGGTTACAGCACCCTTTAGTGGTCAATCCTGCCGGCCCTTTATTTATGGGACACAGGCGCACGCTTGGCACTACTTTGTTGATGCACGTGCGGCTATTGCGCACACAATTCACAAACACAAAAAAATATATTTTTTTATTTTGTTTGGAATTCCCTTTGGGTTGTTACAGCACCCTTTAGCGGTCAATCCAGCTGGTCCTTTATTTATGGGACGCAGGCGCACGCTTGGCACTACTTTGTTGATGCACGTGCGGCTACTGCGCACACAATTCACAAACACAAAAAATATATATTATTTTATTTTGTTTGGAGTGCCCTTTAGGGGTTTCAGCACCCTTTAATTTACAAGCCAGACAGCCTTTTACTTATGGGACACAGGCGCACGCTTGGCGCTGCTCCTTTGTTGATGCACGATCAGCCATAGTGCACACAATTCACAAACACAGAAAAAAAAAATATTTTGTTTGGAGTGCCCTTTGGGGGTTACAGCACCCTTTAGCGGTCAATCCAGCCGGCCCTTTATTTATGGGACACAGACGCACGCTTGGCACTACTTTGTTGATGCACGTGCGGCTACTGCGCACACAATTCATAAACACAAAAAAATATTTTTTTTACTTTGTTTGGAGTGCCCTTTGGGGGTTACAGCACCATTTAGTGGTCAATCCAGCCGGCCCTTTATTTATGGGACACAGGCGCACGCTTGGCACTACTTTGTTGATGTACATGCGGCTACTGCGCACACAATTCACAAACACAAAAAATATATTATTTTATTTTGTTTGGAGTGCCCTTTAGGGGTTACAGCACCCTTTAGCGGTCAAGCCAGCCGGCCCTTTATTTATGGGACACAGGCGCACGCTTGGCACTACTTTGTTGATGTACATGCGGCTACTGCGCACACAATTCACAAACACAAAAAATATATTATTTTATTTTGTTTGGAGTGCCCTTTGGGGGTTACAGCACCCATTAACGGACAAGCCAGCCGGGCTTTTACTTATGGGACACAGGCGCACGCTTGGCGCTGCTCCTTTGTTGATGCACGTGCAGCCACAGTGCACACAATTCACAAACACAGAAAAAAAAAATTATTTTGTTTGGAGTGCCCTTTGGGGGTTACAGCACCCTTTAGTGGTCAATCCTGCCAGCCCTTTATTTATGGGACACAGGCGCATGCTTGGCACTACTTTGTTGATGCACATGCGGCTATTGCGCACACAATTCACAAACACAAAAAAATAAAAAATTTTATTTTGTTTGGAGTGCCCTTTGGGGGTTACAGCACCCTTTAGCAGTCAATCCAGCTGGCCCTTTATTTATGGGACACAGGCGCACGCTTGGCACTACTTAGTTGATGCACGTGCGGCTAATGCGCACACAATTCACAAACACAAAAAAATATATATTTTTATTTTGTTTGGAGTGCCCTTTGGGGGTTACAACACCCGTTAACGGACAAGCCAGCCGGCCTTTTACTTATGGGACACAGGCGCACGCTTGGCGCTTCTCCTTTGTTGATGCACGTGCAGCCCCAGTGCACACAATTCACAAACACAGAAAAAAAAATTATTTTGTTTGGAGTGCGCTTTGGGGGTTACAGCACCCTTTAGTGGTCAATCCTGCCGGCCCCTTATTTATGGGACACAGGCGCATGCTTGGCACTACTTTGTTGATGCACGTGCGGCTATTGCGCACACAATTCACAAACACAAAAAAATATATTTTTTTATTTTGTTTGGAGTGCCCTTTGGGGGTTACAGCACCCTTTAGCGGTCAATCCAGCCAGGCCTTTATTTATGGGACACAGGTGCACGCTTGGAACTACTTAGTTGATGCACGTGCGGCTAATGCGCACACAATTCACAAACACTAAAAAAATTATATTTTTATTTTGTTTGGAGTGCCCTTTGGGGGTTACAGCACCCTTTAACGGACAAGCCAGCAGGCCTTTTACTTATGGGACACAGGCGCACGCTTGGAGCTGCTCCTTTGTTGTTGCACGTGCAGCCACAGTGCACTCAATTCACAAACACAGAAAAAAAAATGTTATTTTGATTGGAGTGCCCTTTGGGGATTACAGCACCCTTTAGCAGTCAATCCAGCTGGCCCTTTATTTATGGGACACAGGCGCACGCTTGGCACTACTTTGCTGATACACGTGCGGCTATTGTGCACACAATTCACAAACACAAAAAATATATTTTTTTTGTATTTTGTTTGGAGTGCCCTTTGGAGGTTACAGCACCCTTTAATGGACAAGCCAGCCAGCCTTTTACTGATGGGACACAGGCGCACGCTTGGCACTACTTTGTTGATGTACATGCGGCTACAGCGCACACAATTCACAAACACAAAAAAATATTTTTTTTACTTTGTATGGAGTGCCCTTTGGGGGTTACAGCACCATTTAGTGGTCAATCCAGCCGGCCCTTTATTTATGGGACACAGGCGCACGCTTGGCACTACTTTGTTAATGCACGTGCGGCTATTGCGCACACAATTCACAATCACAAAATAATATTTTTTTTATTTTGTTTGGAGTGCCCTTTGGGGGTTACAACACCCTTTAACGGACAAGCCAGCCGGGCTTTTTCTTATGGGACACAGGCGCACGCTTGGCGCTGCTCCATTGTTGATGCACGTGCAGCCACAGTGCACACAATTCACAAACACAGAAAAAAAAAATTAATTTGTTTGGAGTGCCCTTTGGGGGTTACAGCACCCTTTAGTGGTCAATCCAGCTGGCCCTTTATTTATGGGACACAGGTGCACGCTTGGCACTACTTTGTTGATGCACGTGCGGCTACTACGCACACAATTCACAAACACAAAAAAATATATTTATTTATTTTGTTTGGAGTGCCCTTTGTGTTTGAGTGCCCTTTGGGGGTTACAGCACCCTTTAGCGGTCATTCCAGCTGGCCCTTTATTTATGGGACACAGGTGCATGCTTGGAACTACTTTGTTGCTGCAGGTGCGGCTACTGCGCACACAATTCACAAAGACAAAAAAATATATTTTTTTATTTTGTTTGGAGTGCCCTTTGGGGGTTACAGCACCCTTTAGCGGTCAATCCAGCCAGGCCTTTATTTATGGGACACAGGTGCACGCTTGGCACTACTTAGTTGATGCACGTGCGGCTAATGCGCACACAATTCACAAACACAAAAAAATTTATATTTTTATTTTGTTTGGAGTGCCCTTTGGGGGTTACAGCACCCTTTAACGGACAAGCCAGCCGGCCTTTTACTTATGGGACACAGGCGCACGCTTGGCGCTTCTCCTTTGTTGATGCACGTGCAGCCCCAGTGCACACAATTCACAAACAGAAAAAAAAATTATTTTGTTTGGAGTGCGCTTTGGGGGTTACAGCACCCTTTAGTGGTCAATCCTGCCGGCCCTTTATTTATGGGACACAGGCGCACGCTTGGCACTACTTTGTTGATGCACGTGCGGCTATTGCGCGCACAATTCACAAACACAAAAAAATATATTTTTTTATTTTGTTTGGAGTGCCCTTTGTGTTTGGAGTGCCCTTTGGGGGTTACAGCACCCTTTAGCGGTCATTCCAGCTGTCCCTTTATTTATGGGACACAGGCGCACGCTTGGCACTACTTTGTTGATGCACGTGCAGCTACTGCGCACACAATTCACAAACACAAAAAAATATTTTTTTTTATTTTGTTTGGAGTGCCCTTTGGGGGTTACAACACCCGTTAACGGACAAGCCAGCCGGGCTTTTACTTATGGGACACAGGCGCACGCTTGGCGCTGCTCCTTTGTTGATGCACGTGCAGCCACAGTACACACAATTCACAAACACAGAAAAAAAAATTATTTTGTTTGTAGTGCCCTTTGGGGGTTACAGCACCCTTTAGTGGTCAATCCTGCCAGCCCTTTATTTATGGGACACAGGCGCATGCTTGGCACTACTCTGTTGATGCACATGCGGCTATTGCACACACAATTCACAAACACAAAAAAATATATATTTTTATTTTGTTTGGAGTGCCCTTTGGGGGTTACAACACCCATTAACGGACAAGCCAGCCGGTCTTTTACTTATGGGACACAGGCGCACGCTTGGCGCTTCTCCTTTGTTGATGCACGAGCAGCCCCAGTGCACACAATTCACAAACACAGAAAAAAAAATTATTTTGTTTGGAGTGCGCTTTCGGGGTTACAGCACCCTTTAGTGGTCAATCCTGCTGGCCCTTTATTTATGGGACACAGGCGCACGCTTGGCACTACTTTGTTGATGCACGTGCGGCTATTGCGCACACAATTCACAAACACAAAAAAATATATTTTTTTATTTTGTTTGGAGTGCCCTTTGGGGGTTACAGCACCCTTTAGCAGTCAATCCAGCCAGGCCTTTATTTATGGGACACAGGTGCACGCTTGGCACTACTTAGTTGATGCACGTGCGGCTAATGCGCACACAATTCACAAACACAAAAAAATTTATATTTTTATTTTGTTTGGAGTGCCCTTTGGGGGTTACAGCACCCTTTAACGGACAAGCCAGCCGGCCTTTTACTTATGGGACACAGGCGCACGCTTGGCGCTTCTCCTTTGTTGATGCACGTGCAGCCCCAGTGCACACAATTCACAAACAGAAAAAAAAATTATTTTGTTTGGAGTGCGCTTTGGGGGTTACAGCACCCTTTAGTGGTCAATCCTGCCGGCCCTTTATTTATGGGACACAGGCGCACGCTTGGCACTACTTTGTTGATGCACGTGCGGCTATTGCGCGCACAATTCACAAACACAAAAAAATATATTTTTTTATTTTGTTTGGAGTGCCCTTTGTGTTTGGAGTGCCCTTTGGGGGTTACAGCACCCTTTAGCGGTCATTCCAGCTGTCCCTTTATTTATGGGACACAGGCGCACGCTTGGCACTACTTTGTTGATGCTCGTGCGGCTATTGCGCACACAATTCACAAACACAAAAAAATATATATTTTTATTTTGTTTGGAGTGCCCTTTGGGGGTTACAGCACCCTTTAGCGGTCAATCCAGCCGGCCCTTTATTTATGGGACACAGGCGCACGCTTGGCACTACTTTGTTGATGCACTTGCGGCTATTGCGCACACAATTCACAAACACAAAAAAATATATTTTTTTATTTTGTTTGGAATTCCCTTTGGGTTGTTACAGCACCCTTTAGCGGTCAATCCAGCCGGTCCTTTATTTATGGGACGCAGGCGCACGCTTGGCACTACTTTGTTGATGCACGTGCGGCTACTGCGCACACAATTCACAAACACAAAAAATATATATTATTTTATTTTGTTTGGAGTGCCCTTTAGGGGTTTCAGCACCCTTTAATTTACAATCCAGACAGCCTTTTACTTATGGGACACAGGCGCACGCTTGGCGCTGCTCCTTTGTTGATGCACGATCAGCCATAGTGCACACAATTCACAAACACAGAAAAAAAAAATATTTTGTTTGGAGTGCCCTTTGGGGGTTACAGCACCCTTTAGCGGTCAATCCAGCCGGCCCTTTATTTATGGGACACAGGCGCACGCTTGGCACTACTTTGTTGATGCACGTGCGGCTACTGCGCACACAATTCACAAACACAAAAAAATATTTTTTTTACTTTGTTTGGAGTGCCCTTTGGGGGTTACAGCACCATTTAGTGGTCAATCCAGCTGGCCCTTTATTTATGGGACACAGGCGCACGCTTGGCACTACTTTGTTGATGTACATGCAGCTACTGCGCACACAATTCACAAACACAAAAAATATATTATTTTATTTTGTTTGGAGTGCCCTTTAGGGGTAACAGCACCCTTTAGCGGTCAAGCCAGCCGGCCCTTTATTTATGGGACACAGGCGCACGCTTGGCACTACTTTGTTGATGTACATGCGGCTACTGCGCACACAATTCACAAACACAAAAAATATATTATTTTATTTTGTTTGGAGTGCCCTTTGGGGGTTACAGCACCCATTAACGGACAAGCCAGCTGGGCTTTTACTTATGGGACACAGGCGCACGCTTGGCGCTGCTCCTTTGTTGATGCACGTGCAGCCACAGTGCACACAATTCACAAACACAGAAAAAAAAAATTATTTGTTTGGAGTGCCCTTTGGGGGTTACAGCACCCTTTAGTGGTCAATCCTGCCAGCCCTTTATTTATAGGACACAGGCGCATGCTTGGCACTACTTTGTTGATGCACATGCGGCTATTGCGCACACAATTCACAAACACAAAAAAATAAAAAAATTTATTTTGTTTGGAGTGCCCTTTGGGGGTTACAGCACCCTTTAGCGGTCAATCCAGCTGGCCCTTTATTTATGGGACACAGGCGAACGCTTGGCACTACTTAGTTGATGCACGTGCGGCTAATGCGCACACAATTCACAAACACAAAAAAATATATATTTTTATTTTGTTTGGAGTGCCCTTTGGGGGTTACAACACCCGTTAACGGACAAGCCAGCCGGCCTTTTACTTATGGGACACAGGCGCACGCTTGGCGCTTCTCCTTTGTTGATGGACGTGCAGCCCCAGTGCACACAATTCACAAACACAGAAAAAAAAATTATTTTGTTTGGAGTGCGCTTTGGGGGTTACAGCACCCTTTAGTGGTCAATCCTGCCGGCCCTTTATTTATGGGACACAGGCGCACGCTTGGCACTACTTTGTTGATGCACGTGCGGCTATTGCGCACACAATTCACAAACACAAAAAAATATATTTTTTTATTTTGTTTGGAGTGCCCTTTGGGGGTTACAGCACCCTTTAGCGGTCAATCCAGCCAGGCCTTTATTTATGGGACACAGGTGGACGCTAGGAACTACTTAGTTGATGCACGTGCGGCTAATGCGCACACAATTCACAAACACAAAAAAAATTATATTTTTATTTTGTTTGGAGTGCCCTTTGGGGGTTACAGCACCCTTTAACGGACAAGCCAGCAGGCCTTTTACTTATGGGACACAGGCGCACGCTTGGAGCTGCTCCTTTGTTGTTGCACGTGCAGCCACAGTGCACTCAATTCACAAACACAGAAAAAAAAATGTTATTTTGATTGGAGTGCCCTTTGGGGGTTACAGCACCCTTTAGCAGTCAATCCAGCTGGCCCTTTATTTATGGGACACAGGCGCACGCTTGGCACTACTTTGCTGATACACGTGCGGCTATTGTGCACACAATTCACAAACACAAAAAATATATTTTTTTTGTATTTTGTTTGGAGTGCCCTTTGGAGGTTACAGCACCCTTTAATGGACAAGCCAGCCAGCCTTTTACTTATGGGACACAGGCGCACGCTTGGCACTACTTTGTTGATGCACATGCGGCTACAGCGCACACAATTCACAAACACAAAAAAATATTTTTTTTACTTTGTATGGAGTGCCCTTTGGGGGTTACAGCACCATTTAGTGGTCAATCCAGCCGGCCCTTTATTTATGGGACACAGGCGCACGCTTGGCACTACTTTGTTAATGCACGTGCGGCTATTGCGCACACAATTCACAATCACAAAATAATATTTTTTTTATTTTGTTTGGAGTGCCCTTTGGGGGTTACAACACCCTTTAACGGACAAGCCAGCCGGGCTTTTTCTTATGGGACACAGGCGCACGCTTGGCGCTGCTCCATTGTTGATGCACGTGCAGCCACAGTGCACACAATTCACAAACACAGAAAAAAAAAATTAATTTGTTTGGAGTGCCCTTTGGGGGTTACAGCACCCTTTAGTGGTCAATCCAGCCGGCCCTTTATTTATGGGACACAGGTGCACGCTTGGCACTACTTTGTTGATGCACGTGCGGCTACTACGCACACAATTCACAAACACAAAAAAATATATTTATTTATTTTGTTTGGAGTGCCCTTTGTGTTTGAGTGCCCTTTGGGGGTTACAGCACCCTTTAGCGGTCATTCCAGCTGGCCCTTTATTTATGGGACACAGGTGCATGCTTGGAACTACTTTGTTGCTGCAGGTGCGGCTACTGCGCACACAATTCACAAAGACAAAAAAATATATTTTTTTATTTTGTTTGGAGTGCCCTTTGGGGGTTACAGCACCCTTTAGCGGTCAATCCAGCTGGCACTTTATTTATGGGACACAGGCGCATGCTTGGCACTACTTTGTTGATGCTCATGCGGCTATTGCGCACACAATTCACAAACACAAAAAAATATATATTTTTATTTTGTTTGGAGTGCCCTTTGGGGGATACAGCACCCTTTAGTGGTCAATCCAGCCGGCCCTTTATTTATGGGACACAGGTGCACGCTTGGCACTACTTAGATGATGCACGTGCGGCTAATGCGCACACAATTCACAAACACAAAAAAATATATATTTTTATTTTGTTTGGAGTGCCCTTTGGGGGTTACAGCACCCTTTAGTGGTCAATCCTGCCGGCCCTTTATTTATGGGACACAGGCGCACGCTTGGCACTACTTTGTTGATGCACGTGCGGCTATTGCGCGCACAATTCACAAACACAAAAAAAAATATTTTTTTATTTTGTTTGGAGTGCCCTTTGGGGGATACAGCACCCTTTAGCGGTCAATCCAGCCGGCCCTTTATTTATGGGACACAGGTGCACGCTTGGCACTACTTTGTTGATGCACGTGCGGCTAATGCGCACACAATTCACAAACACAAAAAAATATATATTTTTATTTTGTTTGGAGTGCCCTTTGTGGGTTACAGCACCCTTTAACGGACAAGCCAGCCGGCCTTTTACTTATGGGACACAGGCGCACGCTTGGCGCTGCTCCTTTGTTGTTGCACGTGCAGCCACAGTGCACTCAATTCACAAACACAGAAAAAAAAAAATATATTTTCTTTGGAGTGCCCTTTCGGGGTTACAGCACCCTTTAGCGGTCAATCCAGCTGGCCCTTTATTTATGGGACACAGGCGCACGCTTGGCACTACTTTGTTGATGCACGTGCCGCTACTGCGCACACAATTCACAAACACAAAAAAATATTTTTTTTACTTTGTATGGAGTGCCCTTTGGGGGTTACAGCACCCTTTAGTGGTCAAGACAGCCGGCCCTTTATTTATGGGACACAGGCGCACGCTTGGCACTACTTTGTTAATGCACGTGCGGCTACTGCGCACACAATTCACAAACACAAAAAAATATTATTTTGTTTGGAGTGCCCTTTGGGGGTTACAGCACCCTTTAGTGGTCAATCCTGCCGGCCCTTTATTTATGGGACACAGGCGCACGCTTGGCACTACTTTGTTGATGCACGTGCGGCTATTACGCGCACAATTCACAAACACAAAAAAATATATTTTTTTATTTTGTTTGGAGTGCCCTTTGGGGGATACAGCACCTTTAGCAGTCAATCCAGCCGGCCCTTTATTTATGGGACACAGGTGCACGCTTGGCACTACTTTGTTGATGCACGTGCGGCTAATGCGCACACAATTCACAAACACAAAAAAATATATTTTGATATTTTGTTTGGAGTGCCCTTTGGGGGTTACAGCACCCTTTAACGGACAAGCCAGCCAGCCTTTTACTTATGGGACACAGGCGCACGCTTGGCGCTGCTCCTTTGTTGTTGCACGTGCAGCCACAGTGCACTCAATTCACAAACACAGAAAAAAATATATATATTTTGTTTGGAGTGCCCTTTGGGGGTTACAGCACCCTTTAGCAGTCAATGAAGCTGGCCCTTAATTTATGGGACACAGGCGCACGCTTGGCACTACTTTGTTGATACACGTGCGGCTATTGTGCACACAATTCACAAACACAAAGAAAATATTTTTTTTCTATTTTGTTTGGAGTGCCCTTTGGGGGTTACAGCACCCTTTAACGGACAAGCCAGCCAGCCCTTTATTTATGGGACACAGGCGCACGCTTGGCACTACTTTGTTGATGCACGTGCGGCTATTGCGCGCACAATTCACAAACACAAAAAAATATATTTTTTTATTTTGTTTGGAGTGCCCTTTGTGTTTGGAGTGCCCTTTGGGGGTTACAGCACCCTTTAGCGGTCATTCCAGCTGTCCCTTTATTTATGGGACACAGGCGCACGCTTGGCACTACTTTGTTGATGCTCGTGCGGCTATTGCGCACACAATTCACAAACACAAAAAAATATATATTTTTATTTTGTTTGGAGTGCCCTTTGGGGGTTACAGCACCCTTTAGCGGTCAATCCAGCCGGCCCTTTATTTATGGGACACAGGCGCACGCTTGGCACTACTTTGTTGATGCACTTGCGGCTATTGCGCACACAATTCACAAACACAAAAAAATATATTTTTTTATTTTGTTTGGAATTCCCTTTGGGTTGTTACAGCACCCTTTAGCGGTCAATCCAGCCGGTCCTTTATTTATGGGACGCAGGCGCACGCTTGGCACTACTTTGTTGATGCACGTGCGGCTACTGCGCACACAATTCACAAACACAAAAAATATATATTATTTTATTTTGTTTGGAGTGCCCTTTAGGGGTTTCAGCACCCTTTAATTTACAATCCAGACAGCCTTTTACTTATGGGACACAGGCGCACGCTTGGCGCTGCTCCTTTGTTGATGCACGATCAGCCATAGTGCACACAATTCACAAACACAGAAAAAAAAAATATTTTGTTTGGAGTGCCCTTTGGGGGTTACAGCACCCTTTAGCGGTCAATCCAGCCGGCCCTTTATTTATGGGACACAGGCGCACGCTTGGCACTACTTTGTTGATGCACGTGCGGCTACTGCGCACACAATTCACAAACACAAAAAAATATTTTTTTTACTTTGTTTGGAGTGCCCTTTGGGGGTTACAGCACCATTTAGTGGTCAATCCAGCTGGCCCTTTATTTATGGGACACAGGCGCACGCTTGGCACTACTTTGTTGATGTACATGCAGCTACTGCGCACACAATTCACAAACACAAAAAATATATTATTTTATTTTGTTTGGAGTGCCCTTTAGGGGTAACAGCACCCTTTAGCGGTCAAGCCAGCCGGCCCTTTATTTATGGGACACAGGCGCACGCTTGGCACTACTTTGTTGATGTACATGCGGCTACTGCGCACACAATTCACAAACACAAAAAATATATTATTTTATTTTGTTTGGAGTGCCCTTTGGGGGTTACAGCACCCATTAACGGACAAGCCAGCTGGGCTTTTACTTATGGGACACAGGCGCACGCTTGGCGCTGCTCCTTTGTTGATGCACGTGCAGCCACAGTGCACACAATTCACAAACACAGAAAAAAAAAATTATTTGTTTGGAGTGCCCTTTGGGGGTTACAGCACCCTTTAGTGGTCAATCCTGCCAGCCCTTTATTTATAGGACACAGGCGCATGCTTGGCACTACTTTGTTGATGCACATGCGGCTATTGCGCACACAATTCACAAACACAAAAAAATAAAAAAATTTATTTTGTTTGGAGTGCCCTTTGGGGGTTACAGCACCCTTTAGCGGTCAATCCAGCTGGCCCTTTATTTATGGGACACAGGCGAACGCTTGGCACTACTTAGTTGATGCACGTGCGGCTAATGCGCACACAATTCACAAACACAAAAAAATATATATTTTTATTTTGTTTGGAGTGCCCTTTGGGGGTTACAACACCCGTTAACGGACAAGCCAGCCGGCCTTTTACTTATGGGACACAGGCGCACGCTTGGCGCTTCTCCTTTGTTGATGGACGTGCAGCCCCAGTGCACACAATTCACAAACACAGAAAAAAAAATTATTTTGTTTGGAGTGCGCTTTGGGGGTTACAGCACCCTTTAGTGGTCAATCCTGCCGGCCCTTTATTTATGGGACACAGGCGCACGCTTGGCACTACTTTGTTGATGCACGTGCGGCTATTGCGCACACAATTCACAAACACAAAAAAATATATTTTTTTATTTTGTTTGGAGTGCCCTTTGGGGGTTACAGCACCCTTTAGCGGTCAATCCAGCCAGGCCTTTATTTATGGGACACAGGTGGACGCTAGGAACTACTTAGTTGATGCACGTGCGGCTAATGCGCACACAATTCACAAACACAAAAAAATTTATATTTTTATTTTGTTTGGAGTGCCCTTTGGGGGTTACAGCACCCTTTAACGGACAAGCCAGCAGGCCTTTTACTTATGGGACACAGGCGCACGCTTGGAGCTGCTCCTTTGTTGTTGCACGTGCAGCCACAGTGCACTCAATTCACAAACACAGAAAAAAAAATGTTATTTTGATTGGAGTGCCCTTTGGGGGTTACAGCACCCTTTAGCAGTCAATCCAGCTGGCCCTTTATTTATGGGACACAGGCGCACGCTTGGCACTACTTTGCTGATACACGTGCGGCTATTGTGCACACAATTCACAAACACAAAAAATATATTTTTTTTGTATTTTGTTTGGAGTGCCCTTTGGAGGTTACAGCACCCTTTAATGGACAAGCCAGCCAGCCTTTTACTTATGGGACACAGGCGCACGCTTGGCACTACTTTGTTGATGCACATGCGGCTACAGCGCACACAATTCACAAACACAAAAAAATATTTTTTTTACTTTGTATGGAGTGCCCTTTGGGGGTTACAGCACCATTTAGTGGTCAATCCAGCCGGCCCTTTATTTATGGGACACAGGCGCACGCTTGGCACTACTTTGTTAATGCACGTGCGGCTATTGCGCACACAATTCACAATCACAAAATAATATTTTTTTTATTTTGTTTGGAGTGCCCTTTGGGGGTTACAACACCCTTTAACGGACAAGCCAGCCGGGCTTTTTCTTATGGGACACAGGCGCACGCTTGGCGCTGCTCCATTGTTGATGCACGTGCAGCCACAGTGCACACAATTCACAAACACAGAAAAAAAAAATTAATTTGTTTGGAGTGCCCTTTGGGGGTTACAGCACCCTTTAGTGGTCAATCCAGCTGGCCCTTTATTTATGGGACACAGGTGCACGCTTGGCACTACTTTGTTGATGCACGTGCGGCTACTACGCACACAATTCACAAACACAAAAAAATATATTTATTTATTTTGTTTGGAGTGCCCTTTGTGTTTGAGTGCCCTTTGGGGGTTACAGCACCCTTTAGCGGTCATTCCAGCTGGCCCTTTATTTATGGGACACAGGTGCATGCTTGGAACTACTTTGTTGCTGCAGGTGCGGCTACTGCGCACACAATTCACAAAGACAAAAAAATATATTTTTTTATTTTGTTTGGAGTGCCCTTTGGGGGTTACAGCACCCTTTAGCGGTCAATCCAGCTGGCACTTTATTTATGGGACACAGGCGCACGCTTGGCACTACTTTGTTGATGCTCATGCGGCTATTGCGCACACAATTCACAAACACAAAAAAATATATATTTTTATTTTGTTTGGAGTGCCCTTTGGGGGATACAGCACCCTTTAGTGGTCAATCCAGCCGGCCCTTTATTTATGGGACACAGGTGCACGCTTGGCACTACTTAGATGATGCACGTGCGGCTAATGCGCACACAATTCACAAACACAAAAAAATATATATTTTTATTTTGTTTGGAGTGCCCTTTGGGGGTTACAGCACCCTTTAGTGGTCAATCCTGCCGGCCCTTTATTTATGGGACACAGGCGCACGCTTGGCACTACTTTGTTGATGCACGTGCGGCTATTGCGCGCACAATTCACAAACACAAAAAAAAATATTTTTTTATTTTGTTTGGAGTGCCCTTTGGGGGATACAGCACCCTTTAGCGGTCAATCCAGCCGGCCCTTTATTTATGGGACACAGGTGCACGCTTGGCACTACTTTGTTGATGCACGTGCGGCTAATGCGCACACAATTCACAAACACAAAAAAATATATATTTTTATTTTGTTTGGAGTGCCCTTTGTGGGTTACAGCACCCTTTAACGGACAAGCCAGCCGGCCTTTTACTTATGGGACACAGGCGCACGCTTGGCGCTGCTCCTTTGTTGTTGCACGTGCAGCCACAGTGCACTCAATTCACAAACACAGAAAAAAAAAAAAATATTTTCTTTGGAGTGCCCTTTCGGGGTTACAGCACCCTTTAGCGGTCAATCCAGCTGGCCCTTTATTTATGGGACACAGGCGCACGCTTGGCACTACTTTGTTGATGCACGTGCCGCTACTGCGCACACAATTCACAAACACAAAAAAATATTTTTTTTACTTTGTATGGAGTGCCCTTTGGGGGTTACAGCACCCTTTAGTGGTCAAGACAGCCGGCCCTTTATTTATGGGACACAGGCGCACGCTTGGCACTACTTTGTTAATGCACGTGCGGCTACTGCGCACACAATTCACAAACACAAAAAAATATTATTTTGTTTGGAGTGCCCTTTGGGGGTTACAGCACCCTTTAGTGGTCAATCCTGCCGGCCCTTTATTTATGGGACACAGGCGCACGCTTGACACTACTTTGTTGATGCACGTGCGGCTATTACGCGCACAATTCACAAACACAAAAAAATATATTTTTTTATTTTGTTTGGAGTGCCCTTTGGGGGATACAGCACCTTTAGCAGTCAATCCAGCCGGCCCTTTATTTATGGGACACAGGTGCACGCTTGGCACTACTTTGTTGATGCACGTGCGGCTAATGCGCACAAAATTCACAAACACAAAAAAATATATTTTGATATTTTGTTTGGAGTGCCCTTTGGGGGTTACAGCACCCTTTAACGGACAAGCCAGCCAGCCTTTTACTTATGGGACACAGGCGCACGCTTGGCGCTGCTCCTTTGTTGTTGCACGTGCAGCCACAGTGCACTCAATTCACAAACACAGAAAAAAATATATATATTTTGTTTGGAGTGCCCTTTGGGGGTTACAGCACCCTTTAGCAGTCAATGAAGCTGGCCCTTAATTTATGGGACACAGGCGCACGCTTGGCACTACTTTGTTGATACACGTGCGGCTATTGTGCACACAATTCACAAACACAAAGAAAATATTTTTTTTCTATTTTGTTTGGAGTGCCCTTTGGGGGTTACAGCACCCTTTAACGGACAAGCCAGCCAGCCCTTTATTTATGGGACACAGGCGCACGCTTGGCACTACTTTGTTGATGCACGTGCGGCTACTGCGCACACAATTCACAAACACAAAAAAATATTATTTTGTTTGGAGTGCCCTTTGGGGGTTACAGCACCCTTTAGTGGTCAATCCTGCCGGCCCTTTATTTATGGGACACAGGCGCACGCTTGGCACTACTTTGTTGATGCACGTGCGGCTATTACGCGCACAATTCACAAACACAAAAAAATATATTTTTTTATTTTGTATGGAGTGCCCTTTGGGGGTTACAGCACCATTTAGTGGTCAATCCAGCCGGCCCTTTATTTATGGGACACAGGCGCACGCTTGGCACTACTTTGTTGATGTACATGCGGCTACTGTGCACACAATTCACAAACACAAAAAATATATTATTTTATTTTGTTTGGAGTGCCCTTTGGGGGTTACAACACCCGTTAATGGACAAGCCAGCCGGGCTTTTACTTATGGACACAGGCGCACGCTTGGCGCTGCTCCTTTGTTGATGCACGTGCAGCCACAGTGCACACAATTCACAAACACAGAAAAAAAAATTATTTTGTTTGGAGTGCCCTTTGGGGGTTACAGCACCCTTTAGTGGTCAATCCTGCTGGCCCTTTATTTATGGGACACAGGCGCACGCTTGGCACTACTTTGCTGATACATTTGCGGCTATTGTGCACACAATTCACAAACACAAAAAATATATATTTTTTTATTTTGTTTGGAGTGCCCTTTGGAGGTTACAGCACCCTTTAATGGACAAGCCAGCCAGCCTTTTACTTATGGGACACAGGCGCACGCTTGGCACTACTTTGTTGATGCACATGCGGCTACAGCGCACACAATTCACAAACACAAAAAAATATTTTTTTTACTTTGTATGGAGTGCCCTTTGGGGGTTACAGCACCATTTAGTGGTCAATCCAGCCGGCCCTTTATTTATGGGACACAGGCGCACGCTTGGCACTACTTTGTTAATGCACGTGCGGCTATTGCGCACACCATTCACAATCACAAAATAATATTTTTTTTATTTTGTTTGGAGTGCCCTTTGGGGGTTACAACACCCTTTAACGGACAAGCCAGCTGGGCTTTTTCTTATGGGACACAGGCGCACGCTTGGCGCTGCTCCATTGTTAATGCACGTGCAGCCACAGTGCACACAATTCACAAACACAGAAAAAAAAAATTAATTTGTTTGGAGTGCCCTTTGGGGGTTACAGCACCCTTTAGTGGTCAATCCAGCCGGCCCTTTATTTATGGGACACAGGTGCATGCTTGGCACTACTTTGTTGATGCACGTGCGGCTACTGCGCACACAATTCACAAACACAAAAAAATATATTTATTTATTTTGTTTTGAGTGCCCTTTGTGTTTGAGTGCCCTTTGGGGGTTACAGCACCCTTTAGCGGTCATTCCAGCTGGCCCTTTATTTATGGGACACAGGTGCATGCTTGGCACTACTTTGTTGCTGCAGGTGCGGCTACTGCGCACACAATTCACAAACACAAAAAAATATATTTTTTTATTTTGTTTGAAGTGCCCTTTGGGGGTTACAGCACCCTTTAGCGGTCAATCCAGCTGGCACTTTATTTATGGGACACAGGCGCACGCTTGGCACTACTTTGTTGATGCTCATGCGGCTATTGCGCACACAATTCACAAACACAAAAAAAATATATTTTTATTTTGTTTGGAGTGCCCTTTGGGGGATACAGCACCCTTTAGTGGTCAATCCAGCCGGCCCTTTATTTATGGGACACAGGTGCACGCTTGGCACTACTTAGATGATGCACGTGCGGCTAATGCGCACACAATTCACAAACACAAAAAAATATATATTTTTATTTTGTTTGGAGTGCCCTTTGGGGGTTACAGCACCCATTAGTGGTCAATCCTGCCGGCCCTTTATTTATGGGACACAGGCGCACGCTTGGCACTACTTTGTTGATGCACGTGCGGCTATTGCGCGCACAATTCACAAACACAAAAAAAAATATTTTTTTATTTTGTTTGGAGTGCCCTTTGGGGGATACAGCACCCTTTAGCGGTCAATCCAGCCGGCCCTTTATTTATGGGACACAGGTGCATGCTTGGCACTACTTTGCTGATGCACGTGCGGCTAATGCGCACACAATTCACAAACACAAAAAAATATATATTTTTATTTTGTTTGGAGTGCCCTTTGTGGGTTACAGCACCCTTTAACGGACAAGCCAGCCAGCCTTTTACTTATGGGACACAGACGCACGCTTGGCGCTGCTCCTTTGTTGTTGCACGTGCAGCCACAGTGCACTCAATTCACAAACACAGAAAAAAAAAAAATATTTTCTTTGGAGTGCCCTTTCGGGGTTACAGCACCCTTTAGCAGTCAATCCAGCTGGCCCTTTATTTATGGGACACAGGTGCACGCTTGGCACTACTTTGTTGATGCACGTGCGGCTAATGCGCACACAATTCACAAACACAAAAAAATATATTTTTCTATTTTGTTTGGAGTGCCCTTTGGGGGTTACAGCACCCTTTAACGGACAAGCCAGCCGGCCTTTTATTTTTGGGACAAAGGCGCACGCTTGGCACTACTTTGTTGATGCACGTGCGGCTACTGCGCACACAATTCACAAACACACAAAAATATTTTTTTTACTTTGTATGGAGTGCCCTTTGGGGGTTACAGCACCATTTAGTGGTCAATCCAGCCGGCCCTTTATTTATGGGACACAGGCGCACGCTTGGCACTACTTTGTTGATGTACATGCGGCTACTGCGCACACAATTCACAAACACAAAAAATATATTATTTTATTTTGTTTGGAGTGCCCTTTGGGGGTTACAGCACCCTTTAGCGGTCAAGCCAGCCAGCCCTTTATTTATGGGACACAGGCGCACGCTTGGCACTACTTTGTTAATGCACGTGCGGCTACTGCGCACACAATTCACAAACACAAAAAAATATTTTTTTTTATTTTGTTTGGAGTGCCCTTTGGGGGTTACAACACCCGTTAATGGACAAGCCAGCCGGGCGTTTACTTATGGACACAGGCGCACGCTTGGCGCTGCACCTTTGTTGATGCACGTGCAGCCACAGTGCACACAATTCATAAACACAGAAAAAAAAATTATTTTGTTTGGAGTGCCCTTTGGGGGTTACAGCACCCTTTAGTGGTCAATCCTGCTGGCCCTTTATTTATGGGACACAGGCGCACGCTTGGCACTACTTTGTTGATGCACGTGCGGCTATTGCGCACACAATTCACAAACACAAAAAAATATATATTTTTATTTTGTTTGGAGTGCCCTTTGGGGGTTACAGAACCCTTTAGTGGTCAATCCTGCCGGCCCTTTATTTATGGGACACAGGCGCATGCTTGGCACTACTTTGTTGATGCACGTGCGGCTATTGCACGCACAATTCACAAACACAAAAAAATATATTTTTTTATTTTGTTTGGAGTGCCCTTTGGGGGATACAGCACCCTTTAGCGGTCAATCCAGCCGGCCCTTTATTTATGGGACACAGGTGCACGCTTGGCACTACTTAGTTGATGCACGTGCGGCTAATGCGCACACAATTCACAAACACAAAAAAATATATATATTTTTTTTGTTTGGAGTGCCCTTTGGGGGTTACAGCGCCCTTTAACGGACAAGCCAGCCGGCCTTTTACTTATGGGACACAGGCGCACGCTAGGCGCTGCTCCTTTGTTGTTGCACGTGCAGCCACAGTGCACTCAATTCACAAACACAGAAAAAAAAAATTTTATTTTGTTTGGAGTGCCCTTTGGGGGTTACAGCACCCTTTAGCAGTCAATCCAGCATGCCCTTTATTTATGGGACACAGGCGCACGCTTGGCACTACTTTGCTGATACACGTGCGGCTATTGTGCACACAATTCACAAACACAAAAAAAATATTTTTTTTGTATTTTGTTTGGAGTGCCCTTTGGGGGTTACAGCACCCTTTAACGGACAAGCCAGCCGGCCTTTTACTTATGGGACACAGGCGCAAGCTTGGCACTACTTTGTTGATGCACATGCGGCTACAGCGCACACAATTCAGAAACACAAAAAAATATATTATTTTATTTTGTTTGGAGTGTCCTTTGGGGGTTACAGCACCCTTTAGCAGTCAATCCAGCTGGCCCTTTATTTATGGGACACAGGCGCACGCTTGGCACTAGTTTGTTGCTGCACGTGCGGCTACTGCGCACACAATTCACAAACACAAAAAAATATATTTTTTTATTTTGTTTGGAGTGCCCTTGGGGGTTACAGCACCCTTTAGCGGTCAATCCAGCTGGCCCTTTATTTATGGGACACAGGCTCACGCTTGGCACTACTTTGTTGATGCACGTGCGGCTATTGCGCATACAATTCACAAACACAAAAAAATATATATTTTTAATTTGTTTGGAGTGCCCTTTGGGGGTTGCAGCACCCTTTTATCGGTCAATCCAGCTGGCCCTTTATTTATGGGACACAGGCGCACGCTTGGCACTACTTTGTTGATGCACGTGCGGCTACTGCGCACACAATTCACAAACACAAAAAAGAAATATTTTTTTAATTTGTTTGGAGTGCCCTTTGGGGGTTACAGCACCCTTTAATGGACAAGCCAGCCATCCTTTTACTTATGGGACACAGGCGCACGCTTGGCGCTGCTCCTTTGTTGATGCACATGCAGCCATAGTGCACACAATTCACAAACACAGAAAAAAAAAATATTTTGTTTGGAGTGCGCTTTGGGGGTTACAGCACCCTTTAGTGGTCAATCCTGCCGGCCCTTTATTTATGGGACACAGGCGCACGCTTGGCACTACTTTGTTGATGCACGTGCGGCTATTGCGCACACAATTCACAAACACAAAAAAATATATTTTTTTATTTTGTTTGGAGTGCCCTTTGGGGGTTACAGCACCCTTTAGCGGTCAATCCAGCCAGGCCTTTATTTATGGGACACAGGTGCACGCTTGGAACTACTTAGTTGATGCACATGCGGCTAATGCGCACACAATTCACAAACACAAAAAAAATTATATTTTTATTTTGTTTGGAGTGCCCTTTGGGGGTTACAGCACCCTTTAACGGAAAAGCCAGCAGGCCTTTTACTTATGGGACACAGGCGCACGCTTGGAGCTGCTCCTTTGTTGTTGCACGTGCAGCCACAGTGCACTCAATTCACAAACACAGAAAAAAAAATGTTATTTTGATTGGAGTGCCCTTTGGGGGTTACAGCACCCTTTAGCAGTCAATCCAGCTGGCCCTTTATTTATGGGACACAGGCGCACGCTTGGCACTACTTTGCTGATACACGTGCGGCTATTGTGCACACAATTCACAAACACAAAAAATATATTTTTTTTGTATTTTGTTTGGAGTGCCCTTTGGAGGTTACAGCACCCTTTAATGGACAAGCCAGCCAGCCTTTTACTTATGGGACACAGGCGCACGCTTGGCACTACTTTGTTGATGCACATGCGGCTACAGCGCACACAATTCACAAACACAAAAAAATATTTTTTTTACTTTGTATGGAGTGCCC
The DNA here is from genome assembly GCA_031769625.1 of Taudactylus pleione. Classification (NCBI taxonomy): domain Eukaryota; kingdom Metazoa; phylum Chordata; class Amphibia; order Anura; family Myobatrachidae; genus Taudactylus; species Taudactylus pleione. The sequence continues at coordinate 6,913,156 of JAUIMM010000324.1, read as the reverse complement.
TTTGGGGTTTACAGCACCATTTAGTGGTCAATCCAGCCGGCCCTTTATTTATGGGACACAGGCGCACGCTTGGCACTACTTTGTTAATGCACGTGCGGCTATTGCGCACACAATTCACAATCACAAAATAATATTTTTTTTAATTTGTTTGGAGTGCCCTTTGGGGGTTACAACACCCTTTAACGGACAAGCCAGCTGGGCTTTTTCTTATGGGACACAGGCGCACGCTTGGCGCTGCTCCATTGTTGATGCACGTGCAGCCACAGTGCACACAATTCACAAACACAGAAAAAAAAAATTAATTTGTTTGGAGTGCCCTTTGGGGGTTACAGCACCCTTTAGTGGTCAATCCAGCCGGCCCTTTATTTATGGGACACAGGTGCATGCTTGGCACTACTTTGTTGATGCACGTGCGGCTACTGCGCACACAATTCACAAACACAAAAAAATATATTTATTTATTTTGTTTGGAGTGCCCTTTGGGGATTACAGCACCCTTTAGCGGTCAATCCAGCTGGCACTTTATTTATGGGACACAGGCGCACGCTTGGCACTACTTTGTTGATGCTCATGCGGCTATTGCGCACACAATTCACAAACACAAAAAAATATATTTTTTTATTTTGTTTGGAGTGCCCTTTGGGGGATACAGCACCCTTTAGTGGTCAATCCAGCCGGCCCTTTATTTATGGGACACAGGTGCACGCTTGGCACTACTTAGATGATGCACGTGCGGCTAATGCGCACACAATTCACAAACACAAAAAAATATATATTTTTATTTTGTTTGGAGTGCCCTTTGGGGGTTACAGCACCCTTTAGTGGTCAATCCTGCTGGCCCTTTATTTATGGGACACAGGCGCACGCTTGGCACTACTTTGTTGATGCACGTGCGGCTATTGCGCGCACAATTCACAAACACAAAAAAAAATATTTTTTTATTTTGTTTGGAGTGCCCTTTGGGGGATACAGCACCCTTTAGCGGTCAATCCAGCCGGCCCTTTATTTATGGGACACAGGTGCACGCTTGGCACTACTTTGTTGATGCACGTGCGGCTAATGCGCACACAATTCACAAACACAAAAAAATATATATTTTTATTTTGTTTGGAGTGCCCTTTGTGGGTTACAGCACCCTTTAACGGACAAGCCAGCCGGCCTTTTACTTATGGGACACAGGCGCACGCTTGACGCTGCTCCTTTGTTGTTGCACGTGCAGCCACAGTGCACTCAATTCACAAACACAGAAAAAAAAAAAAATATTTTCTTTGGAGTGCCCTTTCGGGGTTACAGCACCCTTTAGCGGTCAATCCAGCTGGCCCTTTATTTATGGGACACAGGCGCACGCTTGGCACTACTTTGTTAATGCACGTGCGGCTACTGCGCACACAATTCACAAACACAAAAAAATATTATTTTGTTTGGAGTGCCCTTTGGGGGTTACAGCACCCTTTAGTGGTCAATCCTGCTGGCCCTTTATTTATGGGACACAGGCGCACGCTTGGCACTACTTTGTTGATGCACATGCGGCTATTGCGCGCACAATTCACAAACACAAAAAAATATATTTTTTTATTTTGTTTGGAGTGCCCATTGGGGGATACAGCACCTTTAGCAGTCAATCCAGCTGGCCCTTTATTTATGGGACACAGGTGCACGCTTGGCACTACTTTGTTGATGCACGTGCGGCTAATGCGCACACAATTCACAAACACAAAAAAATATATTTTGATATTTTGTTTGGAGTGCCCTTTGGGGGTTACAGCACCCTTTAATGGACAAGCCAGCCGGCCTTTTACTTATGGGACACAGGCGCACGCTTGGCGCTGCTCCTTTGTTGTTGCACGTGCAGCCACAGTGCACTCAATTCACAAACACAGAAAAAAAAAATTATTTTGTTTGGAGTGCCCTTTGGGGGTTACAGCACCCTTTAGCAGTCAATGAAGCTGGCCCTTTATTTATGGGACACAGGCGCACGCTTGGCACTACTTTGTTGATACACATGCGGCTATTGTGCACACAATTCACAAACACAAAGAAAATATTTTTTTTCTATTTTGTTTGGAGTGCCCTTTGGGGGTTACAGCACCCTTTAACGGACAAGCCAGCCGGCCTTTTATTTTTGGGACAAAGGCGCACGCTTGGCACTACTTTGTTGATGCACGTGCGGCTACTGCGCACACAATTCACAAACACACAAAAATATTTTTTTTACTTTGTATGGAGTGCCCTTTGGGGGTTACAGCACCATTTAGTGGTCAATCCAGCCGGCCCTTTATTTATGGGACACAGGCGCACGCTTGGCACTACTTTGTTGATGTACATGCGGCTACTGCGCACACAATTCACAAACACAAAAAATATATTATTTCATTTTGTTTGGAGTGCCCTTTGGGGGTTACAGCACCCTTTAGCGGTCAAGCCAGCCAGCCCTTTATTTATGGGACACAGGCGCACGCTTGGCACTACTTTGTTAATGCACGTGCGGCTACTGCGCACACAATTCACAAACAAAAAAAAAATATTTTTTTTTATTTTGTTTGGAGTGCCCTTTGGGGGTTACAACACCCGTTAATGGACAAGCCAGCCGGGCTTTTACTTATGGACACAGGCGCATGCTTGGTGCTGCTCCTTTGTTGATGCACGTGCAGCCACAGTGCACACAATTCACAAACACAGAAAAAAAAATTATTTTGTTTGGAGTGCCCTTTGGGGGTTACAGCACCCTTTAGTGGTCAATCCTGCTGGCCCTTTATTTATGGGACACAGGCGCACGCTTGGCACTACTTTGTTGATGCACGTGCGGCTATTGCGCACACAATTCACAAACACAAAAAAATATATATTTTTATTTTGTTTGGAGTGCCCTTTGGGGGTTACAGAACCCTTTAGTGGTCAATCCTGCCGGCCCTTTATTTATGGGACACAGGCGCATGCTTGGCACTACTTTGTTGATGCACGTGCGGCTATTGCACGCACAATTCACAAACACAAAAAAATATATTTTTTTATTTTGTTTTGAGTGCCCTTTGGGGGATACAGCACCCTTTAGCGGTCAATCCAGCCGGCCCTTTATTTATGGGACACATGTGCACGCTTGGCACTACTTAGTTGATGCACGTGCGGCTAATGCGCACACAATTCACAAACACAAAAAAATATATATTTTTATTTTGTTTGGAGTGCCCTTTGGGGGTTACAGCGCCCTTTAACGGACAAGCCAGCCGGCCTTTTACTTATGGGACACAGGCGCACGCTTGGCGCTGCTCCTTTGTTGTTGCACGTGCAGCCACAGTGCACTCAATTCACAAACACAGAAAAAAAAAATGTTATTTTGTTTGGAGTGCCCTTTGGGGGTTACAGCACCCTTTAGCAGTCAATCCAGCAGGCCCTTTATTTATGGGACACAGGCGCACGCTTGGCACTACTTTGCTGATACACGTGCGGCTATTGTGCACACAATTCACAAACACAAAAAAAATATTTTTTTTGTATTTTGTTTGGAGTGCCCTTTGGGGGTTACAGCACCCTTTAATGGACAAGCCAGCCGGCCTTTTACTTATGGGACACAGGCGCAAGCTTGGCACTACTTTGTTGATGCACGTGCGGCTACTGCGCACACAATTCAGAAACACAAAAAAATATATTATTTTATTTTGTTTGGAGTGTCCTTTGGGAGTTACAGCACCCTTTAGCGGTCAATCCAGCTGGCCCTTTATTTATGGGACACAGGCTCACGCTTGGCACTACTTTGTTGATGCACGTGCGGCTATTGCGCATACAATTCACAAACACAAAAAAATATATATTTTTAATTTGTTTGGAGTGCCCTTTGGGGGTTGCAGCACCCTTTTATCGGTCAATCCAGCTGGCCCTTTATTTATGGGACACAGGCGCACGCTTGGCACTACTTTGTTGATGCACGTGCGGCTACTGCGCACACAATTCACAAACACAAAAAATAAATATTTTTTTAATTTGTTTGGAGTGCCCTTTGGGGGTTACAGCACCCTTTAATGGACAAGCCAGCCATCCTTTTACTTATGGGACACAGGCGCACGCTTGGCGCTGCTCCTTTGTTGATGCACATGCAGCCATAGTGCACACAATTCACAAACACAGAAAAAAAAAAATATTTTGTTTGGAGTGCCCTTTGGGGGTTACAGCACCCTTTAGTGGTCAATCCAGCTGGCCCTTTATTTATGGGACACAGGCGCACGCTTGGCACTACTTTTGTTGATGCACGTGCAGCTATTGCGCACACAATTCACAAACACAAAAAAATATATTTTATTTATTTTGTTTGGAGTGCCTTTTGGGGGTTACAGCACCCTTTAGCAGTCAATCCAGCTGGCCCTATATTTATGGGACACAGGCGCACGCTTGGCACTACTTTGTTGATGCACGTGCGGCTACTGCGCACACAATTCACAAACACAAAAAAAAATATTTTTTTATTTTGTTTGGAGTGCCCTTTGGGGGTTACAGCACCCTTTAATGGACAAGCCAGCCAGCCGTTAACTTATAAGACACAGACGCACGCTTGGCGCTGCTCCTTTGTTGATGCACGTGCAGCCATAGTGCACACAATTCACAAACACAGAAAAAAAAAATTATTTTGTTTGGAGTGCCCTTTGGGGGTTACAGCACACTTTAGCAGTCAATCCAGCCGGCCCTTTATTTATGGGACACAGGCACACACTTGGCACTACTTTGTTGATGCACGTGCGGCTACTGCGCACACAATTCACAAACACAAAAAAATATTTTTTTTACTTTGTTTGGAGTGCCCTTTGGGGGTTACAGCACCCTTTAGCGGTCAATCCAGCCGGCCCTTTATTTATGGGACACAGGCGCACGCTTGGCACTACTTTGTTGATGTACGTGCGGCTACTGCGCACACAATTCACAAACACAAAAAATATATTATTTTATTTTGTTTGGAGTGCCCTTTGGGGGTTACAGCACCCTTTAGCGGTCAATCCAGCCGGCCCTTTTTTATGGGACACAGGCGCACGCTTGGCACTACTTTGTTGCTGCACTTGCGGCTACTGCGCACACAATTCACAAACACAAAAAAATCTATTTTTTTACTTTGTTTGGAGTGCCCTTTGGGGGTTACAGCACCATTTAGTGGTCAATCCAGCTGGCCCTTTGTTTATGGGACACAGGCGCACGCTTGGCACTACTTTGTTGATGTACATGCGGCTACTGCGCACACAATTCACAAACACAAAAAATATATTATTTTATTTTGTTTGGAGTGCCCTTTGGGGGTTACAGCACCCTTTAGCAGTCAAGCCAGCCGGCCCTTTATTTATGGGACACAGGCGCACGCTTGGCACTACTTTGTTGATGCACGTGCGGCTACTGCGCACACAATTCACAAACACAAAAAAATATTTTTTTTTATTTTGTTTGGAGTGCCCTTTGGGGGTTACAACACTCGTTAACGGACAAGCCAGCCGGGCTTTTACTTATGGGACACAGGCGCACTTTTGGCGCTGCTCCTTTGTTGATGCACGTGCAGCCACAGTGCACACAATTCACAAACACAGAAAAATAAAATTATTTTGTTTGGAGTGCCCTTTGGGGGTTACAGCACCCTTTAGTGGTCAATCCAGCCGGCCCTTTATTTATGGGACACAGGCGCACGCTTGGCACTACTTTGTTGATGTACATGCGGCTACTGCGCACACAATTCACAAACACAAAAAATATATTATTTTATTTTGTTTGGAGTGCCCTTTGGGGGTTACAGCACCCTTTAACAGTCAAGCCAGCCGGCCCTTTATTTATGGGACACAGGCGTACGCTTGGCACTACTTTGTTGATGCACGTGCGGCTACTGCGCACACAGTTCACAAACACAAAAAAATATTTTTTTTTATTTTGTTTGGAGTGCCCTTTGGGGGTTACAACACTCGTTAGCGGACAAGCCAGCAGGGCTTTTACTTATGGGACACAGGCGTACTTTTGGCGCTGCTCCTTTGTTGATGCACGTGCAGCGACAGTGCACACAATTCACAAACACAGAAAAAAAAAATTAATTTGTTTGGAGTGCCCTTTGGGGGTTACAGCACCCTTTAGCAGTCAATCCAGCTGGCCCTTTATTTATGGGACACAGGCGCATGCTTGGCACTACTTTGTTGATACACGTGCGGCTATTGTGCACACAATTCACAAACACAAAGAAAATATTTTTTTTGTATTTTGTTTGGAGTGCCCTTTGGGGGTTACAGCACCCTTTAACGGACAAGCCAGCTGGCCTTTTACTTTTGGGACACAGGCGCACGCTTGGCACAACTTTGTTGATGCACGTGCGGCTACTGCGCACACAATTCACAAACACAAAAAAATATTTTTTTTACTTTGTATGGAGTGCCCTTTGGGGGTTACAGCACCATTTAGTGGTCAATCCAGCCGGCCCTTTATTTATGGGACACAGGCGCACGCTTGGCACTACTTTGTTGATGTACATGCGGCTACTGCGCACACAATTCACAAACACAAAAAATATATTATTTTATTTTGTTTGGAGTGCCCTTTGGGGGTTACAGCACCCTTTAGCGGTCAAGCCAGCCAGCCCTTTATTTATGGGACACAGGCGCACGCTTGGCACTACTTTGTTAATGCACGTGCGGCTACTGCGCACACAATTCACAAACACAAAAAAATATTTTTTTTTATTTTGTTTGGAGTGCACTTTGGGGGTTACAGCACCCTTTAGCGGTCAAGCCAGCCAGCCCTTTATTTATGGGACACAGGCGCACGCTTGGCACTACTTTGTTAATGCACCTGGTGGCTACTGCGCACACAATTCACAAACACAAAAAATATATTATTTTATTTTGTTTGGAGTGCACTTTGGGGGTTACAACACCCGTTAACGGACAAGCCAGCCAGCCTTTAACTTATGGGACACAGACGCACGCTTGGCGCTGCTCCTTTGTTGATGCACGTGCAGCCATAGTGCACACAATTCACAAACACAGAAAAAAAAAATATTTTGTTTGGAGTGCCCTTTGGGGGTTACAGCACCCTTTAGCGGTCAATCCAGCCGGCCCTTTATTTATGGGACACAGGCGCACGCTTGGCACTACTTTGTTGATGCACGTGCGGCTACTGCGCACACAATTCACAAACACAAAAAATATATTATTTTATTTTGTTTGGAGTGCACTTTGGGGGTTACAGCACCCTTTAGCGGTCAAGCCAGCCAGCCCTTTATTTATGGGACACAGGCGCACACTTGGCACTACTTTGTTAATGCACCTGGTGGCTACTGCGCACACAATTCACAAACACAAAAAATTTATTATTTTATTTTGTTTGGAGTGCCCTTTGGGGGTTACAGCACCCTTTAGCGGTCAAGACAGCCGGCCCTTTATTTATGGGACACAGGCGCACGCTTGGCACTACTTTGTTAATGCACGTGCGGCTACTGCGCACACAATTCACAAACACAAAAAAATATTATTTTGTTTGGAGTGCCCTTTGGGGGTTACAGCACCCTTTAGTGGTCAATCCTGCCGGCCCTTTATTTATGGGACACAGGCGCACGCTTGGCACTACTTTGTTGATGCACGTGCGGCTATTGCGCGCACAATTCACAAACACAAAAAAATATATTTTTTTATTTTGTTTTGAGTGCCCTTTGGGGGTTACAGCACCCTTTAACGGACAAGCCAGCCGGCCTTTTACTTATGGGACACAGGCGCACGCTTGGCGCTGCTCCTTTGTTGTTGCACGTGCTGCCACAGTGCACTCAATTCACAAACACAGAAAAAAAAAAAATTATTTTGTTTGGAGTGCCCTTTGGGGGTTACAGCACCCTTTAGCAGTCAATGAAGCTGGCCTTTTATTTATGGGACACAGGCGCACGCTTGGCACTACTTTGTTGATACACGTGCGGCTATTGTGTACACAATTCACAAACACAAAGAAAATATTTTTTTTCTATTTTGTTTGGAGTGCCCTTTTGGGGTTACAGCACCCTTTAACGGACAAGCCAGCCGGCCTTTTATTTTTGGGACAAAGGCGCACGCTTGGCACTACTTTGTTGCTGCACTTGCGGCTACTGCGCACACAATTCACAAACACAAAAAAATCTATTTTTTTACTTTGTTTGGAGTGCCCTTTGGGGGTTACAGCACCATTTAGTGGTCAATCCAGCTGGCCCTTTATTTATGGGACACAGGCGCACGCTTGGCACTACTTTGTTGATGTACATGCGGCTACTGCGCACACAATTCACAAACACAAAAAATATATTATTTTATTTTGTTTGGAGTGCCCTTTGGGGGTTACAGCACCCTTTAGCAGTCAAGCCAGCCGGGCCTTTATTTATGGGACACAGGCGCACGCTTGGCACTACTTTGTTGATGCACGTGCGGCTACTGCGCACACAATTCACAAACACAAAAAAATATTTTTTTTTATTTTGTTTGGAGTGCCCTTTGGGGGTTACAACACTCATTAACGGACAAGCCAGCCGGGCTTTTACTTATGGGACACAGGCGCACTTTTGGCGCTGCTCCTTTGTTGATGCACGTGCAGCCACAGTGCACACAATTCACAAACACAGAAAAATAAAATTATTTTGTTTGGAGTACCCTTTGGGGGTTACAGCACCCTTTAGTGGTCAATCCAGCCGGCCCTTTATTTATGGGACACAGGCGCACGCTTGGCACTACTTTGTTGATGTACATGCGGCTAATGCGCACACAATTCACAAACACAAAAAATATATTATTTTATTTTGTTTGGAGTGCCCTTTGGGGGTTACTGCACCCTTTAGCAGTCAAGCCAGCCGGCCCTTTATTTATGGGACACAGGCGCACGCTTGGCACTACTTTGTTGATGCACGTGCGGCTACTGCGCACACAATTCACAAACACAAAAAAATATTTTTTTTTATTTTGTTTGGAGTGCTCTTTGGGGGTTACAACACTCGTTAACGGACAAGCCAGCTGGGCTTTTACTTATGGGACACAGGCGCACTTTTGGCGCTGCTCCTTTGTTGATGCACGTGCAGCCACAGTGCACACAATTCACAAACACAGAAAAAAAAAATTATTTTGTTTGGAGTGCCCTTTGGGGGTTACAGCACCCTTTAGTGGTCAATCCTGCAGGCCCTTTATTTATGGGACACAGGCGCACGCTTGGCACTACTTAGTTGATGCACGTGCGGCTACTGCGCACACAATTCACAAACACAAAAAAAACATTTTTTTTGTATTTTGTTTGGAGTGCCCTTTGGGGGTTACAGCACCCTTTAACGGACAAGCCAGCCGGCCTTTTAATTATGGGACACAGGCGCACGCTTGGCACTACTTTGCTGATGCACGTGCGGCTACTGCGCACACAATTCACAAACACAAAAAAGAAATATTTTTTTAATTTGTTTGGAGTGCCCTTTGGGGGTTACAGCACCCTTTAATGGACAAGCCAGCCAGCCTTTTACTTATGGGACACAGGCGCACGCTTGGCGCTGCTCCTTTGTTGATGCACGTGCAGCCATAGTGCACACAATTCACAAACACAGAAAAAAAAAATTATTTTGTTTGGAGTGCCCTTTGGGGGTTACAGCACCATTTAGCGGTCAATCCAGCCGGCCCTTTATTTATGGGACACAGGCACACGCTTGGCACTACTTTGTTGATGCACTTGCGGCTACTGCGCACACAATTCACAAACACAGAAAAAAAAAATTATTTTGTTTGGAGTGCCCTTTGGGGGTTACAGCACCCTTTAGTGGTCAATCCAGCCGGCCCTTTATTTATGGGACACAGGCGCACGCTTGGCACTACTTTGTTGATGCACGTGCGGCTATTGCGCGCACAATTCACAAACACAAAAAAATATATTTTTTTATTTTGTTTGGAGTGCCCTTTGGGGGATACAGCACCCTTTAGCAGTCAATCCAGCCGGCCCTTTATTTATGGGACACAGGTGCACGCTTGGCACTACTTTGTTGATGCACGTGCGGCTAATGCGCACACAATTCACAAACACAAAAAAATATATATTTTTATTTTGTTTGGAGTGCCCTTTGGGGGTTACAGCACCCTTTAACGGACAAGCCAGCCGGCCTTTTACTTATGGGACACAGGCGCACGCTTGTCGCTGCTCCTTTGTTGTTGCACGTGCAGCCACAGTGCACTCAATTCACAAACACAGAAAAAAAAAAATTATTTTGTTTGGTGTGCCCTTTGGGGGTTACAGCACCCTTTAGCAGTCAATCCAGCTGGCCCTTTATTTATGGGACACAGGCGCATGCTTGGCACTACTTTGTTGATACACGTGCGGCTATTGTGCACACAATTCACAAACACAAAGAAAATATTTTTTTTGTATTTTGTTTGGAGTGCCCTTTGGTGGTTACAGCACCCTTTAACGGACAAGCCAGCCGGCCTTTTACTTTTGGGACACAGGCGCACGCTTGGCACTACTTTGTTGATGCACGTGCGGCTACTGCGCACACAATTCACAAACACAAAAAAATATTTTTTTTACTTTGTATGGAGTGCCCTTTGGGGGTTACAGCACCATTTAGTGGTCAATCCAGCCGGCCCTTTATTTATGGGACACAGGCGCATGCTTGGCACTACTTTGTTGATGTACATGCGGCTACTGCGCACACAATTCACAAACACAAAAAATATATTATTTTATTTTGTTTGGAGTGCCCTTTGGGGGTTACAGCACCCTTTAGCGGTCAATCCAGCCAGCCCTTTATTTATGGGACACAGGCGCACGCTTGGCACTACTTTGTTAATGCACGTGCGGCTACTGCGCACACAATTCACAAACACAAAAAAAAAAATTTTTTTATTTTGTTTGGAGTGCCCTTTGGGGGTTACAACACCCGTTAACGGACAAGCCAGCCGGGCTTTTACTTATGGGACACAGGCGCACGCTTGGCGCTGCTCCTTTGTTGATGCACGTGCAGCCACAGTGCACACAATTCACAAACACAGAAAAAAAAATTACTTTGTTTGGAGTGCCCTTTGGGGGTTACAGCACCCTTTAGTGGTCAATCCTGCCGGCCCATTATTTATGGGACACAGGCGCACGCTTGGCACTACTTTGTTGATGCACGTGCGGCTATTGCGCGCACAATTCACAAACACAAAAAAATATATTTTTTTATTTTGTTTGGAGTGCCCTTTGGGGGATACAGCACCCTTTAGCGGTCAATCCAGCCGGCCCTTTATTTATGGGACACAGGTGCACGCTTGGCACTACTTAGTTGATGCACGTGCGGCTAATCCGCAAACACATCTCACTAACACAAAAAAAAATATATTTTTATTTTGTTTGGAGTGCACTTTGGGGGTTACAGCACCCTTTAACGGACAAGCCAGCCGGCCTTTTACTTATGGGACACAGGCGCACGCTTGGCGCTGCTCCTTTGTTGTTGCACTTGCAGCCACAGTGCACTCAATTCACAAACACAGAAAAAAAAAATGTTATTTTGTTTGGAGTGCCCTTTGGGGGTTACAGCACCCTTTAGCAGTCAATCCAGCAGGCCCTTTATTTATGGGACACAGGCGCACGCTTGGCACTACTTTGCTGATACACGTGCGGCTATTGTGCACACAATTCACAAACACAAAAAAAATATTTTTTTTGTATTTTGTTTGGAGTGCCCTTTGGGGGTTACAGCACCCTTTAACGGACAAGCCAGCAGGCCTTTTACTTATGGGACACAGGCGCACGCTTGGCACTACTTTGTTGATGTACATGCGGCTACTGCGCACACATTTCACAAACACAAAAGATATATTATTTTATTTTGTTTGGAGTGCCCTTTGGGGGTTACAGCACCCTTTAGTGGTCAATCCTGCCGGCCCATTATTTATGGGACACAGGCGCACGCTTGGCACTACTTTGTTGATGCACGTGCGGCTATTGCGCGCACAATTCACAAACACAAAAAAATATATTTTTTTATTTTGTTTGGAGTGCCCTTTGGGGGATACAGCACCCTTTAGCGGTCAATCCAGCCGGCCCTTTATTTATGGGACACAGGTGCACGCTTGGCACTACTTAGTTGATGCACGTGCTGCTAATGCGCACACAATTCACTAACACAAAAAAATATATATTTTTATTTTGTTTGGAGTGCCCTTTGGGGGTTACAGCACCCTTTAACGGACAAGCCAGCCGGCCTTTTACTTATGGGACACAGGCGCACGCTTGGCGCTGCTCCTTTGTTGTTGCACTTGCAGCCACAGTGCACTCAATTCACAAACACAGAAAAAAAAAATGTTATTTTGTTTGGAGTGCCCTTTGGGGGTTACAGCACCCTTTAGCAGTCAATCCAGCAGGCCCTTTATTTATGGGACACAGGCGCACGCTTGGCACTACTTTGTTGATGCACGTGCGGCTACTGCGCACACAATTCACAAACACACAAAAATATTTTTTTTACTTTGTATGGAGTGCCCTTTGGGGGTTACAGCACCATTTAGTGGTCAATCCAGCCGGCCCTTTATTTATTTGACACAGGCGCACGCTTGGCACTACTTTGTTGATGTACATGCGGCTACTGCGCACACAATTCACAAACACAAAAAATATATTATTTTATTTTGTTTGGAGTGCCCTTTGGGGGTTACAGCACCCTTTAGCGGTCAAGCCAGCCAGCCCTTTATTTATGGGACACAGGCGCACGCTTGGCACTACTTTGTTAATGCACGTGCGGCTACTGCGCACACAATTCACAAACACAAAAAAATATTTTTTTTTCTTTTGTTTGGAGTGCCCTTTGGGGGTTACAACACCCGTTTATGGACAAGTGAGCCGGGCTTTTACTTATGGACACAGGCGCACGCTTGGCGCTGCTCCTTTGTTGATGCACGTGCAGCCACAGTGCACACAATTCACAAACAGAGAAAAAAAAATTATTTTGTTTGGAGTGCCCTTTGGGGGTTACAGCACCCTTTAGTGGTCAATCCTGCTGGCCCTTTATTTATGGGACACAGGCGCACGCTTGGCACTACTTTGTTGATGCACGTGCGGCTATTGCGCACACAATTCACAAACACAAAAAAATATATATTTTTATTTTGTTTGGAGTGCCCTTTGGGGGTTACAGAACCCTTTAGTGGTCAATCCTGCCGGCCCTTTATTTATGGGACACAGGCGCACGCTTGGCACTACTTTGTTGATGCACGTGCGGCTATTGAGCGCACAATTCACAAACACAAAAAAATATATTTTTTTATTTTGTTTGGAGTGCCCTTTGGGGGATACAGCACCCTTTAGCGGTCAATCTAGCTGGCCCTTTATTTATGGGACACAGGTGCACGCTTGGCACTACTTAGATGATGCACGTGCGGCTAATGCGCACACAATTCACAAACACAAAAAAATATATATTTTTATTTTGTTTGGAGTGCCCTTTGGGGGTTACAGCGCCCTTTAACGGACAATCCAGCCGGCCTTTTACTTCTGGGACACAGGCGCACGCTTGGCGCTGCTCCTTTGTTGTTGCACGTGCAGCCACAGTGCACTCAATTCACAAACACAGAGAAAAAAAATGTTATTTTGTTTGGAGTGCCCTTTGGGGGTTACAGCACCCTTTAGCAGTCAATCCAGCAGGCCCTTTATTTATGGGACACAGGCGCACGCTTGGCACTACTTTGCTGATACACGTGCGGCTATTGTGCACACAATTCACAAACACAAAAAAAATATTTTTTTTGTATTTTGTTTGGAGTGCCCTTTGGGGGTTACAGCACCCTTTAACGGACAAGCCAGCCGGCCTTTTACTTATGGGACACAGGCGCACGCTTGGCACTACTTTGTTGATGCACGTGCGGCTACTGCGCACACAATTCACAAACACAAAAAAATATATTAATTTTATTTTGTTTGGAGTGTCCTTTGGGGGTTACAGCACCCTTTAGCGGTCAATCCAGCTGGCCCTTTATTTATGGGACACAGGCGCACGCTTGGCACTAGTTTGTTGCTGCACGTGCGGCTACTGCGCACACAATTCACAAACACAAAAAAATATATTTTTTTATTTTGTTTGGAGTGCCCTTTGGGGGTTACAGCACCCTTTAGCGGTCAATCCAGCTGGCCCTTTATTTATGGGACACAGGCGCACGCTTGGCACTACTTTGTTGATGCACGTGCGGCTATTGCGCATACAATTCACAAACACAAAAAAATATATATTTTTAATTTGTTTGGAGTGCCCTTTGGGGGTTGCAGCACCCTTTAGCGGTCAATCCAGCTGGCCCTTTATTTATGGGACACAGGCGCACGCTTGGCACTACTTTGTTGATTCACGTGCGGCTACTGCGCACACAATTCACAAACACAAAAAATAAATATTTTTTTAATTTGTTTGGAGTGCCCTTTGGGGGTTACAGCAGCCTTTAATGGACAAGCCAGCCAGCCTTTTACTTATGGGACACAGGCGCACGCTTGGCGCTGCTCCTTTGTTGAAGCACGTGCAGCCACAGTGCACACAATTCACAAACACAGAAAAAAAAAATATTTTGTTTGGAGTGCCCTTTGGGGGTTACAGCACCCTTTAGTGGTCAATCCTGCCGGCCCTTTATTTATGGGACACAGGTGCACGCTTGGCACTACTTTGTTGATGCACGTGCAGCTATTGTGCGCACAATTCACAAACACAAAAAAATATATTTTTTTATTTTGTTTGGAGTGCCCTTTGGGGGATACAGCACCCTTTAGTGGTCAATCCAGCCGGCCCTTTATTTATGGGACACAGGTGCACGCTTGGCACTACTTAGATGATGCACGTGCGGCTAATGCGCACACAATTCACAAACACAAAAAAATATATATTTTTATTTTGTTTGGAGTGCCCTTTGGGGGTTACAGCACCCTTTAGTGGTCAATCCTGCCGGCCCTTTATTTATGGGACACAGGCGCACGCTTGGCACTACTTTGTTGATGCACGTGCGGCTATTGCGCGCACAATTCACAAACACAAAAAAATATATTTTTTTAATTTTGTTTGGAGTGCCCTTTGGGGGATACAGCACCCTTTAGCGGTCAATCCAGCCGGCCCTTTATTTATGGGACACAGGTGCACGCTTGGCATTACTTTGTTGATGCACGTGCGGCTAATGCGCACACAATTCACAAACACAAAAAAATATATATTTTTATTTTGTTTGGAGTGCCCTTTGGGGGTTACAACACTCATTAACGGACAAGCCAGCTGGGCTTTTACTTATGGGACACAGGCGCACTTTTGGCGCTGCTCCTTTGTTGATGCACGTGCAGCCACAGTGCACACAATTCACAAACACAGAAAAAAAAAATTATTTTGTTTGGAGTGCCCTTTGGGGGTTACAGCACCCTTTAGTGGTCAATCCTGCAGGCCCTTTATTTATGGGACACAGGCGCACGCTTGGCACTACTTAGTTGATGCACGTGCGGCTAATGCGCACACAATTCACAAACACGAAAAAATATATATTTTTATTTTGTTTGGAGTGCCATTTGGGGGTTACAGCACCCTTTAACGGACAAGCCAGCTGGCCTTTTACTTATGGGACACAGGCGCACGCTTGGCGCTGCTTCTTTGTTGTTGCACGTGCAGCCACAGTGCACTCAATTCACACAGAAAAAAAAAAATTATTTTGTTTGGAGTGCCCTTTGGGGGTTACAGCACCCTTTAGCAGTCAATCCAGCAGGCCCTTTATTTATGGGACACAGGCGCACGCTTGGCACAACTTTGCTGATACACGTGCGGCTATTGTGCACACAATTCACAAACACAAAAAAAACATTTTTTTTGTATTTTGTTTGGAGTGCCCTTTGGGGGTTACAGCACCCTTTAATGGACAAGCCAGCCGGCCTTTTACTTATGGGACACAGGCGCACGCTTGGCACTACTTTGCTGATGCACGTGCGGCTACTGCGCACACAATTCACAAACACAAAAAAATATATTATTATATTTTGTTTGGAGTGCCCTTTGGGGGTTACAGCACCCTTTAGCGGTCAATCCAGCTGGCCCTTTATTTATGGGACACAGGCGCACGCTTGGCACTAGTTTGTTGATGCACATGCGGCTACTGCGCACACAATTCACAAACACAAAAAAATATATTTTTTTATTTTGTTTGGAGTGCCCTTGGGGGTTACAGCACCCTTTAGCGGTCAATCCAGCTGGCCCTTTATTTATGGGACACAGGCGCACGCTTGGCACTACTTTGTTGATGCACGTGCCGCTATTGCGCATACAATTCACAAACACAAAAAAATATATTTTTTTAATTTGTGTGGAGTGCCCTTTGGGGGTTGCAGCACCCTTTAGCGGTCAACCCAGCTGGCCCTTTATTTATGGGACACAGGCGCACGCTTGGCACTACTTTGTTGATTCACGTGCGGCTACTGCGCACACAATTCACAAACACAAAAAAGAAATATTTTTTTAATTTGTTTGGAGTGCCCTTTGGGGGTTACAGCAGCCTTTAATGGACAAGCCAGCCAGCCTTTTACTTATGGGACACAGGCGCACGCTTGGCGCTGCTCCTTTGTTGATGCACGTGCAGCCATAGTGCACACAATTCACAAACACAGAAAAAAAAAATTATTTTGTTTGGAGTGCCCTTTGGGGGTTACAGCACCATTTAGCGGTCAATCCAGCCGGCCCTTTATTTATGGGACACAGGCACACGCTTGGCACTACTTTGTTGATGCACTTGCGGCTACTGCGCACACAATTCACAAACACAGAAAAAAAAAAATTATTTTGTTTGGAGTGCCCTTTGGGGGTTACAGCACCCTTTAGCGGTCAATCCAGCCGGCCCTTTATTTATGGGACACAGGCGCACGCTTGGCACTACTTTGTTGATGCATGTGCGGCTATTGCGCACACAAATCACAAACAAAAAAATATATTTTTTTACTTTGTTTGGAGTGCCCTTTGGGGGTTACAGCACCCTATAGCGGTCAATCCAGCCGGCCCTTTATTTATGGGACACAGGCGTACGCTTGGCACTACTTTGTTGCTGCACGTGCGGCTATTGCGCACACAATTCACAAACACAAAAAAATATATTTTTTTACTTTGTTTGGAGTGCCCTTTGGGGGTTACAGCACCATTTAGAGGTCAATCCAGCCGGCCCTTTATTTATGGGACACAGGCGCACGCTTGGCACTACTTTGTTGATGTACATGCGG
Source organism: Taudactylus pleione (assembly GCA_031769625.1). Classification (NCBI taxonomy): domain Eukaryota; kingdom Metazoa; phylum Chordata; class Amphibia; order Anura; family Myobatrachidae; genus Taudactylus; species Taudactylus pleione. The sequence continues at coordinate 6,895,972 of JAUIMM010000324.1, read as the reverse complement.
CTACTGCGCACACAATTCACAAACACATAAAATATATTATTTTATTTTGTTTGGAGTGCCCTTTGGGGGTTACAGCACCCTTTAGCAGTCAAGCCAGCCGGCCCTTTATTTATGGGACACAGGCGCACGCTTGGCACTACTTTGTTGATGCACGTGCGGCTACTGCGCACACAATTCACAAACACAAAAAAATATTTTTTTTTATTTTGTTTGGAGTGCCCTTTAGGGGTTACAGCACCCTTTAATGGACAAGCCAGCCAGCCTTTAACTTATGGGACACAGACGCACGCTTGGCGCTGCTCCTTTGTTGATGCACGTGCAGCCATAGTGCACACAATTCACAAACACAGAAAAAAAAAATATTTTGTTTGGAGTGCCCTTTGGGGGTTACAGCACCCTTTAGCGGTCAATCCAGCCGGCCCTTTATTTATGGGACACAGGCGCACGCTTGGCACTACTTTGTTGATGCACGTGCGGCTACTGCGCACACAATTCACAAACACAAAAAATATATTATTTTATTTTGTTTGGAGTGCACTTTGGGGGTTACAGTACCCTTTAGCGGTCAAGCCAGCCAGCCCTTTATTTATGGGACACAGGCGCACGCTTGGCACTACTTTGTTAATGCACGTGCGGCTACTGCGCACACAATTCACAAACACAAAAAAAAAAATTTTTTTATTTTGTTTGGAGTGCCCTTTGGGGGTTACAGCACCCTTTAGTGGTCAATCCTGCCGGCCCTTTATTTATGGGACACAGGCGCACGCTTGGCACTACTTTGTTGATGCACGTGCGGCTATTGCGCGCACAATTCACAAACACAAAAAAATATATTTTTTTATTTTGTTTGGAGTGCCCTTTGGGGGATACAGCACCCTTTAGCAGTCAATCCAGCCGGCCCTTTATTTATGGGACACAGGTGCACGCTTGGCACTACTTTGTTGATGCACGTGCGGCTAATGCGCACACAATTCACAAACACAAAAAAATATATATTTTTATTTTGTTTGGAGTGCCCTTTGGGGGTTACAGCACCCTTTAACGGACAAGCCAGCCGGCCTTTTACTTATGGGACACAGGCGCACGCTTGGCGCTGCTCCTTTGTTGTTGCACGTGCAGCCACAGTGCACTCAATTCACAAACACAGAAAAAAAAAAATTATTTTGTTTGGAGTGCCCTTTGGGGGTTACAGCACCCTTTAGCAGTCAATCCAGCTGGCCCTTTATTTATGGGACACAGGCGCATGCTTGGCACTACTTTGTTGATACACGTGCGGCTATTGTGCACACAATTCACAAACACAAAGAAAATATTTTTTTGGTATTTTGTTTGGAGTGCCCTTTGGTGGTTACAGCACCCTTTAACGGACAAGCCAGCCGGCCTTTTACTTTTGGGACACAGGCGCACGCTTGGCACTACTTTGTTGATGCACGTGCGGCTACTGCGCACACAATTCACAAACACAAAAAAATATTTTTTTTACTTTGTATGGAGTGCCCTTTGGGGGTTACAGCACCATTTAGTGGTCAATCCAGCCGGCCCTTTATTTATGGGACACAGGCGCACGCTTGGCACTACTTTGTTGATGTACATGCGGCTACTGCGCACACATTTCACAAACACAAAAGATATATTATTTTATTTTGTTTGGAGTGCCCTTTGGGGGTTACAGCACCCTTTAGTGGTCAATCCAGCTGGCCCTATATTTATGGGACACAGGCACACGCTTGGCACTACTTTGTTGATACACGTGCAGCTATTGTGCACACAATTCACAAACACAAAGAAATTTTTTTTTTCTATTTTGTTTGGAGTGCCCTTTGGGGGTTACAGCACCCTTTAACGGACAAGCCAGCCGGCCTTTTACTTTTGGGACACAGGCGCACGCTTGGCACTACTTTGTTGATGCACGTGCGGCTACTGCGCACACAATTCACAAACACAAAAAATATATTATTTTATTTTGTTTGGAGTGCCCTTTGGGGGTTACAGCACCCTTTAGCGGTCAAGCCAGCCAGCCCTTTATTTATGGGACACAGGCGCACGCTTGGCACTACTTTGTTAATGCACGTGCGGCTACTGCGCACACAATTCACAAACACAAAAAAATATTTTTTTTTATTTTGTTTGGAGTGCCCTTTGGGGATTACAACACCCGTTAATGGACAAGCCAGCCGGGCTTTTACTTATGGACACAGGCGCACGCTTGGCGCTGCTCCTTTGTTGATGCACGTGCAGCCACAGTGCACACAATTCACAAACACAGAAAAAAAAATTATTTTGTTTGGAGTGCCCTTTGGGGGTTACAGCACCCTTTAGTGGTCAATCCTGCTGGCCCTTTATTTATGGGACACAGGCGCATGCTTGGCACTACTTTGTTGATGTACATGCGGCTACTGCGCACACAATTCACAAACACAAAAAATATATTATTTTATTTTGTTTGGAGTGCCCTTTGGGGATTACAGCACCCTTTAGCAGTCAAGCCAGCCGGCCCTTTATTTATGGGACACAGGCGCACGCTTGGCACTACTTTGTTGATGCACGTGCGGCTACTGCGCACACAATTCACAAACACAAAAAAATATTTTTTTTTATTTTGTTTGGAGTGCCCTTTGGGGGTTACAACACTCGTTAACGGACAAGCCAGCCGGGCTTTTACTTATGGGACACAGGCGCACTTTTGGCGCTGCTCCTTTGTTGATGCACGTGCAGCCACAGTGCACACAATTCACAAACACAGAAAAAAAAATTATTTTGTTTGGAGTGCCCTTTGGGGGTTACAGCACCCTTTAGTGGTCAATCCTGCCGGCCCTTTATTTATGGGACACAGGCGCACGCTTGGCACTACTTAGTTGATGCACGTGCGGCTAATGCGCACACAATTCACAAACACGAAAAAATATATATTTTTATTTTGTTTGGAGTGCCCTTTGGGGGTTACAGCACCCTTTAACGGACAAGCCAGCCGGCCTTTTACTTATGGGACACAGGCGCACGCTTGGCACTACTTTGTTGATGCACGTGCGGCTACTGCGCACACAATTCACAAACACAAAAAAATATATTATTTTATTTTGTTTGGAGTGCCCTTTGGGGGTTACAGCACCCTTTAGCGGTCAATCCAGCTGGCCCTTTATTTATGGGACACAGGCGCACGCTTGGCACTAGTTTGTTGCTGCACATGCGGCTACTGCGCACACAATTCACAAACACAAAAAAATATATTTTCTTATTTTGTTTGGAGTGCCCTTGGGGGTTACAGCACCCTTTAGCGGTCAATCCAGCTGGCCCTTTATTTATGGGACACAGGCGCATGCTTGGCACTACTTTGTTGATGCACGTGCCGCTATTGCGCATACAATTCACAAACACAAAAAAATATATTTTTTTAATTTGTGTGGAGTGCCCTTTGGGGGTTGCAGCACCCTTTAGCGGTCAATCCAGCTGGCCCTTTATTTATGGGACACAGGCGCACGCTTGGCACTACTTTGTTGATTCACGTGCGGCTACTGCGCACACAATTCACAAACACAAAAAAGAAATATTTTTTTAATTTGTTTGGAGTGCCCTTTGGGGGTTACAGCACCCTTTAATGGACAAGCCAGCCAGCCTTTTACTTATGGGACACAGGCGCACGCTTGGCGCTGCTCCTTTGTTGATGCACGTGCAGCCATAGTGCACACAATTCACAAACACAGAAAAAAAAAATTATTTTGTTTGGAGTGCCCTTTGGGGGTTACAGCACCATTTAGCGGTCAATCCAGCTGGCCCTTTATTTATGGGACACAGGCACACGCTTGGCACTACTTTGTTGATGCACGTGCGGCTACTGCGCACACAATTCACAAACACAGAAAAAAAAAAATTATTTTGTTTGGAGTGCCCTTTGGGAGTTACAGCACCCTTTAGTGGTCAATCCAGCCGGCCCTTTATTTATGGGACACAGGCGCACGCTTGGCACTACTTTGTTGATGCACGTGCGGCTATTGCGCGCACAATTCACAAACACAAAAAAATATATTTTTTTACTTTGTTTGGAGTGCCCTTTGGGGGATACAGCACCCTTTAGCGGTCAATCCAGCCGGCCCTTTATTTATGGGACACAGGTGCACGCTTGGCACTACTTAGTTGATGCACGTGCGGCTAATCCGCACACAATTCACTAACACAAAAAAATATATATTTTTATTTTGTTTGGAGTGCCCTTTGGGGGTTACAGCACCCTTTAACGGACAAGCCAGCCGGCCTTTTACTTATGGGACACAGGCGCACGCTTGGCGCTGCTCCTTTGTTGTTGCACTTGCAGCCACAGTGCACTCAATTCACAAACACAGAAAAAAAAAATGTTATTTTGTTTGGAGTGCCCTTTGGGGGTTACAGCACCCTTTAGCAGTCAATCCAGCAGGCCCTTTATTTATGGGACACAGGCGCACGCTTGGCACTACTTTGCTGATACACGTGCGGCTATAGTGCACACAATTCACAAACACAAAAAAAATATTTTTTTTGTATTTTGTTTGGAGTGCCCTTTGGGGGTTACAGCACCCTTTAACGGACAAGCCAGCAGGCCTTTTACTTATGGGACACAGGCGCACGCTTGGCACTACTTTGTTGATGTACATGCGGCTACTGCGCACACATTTCACAAACACAAAAGATATATTATTTTATTTTGTTTGGAGTGCCCTTTGGGGGTTACAGCACCCTTTAGTGGTCAATCCAGCTGGCCCTATATTTATGGGACACAGGCGCACGCTTGGCACTACTTTGTTGATACACGTGCAGCTATTGTGCACACAATTCACAAACACAAAGAAATTTTTTTTTTCTATTTTGTTTGGAGTGCCCTTTGGGGGTTACAGCACCCTTTAACGGACAAGCCAGCCGGCCTTTTACTTTTGGGACACAGGCGCACGCTTGGCACTACTTTGTTGATGCACGTGCGGCTACTGCGCACACAATTCACAAACACAAAAAATATATTATTTTATTTTGTTTGGAGTGCCCTTTGGGGGTTACAGCACCCTTTAGCGGTCAAGCCAGCCAGCCCTTTATTTATGGGACACAGGCGCACGCTTGGCACTACTTTGTTAATGCACGTGCGGCTACTGCGCACACAATTCACAAACACAAAAAAATATATTTTTTTATTTTGTTTGGAGTGCCCTTTGGGGATTACAACACCCGTTAATGGACAAGCCAGCCGGGCTTTTACTTATGGACACAGGCGCACTTTTGGCGCTGCTCCTTTGTTGATGCACGTGCAGCCACAGTGCACACAATTCACAAACACAGAAAAAAAAATTATTTTGTTTGGAGTGCCCTTTGGGGGTTACAGCACCCTTTAGTGGTCAATCCTGCTGGCCCTTTATTTATGGGACACAGGCGCATGCTTGGCACTACTTTGTTGATGCACGTGCGGCTATTGCGCACACAATTCACAAACACAAAAAAATATATATTTTTATTTTGTTTGGAGTGCCCTTTGGGGGTTACAGAACCCTTTAGTGGTCAATCCTGCCGGCCCTTTATTTATGGGACACAGGCGCACGCTTGGCACTACTTTGTTGATGCACGTGCGGCTATTGCGCGCACAATTCACAAACACAAAAAAATATATATTTTTATTTTGTTTGGAGTGCCCTTTGGGGGTTACAGAACCCTTTAGCAGTCAATCCAGCCGGCCCTTTATTTATGGGACACAGGCACACACTTGGCACTACTTTGTTGATGCACGTGCGGCTACTGCGCACACAATTCACAAACACAAAAAAATATTTTTTTTTATTTTGTTTGGAGTGCCCTTTGGGGGTTACAACACTCGTTAATGGACAAGCCAGCAGGGCTTTTACTTATGGGACACAGGCGCACTTTTGGCGCTGCTCCATTGTTGATGCACGTGCAGCCACAGTGCACACAATTCACAAACACAGAAAAATAAAATTATTTTGTTTGGAGTGCCCTTTGGGGGTTACAGCACCCTCTAGTGGTCAATCCAGCTGGCCCTTTATTTATGGGACACAGGCGCACGCTTGGCACTACTTTGTTGATGTACATGCGGCTACTGCGCACACAATTCACAAACACAAAAAATATTTTTTTTTATTTTGTTTGGAGTGCCCTTTGGGGGTTACAGCACCCTTTAGCAGTCAAGCCAGCCGGCCCTTTATTTATGGGACACAGGCGCACGCTTGGCACTACTTTGTTGATGCACGTGCGGCTACTGCGCACACAATTCACAAACACAAAAAAAATATATTTTTATTTTGTTTGGAGTGCCCTTTGGGGGTTACAGAACCCTTTAGCAGTCAATCCAGCCGGCCCTTTATTTATGGGACACAGGCACACACTTGGCACTACTTTGTTGATGCACGTGCGGCTACTGCGCACACAATTCACAAACACAAAAAAATATTTTTTTTTATTTTGTTTGGAGTGCCCTTTGGGGGTTACAACACTCGTTAACGGACAAGCCAGCAGGGCTTTTACTTATGGGACACAGGCGCACTTTTGGCGCTGCTCCATTGTTGATGCACGTGCAGCCACAGTGCACACAATTCACAAACACAGAAAAATAAAATTATTTTGTTTGGAGTGCCCTTTGGGGGTTACAGCACCCTCTAGTGGTCAATCCAGCTGGCCCTTTATTTATGGGACACAGGCGCACGCTTGGCACTACTTTGTTGATGTACATGCGGCTACTGCGCACACAATTCACAAACACAAAAAATATATTATTTTATTTTGTTTGGAGTGCCCTTTGGGGGTTACAGCACCCTTTAGCAGTCAAGCCAGCCGGCCCTTTATTTATGGGACACAGGCGCACGCTTGGCACTACTTTGTTGATGCACGTGCGGCTACTGCGCACACAATTCACAAACACAAAATAATATTTTTTTTTATTTTGTTTGGAGTGCCCTTTGGGGGTTACAACACTCGTTAACGGACAAGCCAGCCGGGCTTTTACTTATGGGACACAGGCGCACTTTTGGCGCTGCTCCTTTGTTGATGCACGTGCAGCCACAGTGCACACAATTCACAAACACAGAAAAAAAAATTATTTTGTTTGGAGTGCCCTTTGGGGGTTACAGCACCCTTTAGTGGTCAATCCTGCCGGCCCTTTATTTATGGGACACAGGCGCACGCTTGGCACTACTTAGTTGATGCACGTGCGGCTAATGCACACACAATTCACAAACACGAAAAAATATATATTTTTATTTTGTTTGGAGTGCCCTTTGGGGGTTACAGCACCCTTTAACGGACAAGCCAGCCGGCCTTTTACTTATGGGACACAGGCGCACGCTTGGCACTACTTTGTTGATGCACGTGCGGCTACTGTGCACACAATTCACAAACACAAAAAAATAATTATTTTATTTTGTTTGGAGTGCCCTTTGGGGGTTACAGCACCCTTTAGCGGTCAATCCAGCTGGCCCTTTATTTATGGGACACAGGCGCACGCTTGGCACTAGTTTGTTGCTGCACATGCGGCTACTGCGCACACAATTCACAAACACAAAAAAATATATTTTCTTATTTTGTTTGGAGTGCCCTTGGGGGTTACAGCACCCTTTAGCGGTCAATCCAGCTGGCCCTTTATTTATGGGACACAGGCGCACGCTTGGCACTATTTTGTTGATGCACGTGCCGCTATTGCGCATACAATTCACAAACACAAAAAAATAATTTTTTTTAATTTGTGTGGAGTGCCCTTTGGGGGTTGCAGCACCCTTTAGCGGTCAATCCAGCTGGCCCTTTATTTATGGGACACAGGCGCACGCTTGGCACTACTTTGTTGATTCACGTGCGGCTACTGCGCACACAATTCACAAACACAAAAAAGAAATATTTTTTTAATTTGTTTGGAGTGCCCTTTGGGGGTTACAGCACCCTTTAATGGACAAGCCAGCCAGCCTTTTACTTATGGGACACAGGCGCACGCTTGGCGCTGCTCCTTTGTTGATGCACGTGCAGCCATAGTGCACACAATTCACAAACACAGAAAAAAAAATTATTTTGTTTGGAGTGCCCTTTGGGGGTTACAGCACCATTTAGCGGTCAATCCAGCTGGCCCTTTATTTATGGGACACAGGCACACGCTTGGCACTACTTTGTTGATGCACGTGCGGCTACTGCGCACACAATTCACAAACACAGAAAAAAAAAATTATTTTGTTTGGAGTGCCCTTTGGGAGTTACAGCACCCTTTAGTGGTCAATCCAGCCGGCCCTTTATTTATGGGACACAGGCGCACGCTTGGCACTACTTTGTTGATGCATGTGCGGCTATTGCGCACACAATTCACAAACACAAAAAAATATATATTTTTACTTTGTTTGGAGTGCCCTTTGGGGGTTACAGCACCCTATAGCAGTCAATCCAGCCGGCCCTTTATTTATGGGACACAGGCGTACGCTTGGCACTACTTTGTTGCTGCACGTGCGGCTATTGCGCACACAATTCACAAACACAAAAAAATATATTTTTTTATTTGGTTTGGAGTGCCCTTTGGGGGTTACAGCACCATTTAGTGGTCAATCCAGCCGGCCCTTTATTTATGGGACACAGGCACACGCTTGGCACTACTTTGTTGATGTACATGCGGCTACTGCGCACACAATTCACAAACACAAAAAATATATTTTTTTATTTTGTTTGGAGTGCCCTTTGGGGGTTACAGCACCCTTTAGTGGTCAATCCTGCTGGCCCTTTATTTACGGGACACAGGCGCACGCTTGGCACTACTTTGTTGATGCACATGCGGCTATTGCGCACACAATTCACAAACACAAAAAAAAATATTTTTTTATTTTGTTTGGAGTGCCCTTTGGGGGTTATAGCACCCTTTAACGGACAAGCCAGCCGGCCTTTTACTTATGGGACACAGGCGCATGCTTGGCGCTGCTCCTTTGTTGTTGCACATGCAGCCACGGTGCACACAATTCACAAACACAGAAAAAAAAAATGTTATTTTGTTTGGAGTGCCCTTTGGCGGTTACAGCACCCTTTAGTGGTCAATCCAGCCGGCCCTTTATTTATGGGACACAGGGGCACGCTTGCCACTACTTTGTTGATGCACGTGCGGCTACTGCGCACACAATTCACAAACACAAAAAATATATATTTTTTTATTTTGTTTGGAGTGCCCTTTGGAGTTACAGCACCCTTTAACGGACAAGCCAGCCGGCCTTTTACTTATGGGACACAGGCGCACGCTTGGCACTACTTTGTTGATGCACGTGCGGCTACTGCGCAAACAATTCACAAACACAAAAAAATATTTTTTTTACTTTGTTTGGAGTGCCCTTTGGGGGTTACAGCACCCTTTAACAGACAAGCCAGCCGGCCTTTTACTTATGGGACACAGGCGCACGCTTGGCACTGCTCCTTTGTTGATGCACGTGCAGCCACAGTGCACACAATTCACAAACACAGAAAAAATATATATTTTTTTAGCACTTGGGGAGAGCACCCCTGACGGACAGAGCACCCCCTGGACAACACTACAGCACCCCTTTAGGACTGGGACACTGCACAGGACTTTGGAGTGGACACAGCCCCTATGGACAACTGACTGCACAACACAGTTTATCCAACCCCTATGGACTTTGAAGTAGTGGACACAGTCCCTATGGACAACAGCAGCACAGCGCAGCACAACACTGCACTACACTACACTACAACACTACACTACACAGCCCAGCCAGCCCTAACTCCCACCCTCCCTCTTCACTGTCCACAGCCGAGTGAGAAAATGGCGCCGACGCGGGTACCTGATATAGGATCCAAAACCCGCGAGACCCGGAAGGCGGGATGATGACGTTTTGCCTCGATTTCAGATCCGAGTCAGGCTCGACTTTTCCCGCCTCGGATCGGGGGGGCTCGGGGGGGTTCGGATTTCAGAAATCCGAACCCGCTCACCCCAAAGTATATATTATTAATATATATATATATATATATATATATGTTTTTTATTATTATTTATTTTTTTCCTCTAGTGACATTGTAAAAACTGCATATATCCAGTAGGTGTCACTAGGTCAAGACTTGACCTGGTGACACCTACTAGATTTATGCAGTTTTTACAATGTCACTAGATTATATATTATATATAATTTGCTGAGTTAATACCTATTGCATACATGCCTACCCTCCCGGTTTTTGCTGGAGGCTCCTGATTTTTCGGGCAACCCCCCGCACCCCCGGTAGGGTAGGCATTTCTCCCGTCTTCCTAGTGAAATGGGCAGAATGAGGAGAATTCCCGCGGCGATCGCTTAAGATGTGATTCTAAATGAATCACGTCATTTGGCCCCGCCCCCTATGCAAATTACAGCCAATCGCGGAAATTTTGCAGTGAGGGGGCAGGGCTTAATGACGCGACTCGCCAGGCCACGCCCCCGTTGCCATCCTCCTGCTTCTCTTACCCGGGCTTCTCCCGGGAAGAGATTTTAGAAGGTAGGCAACTATGACCTATTGTGAAGGTGTTTTTATTTTATTTTCTGTTCCCTTACCTTCTCCCTTCTCCCTCTGTTCATCTCCCTTTCCTACAGTCTCACACTATTTTTCCTCCTATCTTCCTCTGTTCATTTGACCCCCTATCATCCCGTCTCGCCTATCACACTCTGTAACTATGTATGTATGTATTTACACACACACATACATGCACACACATGCACACTCCTTTCATGTAAATATTTGTTACAAGATGATATATATATATATATATATATATATATATATATATATTAGGGGTGTGCACCGGCCACTTTTCGTGTTTTGGTTTTGGATCTGGATCTTTCTTCGTGTTTTGGATCTGGATTGGTTTTGCCAAAACCACCCTTCCGTGTTTTGGGTTCTGGGTTTTGTGTTTTGGATCTGTATTTTTTTGAAAAAAAGCATAAAAACAGCTAAAATCACAGAATTTGCGGGTTTTTCTGCTCCTATGCTATTATTAACCTCAATAACCTTAATTTCCACTCATTTCCAGTCTATTCTGAACACCTCACACCTCACAATAGTGTTTTTATGTCCAAAAGGTTGCACCGAGGTAGCTGGATGACTATGCTAAGAGATACGAGTGGGCGGTACAAACACGTGGTCCATCTAGGAGTGGCACTGCAGTGGCAGACAGGATGGCAGTTTGAAAAACTAGGCCCCAAACTATACATAATGCAAAGAAAAAAAAGAGGTGCAAGATGGAATTGTCCTTGGGCCCTCCCACCCACCCTTATGTTGTATAAACAGGACATGCACACTTTAACAAACCAAACATTTCAGCGCCAGGGTCTGCCACACGACTGTGGCTGAAATGATTGGTTCGTTTGGGCCCCCACAAAACAAGCTGGCAATTAATCTGTCCCTGCACAAACTGGCTTTACGGAGGCAAGATGTCGTCCTCATCCTCCTCATCCACCGATTCCTCACCCTCTTCAGTGTTGTGTACATCCTCATCCTCACAGAGTATTAATTCGTCAACGCTGGAATCCACAACCACAGGTCCCTCTGTACGTTCTGGAGGCTGGTCTCCCTGGAAGAGTTGATAATTCATTTTATGAACATCATCTTCTCCACATTTTGTGGAAGCAACCTCCTACGCCTTTCGCTGACAAGGTTCCCGGCTGCACTAAACACTCTTTCGGAGTACACACTGGAGGGGGGGCAACTCAGGTAAAATAGAGCCAGTTTGTACAGGGACCTCCAAATTGCTTCTTTTTCCTGCCAGTACAGGTACGGACTGTCTGACATGCCTACTTGGATGCTGTCACAGATGTAATCCTTTAACAGACAGACGCATGCTTGTCGCTGCTGCTTTGAGGATGCAAGTGCGGCTACAGCCCACACAATTCACAAAGACAGAAAAAAAAAGAATATTTTTATTGTTTGTGGAGCACACTTTGAGGGTGTCACCACCCTTTAACAGACAGACGCACGCTTGTCGCTACTGCTTTGAGGATGCAAGTGCAGCTACAGCCCACACAATTCACAAAGACAGAAAAAAAAAGAAGAATATTTTTATTGTTTGTGTAGCACACTTTGAGAGTGTCGCCACCCTTTAACAGACAGACGCACGCTTGTCGCTGCTGCTTTGAGGATGCAAGTGCGGCTACAGCCCACACAATTCACAAAGACAGAAAAAAGAAGAAGAATATTTTTATTGTTTGTGTAGCACACTTTGAGGGTGTAACCACCCTTTAACAGACAGACGCACGCTTGTCGCTACTGCTTTGAGGATGCAAGTGCAGCTACAGCCCACACAATTCACAAAGACAGAAAAAAAAAGAAGAATATTTTTATTGTTTGTGTAGCACACTTTGAGGGTGTCACCACCCTTTAACAGACAGACGCACGCTTGTCGCTGCTGCTTTGAGGACAGTATCATATGCAGTGACAGTAGACTTGTCAGAAATTGTTGGCACGTCCTTCAGTCCGGACCAGATGTCCAAACCAGCCCTTGACTTATGACACAAGCGCACGCTTGGCGCTGCTACTATGTTGATGCATGTGCGGCTACATCGCACACAAGTCACAAACACATAAAAAAAATAGTTTTTTATTTTTTGGAGCACTTTGAGGGTTACACCACCCTTTAACAGACAGACGCACGCTTGTCGCTGCTGCTTTGAGGATGCAAGTGCGGCTACAGCCCACACAATTCACAAAGACAGAAAAAAGAATATTTTTATTGTTTGTGTAGCACACTTTGAGGGTGTCACCACCCTTTAACAGACAGACGCACGCTTGTCGCTGCTGCTTTAAGGATGCAGGTGCGGCTACAGCCCACACATTTCACAAAGACAGAAAAAAAAAGAACAATATTTTTATTGTTTGTGGAGCGCACTTTGAGGGTTACACCATCCTTTAACAGACAGACGCACGCTTGTCGCTGCTGCTTTGAGGATGCAGGTGAAATCTAGACGGGATTTGGAACCGGGGACACACTACCTCCATCAATTGTCTAAATCCCACTGCACTAATGGCGGATACCGGACGCACGTCTAACACCAACATAGCAGTCAAGGCCTCAGTTATACGTTTTGCTTCAGGATGACTGCTGTCGTACTTCATCCTCATCGCTAGGGACTGTTGGAGGGTCAATTGTTTAGTAAAAGTAGTGATGTTCCTACTTCCTCTCTGGGATGATGAACAACTCCCAGCAGCAGCAACAGCACTAGGTTGAAGTGGTTCTTGATCTTTCCCTATTTTATTTTTATCGGAGAAAGTTTGGTCCTCCATTTATGTTATATTGATATATACGTGCGGCTAAAGCGCACACAAACACAGAAAATATTTTTTTATTTTTGCTGGAGAGTAGTGCACTTTGTGGGTTACACCACCCTTTAAGAAATGAGCCAGCCGGCTCTTTACTTAGGGGACACAGGCGCACGCTTGGCGCTGCTCCTTTGTTGATGCACGTGCAGCCACAGTGCGCACAAGTCACAAACACAGAAAATATTATTTTTTTTGGTTTGGACTGGAGTGTACTTTGGGGGTTACAGCACCCTTTAACGGTCAAGCCAGCCGGCCATTTACTTATGACACAGGCGCACGCTTGGCACTACTTTGTTGATGCACGTGCGGCTACTGCGCACACAATTCACAAACACAGAAAATGATTTTTTTTTTGGTTTGGACTGGAGTGTACTTTGGGGGTTACAGCACCCTTTAACGGTCAAGCCAGCCGGCCCTTTACTTATGACACAGGCGCACGCTTGGCACTACTTTGTTGATGCACGTGCGGCTACTGCGCACACAATTCACAAACACACAAAAAATATTATTTTTTTAGCACTTGGGGGGAGCACCCCTGATGGACAGAGCACCCCCTGGACAACACTACAGCACCCCTTTAGGACTGGGACACTGCACAGGACTTTGGAGTGGACACAGCCCCTATGGAGAACTGACTGCACAACACAGTCCAGCCAGCCCCTATGGACTTTGAAGTAGTGGACACAGCCACTATTAACAACAGCAGCACAGCACAACACAGCCAGCCCCTATGGACTTTGAAGTAGTGGACAACAGCAGCACAGCGCAGCACAGCACAGCACAACACTACTCTGCACTACACTACACTACACTACACAGCCCAGCCAGCCCTAACTCCCACCCTCCCTTTTCACTGTCCACAGCCGAGTGAGAAAATGGCGCCGACACGGGTACCTTATATAGGATCCAAAACCCGCGAGACTCGGAAGGCGGGATGATGACGTTTTGCCTCGATTTCAGATCCGAGTCAGGTGGGAAAAGTCGATCTGCCTCGGATCGGGGGGGCTCGGGGGAGTTCGGATTTCAGAAATCCGAACCCACTCACCCCTAATATATATATGATCTAGGAAGACTGTAGTAACTGTGCATATAGTACAGTAGGTGTCACTGGAGCAAGATAAGGAAAACCTGGCCCTCCTCGTGTGGAAAAGAATAGGCAGCATTCTTTTATCTCCAAAAAATCCTGTATTGATCACCGATGGATTAAACATAGTCAATGTTTCAAGGACCTAAGACCTTTTCGTCAGGATTCAAGAGTGCCGCCTATTCCTTTCCACAGATTGGACAGGTTTCCTTTGGAGAAATAAAACTGTATATATCTATGTATAAATTCACAATGATAACTACGCTGTAAACAAGACTCTCTGTTACCTGCATATTTACTATAACCTCAGGCTAAACAATTATGGCAAGTTAATTAAATAAAAATACATGAGTCATTACAGTGATAGAGGATACAAGACAATGGCATAACAATCTGAACAAGATATTTTATGTGGTGGCTTATAACACCCCGCTGGGCAGAAATGGATTTAATGAACTGATAGATCCCCTGCACCAAATGAGACAATATATACAACATCATCCCGGAGCCCCACCACATCCCAGCACTGTACATATTGCCGCATATGTAATGTATGAAAGACCAAGTCATACATACCCTCCCCAGCTCCCAGGCATCAAAAGGACAAATGATTCCACAAATATTACTCATCCTGTTACTAGTCATCCATGGCCCCAAATATGTGTGTATACTTATCTGTACTCATAGATAGATAGATGTGTGATCTATCACAGATTGTGTCTTAGTTTACAGTCATATACACCCTTCATAGCAATTAATGACTGTGTTCCACGGAGGAGCTAGTGGGGGAGATGCCGCTATATCGCTTCCTGCTTCACCTCTTTAGCAAGACGAAGCAGGAAGCACTAATGATGAGATGTATAAACATCTCATCAGCCAGAGCGGGAGAGTGATAACTCCCCCCTCCGGCGCTCCCCGCTAGAGACCACAGCGCATCAGCCTAGTGCTGATGCGATGTGTCTCAGTCCCGGTCGGCTCCACTGAGCATGTGCGGGATCTCGCAAGTATCGTGAGATCCCACGTGCAGTCCTGGAGCTGGCAGCCACCACAGCAGGGACAGTGCTGTCCCTGCTGTGAGGATAGGGCATCGCCAGGCTGTAGCTGTCGATAGTGACAGCTGCAGTCGGCAGAACAGTCAGGCGATCTGACCGTTCATACATGCCCTGCCAATCTTGTAGATGGCAGCGCCGATAATGACACATAGCGCCAGTGTCATTTGCCACTCAACCCCCCAATCATACATCAGGGAGAAGCGGTTACCGATTCTGAGCTTCTTACATCTACCCCATTGACTTTCAGAGAAAATACTGGTACTGCAGCCCTTCTCATGCAAGACAGAGCTCCTCTCCAGTCCCCACGCAGACGGAGTACAGCGCTATAAACCTCAAAGCAGTTAGGGGAATTGTGGCCCCATAGGAACACCTGTAGGATATGGAGGGAGAAGATGGGAACTGGCTTGTCAGGCTTGTAGAGTATGGAGTCAATGTTAAAGGAGAGATCTGCACCTCTGTGGGCACAGGCAGGGCCGGCACTACCATTAGGCAGCTGCCTAAGGGCGCCAGCCTCTGGAGGGTGCCGGAGAGCCCACCTAACAAAAAACAAGACAGGAAAAAAATATTTTCCTGTTACAGCCTGATTGCCAGCTGCCACTCAAGCCCCGCCCACCAAAACCATCACCCTCTGCCTGGCAGCCCACCGGCGCTTTATGTAACACTATGGCCCGTATTCAATTTGAGGCAAAAAGTCCGTATCCGCGATACTTTTTCGTCGATGACGTCATTTTCGCCTGTTTTGACTTTACTACGTAATCAATTTGATAGACTTTCCGCCTCGGCGGAAAGTCAGTGCAATGTAATAGGCGGAAAAGTTTCGCCTATGAATAGGAGGCGGAAAAAAAATGCAGATTGGAGTTTTGAGGTGCAACGTTGTGGGAACCCCCGTGCAGCCTTCAGACAGTCCCTCAAAGGTAAACTGTGTCAAATATTTTTTAAAAAACTCTTAACACCCCAAAAAATGACTTTGAATCTGGGGGCATAAAAAAAAATGTTGGGGGACAAAGTTAAAAACTAGCGAACTTGACTCTGGGGGGTCCCCAAGTATGCCCCAAGTGTTTTTTTGATTGCAGGGGCTTGCGGCAGGTTGATTTTTCTAATTTTTTTTCAACTTAACTTTAGCAACTTTTAAATATGCTGACCCCCATTTTCAAGTACCCCAAAATTGCAGGGATAAGTTATTTTATGCAAAAATGCTCCTGAATACTATTCTGCACCACGTATACAAAAAAACGCTATTTAGCAGCTATTGAGCCCATTTGAAAACACCAAATACCTTCAGCAAGCCAAATCGGGGGGGTACCATAGGGAACCCCCATGTCAGAGCATCTTTTGGGGGGTGTCAGGTTCATTTCCCCAAATCTGATAGTACTTTCTGCCTGTTCAAGTTTCGCTGGGTCCTGTTTTTGCGTACTTTCAAATTGAATACAGGGTAAAGCAGGCACGCGCGCGATACTTTTCCGCCTACAAAACTCGCAATGTAGGCGAAAAGTCTGGGAGGCGGAATAGTATCGCGAGTCCGCTCTAATTGAATTCGGCTCTATGCCTATTAATAGTGCCAGCGCAGTTGGTGGCTACTTAAGCCTACCTGTTGTGATACAGAGAGTTGCTCGGCGCCTCTTCCGCGACATGTGACGTCACGCTGTGTGACACCAGACAAGTGCTGCCAGCCACACCATCACGCCAAACAAAAGCTAAGCTCAGCAGCCCTCACCTCCATGAAGGTGGCCCGAGCGGTCATCACTATGCTGATCGGGGACAATCTGCTAATGCTGCTGATTGAGGAAGTGGTGTCCTGGAGTCCCAATGTAATGTCTCCCCTCTGTAAGTGCACAGCCACTGAACAAAAAATGTAACAACTGTTTGTAATGTATGTGTGTAAGTATATATTATAAGGGCACAGTCGTGCCCTTATATTAAGGCTACATCTAAAAAAATGGATTTCTCCATAGAGAATTCTGAAGGGGGGGGGACAGGGTGTTTAAGGGGCTACACCTCAAAAGTTATAGGAGGTACCGAGTTGAAATTTGGTAGGGGCGGGTAGAACTGTCGCACGGTGCTGCATGCCAAATTTCAGGGCATAAACATACAAAATGAGGATTTGGGAGAAATCTAAAGCTTCAACTGTCACTTTTTTTCTGACATTCTCAATTAGGAACCCTTTTCTGCTGTATTCTTTTTGGGAATGCAAAACTCAGGGTAGTGGTGGAATTTAGACTTGGGGTTTGTTTTATTAGGTAGCTATTGTGCCAGGGTATGTGCTTTTGGGGTTCAGGTAAATTAGAAAGTTACAGTTTTTAAAATATTACCTCAAGAATGCGCCATTGTAGAGATAGGACTTTTCAACTTGTTGCGCAGCCTCAGTAGGAGCCTCCAGCAGCTGTAGTCATAGTGGCTTCACTTGGGTGCAGCAAGATGGCCGTCATTTGTGGGCGGTAGCGGGGGCCGGGACCAGGAAGCCGGTGTTTGCTGCGGCCGGGATGCGGGGAAGAGGAGGTAGGGGTTAGCGGGCATTAGCTGCAGCCAAGGACGGTAGCGGCGGCGGTGCAGGCAGCGGTAGTGCATGCGTTAGGACCCGGGGGAAGTAGCAGCACACAGATACAGGCTCGGATCTGGAAGATCCGTGATACCTGCATCTGTGTTTAAAAAAAAGAAACACAGAAGCACGGACGGGTCATTGAGACCCGTCTGTGCTTCTGTGTTTAAAAATAAAAACAGTGTAAAAAAAAATGGCGTGGCCCCCCAAAAAACCAACCAGCTTCTGGCTATGGAGCCCCAGTACTAGTTGTGCTAAATACAGGGGACAAACGATGCCCTTTCACCGGGCCCCCCAGCCGCAGCATCACCCCTGAACGCTAGTCAGCCCAGGCCGGGGATCCCTGGGGAGTTGGGGACCCCCCAATAAAGGGGTCCCCCTCCTCAGGCCACCCCAGGCCCAGGCTGATAGCCCGGGGCTATCCCCGGCACCACTGGGCGGTGGGTGCCAGGTTGATTATGTACAGTGTGGTGCATATGAAAATATAAATATTGTCTTTTGCTGTGGAACTACAGTTCCCAGCAAGCCTCCCCTGCATGCTGGTACTTGGAGAACCACAAATATCAGCATGCAGGGCATTACGGGCTTGCTGGTACTTTTAGTTCCACAGCAAAATCAATATAAAAAAAAACACACAACACATGGTGACCCCTACGTCATTTGTCCCCCATATTTTGGCAACCAGGACTGGTTCTGAAAAGCCTGGTGCTGGTTGTGCTTCATACAGGGGACCCCTACGTCATTTGTCCCCTGTATTTAGCACAACCAGTACTGGGGCTCCAAAGCCCGGTGCTGGTGGTCTTCCAGAGGGCGGGGCTATGCCTTTTTTTTTTTCTTTTACACATTCAATTTTTCAACAGATGCGTAGATGAATCTCACTGCTGCATTCGTGCATCTGTGACTTATTGATTTGATATTCTCAGGTGCATACGCACTACCAGTGAGCCCTCTGTCGCCCACTGATACCCCGTTTGCACTGCACCGCTGCCACTGCTCTGCACCACCACTGCTGCCGCTACCCCACACGCCTACAGCCGTCTCGCACTCTGCACCTCCCAAACCAACCTCCTGTGTTCTGTCCCCTCTTCCACCTGCATTAGTGTACCATTTTGTTTGCTTTTCTCCCCTGCAGGTGGCCCGTTTGCTCGTCCAAACCCTGATAGTTAATACATTTTAAAAAAGCTATGAAATTCCATAGACAAAAAACCTTACGGTTTCATATGTCCCATTGAGGCTGCCTAGACATGATCTGAAAATTCACAAAACCTATTGATTTTCTGCCACTCAAACTTAAAAAAGCAATGAAATTACGATCATTAAGGCTGATGCCTTAATGGACGTGTTCCTTGCGCAATACAGATATGGTATGCCATCACACCCTGTGGTTAACTGCAGATTCAACACTCACAGAATGAGATTGCTGTCTCAAAAATGGTGGAGCTGCAAAATGGTGGAGCTGCTAAGTCACAGAATTGTGTGTTCATTGGAATACATACATGCAGTCTATGCAAATGAGGTTTGAGCAGTTATGTGGCTCCCACATCCCACTCAGTGCCCACAATCTTCCCATTTGATTACCAAAACAATCTCACTGGCTTCCAACATCCTTCTCACTGCATATAATTATCTAATTTAGAATACACGTTCAGCTCCCTTATATTTAAAAATATCATACTCTGTCTATGCATGTACACTTTCTTCCCCTATATGCCTCCATGCTGCTATATATTCCCCAATCCCTACTGCTGTGTGGTCTCCCAACTGTGATAGTCTGTGTTCCCTCATCCACACCAATGTTTTGCCCCAGCTGCACCGCCCTGCATCCGTGCGTTCTCCACAGCCACGCTGCTGTCTTTCTCTCATCTGTGGCACTCTTTCTTCCTCCATCTGCACTACTCTGGTTACCCTACCATGCAACTCTGTCTCCCCCCAGCACCTGCACCACTCTGTCTTCCTCCCCATCCACACCAATCTGTCTTCCCCAATCCCTACTGCTGTGTGGTCTTCGAACTATGGTAATCTGTGTTCTCTCATCCGCACCAATCTGTCTTTCTCCATCTGCACTGCCCTACATCCGTGCCACTCTGTTTCCTTCTGCACCACTACCTTCCCCTAAGCCATGCCGCTGTCTTCCTTTCCTCTGTGGCACTCTTTCTTTCTCCATCTGCACCACTCTGTCTCCCCCAAATGTGCAACTCTGTCTCCTCCCCCCACCCACACTACTCTGTCTTCCTACCCATCCACACTAATCTGTCTTCCTCAATCCCTACTGTTGTGTGTTCTCCTGTTTGTGCTAGTCTGTATTCCCTTATCCGCACCAATCTGTCTTTAACCATCTGCACTGCTCTGTCTTCCCAAGTCCATGCCACTCTCTACCCCATCCACGTCGCTGTTCCCCTAAACCGTGCCACTCTGTTTCCCCCCATCTGCACCACTGTTTTCCTTCCATCTGCATTACTTTGGCTACCCCCTCCCTCTGTACTGCTTAACCTTCCCTCCTCTACACGCCTTTGTGTCTCACCTATCAACACTGCAGTTTCCTCCCCCCATCCACACCACTTTTATCCCATTATTATTATTATTATCATCATTTATTTATATGGTGCCACAAGTGTTCCGCAGCGCCTTACATAGTACATAAAACTAATAAGTGAACAAAAAACAAACAAGTAACTTACAGTACAGTGAAGGACATTATATACATTGCTGCAATAGTGATTAAAACACTCACAATAAGCAGCAGGGAGTTGGCAGAGACGTGTTAGGTGCCCTTATGAGGAGTAAGGAGTAGAATAAAGTGTAAGGAGAAGCACATGAGGGAAGAGGTCCCTGCTCGTGAGAGCTTACATTCTAAAGGGGGATTGGCAGACAGACAGGCATGACACAGAAGGGGAAGATAGGAAGGAGAGAGTATTATGTGGGTTAGGATGAGAGCTGGAAGGCCTTGATGAAGTAGTGGGTCTTGAGAGCCCGTTTGAGATATGCAGTGAGGTGGAGAGTCTGATAGGAAGAGGGAGAGAGTTCCAAAGGTAGGGAGCAGCACGGGCAAAATCTTGGAGGCGGGAGTGGGAGGAAGTAATCAGTTGGCAAGAGAGGCGGCATGCATTTGTTGAGCGAAGTGGACTGGTGGGAGTGTGAAGGGAGAGAAGGTCAGAAATGTATGTGGGGGAAGATTTAGTGAGGGCTTTGTAGGCGAGTGTACGAACCTTGAATTGGTATCTGAAGGGGAAGGGGAGCCAGTGTAGGGCTTGAAGGAGAGGGGAAGCAGATGTAGAACGTCTGGAGAGGAAGATGAGCTGAGCAGCAGCATTGAGGATTGATTGTAGTGGAGAGAGGTGGGAGACTGGGAGGCCAGCTAGGAGAAGGTTACAGTAGTCCAATCTGGAGATGACCCGTGAGTGGATGAGGGTTTTAGTGGCATCCTGGGTGAGGAAGGGTCTAATCCTGGAAACATTTTTTAGGTGGAAGTGGCAGGACTGTGAGAGGTGCTGAGTGTGTGGTTTAAAGGAGAGGGAGGAGTCTAGAATAACTCCAAGACAGTGCACTTTGGGGATAGAGGAGATAGTTGTGCCACCAATAGATAAAGAAATTGTGGGAAGTGAGGTAATAGAAGAGGGTGGGAAGATGATCAGCTCAGTCTTAGACATGTAAAGCACTGGGACATCCATGAAGAGATAGCAGAGAGATACGAGTAAGAAGCAAGAGGGAGAGGTCAGGGCCATCCCATCTGTACAGCTCTATTTTCTGCTTTGACCTCAGTTGCATAGACTGCATGTGTGTATTCCAATGAGCACACAATTCTGTGAATTAGCAGCTCCACCATTTTGTGAGTGACAGCAATCTCATTCTGTGAGAGTTCTGAATCTGCAGTTAACCACAGGGTGTGATGGCATACCATATCTGTATTGCGCAAGGAACACGTCCAACCTTAATGACTGTAAACTGTATATTAGGCATGATCGGGTTCAGATTTTAGAAGTCCAAACCCCCCCCGAGCCCACCTGATCTGAGCCGGGAACAGAGTCTGGCTCGGGTTTTCCTGCCAGAATCGGTTCCCGGAATGAGGCAAAACGTCATCCTCATGCTGTCAGATTCTCGCGGGTTTTGGATTGTATAAAAGGTCCCCACGTCTGAGCCATTTTTCACTCTGGCTGTGGACAGTGAGGAGGGAGGGTGGGGGTTGCTGTGCTGGTGCTGCTGTTGTCCATAAGGGCTGTGTTCAAAGTCCATAGGTGCTGGCTGGGCTGTGTTGTGCAGTGCTTTTTTCCCATAAAGGCTGTGTTGTTGTTACAAGTTGCAGTCACGAATTGACCCTTTCTGACAGCTTTCCCAAGCAGGATGGGGTTACTCCTGTTGTTCCTGTTGCTTGGCGATCGGCACACCTCAGGAAGTGATGTCTCATCCACAGGTGCAGCTTGATTAAGTGCTTCAGCCTATTTATACTCACTGAACTATTGCAACTGTGCCGACTATAGTGTGTCTGTGGATTTCATCAGCTTAGCTGCGTGGGCAGCTTTTGTTCCCTCCATGATATTACTTCCATTCGGCTTCCCAGCCGACACCAAGTAGCTCCCGTGCTACCACCAATCTCCAAACAGCTTCCTAGCTGCATCTAGCAGCTCCTGTGCTGCCAACATTCACCATACGGCTTCCTAGCTGCACCAAGTGGCTCCCGTTCTACCACCATTCTTCATTCGGCTTCTTAGCCACTCCAAGCAGCTCCTGTGCTGCAACAT
The DNA here is from genome assembly GCA_031769625.1 of Taudactylus pleione. Taxonomy (NCBI): domain Eukaryota; kingdom Metazoa; phylum Chordata; class Amphibia; order Anura; family Myobatrachidae; genus Taudactylus; species Taudactylus pleione. Next base: position 6,873,289 of record JAUIMM010000324.1, on the reverse strand, counting down.
CGGCACCACCACCGCAACATCGGCACACTTGCCACACCATCGGCTCGCAAAGCCATTTGCTAACCCTAGACTTTATATATGGCTATTGCTGCAACATCGTCACACTTGCCGCACCATCAGCTCTCAAAGCCATTTGCTAATCCTAGACTGTTTCTCTATGGCTACTGCTGCAACATCGGCACCATCGCCACAACATCGGCACAGTTGGCACACCATTGGCTCTCAAAGCCATTTTCATACCCCAGACTGTTTATCTATGGCAATTGCTGCAACAACGGCACCATCTCCACAACATCGGCACACTTGCCGCACCATCAGCTTTCAAAGCCATTTCCAAACTCTAGACTATTTATCTACTGCTATTGCCGCAACATCGGCACCATCGCCTCAACATCAGCACAATTGCCGCACCTTCGGCACACTTGCCACACCATCGGTACCATTGCCATGTCATTGATGCAATTGCCAACTCATCAGAACCATTACCTGTATCAGCTCTAACTGTACACTTCATCTCTTGAATACCCTTGTACTTCCGTGTGAGCCTCTACTACCCCGAACGTAAGTCCAGGTGGCCGCCTAAGTACCCGTGAACGTATCAGAGTTCTAAGGGAACAATGGGTGGTTGTTATTGGTGAGAATCTCGCTAGCCGGGTTCTAGGGGTTTCACATGGAGCAGGCAGTGGGATTCATAACAGTTGTCCATAGGAGCTGTGTGCAGACAGAAGAGGGGGGCTTCAGTGGCTTCTGTTTCACTGTAGTCCTAAAGGGCTGCTGTAGTGTTGTCCAGGGGGTGCTCTGTTCATCAGGGGTGCTCCCCCCAAGTGCAAAAAAAATATTTTTTTTCTGTGTTTGTGTGCGCGTTAGCCGCACGTGCATCAACAAAGTATGCATATATATACCCCTACTTTCCATACTCTGCAATTATGATGTTAAACAACTACTTTGATGGGTGGAACATTACTGTGGTGATTTTCAAAACTTAAGGTTTAATATTAAAGCTGCGATATATATATATATATATATATATATACAAATATATATATATATATATATATATATATATATAACCTCATTTCTGCCATCAGTTTAAAGAAACCAAACTGTGTATTGTGTTGACTGTTATGTACAGGTTGAGTCTCCCATATCCGTTATTCTAAACACCGGAATATTTCGGTGCATATGTGACGTCACGACGTCACCTGACATCGTGACGTCACTAGTATCAGCGGCCAATGACTAGCAGTGTGGGCGTGGTCCACACACCAGGCCACCCCCCCGCATCACCCACCGGACCCCCAGCGGCAGCTGCCGGACACCTCGTTACAGCCGCAGCACCCGCCGGACCCCTCGTGACAGCCGCAGCACTCGCCGGACCCTTCCGCCTTACCTGCCGGACCCTTCCGCCTCAGTTGCCGGACCCCTCACGACACCCGCCGGATTCCTGTAGCACCCGCCGCACCACTGCCACACCCCCGCCGGACCCCTGTATCACACGCCGGACCACCGCAACACATTCCGGACCCACCCGCAGCACACGCCGGGGCCTCCCGTGACACCCGCTGGGCCCCCCCCCCAGGTATTCCGAAAACCGGAATAATCCAAAATCCGAAATGCTCGTGGTCCCGAGCATTTCGGATATGGGAGACTCAACCTGTAGTATGAAATTATATAATTCTATATTGAAAACTACTGGTAGTGGTATAACATTGTCTCTTATAAGTCTACCTTAAACTCGTTAAGGAAGTGATTTCTATAAACAGGAATATTTAGATTTGTATATGTTTATGTTATGTTATTGCCATTGTGACTAGGTCCTTGTCGCCGAGTAGGAGAGGAATAACATTTTGAGTGGTAACTCATTTAAAACTAAAATAAAAAATGGTTAATGTGAGTGTCTTAGGGCCCTATTCATCAAGAGAAACATTTCCCTAGTGATAATTAAGTATTGAACTCGCTGCGAGTTCATTCCTAGTATTGGAGGCATTCATCAAGCCTCCTATACTTAATTATCACTTCCGAAAAGCTGCTCCTTTGGCGAAGACAGCTTTTCGGAAAAAGAACATTTTTCTCCTGTTGCCACCACCCTCCGCAGCCTGTCTTGAAGCTAGGCTGCGAAGAGGCAGGAGAGAAGCCGGCAGAGTCAAGCCCCCCCCCAGCCCCATTCGCATCTTCGATCCCTTCCGTTCAGCCCCGGATATCCCCGCTGCCTGAGACCTGGCCTTCCGCTCGCTCAGCTCCTCAACCTTCCCCCCCACCCCGCTGAGCACTGGATATACCCGATGTCTGAGCCCCTCCACCCCCTCGCTCCAATGCCGCCGCAGAGCTGCAGCGGGAGTCTGTGACCCCTGCTGAGATCATGCAGCCCCGCATTGCCAGTCTGCCGCTTTTGTGCGATCTCCCTAAGCCCCGGGTCACAGGAGGAGAGCTCAGGGGGCGCTGGAAGGTAAGAGGACACAGCAGGGAGAGATCTTTTGAAATCCCTCTGCTGTATCACATGCTGTACGCCACCTCAGAGTGGCGAATAGCATCACTGTCATGCTTTTTCGGAACTTGTTGAATTTTCTAATTTCTACATCCCCATACAATAGTATGGGGCTTGTGGAAATTATCGGGGGATAATTGTAACCAGGAGATATCAGTGATATCTCCTGCGTTACATTAATGATGAATGGGGCTTACACTTAATTTACACAGAAATAGGTGAAAATCTTAATTTTTACTAACTTTTGTAGAAATTAAGTGATGATGAATAGGCCCCTTGGAGATAATTAGGTTTAGAACTCGCATGGTGTTCTACCTAATTATAGGTGGAATTCATCATTCCACCTCTCCATAAGTATCTATTCCGAAAAGCTGTCATTTTTGCGATGACAGCTTTTCGGGAAATAGATACTTTTCCCTGCCTACACTACCTTATCGCATATGGAAACAGTGCTGCGCATGCGCTGTTACATCTGTAAAACCAGCGCATGCGCAGCACTGCCTACAGATGCGTTAAGGTAGTGTAGGCAGGGAAAAGTATCTATTTCCCGAAAAGCTGTCATCGCAAAAATGACAGCTCACCCACCCTGACTTACCTTACGTGCAGCAGCCTCTGGCTCCGTCCTGCTGGTCTGTCATGTAGTTTCCCAGCAGACCACATGAAAGATTAGAAAAAAAAAAATTTTGTTTTCCTTTTCTAAACTTTCTTGTGCTCTGCTGGGGAGCACACATGCCCGACCAGCCTCCGGAGCCTGAGGACAGAGCAGAGCGCCGGAGGGACTCGACGGGGGACCTGCACAATTGGATACAGGTAAGTCGATTCTGCTATTCGCCACCTCACAGTGGCGAATAGTAACTGCATCAAATTCCGAAAATTCATAATTTTCGGAATTTGATGAATACCACAATTTCCACATCCCGAGTGTGGAAATTAATGCAGGGGAACATTGCAAGGAGATACCTGTGCTATCTCCTGTGCTAAGTCTGTTCATGAATACCAAAATAACGTTATTTAAGGAAAATGTCCTTAAAAACATTATTTTAGTGTTGATGAATAGGCCCCTAAGTCTGTAAAATTGTGCCAAATGTTTATTACTTAAAATTGTAACTAATGCAACCACTTTTCTGGTATGATTTGTGCCTTAAACGATTGCAAATTCTCTACATAACCTTTTTTTTCATAGGAGTTACATTTTGAACAGTTCCAATAAAATAAAGTTTAAACTCTTTTGTGTCTGATACTCTTGAACTGTGTGTTGTCTATAAATGTAGGGGTAGTAGAGGTTAACTGTTATCTCACACTAGCTACTAGAATTAGGGGGTTTCTCAAGCCAGCCTCTGGTAATTTGCTGTTTTATAACTAAGGCTTGGGTAGAGGCACTTAAGGTACGTACACACGGTATGATATCTATGAATGATATAAATGATAACGATATTGTTCAACGATATGTCATTCATATAGTTCATTTTTATGCAGTGAACGACCAACGATGCGCATTCCTGCATCAACGATAATTTCTATGATGGTCTGTACATGTAGGCCAATCTGGACAATATCATCAACTTTGCTTGTTCAGAGATGTGGCAGGATGACTCACTGAAAGATATCTTTCAAGTCGTTGGTGGTACAGATCGTTCCGTGTACACCCACCATATGTGTGAAAAGTGATACATTAATTAATCAATCAGTAACCAGAAATTACAGATAAGTGCTGGTTAAACATATAAGCAGAATTGCGAACCGTAGTGAATCAGGCCCTCTGTAAAAACATCATCATGTATGATGGAAAAACATAACACATTAGCAACCACAGGAAAACCAACACACACATTGGCTCCCACAGGGGGAAAAAAAGCATATTAGCCCCTCAAGGGAAAAAAAACAAATACAATGACCCTCACAAGAAAAAACTAAAACACATTTGCCTCCTACAGGAAAAAATAAAACACATTAATACATTTACCCCCAGCACCCAATAATTTTCCCGGCACCCATTACTAAATTCACACACAGCACCTATTATTACATTTACTCCCAGCACTCATTAATAAATTTGCACCTATTAATACATTTACCCCCAGCACCCATGCACTTTCCCAGCACCTATTACAACATTCACACCTAGAACCAGAGGTTACAGAGTTAATGGCGCTCAGGACAAATATGAAAATGGAGCTACTTGAAAACGGTTTTGTAAAATTCTTATGTTTACATTCAAATAAATACATACTGGAATCAAAAATTAGGGAAGCTTAAGGGCAATGCGAAAACATCAATATGACAAATATTCCATTCATGATGTGATATGTGGTGTTCATTTCTAAGTGAACAGATAGGTGGCCCCCAGGTCCCTAGGACCCCAGAAACTATAGGGATTTTGATAGTGTGAAATACATTTTAGATGACAACATTCCTGTCACCAGTTGAGACTGAAATGTTCTTAAAAAGAACTTTCTACTAATTAATCTGTCAGCCTCCTCAAATGGGAAATTGTGTAAAGAGGGGAGAAGTGGAAGACAATGGAGGAGGAGGTGTGTGGCTGTTGGACAGTGTGTTGTGGGACCAGATGGGAGAAAAAGAAGGGGGACATATGGGATGGGGAGACATACACACAAAGGGGGGACACAGAGTACCTCACATGTAGGTTGGTGACAGAAAGACTAATGGTGCATACACATGGTCAGATCTGTCAGATGAACGACTGAACAATTTTACCAACGATTTGAACGATTGAACGATTTCAGACAGTATTAAAATGAATGAAATTGTCAAAATCTGACTGCAAACACAGACGATGTCAGATATAGTTATCTGACATGTGGGAACGCGCATCGTTCATCGTTGCAGGCCCACATGTCAGATTTTCTTTCAGATATGAACGATTGAACGATATTATAAAATCGTTATTCATAAGTGACAACAAATCTGACCGTGTGTATGCAGCATAAGATAAAAATGGTGACAAACACAGGGAAAGCGGAGTTAATGACAGTGGATGAGACAGACATGAGGGGTGATGTAATAGAAACAGAATTGGGGTGATGTAATAGAAACAGAATTTGACGACAGGTAACAACCACTTGGCCCATCTAGGGGCATATTCAATTCCAGGCGAAAAGTTCCGTACTTTTCGCATACCTGACTTTTTGTCGACTTCGCTGGTTTTCAATTTGGAAAAATATCGCCCGCGTGCCTCCTTTCCCCCATATTCAATTAGAAATCAGCGAAAACAGGACCCGGCGAAACTCTAAAATGCGAAAAGTACTGTCAGATTTGGGGAAATCAGCCTGACACCCCCCAAAAGATGCACTGACATTGGGGATACCTCTAGATACCCCCGAATAGCCCCGCTGAAGGTTTTTGTGGTACATAAATGCTCTCAATAGCTGTTATTTTGCATTTTTGCATAAGTGGTGAAGAATGGCATTTAGCAGTTTTTTTGTGAAAATAAGTAGTCCCAGCAAATTTGGGGTACCTGAAAATGGGTGCTAGCGTATCTTTAAGTTGCTAAAGTGAAGTTTTAAAAATCATAAAAAATCCACCTGACGCAAGCATCTGCAAACTTAAAAACACATGGGGCATATTTGGGGACCCCCCTGTAGTCTATTTTCGCTAGTTTTTAAGTTTGTCCCCCAATTTTGGACTTTTTCGCACCCAAAATGAAAGTACTTTTTGGGGGTGATCTAAAGAATTGTTGTTGTTTTTTTGACGCAGTTTACCTTTGGGGAACTGTCCCAAGGGTGCACGGGAGGTTTCTGTCCTCCCAGAGGTCGCCTTAGGACACCTGCATTACGGTTTGACAGGTGTACCACCCCAGTCAAACTCCCCACCTGCCACTGTCCACTGCCACTGTTGGGGTAGCTTTGAACCCCAAAACTTCAATTCTGCACTTTTTTCCGACACCTATTCATAGGCGAAACTTTGCATTGAGTTTCCGCACCGGTGAAAAGTATTCGGAATTGAATACGGAGGAAACTTTTCACAAGGCGAATGATGTCACTCGAGATACTTTTCACAGAAACTGACTTTTCACACCTAATTGAATATATCCCCTAGTCTGACCTAAGCACATGTACACGTACACACTAGGGTTAATTTTTTTTTATATCAGAAGCCAGTTAACCAACCTGTATATTTTTTGAATGTGGTATTAAATCGGAATGCCCAGAAGAAACCCATGCAAGCACAGGGAGAATATACAATCTACACACTGTTTAGAGCCATGGTGGGAATTGTACCCATTACCTCAGTGCGCCACACATTCCTGGCAGTGCCCATCTCCTACACTCACCCCACATTCCTGGTAGTGCCCATCTCCTACACATGCCACACATTCTTGGCTGTATTCAACTCCTACACTCGCAACAAATCTACTTCACTCCGCCCTCTACACTCCTTCTAATGCCAATCTCCTGTATTCCCCTCAAACTGCTGGTAATGCCCATCTCCTACTGTATATCCACCTCACAATCCTGATTGTGTCCATTGCTGTAACCCTCACCTCGCCCACATACCTGGTAGTGCCCATGCAGGGCCATAACTAGTGTAATGCGACCAGGGAAGGGGGCGCTGTTTGGGCCTGTCAATTTTCCTGTTTATTATCATTCTCACTTTTAGCTTCCTCTTGTTTATCCCCAGCATCTCCTGGCCTCCTCTATCTCTTCCCTGGCCCTTCCCCATAAGGCCATGGCCCATTTTCAGCTGCACTATCTTATGTCCCTATTTAAAATATGGAGTGAATGGGTGCCAATGCTCTCTCTGGCACAGGGCACCAAAAAGTCTAGTTACGGCTCTGTGTCCATGTACTGCATCCCGTCTGTGCACATACCTGGTGACGCCTATCTTCTACATACCCACCCCCCCAAACACTCATGGTGGTGCGCATCTTTAACATACCACTCCCCCCTCCCCCACTCATACAGCTGGTAGTGCCCATATTCTGCATAACGCCCCTACACTCACACACACACTCCTGGTGGCGGCCATCTTCTGCATACCTCCACACCATACGCTCTCCAGATGGTGAGCATCTTCTGCATTCAACCCCCCCCCCGACCTTGGTAGTGCCCACATTCTGCATAATCCCCCCCCACACACACACACACTCTCTCCTGGTGGTAGCTATCTTCTGCATAAACCACCCCCCACACACACTTGGGCACTCTCCTGTGGTGGTCATCTTATGCATTCACCCCCCCTCGCACACACACACCTGGTAGTGCCCATACCGTCCCTACACACACACACTCTCCTCTGGTGGTGGCCATCTTCTGCATGCACCCCCCCCACACACATGCACACACCTGGTAGTGCCCATACCCACCCACTACACACACACTCTCTTTCTCTCTTGATGGTGGCCATCTTCTGCATGCACCCCCCCAAACTTGGTAGTGCCCACATTCTGTATATCTCTCCCCCTACACACATACTCTCTCCTTTTGGTGGCCATCTTCTGCATACACCCCCCCACACAGCCACACCTGGTAGTGCCCATACTCCCCTAAACACACTCTCTCTCTCTCCCCTGGTGGTGGCTATATTCTGCATACACCCCACACACACACACACGCACCTGGTAGTGCCCATATTCTGCATAACCCGCCCCCCCCACACAACTACCTACCTATTGGTGGCCATCTCCTCCTGTGTCTGGATTGAAATAATCTTCAAAACTCAACTCCAACCGAGAGCCCGTCCCGCCTCGATTACATGTGACTACGCACCCTCCCATGTGGACTGCATTGGCTCGGTGCACAGGGGGAGAGGGTCTGATGTCTTTATGTGTAACTGAAGCCAGGGGTTTGTCAGAGAGAGCAAAGGGAAGCTGTCAATACATAATTATGTGCTTCATAGTATTGTTATACCATGAAGCTCATGATTGTATACTGCCGGCTGCTCTGTCCTCCACTCTGTCTGACAAATCCCTAGCTTCAGTTCAACATAAAGAGATATTAGTGCAGCAGTGTGAACAACGTGGTGCGGTATCATTGTTAGGGAAAGCACCTGTCCGCCCCTAATGCCCCTCCTCCCAGTTAAGCTACTGACCTGTCGTGCCTCTGTCACTCATACGTTCCACTGGTCCCTTTCTCCTCCCTGTCGCTCCTGCTCTTGCTGTGATATTGCTGCCAGGAGCCTCAGCAGCAGTAAAATTCAAAGTCCGTCAACCCGCCTAGCCACGCCCCTGCACCAGCGTGATGACAACTTCCAGCTTGCGTTCCACAGTGGGACGCAAATCCTGTAAGTTCCACTTCGGCACTGGCAAATTTATAAAGCGGCCTGGCTGACAGACAGTGTCAGCCGGCCCGGCAGAGAGGGGATGGGAACTATCCCGCTGTCCGAGTGGCACAATCCGCCCCTGACTAGATCAATGCCAAATTTACCAAGATCTATGAAACTTAGCTACTGTATCACAGAATTTTGAGAAATGTATCCATCACATCCCTTTAATTGTACCGTGCATTAATGCGGCGTACATACTCTGAAGTAAAGTGAGCTATCACTTTATTTTTTACTCTTCACTGGGAGAAAGACACTTGATTACATTCCATAATGAAATAATTTCTTATTGCCGTGATAAGCGGCAATAAGAAATAATATCTAAAGTCACAGTAGTGTTAAATATACCCCCTTAGTTATCCATATTTGCCAATTATTTGCACAAAATATGTAAGCAGATATTTGTCAATCTATCAGGAGAAATACACATGTTTAAGCATCTAAAATGAGTTTGGGGTGGGGGGAGAAGATTGGACACCTCATTTTTATTTTATAGTGTTAGCAGATAGGCAATATAAGAGCAGCAGAAAGTATAATCAAACAGGAACTCTTTATTTCTGTACAATCAGAAACAAACACATCTTGCTTATCATGCTGCTTTCCATATGGAGGAGAGACACGAAGGAACACCTTCTTCTGTAACAGAGTCTGGATAAACACACCCCTAGCTACCTTAGGGGTCTATGTACTAAGCCTTGGATGGAGATAAAGGGCCTGATTCCGCAGTTCACTCTAGTGCACTACTGAACGCAGATTCCCGATGTTTGGGAATTTGCGCAGGCGCCAGACCCGTTCTGCGCATGTGCAGAATGGGTCTGCGAGGCCGCAAGCAAGCTTGCAGCAGACTGTCAGTGATTGACAGTCTGCTGCCGTTTGTGGGTGGGGAAGGGGCAGCGATGCCCTCCGTTTCCTGAAACGGAGGCGTGTCGCCGCCATTGTGGGGGAGGGGCGTTGGACAATGCAGCTAGGTTAAGTAATGCACAGGTGGCGTGATGGCTCCTGCTGCATTACCATATCTGCAAAGATTGCAATTGCCTGCGTGCAGCTTTGCAATTACGATCCATACAGAATCAGGCCCAAAGTCAACAGAGATAAGGTCCCAACCAATCAACTCCTAACTGTCATTTATCAAACACAGCCTGTGACATGGCAGTTAGGAGATGATTGGCTGGGACTTTATCTCTGTTCACTTTATCTCCATCCAAGGCTTAGTAAATAGACTCCATATTTTTTTATCTAACTTTGGGCCTGATTTAGAGATGAATGCAATAGCAATTACATATGCAGATCGAGCGATTGTTTACCATTGTGCATGCGTATAAGTCACACTGCGCTGCGTTGCATTGTGATAATTGACGCACATCAGAATACATCGCAGAGTGATTGACAGTTAGGCTTGTCTGTCCGTTTAAACGCTGTTACATTGATGTGCATAAATTAGCCACTGCGAGCGCTTACGCAGCATGAGAACCCTCTGAATGAGAGGAGAGCTCCCAAGTCTGTGGCTGGCCAGACCTGACCCAAGGGCAAGATGGTCGCCGATGTGCATCAATGGTACCGATATTTCCGCAGGTATGCTTCATCGCACACAGGTAAGAAGGCAGCAGTGGGTGTTTTTATGCTCAAGTGATCTTTGCAAACATTAGCATGTTTTCGCAGCGGCGATCACATTAGCATCCATGTCTGAATCAGGTTCTTTACCAGCAGCTGAACACTGATGACATCTGCATGTACAGTAAACACAGTTGAACGATTGTATTATCAAAATGACACATGTCAAACACCTCCACTCACAAACTGCTTCTCGAATCAGTCCCAATCTTTGGATCAAATGTCCTCAAACTTTGGCCTTGGGATTTGTCAAAACATCTACCAACTTATTTTCAGACTCACAGTATGAAGCAAAATTATGTCTTGCTCCTCTAGATCACATCTTGCTCCACTAGATGACAAAGGTAATGATGCATCACATCAACATGTTTGGTTATAGCATTTATCTTGTCACTGTTTGCAAGCTTTATACATTCTTGATTGTCCTCAGACAATACTGTCGGTTGAGCTACTGACTCTCCAAATTCCTTTAGTACCTGACATAACCAGATAACTTGTTGACTTGCACAGGTCGCTCAAATGTATTTGGCGGCTCTTGATGAAAAAGTAAATGACATTTGCTTTTACTGGACCATGAGATTTACACAAGCACTTGTTGACAATAAACACAGTTGACAATAGTGGTTGCAATATCAAAATGACATGTCTAACATATACAGAACTTTATTACATCACTGCTTAGAACAATATGAGTTACACATAGTAGAAGCAGACATAGCAGCCTTTTTATCAACTTTTCTGGCCTCTTTAATCATGCGGAAATGCAGTTTATGCATAATATATGTCTTTGTTCCAATTTATGATTGTTGGAAATGTGTGTACAGATGATGGTTTGGCAACGTTAATGTTGGTGCGTACACACAGTACAATTAAAATGAATAATAATGATATCGTACATATCGTTATCACTCATATCGTGTGTTTTTCGGTGCCTCCAACCCACCAACGACCTGCGATGTGCGGGCACGTATGTACGATAAAGATATCGTCCATTGACCGTGCATGCAGGCCAACCTGGTCAATATCGACCAAGTTACTATAGGGACCCGCGACCGTTGAGCGCGAGTCGTTGGCTGTCGTTGGTGAGGCATGAAGTGGAGCAGGGTTCAGACAGATCACCAGCTGGTGCTGGAACAGCGGTATTGCGGGTATTAGGTCGCAGGACTCAGAAGCTAAGGGGGAGAAATCCATCTCCCACTATGTCACTCATACACAATGGAAAATTTCTTACAAGAACTCAAATGATGTCGTTCACTCCTGGACCGTAGGAAGAGGTGTGTGAGCGATTCCATCGCCCAGGGCATCTGACTAGCAGGGTGCCTGGAACGCCACTCTGTGGCAAGTAGTAATGCTTCAGTGCTGCTAGGAGTGTCCAAGCAGCTGTACACATTTCTTCTTCCAGTAAACCTGCCCCCCAAACCCGTGACATAATAGAGGGAACAGGGCGAGTGGTTACTCTTAAGTGGAGATGTATCAAAACTTTGAGAGATAGAAAGTGGAGCAGTTGCCCATATTCATAGCAACCAATCAGCTTCTAACTGTCATTTACTGTATCTAGTCAGTGTCGGACTGGGGCGTGAAGGGCCCACAGGGGAATGTAATGGCAGGAGCCCGGTAAAGGGTGTGACCAGCCTTTGGTAGATGTGGCCATCAATTGGATGGTGTGGTCATCCCACATTATTATAATTTCAATATTCTGTTACCCTTTTATTAGATTGGAAATAATCCATGCCCCCTATAATTAAAATATGAATAATCGTTGACCCCTTTAGGTTAGCTATATACATATATATACAGGGCCGGCAACAGAAATCTCGGGGCCCGGTACACTGATGTCTCTCGGGGCCCCACCTCACTACCAGCCCCAACCTTACACCCACAAATAACTCCCCTGCATGTGTGATATGTGAAGAATGATAATCTTAACTGAAAGATATCCCATCCTTTAAATAAAGTAAAAATACACTATGACTTACCACACTGTCATTGATGATGCAGGCAGGTCTTGAACACAGTGCTGTAGATGCCTCAGGAGTAGGAGGGATGGTGTCTATAGCCAGCCATCCTTAGTCCTCAGCCCCTCATAACCTTCCTCACAGGGGCGTCTTAAGAGAGGAGGGGGCCTGTGTGCACTCCCCATGCGGGGCCCCCTCCTTTCTCCTTGGTGGCCGGCAGCTGACTGACGCAGCTGACCTGCCACTGGAGCATTAGTAGACTCCGGGCACTAGAGTGTTGCCGGAGTCTACTGCGCATGTGCAGAACACAGGGAAAATGGGCGTGGTGGCCATTTTCCGGCGTTCTGTGCATGCACAGTAGACTCTGGGCACTAGAGTGTGCCCGGAGTCTACTGCGCATGCGCAGAACACCTGAAAAATGGCCGCGGCCGCCATTTTCCGGTGTTCTGAGCAGCGCTGACACCCGACACGGGACCACGGATGGGTGAGTTTAAAATAATATGGGTGCAGGGTGTGCGGTGCGGGGCCCACTACACCCATTATAGATATGCCACTGCTTCCTCAGCCTCAAACCTTCATCACGATGCTCAGCCCAAAAGTCCCTTATCACCTTCCTCAGCCTCAGACCCTCATCACCATCCTCAGACCACCATCACCTTCCTTAGCCTACAACCACCTTCACCAGTCATCAGCCCCCTTCACCTTCCTCAGCCCTTAGTCCCATCATCTTCCCCAGCCCTCAGCCCCCTTCACCTTCCCCATCCCTCAGCATCCTTCACCTTTCCCAGCTCATAGACCTCTTCACCTTCCCCAGCATCCTTCAACATTCCCAGCTCTTAGCCCCCTTCAGCATCCTTCACCTTTCCCAACTCATAGCCCCTTCACCTTCCCCAGCATCCTTCAACATTCCCAGCTCTTAGCCCCATTCACCTTTCCCAGCCCTCAACCCCAAACCCCTTCACCTTCCATAGCCGCTGCCCCACTTTTTCTACCTTGTATCAATTTTAATGTGTATTCTATAAATAAATTACAGTTGAAATTTACTACAGTATGGTAGCAAATCCTTTGCATTATAAAGGTGCCTGAGTATTGTGTCTGTGTTATACATTGAGTCTGGGACAGAGGCGTTACAAGAGTGAAACATCTAGATTTGGAGTCTTGTGCTTGCCGCAATTGTTATATAATACGCTTACACAACAAGCGTATACAGGGTATGCATATATATTGGAGTTGAATATCATTTTGATTGGTTATCATAACTACTACACTATCAGGCACTTGCCTTTTTTCCCCCTCTTTTTCACATTTGTACTAGAAACCGTCTAAACCAAACGGTCCACTGAAAAGATTGAGCTGCCATCCTTTCTAAAGAGGGCGTATAGTGTATTAAACTATCCCCCTGGTTCATAATTAATTTGAACAAATCCCAGTACAAGAATACAGTGCTACAGTTCCACCTCTCTGTGTGTGTATATATATATATATATATATATATGTATATACACACAGTCAGGTGCATAAATATTGGGACATTGACAGAATTCGAGAGTTGAGAGTCGACAGCAACTGAATCCAAATGCAAATATCACACCTTAGAATCAACTCCAGACCTTTTACCTGCTTAATTGATAATGAAATAACGAGGAAATAGCCCACACCTGTCCAGGAAATAGCTTTTGAGTTGATAGTCCCATTACTTTTGGCCCCTTAAAAAGTGGGAGGCACATATAGAAACCATAAGAAATACATTGGTTTATTGCTTCTAACCCTTAACAACCTTGTATAGCTTACTTAACTTAAACTAATAAATAACGACACAGACAACAAGAGCTTGGCTAAAAAAGGTCACAGCTTTTATTTATAATGAATTAACCTAACCAGGGTGGCAAAGAGACGCTGCAGACTCAGTTCTAGCTTTTTCTTTGCTCAAATACTCGGGGAACGACTGACACGTCCCCCCTCTAGACGCACTAACGCTGCGAGGGTCCCACTTCCCTCCTGGGCCAATCCGAGGCGCTTCCGTACCAAAAAGCGCCCGGGTCCCCCCGTGCGGAGCAGGACAAATTCGCCAGGTTCATCGAGGGCAAGTGCCCCCACAACGTATCTTACGCCACATAAAGCCACTGAGCTGCAGCGTACTCCCGCCATGCTGCGCCTCCCCTGAATTGGGAAGAAAAAGTTAGTGTGACACAACATAAACAGTAACGGGTGGGATGGTGGGTTTCAAAGATCCAGGAACCAAGAGGCTGTCCATGCTCACACAGCCCAATATATACTGATCATCTGACCACTCCTTCAAGCAATATCATTGGCTCACCCAACCAGCTGACCAGACAGCCTTATAATCTGCCCAGCAACAAGGCTGTCATCAACAGCCATACAGCAAAAAACATAGTATTCTTAGTTATACTCACGCTTATTCCGCCTTCGTATACTATAAGAAATACATTGGTTTATTGCTTCTAACCCTTAACAACCTTGTACAGCTTACTTAACTTAAACTAATAAATAATGACACAGACAACAAGAGCTTGGCTAAAAAAGGTCACAGCTTTTATTTATAACGAATTAACCTAACCAGGGTGGCAAAGAGACGCTGCAGACTCAATTCTAGCTTTTTCTTTGCTCAAATACTCGGGGAACGACTGACACGTCCCCCCTCTAGACGCACTAACGCTGCGAGGGTCCCACTTCCCTCCTGGGCCAATCCGAGGCGCTTCCGTACCAAAAAGCGCCCGGGTCCCCCCGTGCGGAGCAGGACAAATTTGCCAGGTTCATCGAGGGCAAGTGCCCCCACAACGTATCTTACGCCACATAAAGCCACTGAGCTGCAGCGTACTCCCGCCAAAGCCAGACTCCAAAGGAAACTGGCCCGCCACCCAACACGACCTAGCCCAAAACAAGAATTCCTAAATAAGGAAACTGAATCCAAGTCATCAAGATGCCCTCAATCAGGATTGAAAAATACCGAGTTAAATCTCCAACTAAAAGCTATGACTCACAACCAAGCCACCCAGTGACACCGCATAACAGTCTTCTGA
Organism: Taudactylus pleione; assembly: GCA_031769625.1. Lineage (NCBI taxonomy): Eukaryota > Metazoa > Chordata > Amphibia > Anura > Myobatrachidae > Taudactylus > Taudactylus pleione. The sequence continues at coordinate 6,857,918 of JAUIMM010000324.1, read as the reverse complement.
CACATTCACTTTCTTCCTTGTCCTGTCTAACGCATCATGCTTATACATCACTCTCCAGTCAAACTATGCACCATACAGATCACACATCCTCCAATTTGGCCTTAAACCCAACAAAAACCCTCACCACGAACGATCACTCCATACCTTTCCACTGACGCACATCGTTGCTCCTGACAGGCAATACCTCCTAGTCAGACATATCCTATTTAGTCACCGAGGACACAAGAAAATCAAGCACAAAACTCTACACCTAAACCGCGCACATCATTCACAACCCAAACTATCAACTGCTGCAAACCCAGTGAGCAACAAAGTTCCGTACCCTGAGTATCGCACCAAACCCAAACCATCCCGACACAACTTTAAGAAAACACATAGCAACTACCTAGCAGGGATGCATAAGAGGGGAAAACAAGTAACCCGAGTGAAGGGGAAAAACTAAAAAACCTACCCGTGAACCAAATTGGGCCGGATCAAGGCTCCCGGGAGGAAAAATTAAAAAATCCCTTCACCACCCCCCAATTGTTGAATGCTAGCCGTTCAACGATTGGTTGGTAAACAATGTTTCAGGTTGGCGCCAGGTGCGCAACTAGCTCTAGTCGCAACTGCACATGTCTCCTAGGCAGCCGTTTGCACACCCTAAACTCTGCAGGGAATGTCCCCGCAATCGCTGCGCCAATTTGAAGAAAATGAGTACTAGAAACTGAAGCAAACAAACTGCCCCAATCAAAACTTTTGCCCAAAACATCAGAGAACTAAAATGTGGTACACAGGATAAGATTGGGCCTGTAAACCAACCTCGTATTCCAATTGAACTGTAGTATGCAGGATAAGATTGGAATGTAAACCATCTTTGTGCTCAACTTAGCAGGGCACCACATCTATAATGCACCACAAGGCGTACCGGGCAAATTAACCTCTGGATGTTGAGAAAAGGAAACTATCCACCCCCACCTGTATGGTCTCCACTGCCCCATGAAAAATTGCAAAGCACCACTGATCTCCGGAAAACAATATCTTGAAACGAAATCTCTGATGAAACTAAACACTCCAAAATTGCAGCTGAAAAGTAAAATGTAAAAACGAGGCCTAACACCCGTGAGAAGCCACCTGACCCGTAACCACAAGCAACGCATAAAAACTGCACATAAAAAAGGCCTCCGGGAGACGCTGCGAACGGGGAACCCAATTAACCCAACATGCAATAAATGACTGGGTATGTACATGTATACCTTTAAGATTACTATAGATGAGATACCCGTTGGCGCCGCCACCGCAGAGGCTTTGGACCCACCCTGCTACGAATGGTTTCAAACTATGAAGTAAAGCAAATATTGTAAAAAACTCACCCTCCGTAGATGGCTTAGCCCATAATCTCGCCAAAAATTGCCAGGCAGACGGTTACGTCCATGGTATAATTGGAACTAGAGACCGAAGCGCAATTTACATGACGAAATATAATATTCTGTACCTAAACGCACAAAAATAAATGACAAAGGGAACGCAAAAAGAACGAGTTTCAGATGTAGATGGCATGAGCTACACCCAATTCTGTAGATTAGAAAAGAATTAATCCTCAGTCGCACTGACCAGCCTATATGGCCATGAAAATTGGGAACGGCTCCAACAGTAACATTACTCATAAGACCTGCATCGTAATAAACTACCCAGAAAAATGTTCCTCTAACTGAAAGCTCAAAATACCCGGCCAGCCAGCCGAACTGGTAAAAAACTGCAGCAAAAACTCATTGCCACTGAAGTACAAAATTAGTTCACCGATAAATTGAACCAGAAACCTGACCCAACAAAGAAGTGCCCGCTCAAACTGCGTAAACCTATAAACAAGCCGCCTTTAAGCAAACAACTTACAAACCCAGTCATTTAAATTTGTTTTTGTTTTTTTTTTATAGTGTTTCTACTGAGACTCAAAACCTTAAATGTCTAGTGTGATATGCGGTCCATTTCCCACTACGCTACAAAAACCTATCAAACAACCATAACCTGCTATCTCCATCACCAACAGACAAACTGGACACAAAACCTACATTCATATCAAGCGCAACTGGAACCCCCAAAACACGGAAAAAGTTGACTGTGCCAAAAGAGGAGGTCCAAACAGACGTCACTCCTTCCTGCACCCATGAAGAGAAATCAGTCCAGACGATGTGCTACACCGACATGGTCAGTGCCGGCCTGAACATACAAAAGTAAGAAAAATTGTATTTCTCGATCTAGGTGTCGGAAACCGCACCGCCCGAAGTCAAACAATCATTGCTAATTCAACTGAACACCACTGAAACCCCATGCATTGCCCGTCCTACGAGTGCAAGACAACAACCAAAAAATTGACCAAGAATAAACGTAACCAGAAAGTCAACATAACAAGACTGCGAACTAAAACTCAAAATGTGGAAACTGCTATGAGGAACCAACGGGGAAGGTAGAATAATGGAACTACACAATGTATAGGATACTACCATGTATAGGATGCATGCTGCACATACATGCCCACCCTCCCGGTTTCTGCGGGAGGCCCCCGATTTTTCGGGTAACCCCCCGCACCCCCGGAAGGGTAGGCAACTCTCCCGCATTCCGCCCACCTCCTAGTGAAGCGGGCAGAATGAGGAGAATACCCGTGGCAATCGCGGGTCTCTGTGAAGGGGGCGGGGCTTAAGCTGCGACTCGGCATGAATCACAGCACCTGGCCCCGCCCCCTATGTAAATTGTGCCCAATCGCGGCAATTTTCCCGCGAGGGGGCGGGGCTTAACGTCACGAATCATCAAGCCCCGCCCCCGTCGGCCCCCTGCTGCTTCTCTTACCCGGGCTTCTCCCGGGAAGAGAATATTAAAGGTAGGCAACCCTGATGCTGCACAAACCGAAACTAACCCACAACCTGCGTGGGGCTATAACCACAGAAAAGAAACCAAACAAAAAATGTCGACTGAGCCTAACTAGCTCCCTTGTAGCTACCCCTTAGTCGGGAGGTAAACCCTCCTATACACCTAGGCTATACCCGGATAGGCGTTACCCCCGCAGGTGCGGCATGAGGGCAAACGAAAACCCAACCTCCAAAACATAGGCGGTCATAACCGGCAAAACAAATGCCTTATAAACCATTATTACACCCGCTTAGAAAAGGTAAAGCGAGGCAGCCAGTGACCAAGGAGGGTTGACGCTGCTGCGTAACCTATAAACAAATTGAAACACCTTTTGCACCCAAAAGGCATACCAGCCCTACCGACATGGTTCCGCCCGCATTGGGCATAAAAAACAACCCATACCAAATTTCTGGACTAGACATACATGTAACTACAACACAGATGTATAATAAATCCACCCATGCACCCTGTCCGCCAAATAGCCCATGGCAAAGGGGAGCATGATCCAATCCATTATATTCACAAAAATTGCGACACTCACCTATGTTGTCTGATTCTGAACAAGAAAAATCAGCAAATTAACTTCTGCGGATCCTTATTCGCTGCTGCGCAAAGCGCACAGCAAAAGCTGAATTGACACAATGTACAGTACCCTTGTTTCCTAACCCCTATAACTGTGTCATAAACCAACTTGTAATTATCGCCTAAACCCCTTGTCTAACCGCTGCGCAACCCTCCTGTCAATCTTACGCGGGCGAGCAAACGGTAGATGAGAAACAAAAATGGAATCATAACAAAATTTGTGACACAATCATACTCGCCAGCACCAGGTGGACCCAGAACCTCCTCTACAATGCTTCTGCGAGGCGCCATCTTCGATGTTTTAACGCAGCGGAGCCACCATGTCGAGCCAACAGAGCCAGGCCGACCTGTAACTAAAGGAGAAAGGTGAGCAGGAGAAGGCGGGTGCAAGCACGGGGGTGGAGGGGGTGACAGATGTGAAGGCAGGGAGGGTGCATGGGACCCACAGGGGTGGAAGGATAATGGGTAGAGAGGAAGATGGGGTACAGGAAGCAGAGACATAGGAGAGACGGGGAGCCATACTAGGAAAATATTATAAGGAGGCATGGATGAAGGGGCAAAGAAAGATAGCCAGAGTAAGGAGGGGCAGAGATAATAAGACCAATTGGGGGGGGGTAAAGCAAGGGAAACAATGAACCTGCGGCCAGGGGGTGGGGAAATGGGGGAGCAGAAAAACGAAGAAAGGAGGTGCGGGGAAGCAGGGGCAGAGGGCAAGAGGAGGTAGAAAGGCAGGGGCAAGCAGAGGGCATATGTGGGCTGAAGCTGCAAAGCCAGCTGGGGAAAAAAAAAAAAAAAATGGATGCTGGGCTGAGATCCCACTACCAAGGTGGGACCCAAAATGGCCGCCATGGGAAATGGCCGCCGGGCATGCCGCGCGGGCAGGGAAAATTTATAGCAGCTAACAAACAAAGTGACACCCCCCAGCGCGGTGGACGCGGCGCGGGGGGGGTAGGAAGGGGAGTGCGGGGCCGCACTCGCGGCGGTGTGGCCGTAAAACTGGCGGGCGGCGCGGGAGCGGTAACCCCCGCAAGTGAAGTGAAGGCTGGAGGGCAGCCAGGAAACGCCAGCGGGAGACGCGGAGATGGGACCCCCCGCTGGCGCAGAGAGTAACAAGCGCCGCCAGGGACTGGGCACCGGCGGGAGGAGCTTACCCCCACCGGCGGGGAAGGTGAAATGGGGACCGGAGGGCAGTGACCGGCACGCCAGCGGGAGGCGCGGAAGCGGGAGCTCCCGCTGGTGCAAAAGTGCTTGTGTTGCCGGGGCTGGAAGCCGACGGAAGGCGCAGAAGCGCACACCCCCGCAGGGGGGGTGAAGGAAAAGAGGGCTAGGGGGAGAACCAAAAGGCGCCAGCGGGAGGCTCGAAAGCGGAAGCTCCCGCTGGCGCAGTGAAGTGCTGGTCTGCTGCGGGAAGGGCTGGAGACCTACAGACACGGGGGAGTCATGAGGAGGTGGAGGAGGGGGGGTGCATGGTGCCGGGGCTGAGTGGTGCCATTTGCTCAATAATACCAAATACAGGGGGGTGGAGGGGGGGGCAGAAATGGCATGAACAGGCTATACAGGGAAAGAAGGCAGGGAGGGGTGGGGGGCAGTACAGCCTGAAAAGGGGATAAATGTAAAAGGGAGGCACTAGTGGGAATATATATACCAGGGGGGGATGCAAGGATTAAACTGGAATAGAAAGGTAATACACAGAAAAAGGGAAAAACTACTCAGCCTGATAGTGTTTCAAAGATCCAGGAACCAAGAGGCTGTCCATGCTCACACAGCCCAATATATACTGATCATCTGACCACTCCTTCAAGCAATATCATTGGCTCACCCAACCAGCTGACCAGACAGCCTTATAATCTGCCCAGCAACAAGGCTGTCATCAACAGCCATACAGCAAAAAACATAGTATTCTTAGTTATACTCACGCTTATTCCGCCTTCGTATACTATTGTAATTCGTACACCGTTCACCTGATTTGGATGTAATTACCCTCAAATTACTGTAAATCTGAAAGTCTGCAGTTAAAGCACATCTTGTTTGTTTCATTTCAAAGAAATTGTGGTGGTGAATAGAGGCCAAAATATGAAAATTCTGTCAATGTCCCAATATTTATGCACCTGACTGTATATATATATATATATATATATATATATATACATACATACATACACACACACTCACATGGTACTTACTTTGAGCGCCAGATTGTCTGTGTTGAAATGTATATATATACATACACACACGCACACATAGGGGCATATGCAATTGGGTGCAAGGTTTAGCGAGGAAAAAACCTTGCGTCCCTTGCGCCCAATTTAGGAATACTGCGGGTATGCACGCTCCCTATACCTGCGGTATTCAATTAAAAAAATTGTGGTCACAGGGTTTTCAGCTCTGAAAACCCCGTGCTGCGTAAATATAAAGAAAAAAAATTCTTCACCTACCTGGCCAGGGGTCTCGAGTGGTCTCCGCAGCTCCTGGTGGCTTCCCCCCTCTCTTCTTACTGTAGAGGGGGCTGCTGGGAGTCTCGGGGGCTCCTGAGAGGCTCCAGGGGCTGGTGCGAGGGGCAAGGGCTGCTGGGAGATGTAGTTCTCCCAGTGCCTATTCCGGGGGCCACACGGACACTGGGAGGGCACACTGGCAGTGGGAGTCACACACACACTCATACACACAAACACTCACTCATACACACTTACAAACACCACACACACTGACATACTTACCCTGGTGCAGAAGAGCTGGCTCCCAACACTGGATGCAGAAGACAGCGCTGCAGAAGGTAAGTAATTAAGGACTAATTAAGTCCTATGGAGTTTTCCGCCAGGGTGCCAGAGCAAGTCCCACCTCCCGGCACGCAAAAAAAGAAAAACACGCACCTAATTGAATAGCAAAAATCCTGCACCTGCAGGAAAAGCCTTGCAGGTGTGGGTTTTTTGCTGTTCTCGCACCCAATTGAATATGCCCAATAGTGTACTTAAACATAATAAAAATACCTATACATAGTGTACATATACATAGTATACACATACAGAGCATATGTACCGACATTTACATATTATACACATGCAGGAACAAGTGGGGGGAGGGTTTGTTTCACACATCATTTCCTATGTTACCTGCAGACATTTCCTGGAAGGAGAGATAAGGCATGCTATGCAAGACATATCGCAGCCATCAGCCAGGCTCTCACTTACTGTGATAGAGAGCAGTCAGCTATGCAGGGGAAGGAGAGCAGTAGCACTGTCTGACTGGCACTGCAGTCCGTGCAGAGGGGGGGACGGAACCTGGCTCCTCTGTGCCACATGGTCTCTGTGTATCTGGGGGGTTCCTTTTCCTGCCCCCTTCACCTCCCTGAAGCAGCCTAGGCTCTTCCAGCCCCCTCCCTGCAGTAAGCTGGATATTTCTAGCACCCAGCCTCACCTCCCCCCTGCGATAGCCTGGGCACTTCCAGCATCCAGCCCACCTCCCCCTGCAGCAGCCTGAGCAATTCCAGCATCCAGCCCACCTCCCCCTGCAGCAGCCTGAGCAATTCCACCCCTCTTCCTGCAGCAGCTGACTTGCTACAGACTTCTCTACCCCCCCCCCCAACAACCTCCCCCTCCCCGCCGCTTAGGAGACTGCTGTGGCTGCTGCTCAGCAGCCATGAGCAGTCTCCCACTGCAGCTCAGCACACACTGTGTGCTGGGCTGCAGTGAGGGAGGGTGGGTGGCATTGGACCAGGGCCCCGCGACGGGCCCCTCAGGAAGCCTGGGCTTGGGTAATTTGTACCCGCTCCCACCCCCTCTCGGCGCCCCTGCTCCCTGCAGTGCATGACGTCACTGGCACTGCTAATTTCAGAAAATATAATCAGTGGTGCAGACAGTGCCAGAGAGACTGCCGCCCACTGCACTCACTCACCCGCCTCCTGCCGCCCGCAACCACAGTGTGACAGTGACAATCTAGCAGCGGGAAACCAGCGCTAGGTCGCGCCCTAGAGGGTGTGGCTATGAAGCAGCGGGGCCCACCGTGGAATCCACCAAATACCCGGCAGCCCAGTCCGAGCCTGTATCTAGCACAGTCTATAAAATGAAAGAAATTGATTGGTTGCTATGGGAAACTTCTCCACTTTATCTTTGTTAAAGGGATGCTACATCTCTTCCTTGGAAAGCTGCGGAATATTAATCTCATTCCACGTGTGGACAGAAACCTTTGCAGAATTTGACACATATATTAAACATTATGATTATTAACAGTTTTTAATGAGATTTAAAGAACTAACCCAACTACTGACCTGTTTCATTAACAAAACCTCCACGTTGTGCTCTGAAATATATCAATGATATTGGCCCTGATTCAGACCCGGACGCAAGTGGCCGTTCGTACGTTCGGCGTACGTGCCGAAATATGTTAATTTAAGCGCTCGCACATAATTTTGAACGCAGCTAAACTTCCTCCCCAAAGTCTCCCGACCCCTCCTCTAGCTAACGAGCGAGCCAAATAGCGAGCGTACATCCCCAATGTGGCTTGCAGGGAACGCACGCACAAGTACAAACCGGAAGTGGGTCTGTCAGATGCCGATTACCTGCTCGTTCATTCTGCCTACCTCCTTCAATCGTATCATGCCAATCAATATATCAATTAGCTTAATTGCTCTTCACATTTGTTCGTTTTTTTTTTCTTTTTTTTAAATAAACTTTACTCTTGTCCGTGTTTGTGTTTACCCGCAGAATACGTACGGTTTAAACAATGGTTTTCTTTTGCCAAAATACATGTTTGAGCCAATTATCCATTTGTTTTCCGTGTTTTTACCCACGCATATTTTACTGAGTTCATTTCTTTATTTAAATTAGCTTACGCATGTCACTGCATCAAGCCTATCATAACTCACAATAGATTTTTTGGCCTGTCGAACACATGACTCATACACTAACCAATAGAATGGTTCCTGTTAATTTCCCAACTACATTAGCCAATCAAAATTATTTTCTGGTCTTTATTAAAATAGTTTTTTTAAAAATACACCATTGCCATCATGAGAGCCTCTGCATTCACCAAGCGAGAGCTTCTGGTTCTTACAGAGGTGATGGACAGGCGTATCACCAGCCAGCCTCCCCCCATCAGCAATCGGGAGAAACGTGCCGCCTATGCGGAGGTTCGCGGCCGCCTGCGTTCCTTCGGCTCACGCCGACAGATCGGCCAGCTGGAGCGCAGGTGGTCCGACCTTCAACAGCGGATGCCCCGCTTGCTGGCATGTTTTCGCATGCGTATAGCGTAAAGTAAGTAATGTTTCTTTTTGTTTTCCTGTTTATCTTTGTGGCCCTATCTGCGTGTGCATGTTTTCTTGTTTGGCCTGTTTATTTGCACTCATATCTGCGTTTTCATGTTTTCTTGTTTGGCCTGTTTCTTGTTTTCACTCATATCTGCGTGTTCATGTTTTCTTGTTTGGCCTGTTTATTATTTGCACTGATATCTGCGTGTGCATGTTTTCCTTTTTTTTGGTTAAACAATTAGCGTTTAGCAAGGTGATGTTCTAAACTAACCTCAATTTGTTTCCCATCATTTAGGGGCCGAGCGAAGACTACGGCGTCATCGCCGGCAAAGACGTCGCTCTCGTCCCCTCTCCCCAACCCCCAGCCAAACCTCCTCTCCCCAAAATTCCCCCTCCACCCCAGCCTGCCCAGACCCTGTCGCCCATCCTTCTTGGCAATTTCCCCTCCATCCCAATTCCCCCTCCCCTCAACCCACCCCTCTCTTGACCACCCCATCTCCCGAATCCGTTATAACCCCTCCCACCTCCTTGGGAAATGTGACCACCTCCGAGGAGGACGATGGAGTGGTTTCGGGGCCAGCCGTCATTCACAACGGTATGTTTCCCTTTTATCCTTTTTTGGTAAGGAAAATGTGTTGATGTAATCCTTTGTCTGTGCCTTTTCCTTTTGTTAATATTTTTAAAGGTTGGTTATATATCTGTTTGTATTTACATTTCACAGCTGATTTCCCCATACACATATCCCACATGTCAAAACAGTCAAACTTGTATCTCTGGTTTTCGGTTGCTATTTTTTTAAGGTTTTTTGTTTGTACATTTTTTTATTGTTCCAGGTTTTTTTTTAATGTGGTTTTTGCAACACTATTGTCACTTTTTGCTAAGTCTATTTTGCTTGAGTATTTTTTTAGATTCATAAATTATGGATTAATTTTAGTAAGCACCACAATTTTCTAACCCACAGAGGACCAGAGGCGTTTGGCGGACCTAGCCGGGTGTGTCCAACTGATGCGGGGGCACGTGATCAGCCTGCTGGTGGTCCTGGATAGGATGGCGGGGATCCTGCGGCCCTAATTTTTTTTTTTTTTCCAACAAATTATTTTGCTACAATAAAAAGTTACATTTTGAATACAGTCTCATTCCTTGTCTGAAAATCTTAGATTGTTTAAACTTACATAAGTGGACTCTTGCAGCAAATATTTGAAACTAATGTCACTAAGATTGTGTTTTGATGTTTTTTTAAAGCAGGCACATGAAACACCTAACACTAACAATAGGTTTGGAGAGTTACCAGATGTTTTTTTTTTTTTTATTTACATGTAAAAAATTTTAGGTAAACCTGCTTAGGCCGAGATTCAAAAGCATACTGATTCTACATAATACCTTTTGGTGTTGGTTTTTACCCACAAAGCATAGTTAAATAATGAGCAAATTGACACATTACAGAATTAGCCATTAAGCAACTTTTCCTTGGGTGAACCTGCTTACACTTGCTTGTAATGTCGAAAAGAATTGTTTTGATTCAAATAACCAAAAATTTATTCACCACAAAATAATAACACAAAGTGTTGGGTCACAAACAATACACACAGTGATAACAAACTGTAAAAACCAGCAAACACCATAATAAAAAATAAGCTAAAAATCAAGAACTGGTTGACGAATGAGCATGCCAACATGATTCCACAAATGTTGCGTTTCCAAATTGGGTCCAGAATATATATCCAATGTGGCCCCATGAAGTCATTTTTTGGGAGCAGGAAGTAGTCATCATTTCATTCCAAAATATTATGAAATAAAATACAAGATGGGAAATAAAAAAACGATTAATTTGATGTTAAAAAAATTTCCTTTCGACATTGTGTCAAATAACTTATTTTGTGCCAATAATTACCTAAAGAATCTGGCCACCACATCATCGCGTATGGCCCCCCACATACTGACCTCCGACCAACCTCGGGGGGGCCATCCTCTGGCTGCATTGGGACACCACTCCTTATGGCGATGTTGTGAAATATCCCACACAGGACCACAATTTTCGAAACCATATCCGGCAAATACATGATTTCGCCACCAGAGCGGTGGAGGCATCTGAATCGGCCTTTTAAAAGGCCGATACAGTGCTCCACCACTTGCCTGGTGGCTGTAAGTGCGGAATTAAAATCACTTTGTGGGCCTGGTGTGGGAGCCAAATAAGGAGTGAGCAGCCAGGGCGTGCAAGGGTAGCCATTGTCTCCTGTGAAAAAGAAGTGACAACATCAGGAACACTGTGTATCAAGCTTTGCATTGGTATCTACTAAAGGTCTCCACTTACCCAGAAGCCACGCATCACTAGCTTGTAGGTTGTTTAATTTTTGCCATATCCCTGATTGCCGGATGACGAATGAGTCATGTGCACTCCCGGGTAATTTTGCATTCAGGGACAGGATCTGGAGGGAGGCATCACATACCACCATTACATTCAGTGAGTGATAGTGTTTTCGGTTCCTAAAAATGCCCTCCAGCCGTGCTGGAGGCTGAAGTGGTATGTGAGTACCATCCACAACCCCTATGATGTGTGGGAAGCCAGCTATTTGGTAAAAATTGGCCTTGGCCACACTAAGGGAACCCATATCCAAAGGCATTTTAATAAAATGATGGAGGTGCTTGAAAAGTGCCTCCATCACTGCCCTCAGGATCCTTGAAAAGGAGGATTGGGAGATTCCCGCAATTATTCCCACTGTGGTTTGAAAGGATCCTGAGGCATAGAAATGTAACACCGCCATAAATTTCGTAAGTGGTGGTATTGCTGTAGGACTGTCAATTTGCTGCTCAAGATTACTCTCTATTAATGAGAGAGTGTCTATGATGATTTGGGGCGGAAGACGGTAGCGCCTTAACACCTCATCATTGGGCATTCCAAAAAGGGTGACACGTGTTCTATATATCTGGGGCCTTGCATGCCTACGATGCCTACACCTGGGATGAGGTTGAGGTTGGTCGGCTTCCGGGAGCATGGCCACAACAATCCGACCAAGATCAACCTGAAATGGCAAGAATTGAAGTTATGGTTTATTTCCCCCAAAAAAGTCAGAAAAATACTTATCTTTATGATACAATCCAAAGATGCTTACATGCCGGGGTATTGTCATGATTTCCCAAACCTAACATTCAACAGACCAGAACAAGGACAAAATGTGTGTTGCCCATTTTGGAAGCTTAATTTTGTAAAAGACAAAACATAAAAGGGGATAAACACACATTTCTACAAAGAGCAAACCGACACAATTTGGGCCCGAAACAACAACCCAGATTGTGAACGGTAAATATCTCCCAATTTAACTAGAGAAATCAAGCCAACAAAAATGCACTAATTACTTCGCAATTTAACTAGAGAAATCAAGCCAACAAAAATGCGCTAATTACTTCACAATTTAACTAGAGAAATCAAGCCAACAAAAATGCGCTAATTAGTTCGCAATTTAACTAGAGAAATCAAGCCAACAAAAATGCGCTAATTAGTTCGCAATTTAACTAGAGAAATCAAGCCGACAAAAATGCGCTAATTAGTTCGCACATTTATGATCCACAAAAACACAGAAAAAAACAGTAATGTCCACAAAAGATGCGTAAAAAAAGTCATGAACATTTAACAAACAAGTGAAAATCCAAACTTACCAATACAGGATATAGAAGTCACAGATCAAAAAGGTCGTTGGGGCAGAGCCAAAAGAAACCTACAAAAGGAGAAAATAAATTAATTTTTGGTACCCAAAAAACAAAAAAGGATAGCCAAATTTTACAAAAGGAAGACGTTAAAAAACTTACCAAAAAAATACACCACAACTAAAAGAACCACACCAAAAAACCGAAGGGAAAGTTAAACCCCCCAAAAAACGCACAGAACAAATCACCAAACACCGTCAAATACAACTCCCGCCAACAATCTACTCCGACCAACGTAACCTCCAACAAACAACACCCGCCACCTAGACTCGAGTCGGCCAAAGCCATAAATAGTGTTTCTTTTCCCGTTCAAATTAAGGACGGATCATAGGAACGCACAATCAATGATGCGGACGAATAATAAGGACGCATGTATAAATACGTCATGAAAAAAAAAAAAAACGGTCTGGTGTATTTCTTGTTTTGTCATGAAAAATGGCTACAGACCAGCCAAACAATGGCCAAGAGGCGGCCGGTAAGTATTTCTGGCATTTCTAATCAAGGATTATTTAGAGCCAGAATATAGTGAAAGTTGGCCAGCTAAAATTTAACATTTTTATTGTAAATAGGTGTTGAGGATGACATGGAAGAGGCTGCTGGGCCCAGTATTCCGGCCAAAGCAGAGAAAAAAAAACGGCAGCCACAATTCACAAGAAAGGAGATGGAGGTTTTGGTTCAGAAGTGTGTGGACATCCTGCCACAGGCAGACAAAAATATGGGTGCAAGCCAGAAGTGGAGAATGTGGGAGGAGATAGCCAGTGCTGTCAATAGGGTGGGTGATTATGTCCGTCTAGCCCGGGATGTCAAACTGCGGTAAGTAAAAACTTGACCAACACAAATAAAAAGGGTCAAATAATGCAGGAATAATGCCTACTTTTTCACCCACAGTTGGCAAGACTTCAAATATCGCCTAAAGCAAAAAATGGCTGACAGGGCTAGGCATGCAAGGGGGACAGGTGGGGGTCCCACCCCTGTGTCATTGGAGTTTAATGATTTGGAAGAGCTGGCACAGGGGTGTGTGCAGGATGTGGAGGTGTTTGGCGTGTCCAACATGGATAAGGACATGCCAAACTTTGCGGCTCCTCATGTTGTCCCAGGTAAATGTTGTGATGTAACCAACTCTGAAATGTTGTGACAATATGTAGATTGTAATGTTCCTCTTTTCTCTTTTTTCTCACAGAGACACAAGCGGATGAGTCTGCTCCAGAGGGGAGCCTTGGCCGCAGAATTTCTGCTGGCTCTGCAGGGGAAGAACCAGTACATCCGACTGAGGACCCTGCAGAAGCCAGTCCTGGGCAATCCCCCTCACAGGCAGTGGCACTCCTCACAGAACTCAATTTTAAATCGGATTCCCATACGGAGATTCTGCAGAGGATGGATGCCAGTCTGCTACGGGTGGCTGAGGCCCTGGAGCAAAATGCTGCGGCCAACGTGACCATTGGTCAGGCCCTGGCTGAAAATACCAGGGCCAACATCCGAATCGCCAATGCCCTGGAGCAGCTCGTTCGCCAGCACATGGTGGAGCCGACCTCCCTTCCTGCCGGAACATCAGGATCCTCCACCTCTGGCACAACAACAGCCATTATTCCAAATGTGCCTAGCCCTGTGCCTAGTCCAGAGGCCACAACATCTGCCTCTGGACAGGCCAGCCAGAGGACATCTCGGAGCCGGTCTGGCGCCCACCCTACCCCAGCCAAACGGGGAAAGAAACGATGACAGCACTGGCTACTTTGCCCACACTCCTTCTGTGCTTGCCCCATATTCCTTTCTGGCCAAAACTTCCCTCTCCTTTCTTGTGAATTGTTTTTATTATTTTTGTATTTTTTGTACCAAAAATATAATTTAAAAAAGACAAATCTACCAAAGATTAGTGGGTAACAATGACCCCAAAATTGTACATGAAAATGCACATGATTTGTTTTAAAATGTGTTTTGAAAATAAAACCTACAAATGGTTCGCAACTGTATAGTGACATTAATTTCAAATTGGTTTCTAGTTAATCCTGTCCCACAAGGAAAAAACAAAATCTTAGCTTTGGAGTTCCAAAAAATCAAGGGTTAAAACAAAATGTTACTTTAAGGAACACTTTGGTAAAAAAAAAGCAAAAACTCCAGCCCAATGCAAAAGGTTACAATACACACAATATTGTTACAATATCCAAAAACACTAACAAATTTGTAAAATACATTCCTACAAAAAAACGCAAATTGATTGTGTAATCCTGAAATTAGCAGCCGAGATTTTCAGCTGCGTACGGTTTTGTGCTATTCCAAAGACAAAAAAAAAAAAACACATTACAAGCTGGTTTTCAATACAAAGGCCCTCATTCAGAGCCGTACGCTCTGAGCAGAGCGAACGCTCTGAATGAGGGCCGCCCTCCATAATTATGGAGCGTCCTCCTGGACGCTCGTATAGCTGTGGGTCACCACCCACAGCCTATACGAGCGTGCAGTTTGATGGCCGCGATGGTCACGACCATCGCGACCATCGAAACTGCGAGCCGGAGCCTGCGGTTGAGGTTTTCAACCGCAAGGCCCGGAGTGATTTTGGCTCTATCAGAGCCAAAATCACTCCCACTGACATCACTAGTGATGTCAGTGGGCCGGCTTCTGATGGTAGGCGTTCCCTTGGGAAATCTGGGAAATCGGCACGCCCCCTTTGATCAGACACAACGAGCGAAGGAAAGTCCTTCGCTCGTTGCATCTGGCGCATGCGCACGATGGAGCTCCCTCCGTCGTGCGCATGCTCAGTGCAGACCATCGACCCACTTGCGAGCGGACAGCCGCTCGCGAGTGGGTCTGAATCAGGCCCAAAGTTGATTGTTTTTCTGACAAGCCGTGATAAATCGATGAAACATCGAGGAGGCCCGGGCCAAAGGACAAGGCCATCGCCATTGTGGTCGAGTAATCCAGACCCCAAGCTGTGCGAGCAGTTTGAACGGAAAGAAGATCAGCCAGTGACGTATGACTTGGTACGAACACATTTGATGTTCGCATGAGCTAATTTATGTATGCCCCAAAAACGCCTCGCCACGCCTGCGTTTTTCCATCTCCACCCCCGTCAACGCCCAAAAACGGACTGTTCTGTCAATCACATTTGACATGTCACTTCCTGTTCGCAATTTGCTGAACGAGTGACAAAAAGCTCGCAATCTGCCATACGCACATGAGCAGTGTTACACCGACGCATGCGCGGTTTCTCAACATCGGAACGCAACGAGCGTACTGCTGTTAACGAGCGGCTCTGAATGAGGGCCATTGTCCCATTGTGTTTGAAACATATTCTTTCAAGTTTAGTGAATGGACTTCTTTCTGGATTTTGTTTATTTGACTGAAAATGTTTATATTACCAGATGTGATAAAAGTGTAACTTTTCCCTGCTAGGCTGCCACTGAGTATTTCTAAAGGTGCATACACACACAACAATTTTTTGAACGATTATCGTTAAACGATATCGTTTAACGATAATCGTTTGTAAAAATCGTTCACTTTCTGAGTCAAACGATGGACGATTTTCGTTCATGCGCGTTCACGCTTGTAGTTTGTAGTTCAGTCAGACTTGTCAACTCAACGATTTTCAGTAAGGGAATATGCAAAAATCGTTTGTAGTTCTAAAAAATCGTTCATTACATTTAAATGAACATAGTAAATGAACAACTTTAGTAAACGATTTTAGTTAATTTTTTCAGGGGAGAAAATCGTTTACTAAAATCGTTCATTAACTAAATCGTTGTGTGTGTATGCAGCTTAAAGGTGCATACACACACAACGATTTTCAGGACGAATTCACTACGACGTCGTTATAGTGAAATTGTTTTTAAAAATCGTTGTTGATTTAACCTAAAACGATGAACGAAATTCGTTCATGCGCGCGTCCGTTTGTAGTTTTTCGTTTTCGTTCATCGTCCATTCTGACCATCCAACAGAACGATTTTCGTTGGGAAAATCGTTCATGTTTGGCAGAATGAACGAAAAATTATAAACGACGGACCCTCCCACAACACTCTCCACAGGACTACAGTCATTCCCGCGCCTGGACACCTGCAAGACGCCAGCTTTCCGCGGAGTCCCCAACCAGCAATTTCTTGCGGTAAGTAGCCATCTCGCCCTCCCCCCACTGTCCACCAATGCTTTAGGGGCTCATGTGGCAGCATATTAGGGAGCATATGGCAGCATTTGAAGGGCCTGAATATGGCAGTATATTAGGGGCCTATGGCAGCATATAAGAGGCATTATGGCAGCACATATGGGGTCATGTGGCAGCATATAAGGGGCATTATGGCAGCATATAAGGGGTCATGTGGCAGCATATAAGGGGCATTATGGCAGCATATAAGGGGTCATGTGGCAGCATATAAGAGGCATTATGGCAGCATATAAGGGGTCATGTGGCAGCATATAAGAGGCATTATGGCAGCATATAAGGGGTCATGTGGCAGCATATAAGGGGCATTATGGCAGCATATAAGGGGTCATGTGGCAGCATATAAGAGGCATTATGGCAGCATATAAGGGGTCATGTGGCAGCATATAAGGGGCATTATGGCAGCATATAAGGGGCATTATGGCAGCATATAAGGGGCATTATGGCAGCATATAAGGGGTCATATGGCAGCATATAAGGGGCTCATGTGGCAGCATATAAGGGGCATTATGGCAGCATATAAGGGCCTTGTGGCAGCATATAAGGGGTCATATGGCAGCATATAAGGGGCTCATGTGGCAGCATACAAGGGGCTCATGTGGCAGCATATAAGGGGCATTATGGCAGCATATAAGGGGCTCATGTGGCAGCATATAAGGGGCTCATGTGGCAGCATATAAGGGGCATTATGGCAGCATATAAGGGCCTCATGTGGCAGCATATTAGGGGCATTATGGCAGCATATAAGGGGTCATGTGGCAGCATATAAGGGGTCATGTGGCAGCATATAAGGGGAATTATGGCAGCATATAAGGGGTCATGTGGCAGCATATAAGTGGCATTATGGCAGCATATAAGGGGCTCATGTGGCAGCATATAAGTGGCATTATGGCAGCATATAAGGGGCTCATGTGGCAGCATATTAGGGGCATTATGGCAGCATATAAGGGGTCATATGGCAGCATATAAGGGGTCATATGGCAGCATATAAGGGCTCATGTGGCAGCATATAAGGGGCATTATGGCAGCATATAAGGGGTCATATGGCAGCATATAAGGGGCTCTTGTGGCAGCATATAAGGGGCATTATGGCAGCATATAAGGGCCTCATGTGGCAGCATATAACGGGCTCATGTGGCAGCATATTAGGGGCATTATGGCAGCATATAAGGGGCTCATGTGGCAGCATATAAGGGGCTCATGTGGCAGCATATAAGGGGCATTATGGCAGCATATAAGGGGTCATGTGGCAGCATATAAGGGGTCATGTGGCAGCATATAAGGGGAATTATGGCAGCATATAAGGGGTCATGTGGCAGCATATAAGTGGCATTATGGCAGCATATAAGGGGCTCATGTGGCAGCATATAAGGGGCATTATGGCAGCATATAAGGGGCTCATGTGGCAGCATATAAGGGGCTCATGTGGCAGCATATTAGGGGCATTATGGCAGCATATAAGGGGTCATGTGGCAGCATATAAGGGGAATTATGGCAGCATATAAGGGGTCATGTGGCAGCATATAAGTGGCATTATGGCAGCATATAAGAGGCTCATGTGGCAGCATATAAGGGGCATTATGGCAGCATATAAGGGCCTCATGTGGCAGCATATTAGGGGCATTATGGCAGCATATAAGGGGTCATATGGCAGCATATAAGGGGCTCATGTGGCAGCATATAAGGGGCATTATGGCAGCATATAAGGGGTCATGTGGCAGCATATAAGGGGTCATGTGGCAGTATATAAGGGGCTCATGTGGCAGCATATAAGGGGCATTATGGCAGCATATTAGGGGCATTATGGCAGCATATAAGGGGTCATATGGCAGCATATAAGGGGCTCATGTGGCAGCATATAAGGGGCATTATGGCAGCATATAAGGGGTCATGTGGCAGCATATAAGGGGCTCATGTGGCAGCATATAAGGGCCTCATGTGGCAGCATATAAGGGGCTCATGTGGCAGCATATAAGGGGCATTATGGCAGCATATAAGGGGCTCATGTGGCAGCATATAAGGGGCATTATGGCAGCATATAAGTGGCTCATGTGGCAGCATATAAGGGGCTCATGTGGCAGCATATTAGGGGCATTATGGCAGCATATAAGGGGCTCATGTGGCAGCATATAAGGGGCATTATGGCAGCATATAAGGGGTCATGTGGCAGCATATAAAGGGTCATGTGGCAGCATATAAGGGGAATTATGGCAGCATATAAGGGGTCATGTGGCAGCATATAAGTGGCATTATGGCAGCATATAAGGGGCTCATGTGGCAGCATATAAGGGGCATTATGGCAGCATATAAGGGGCTCATGTGGCAGCATATAAGGGGCTCATGTGGCAGCATATTAGGGGCATTATGGCAGCATATAAGGGGTCATGTGGCAGCATATAAGGGGAATTATGGCAGCATATAAGGGGTCATGTGGCAGCATATAAGTGGCATTATGGCAGCATATAAGGGGCTCATGTGGCAGCATATAAGTGGCATTATGGCAGCATATAAGGGCCTCATGTGGCAGCATATTAGGGGCATTATGGCAGCATATAAGGGGTCATATGGCAGCATATAAGGGGCTCATGTGGCAGCATATAAGGGGCATTATGGCAGCATATAAGGGGTCATGTGGCAGCATATAAGGGGTCATGTGGCAGTATATAAGGGGCTCATGTGGCAGCATATAAGGGGCATTATGGCAGCATATTAGGGGCATTATGGCAGCATATAAGGGGTCATATGGCAGCATATAAGGGGCTCATGTGGCAGCATATAAGGGGCATTATGGCAGCATATAAGGGGTCATGTGGCAGCATATAAGGGGCTCATGTGGCAGCATATAAGGGCCTCATGTGGCAGCATATAAGGGGCTCATGTGGCAGCATATAAGGGGCATTATGGCAGCATATAAGGGGCTCATGTGGCAGCATATAAGGGGCATTATGGCAGCATATAAGTGGCTCATGTGGCAGCATATAAGGGGCTCATGTGGCAGCATATTAGGGGCATTATGGCAGCATATAAGGGGCTCATGTGGCAGCATATAAGGGGCATTATGGCAACATATAAGGGCTCATGTGGCAGCATATAAGGGGCTCATGTGGCAGCATATAAGGGGCATTATGGCAGCATATAAGGGCCTCATGTGGCAGCATATAAGGGGCATTATGGCAACATATAAGGGCTCATGTGGCAGCATATAAGGGGCTCATGTGGCAGCATATAAGGGGCTCATGTGGCAGCATATAAGAGGCATTATGGCAGCATATAAGGGCCTCATGTGGCAGCATATAAGGGGCATTATGGCAAAATATAAGGGCTCATGTGGCAGCATATAAGGGGCTCATGTGGCATCATATAAGGGGCATTATGGCAGCATATAAGGGCTCATGTGGCAGCATATAAGGGGCTCATGTGGCAGCATAAAAGGGGGCACTATGGCAGGCTTGTGGGCCCTGGGGGTTGTTTTGCAAATGAGAAATTGTGTACATAGCATCTTTGGTCGAACAACTGTCAAATGTTATGTGTGTTTTCCAGGCCAAGTCGGTCAGTGCAAGTCGATGATCTTGGGGGAGTTGGGGAGCCCCCAAAGAAGTGTCCCCCCCCACCCGAGCAACACAGGCTTCCACTGAAGGCCGGGGCTCTTCCCCGCACCCCTGGAGTGGTGGGTAATGGGGGGCCAAATAATGTCAAACTATTGTATGTTACAGTGGAACTACAAGTGCCAGCATGCCTGCCATTTTGCACTTGTCGAAATACAAGTGCCAGCAGACATGCGGTACCTGTAATTTCAGTGTAAAATAATTATTTATAGAAAAAAAAAAACACACACCGTGACAGTCTAACTTTATTACACACACCTACTCATTCACACATACTTACCTATACCAGAATAATCTGTCCCCTTTACCAGTAGAATATCCATGATTGTCATTGTAAATAAAAGACACATACTCACCTATACCCTCACGCTGGTCTCCGCAGATCCCATACCGCTCAGACGCCACACGCAGCAGCTCTGAATATGTGTGTTGACACACATATTCATAGCTGGTGACTGGGATCTGACGGGACATGCAGGGATATCCATGTCCCCTCAGCCAATCAGTGGCGCGGCTTTGTGAATAACGTCCCGCTGATTGGCTCCGGCTACTGACAGTTCCCATGTGTGAGTTCCCACGTAACAGCTGTCAGTAGCCGGACCCAAACACCGGTCGTTTTTCACAAAGCCGCCCCGCTGATTGGCTGAGGGGACATGGATATCCCTGCATGTCCCATCAGATCCCAGTCACCAGCTATGAATATGTGTGTCAACACACATATTCAGAGCTGTTGCGTGTGGCGTCTGAGCGGTATGGGTTGTGCGGAGACCAGCGCAGGATATTGGTGAGTATGTAAACTTTCTGACAGGCCCAGTCATCATGGTTTTATACTGTAGAAGGGGACTTAAACATCTAGTATAGGTAAGTATGTGTCAATGGGTAGGTGTGTGTACTAAATTTGTAATGGACACGTGTGTGTGTTTTGTCTATTTTTTTTTTTTTAAATTTGGAGTTTGAAGTGACAGGTGTGGCATGTCTGCTGGCACTTCTACTTCCACTGTAAAGTTCAATTTTTTAATATTCTTTGGCCCCCCAATTTGGCCTAAAGGTCAACATTTTAAAGACCAACATGTGTAAAGGAATGCATTTTTCGTGTAATTAGCCCTCCATAAGCATCTTCACAGCAACTTGACAATTTTTGTACCCCTCTATTTGACCAACAGAAATGGCTGCTAACAGAGAGTTCTGGACAGGATTCATTGAAATATACAGAGATCATGAGTGCCTGTGGAACCCAAAAATGAAGTCCTTCTTAGATCGGCAAAGGAAGGCAGTAGCATATGAGAAATATGCACAAACCCGGGATTCCAAGGCAAACCTAGCTTCTGTGAAGCAAAAAATCAACAATTTCCGAACCGCTTTTACAAGGGAGCACAACAAGTACCTGAGCTCCATGCATTCCGGAGCTGGGACAGACGAGGTCCATAAACCAACACTATGGTATTATGATCTATTCACCTTTGTCTTGGATAAAGAGCCGGAGATGCCGTCAGTGGGTATGCTGGATGAGGACGTTCCTTGCCAGGATTTGGAGAGTCAACAAAGCGTATGTTTTTTTATTTTGTTAATATGTGTTCTTCCAAAGACCTATTTGTTTAACATTTTCCCAAAAAATGTTTCGACCACATGTAATATGTATTACAATAATGTGTGTTAACATTTTCAAACCACATCTTCGTTTTTGGAGGCAGCAAGTATTGGGTGTACCTTTGCTTTTATGATGGTTTCAATATGGATGAGGAGAATAGGTTAGGTTTCATTTTGATATTTATTTGAAACTTGACATTTAGGGGGAAAATTATCGTGTGCCCCCATAAAGGTGTTTAGACATGTGGGGTAAATGTATTTAGAGAGCCAATTTTTTGGTTATTTGGGGTTCTTATTTTTAAATTTTGCCCTCCAGGTGTATATTTGTGTGCAGAATCTTAAAAGTCAAAATGTGTTTTTTGAAATTCAAAACTCACAACTTATTATAACAATATCATTATTGTGCTTGTTTCTCCTAGTTCCCTGCTCCGGAAGTTGTTGTTGGCTCTCCAACCAGCATACACATCGACCGTGGGGATACCAGCGTGATGCAGCCAACATCTGAATAGCCTGCCCAAGAAGCCTCTGAGCCACTGGCAAAGAGGAGGAAGCCAGGTGGCAAGGCTGCTGCGAATCCGAACGGTCGGAACGGTCGGAGGAAGAGGATGAGTTTATGAGGCTTGCAAAGGAGGTGTTGAATAGAAACACTGACGAATTTGCAGTGTTCGGGCTTAATATGGCGAACGACATGCGGAAAATGAAGCCCCAGGCACAGCTGTATTTTCAAAGGGTCGTATATGAGGTGGCGCGTCGTGGGTTAGTCGATACTCTCAAAGAAAACACGACGCTAAGCCCATATAGTGGCCACCAGCTACCACCACCATCATATCCATCCTTTGCTCCCCTTCGTTCGTTTGCCCAAAACCCTCTGTATGAATATCACTCCCACTATGCGTCGGGGTCCACTGCTCCCCCTTCCCAACAACCTGGGCCATCCACGAGTACTGTGCAATCACTTTGGCACAGTACTCATGCAGTACTTCATCCTGATGATGAGTATTGATTTTTTTATAACATTTTTTTTTTTTAATTTGCGTGTTTTTTTGGGTGTAAGTTTCATAATTTTATCCCTCCTCTATCTCCAGCTCTTTATTTAAGATAATGACTGAATAGATCATATTAACATAGAGTTGGTTTATTACCCTCGTTTATCCCTGCTCTGGAATATTGGAGTTCAAGTATTTTGTTGTGATTCCCTTGTATAGTGGTCGGAAATTGTTATTTTTTGCTTCACAAAGCTAGGTCTGTTCTTTGCATTGTGGTTTGTGCCATGTGACCAATTTCTCATGTGCCTGCTTCCACCGATCTGAGAAGGACGGATGTTAAGGGCACCCATGATCTCTGTATATTTCTCTGAATCCTGTCCAGAATTCTATATATTATAATGGCCAGGAATGGCATTATAAAATCCCAAAAAACTAAAAAACTTGTCTGTTTTTTTTTTTTAAATAACAATGTTATTGGTACAAAAACCTCACCTCAAAAGCTTAACAATATTTAGTGGACAATTTATTATGTTATAAAACTGTACAAAAACAATTTAAAGAAAATAGCGGCCAAACTAATGCAAAATTTGCACAATGTAGATAGCTCAACATGGCACCCCAAGGTATGCGGGGAACACATGAAAAGGTACCAAGGTAACACATTGAACGGTGCTAACACATGGTACCAAGATAACACATTGAACGGTGCTAACACATGGTACCAAGGTAACACATTGAACGGTGCTAACACATGGTACCAAGTTAACACATAAAAAGGTGCTAACACATGGTACCAAGGTAACACATGAAAAGGTGCTAACACATGGTACCAAGGTAACACATTGAACAGTGCTAACACATGGTACCAAGGTAACACATTGAGCGGTGCTAACACATGGTACCAAGGTAACACATGAAAAGGCGCTAACACATGGTACCAAGGTAACACATTGAACGGTGCTAACACATGGTACCAAGTGAACACATTGAACGGTGCTAACACATGGTACCAAGGTAACACATTGAACGGTGCTAACACATGGTACCAAGGTAACACATTGAACGGTGCTAACACATGGTACCAAGTGAACACATTGAACGGTGCTAACACATGGTACCAAGGTAACACATGAAAAGGTGCTAACACATGGTACCAAGGTAACACATGAAAAGGTGCTAACACATGGTACCAAGGTAACACATGAAAAGGTGCTGACACATGGTACCAAGGTAACACATGAAAAGGTGCTAACACATGGTACCAAGGTAACACATGAAAAGGTGCTAACACATGGTACCAAGGTAACACATGAAAAGGTGCTAACACATGGTACCAAGGTAACACATGAAAAGGTGCTAACACATGGTACCAAGTGAACACATTTAACGGTGCTAACACATGGTACCAAGGTAACACATTGAACGGTGCTAACACATGGTAAGAAGGTAACACAGTAAACCTATTTACATTTTTCTTTTTGTTTGGGGTGTGTGTGTGATTTTTAAAATGTTTGGTAGTAGTTCTCTCCAAAATGTAGAATCTAACTATATATATAACACAATATACCTTCAAATAATGACATGACAACATCTTATATTGTGAAGGGTTCAATATATTTATTTTCATGTGAAATAAGCGTGTAAAAATAAAGGTTTTGATTTGGGAAAGTAATGAATGTGCTAAGAAATCTGGGCTTCTTGCCACGGAACAGCACCTTCCCCATTAAAGAAAGACACATATTGTTCTCTTATCTGTACCAGCAGGAGTACTTGATTGTGGAACTGTGGGGTGAGACACAGATATGAGATGTTCGGGAAATTTGGTCAGGACCTTCCACTGCAGGAGAAATAATTGCATTTAAGGTCTTGCGCCTTAATAGATTGTGCAATGCACAGGCTGCTAAAACAATGGAATTAATCTGGTCTATCCGGAGGTTTATAGCAGTATGAAAAATGCAAAACCGGTTTGTGAGTAGGCCAAAAGCATTTTCCACACATCTGCGTACCCTGGATAGCCGATAGTTAAAGATTCTCCTATCGTGAGTTAGAGTTCTCTGGGGAGAGGGCTTCAACAAATGCTGGCCTAAGGCAACGGCCTCATCGGCCACAAACACAAACCCAAGTCCATGTGCGCACTGATCCTGCGGGGGCAGATGGAGGGTGTTGTTAGCAAGCCGTTCTCCAAACTGTGTTTTTTTGAAGGATCCACCATCGGAAGCCCTTCTGTTTTTCCCCACATCAACAAAGAGAAACTCCAAATGCGCATTCACTACCGCCATTAAAACAATACTAAAAAAAACCTTATAATTATAACATAAGGATCCAGATCTGCTTGGGGGGGTTATCCGGATATATTTCCCATCTATGGCTCCACCGCAATTTGGGAAATTCCATTTCTGGGAAAAATCTAAAGCAACAGCCTGCCAATCCGCTTCCGAACTTGGAAACAGTAATGGTAAACAAAGACAAAAAAACTGTGAAATTTAAACTTAAAAAACAATACACACTTGTTAAATGTGAAAAACACACTATTATATAAACAAGTTAAAATACATGCTGTCAATGTAAATTTAAAGTACACAATACAGGTTACTGTTGCCATTATGGTGTGAAAACATCATTAAATGTCTTCAACAAAAATGACAACATATGAAGTAAGGCCCCCAGTTGCAAATAAGGGGGGATGGGTGGGGCATTTATGCATAGAAGTAGCGAGTAATTATTTATGTGTTTTGGAAATTACAAAAACACAGTCGACCAAGCAAAACATTCAATACAGTATTAGGGTGCAATAGCCACTGGGGACAGCAGGAATGCACGCACACAAAAGTACCTTCCAATTTATTATGCCATTTAATACTTAAAAATGTACAAAAAAAAATTTTTAAACAACAACAGCAAGATGCAATGTAATTATCAAAACAAAATATTAAAAGACATGTCATAGTTGGCCCCCAAAGTTGCCTAACAATGCTTCCCAATGTAAAGGCAGGGATCTTCACAGGGTGGTTTCTTTGTCCGGCAAGGTCACCAGAAAGAGGCTTGCAAAAGCCAGTTGCCCACCCACACCCCTGGTATAGGACGCTGTCCTCTGAAGTTAGCTGAGTCTAAAGAAGCCTCCAATTGCTTCAGTGGATACTGTTCACCCTCATGTAGTTTGCGTGTGATATCACCAACAACGCCAGGAGGCTGTCCCACACGCATGCTGTATGTACTTACATTCAGGAACAGGAAGGCGGCGGAAGCAGCTCCCAAGTAAAGTTAAGTTATTTGCAGGAACTGGGCCCACAACCAGTCTTGGGGGCGCTGCATAAGTGGTGAGTCTGGGAGACTACTTAAGGCTGTGGCCACTACATAGGACCACTAATTGAGGTTGGGGGCACTGCATAAGGGCAAAGCCAAACAACAGGGGGCAATACATAAAGGGCAAAACTCCAAGGGCCAAAGCATAAAGGGGAAAGCTACAGGGGCCACTACATAATGTGCACTTTTGCAAGAGAGCCAGTGGGGGAGCAGCGTATGACCTGTTGGGATGAATGGTAAGGGAGATAGGCCTTTTCCTGGTTGCAAAATAATTTAAAATGGACACATCCGGCTAGTTTTTCTTAACAGGCGTTTGTGTCTAAAATTAGGTGCATAAGAATGTTACAAAAACCCAATTTAAAAATGTGTGTTCCTGAAGAAGATGAAAATCACATCATTGTTAATCAATTAAACACATTGCTCCAAATGTACTCCAAACAATACAAAAACTTAATCAATTTAATAATGGCCTTTATACAAAAGCAAAAAAAAAGCATGCCTCTTCTATGTTTGGCCCTCAAGGTGTTGTGGAACTACATATACAAGGATGCCCTGACATTTAGCATGTTGTAAGTTAAAAATGCTGGAAGGTCATGCTGCGTTGTTTAGTTCCACAGCACCTGGAGGCACAAAAGTTTGTAGACCCCTGAATTATAACGTAATAATGAAGGCTAACATTTTAAATATTGTTATTCTAAATATACAAGTACTTTGCAATAAAAAAAATTAAAAAATAACCTTAAAATAATCAGGCTTTAAGGCCCTGTATATAGCCATACAGGTCTCCGGAATAATCAGTCCTAAAGCCTGGGGACGAAAAGAGCGTACCAAACTTCAGATCGGCCAAGGATCTTCCTGTCGCTAGGTAGCGTAGGGTAGCGACAAGCCTCTCCTCAGCAGATATAGACTGCCGCATGGCTGTATCCTGCCTCTGGATGACAGGGGTAACAAGCCGCAGCAAGTCCTGGAAAGTCTAGTCGTCCATACGCAAGAAATTCCTGAAATCATCAGGATTATTCTCACGTATCTCCATCAAGAGGGGCATATGCGACATGGTCTCCCGGCGCAACAGCCAATCCTTCGTCCAACAGGCCTTCTCCTCCTCTCAGACCTCCTCCTGCCAGACAACATGACAACTCCAGCATAAGCCACCAGAACACTGTGACTTATGGGATCCATCACAGAAGCACAAAGAACGCACTTTGTTAACAAGCAAGCCAGAAACAAAGCCAAGCAAAATAGCTATGCAACAACGTTTAGCAGGTATAAACCACACCAAACTAGCCACAGAGCATAAATGCAGACTTTGGAAATGACTGACAGCCTTTTTATTCTGTCTGGAAAGGCCCTCCCACCAAACCACATCCACTTAAAAAATTCCCAATCCTTTTTACCAAAATGGACTAATAAAATGAGTTTGTAGGCATGCCTCATTTACATACAATTTTGTTCTTCGTTCATCGTTTGCAAAATCGTTTGTGAAAATCGTTCATTGTTTCCTTCAAAAACGATTTTCAAAAACGATTTTCGTTCAACTTTCATAAACGAAAATCTGAACGAAAATCGTTCATACTGGAAATCGTTGTGTGTGTATGCACCTTAAATCTTGGTATTGAGGCAGTAAATCCCTTTTTGAAATGACAGATTAATGAGACACCTGGCTTTGTACTTGTATAGAGGAGGATCTTGTGTACATTCAACACACTAAAAGTAAATATCTTTGGTACCAGTTATTTTGCTTAGGCTTAATTTAATAAGCAATACAATTAGTAATCATTTACATGTAATCAATTTCTTTGCTTACATTTTGTATACATAACTAACAAAAGTACAAATAGAAAATTTAACAGCGCTGTGACACACAGTGCACAATAACCTAATCTCCAATAAAAATGTATACGAAGAGATGAAAATTCAAATGAAAAATGTTTACATTTATTTAAATAATAAAACAATCAGTGCCCATAAATATATAGGACATCAGCATTAAAAATATCACAAGTGTAAATACAAAAGCAATATAAGCATTAAAAAATAAATAATATTATAAACAATGAATGGACAGGCATCTGTCTGATATCTGAAATTGTGTATCTTAGCATATGATCAGACATTAAATCAGATAGCAACTCTGCGTGTTCAGTTGTTGCAATAAATCATGTTAAACACTGTTTCTGTGTAAAGTCTTGAATCACGACAATTATATGGATTAAGCTAGCCTGTAGCACAATGATACTGATTTGTTTCAGAATAGCTTCCAAACTCCACAATATCATAGATCCTTTTTGTCTCTTTTAAATAAGTATTGGGTCCGGTCTGGTTCTCAATCAATTTCTTTATTTTAATAATATCTATTGAGATAGTGTCTGGAAGCCGCGTCCAACTTAAAGTTATCAAATCTCAATGCCCAAATGTGCAGGTGACCGGCAACTTGTCGAAATCCGCAGCAGGTTCACTGCCGAGACGGCAGCCTTCCCACAGTCCCAGTGGGGGCCAGTACTCACAAAAAGTCAAAGTACGGGACTCACCAATAAGTAAGACGTCCGGTCCCTAGCTCCGTGTAGCTCCGTGCGGCTGTTCAGCGGAGACCCATGCTGTCCCGGCTTTGATTAATGTGAAGAGTTTTCGGTTTTTCAGAGTGGAATGTTCCTCCTGATCTCGCTGTGCTCTTTGACTAGCACAAGTGCCGCTGTTGTCAGTAATGTCCCGGCTTCAATCTGTGGAGTGCAAGATAGAAATATAGAATTTGACGGCAGATAAGAACCACTTGGCCCATCTAGTCTGCCCCATTTTTATACATACTGTTACCTCAACCCTTATTGATCCTTACTTCTTCTGAAGGATATCCTTATGTCAATCTCATGCATGTTTAAATTGCTCTGTCTTAGCCTCTACCACCTCTGATGGGAGGCTATTCCACTTGTCCACTACCCTTTCTGTGAAGTAATATTTCCTCAAATTTCCCCTGAACCTAACACCCTCCAGTTTCAGAACATGTCTTCTTCTTCTAATACTTCTATTTCTTTGAAGAATGTCTCCTTCCTTTATCTTGTTAAAACCCTTTATATATTTGAACGTTTCTATCATGTCACCCCTTTCCCTTCTCTGCTCCAAACTATACATATTAACATCTTTTAGTCTTTCCTGGTACGTTTTGCGGTGTAGACCTTGCACCATTTTAGTTGCCCTTCTTTGTACAGTCTCTAATGCAGGGATGGGGAACCTCAGGCACGGGGGCTGTATAAGGTCCCCAGAAACATTTGGTCTGGCCCTCTGAGCTTTTTTCTGCTAGACTCATTTGGCTAGCAGGGTGCTTAGAATGGCACCCTGCAGCCAGAATCTATGCAGCAGTGCCACCTGCAGCATCCTTAGGACGCTTCAGACAGTCACACCACTGCCTTTACAGCTCCCTGGAAATGCTCTGGGCATTGCTGTAATCACCAGCTATTGTGGCCCTGCCCATGTGTAACATCACACGGAGTGGCCAGCACCAGGCCCACAAATAATGTTATATATATCAAAATGGCCCTCGGCAGAAAAAAGGTTCCCCACCCCTGCTCTAATGTATTAATATCCTTCTGGAGATATGGCCTCCAGAACTGAACACAGTATTCGAGATGAGGACGTACCAATGACCTATACAGTGGTATTATCACTTATTTCTTTCTGCTACTGATTCCTCTCCCTATGCAACCAAGCATTTGACTTTCCTCATTGCTTTGTTACAATGTTTGCTTGCCTTTAAGTCACCTGTAATAGTGACTCCTAGATCCCTTTCCTCTTCAGTAGTTCCCAGTAAAGTGCCATTAATTAAATATATATAGCCTTTGGATTTTTGAGACCCAAGTGCATGATCTTGTATTTTTTGTCATTAAACTACAGTTACCACGTTATTGACAATTCCTCTAGTCTACCTAGTCATCAATCATTTGTTTTACCCCTTCTGGTGTGTCTACACTGTTGCATACCTTTGTGTCATCTGCAAAAAGGAATAGTTTTCCTTCAATACCGTTTGCAATGTCACAAATAAAGATATTAAAAAGCACTGGTCCAAGTACAGATCCCTGAGGTACTCCACTGGTAACATTTCCCTCTTGAGACTGCACTCCATTTACTACAACTCTCTTTTCCCTATCCTGCAGCCATGATCTTATCCATTCAACTATCTTTTTATCCAATCCCATGCTTTCCAGTTTATTTAACAGTCTGTGATGTCTGCAATGTGTCAAAAGCCTTACTAAAGTCTAGATAAGCTATATCTATGGTCCCCCTTTATCTATTTCCTTAGTCACACAGTCAAAAAAGTCAATAAGATTTGCTTGACATGATCTCCCCCCAGTAAATACATGCTGTTTGGGATCCTGCAAATTGCTGGATTTGAGATAATCTACGACTCTTTCTTTTAAGAGTGTTTCCATCAATTTCCCTACTACTGATGTAAGGCTCACTGGTGGGTAGTTGCTTGTCTCTTCCTTGCTTCCACTTTTGTGCAGTGGGACAACGTTTGCTCTTTTCCAGTCCTCTGGAATTACTCCAGTAGCTAGTGATGGGTTGAATAATTCTGTTAATGGTGTTACCAGCACCCCTTTAAGCTCTTTTAGTATCCTTGGATGTATCCAATCTGGCCCCATTGATTTATCCACTAGTTCTGTTAGGATCTTCTCCTCTGTAAATGTTCTTGTTCCTACCTCATTTTTCTGATTACACCTCCAACTTCACTGTGGCCCTTTGCCCTCTATCTCAGCAGTGAATACTGAAGAAAAATAATTAAGATTATCAGCTATTACATTGTCTCCCTCAACAAGACTCCCTCTTTCTGTCTTTAGTCTTTTTATACCACCTTTTGTTTTTTTCCTTTCGCTTATATACTTAAAAAAGTTTTGCCCCCTTTACCCACTTACTGTGCCATTTTCTCCTCAGCTTTAGCCTTTGCACATCTGATTACTGTCTTAGCTTCCTTCTGTTTTACAAGATACTCCTCTTTGTCTTCATTATTTTGCATCTGCTTGTATTTCCTAAAGGCCATCTTTTTTGCTTTCACAATACTTGCTACCTCTTTCCCAAACCACACTGGCTTCCTTTTCCTTGTGGTTTTCCTAACCCTTTTTATACAAAGGTCTGTTGCCTTTAATACTGCACTTCTTAAATTTTCCCACCTCTCCTGCACTGCTTTCAAGTTTATCCACTCTGCCAAAGATTCGCTTACACATCTTCTCATCCCTGCAAAATCAGCCTTCCTAAAATCTAACACGTTTGTTTTGTATGGGGTGAGTCAGTATCTGTCTTTATACTGAACCATACTGCTTGATGATCACTGGATCCCAGATTTTCACCCACTTTTACATCAGATATTCTGTCTCCACTTGTAAGTATTAAAGGTGCCCACACACATACAGATGTACTCACGATCCGACGATCTGTCCAATTTCCCTTGAAACTCTCCCCGGCAGCTCTGAACACGATATGCTGTCCAATCTTCATCTGATCTCCTGAAGCAAGAGTTTTTTACAGTGCATTTGTGTCTAGATTGTCAGATCTGCATTACAGCACTGCAGATCTGAAGATGCGATGTGCAACCTGCGAGGGTGCGCATCGCATCGTGAGTGGGGACTCACGATTTGGGCATTTTTTACCCTATCTGAATTTCCAATGTGTCGGAATCGGCCAGATCGGGAAAAAAATTGCTATGTGTGTGGGCACCTTTAGTGTAATATTGCGTCTTTCAGAGTGAGCTCCCTCACCAATTGCTGAAGCGAGGCTCCCTGCAATGAATTCAGCATGTCCCTACTTCTAGGACAACTTGCCACAGACACCTCTGAGTTTATATTGGGTAGATTAAAATCGCCCATGGTTATAACCTCTCCTTTTAATGCCATTTTAGTGATGTCCTGCAATAGTTTATTGTCCAGTTTTTCTTCCTGACTTGGTGGTCTGTAGATCACCCCAATATGAAGAATCACTTTCTCCCCTGTTTCTATAGTCACCCAAAGGGGACTAATTTTTTGTTCAATACCATTTATTTACGTAGTATTTATGCTTTCCTTGACATACATTGCTACTCCTCCTCCTATTCTTCCATTTCTATCCTTCC
Source organism: Taudactylus pleione (assembly GCA_031769625.1). Lineage (NCBI taxonomy): Eukaryota > Metazoa > Chordata > Amphibia > Anura > Myobatrachidae > Taudactylus > Taudactylus pleione. The sequence continues at coordinate 6,825,799 of JAUIMM010000324.1, read as the reverse complement.
TAAATAAAGTATATCTTGGTATAGCTAGGTCCCAGTCATGATTTTCATTGCACCATGACTCTGTAATAGCCACAATATCCAAATCATCCCTTGTCATTATTGCAATTAGTTTGGGGATTTTATTTCCTAAGCTCCTAGTATTTGCTAGGAGCCAAATGGGGGTATAGATTTGGTGTTGCTCCATCCAAAGTGGTGATCAAGATATGTTGTTCCTTAAAGCGTTTCTTCCCGACAGGGATTTCTTCAGAGGGGTGTGTGACACAAGGTGATTCAAGACTATACACAGAAACAGTGTTTCAACATGATTTATTGCAACAATTGAAAACACAGATATGCTATCTGCTTTAATGTCTGATCATATGCTGATCATTATATTATTTATTTTTTAATGCTTATATTGTTTTTGTATTTACACATGCAATATTTTTAATGCTGATGTCCTATATATTTATGGGCACTGATTATTTTATTATTTAAATAAATGTAAACATTTTTCAGTTGAATTTTCATCTCTTCCTATACATTTTTATTGGAAATTAGGTTATTGTGCCCTGTGTGTGGCAGCACTGTAAAATTTTCTATTTGTATTTTCTCTTTTGGTTAGCAACCATGTTAACAGCAGCGTGAAACACAGTTTTAGTGTATTTTATCCTGCAATAGCGCCTGTGACTTCAGTCTTTTCTTTTTTTGCTATAACCAACAAAAGGCTTTTTTATTTGAAAGGACAAATAAGATACTCAGGCTAATTAGATGCCCTTCATTTCACATATGAATGAATTAAGGGCTTTTACATCATACTACATTGGGTGTTGAGAGCATAGCAGTGAGCAGGATCCGGGTAAGAGGTGCGCAACACTCTGACCCCCCTCATTTTCCCTGGCACAAATACCACTCACCCCACCCCCCAGGGGTACATTGAACATTAATCCCCCCCTTCCGAGGACATACAGTAGACTAGTCGATTGATTTTTTAATTGCCTTCCGTGCCAGGCGGTGGACACTCTTCAAACCCTGGCTGCTCCTGCTGCTGCTCTGCTCCTCTCTTCACAGGCTAATCTTCTTGGGGGCTCGCAACATCACTGCTACACAACCCTGATCCCAGGTACACTGTGACTTCCGGGATCATTCCCAGTGCTTAGTTACAAATGTCATCAGTATGTGGTGGGCCCGGGGCTGCGAAGTCTACCATCAAGGGAGAAACTGGTTAATGAAAACACAATGGGCTTAATTCAGAGGTGGACGCAGAAGCACCCTTACCTGCATATATTGCCGGTCACACATCTGTGACTTTATGCAAATGCCGCTACAAAGTCCTTCACTTCTGTACACCTGTGCATACAAATGTGCGAGGATTGAGTCGCCCACTCACTGTCAGCATCCGTACACGCAGTAATGCCAATTGGTGCATTCATAGATGCCACCATCAGTCGCACCACCAAAAATGACACCAGTCCCATGGCAGATGCTGTGTCTCTATCCTTGTATGGCCTCCTATGTGGGCAGTCAAGCATCTGTGCATACAACCACTTTCCCTGAGATACCCACGACACTACCATAACATGCCCATAAAATGGACCAACTACATGCCTGCACTAAGACACCTCCCTGTCACTGCCCAAAAACATTGGGCATTATTCAATACAATTTTTCCTGCATCCGCCTGAAATTAGAACAACGACTCTGCACAGAGACAATTGGGATGCATGCAAGGTGCGACCTAGATGCATGTGAAGTAGCAAAAAGTTGCTCCATTACATCCAACATCAGCAGTGCATACACCTATAAATCAGGCCCAATTTTACATAATCCTGCCCTTCAGAGCCAGTTTTATGAAAGAATTTAGAAAATATAAAATTCATTATGTTACACTGGGCCTAAATCATCACGGATCGCACGTCTGCAATCGCACGCACACGGCCACTGCGGAAATATGCTAATGAATGCATACGCACTGCCATTGCCCCATAATATGAAGACACCCAGCACATCTTAAAGAGGCCCGCTTACCTTCACTCACATCCGTAATAATGTGCAAGATTGCAAAAACATCGGTACAATTGAGAACCATCAGACCAATACGTAGAAAAGTGGTTTACCTAACCCTTCCGCAGGAATTGCTAAACTTCCTGCATGCTGTGAGTACTCAGGCTGCGTATGGGTTCGCTGTGGATAATTTATGCACGCCCCAGCAACGGCGTTCGAACGCACTGACACGCCTGCATTCACGCGAACACCCCCAGTCACCACCCACAAACATCACTTCCCGTCAATCACTGGGTAATGGATCTGCGTACTGCCTGTGATCAAATTCCTGATCACAGTGCCTGGTTCGCGCACGCGCACTGCGTCTTACACGCATGAGTAGATCGCGAAAATCGTCCGAGTGCATGCGTCTTAGCACTTGCAATCCATGCTGAATCAGGCGCACTATCCACATGTAGAAATACAAATAGGCAATACTTACAGGGAAGAAGTGGGTCCCTTAAAACTATTTGAAGAGGATTTCACCACATTTCTCATAAAACTCTTGCCGGTACTCAGATTCCCCCAGAACTTGAACTTCAACAGTATAGGCTTATCTACCCAGGGTTTTGCTGGAGCCATGAATAGTAGAACACTAATGGAGGTGTTAGAGATGTCTAGAGTCAGTCATAAATATGGGTCTCTGGTTGGGATGATACCCTCTTAGGTTGCTGATGAAAGTTGGACATTACATTAACAGGCTAGGTCAGAGTACTTCCTATAAGTCAGGAATGGCGACAGGCAGAAAATATAAGATAACGCTAGATCAGAGCTGGCAGCAGACAAGCACAAACAATGCTTGCTGTTTCCACCTGACCGATGTTTGGCTGCCTGGATCCCTAATATGAGATCATAGCATGGCACTATATCATATTTTCATCAAATAATGTGCTATTATGCTATATAATACAGTGTTACTACAAAATGGATGTATCAGATGCAATATATATTTATTTCCAATAGTAGGCAAAAATATAAAAATGAAAGAGATATTTGGATGTTTTTAGAATAATAAGCATAAATTGCTACACATGCATTTGCAGAGAATGTCCACAGTCATAGGTTCACAAATAGTAGATGTAGGAGGAAATCAATTAGCCGCAGTATTTTACCGCCAGCTAATTGATTTAATTAGCCCTGAAGCAGGCACTTATCGGGGGCATCGCCTAATCGCTGGAGGCTTGAACACGCCCCCCTTAAAAAAAAAAGATAATTATTTTCCGCTGAAGAGGGGGATGATATGAGCTCCTCAGCGAGGAGCAAAACTAGGGGGGGTGGGGCACGATCAGTTTACTCTCTCCCCCTACCCCCGCGCAGGCAGAGGAGAGGAGACATTTTATTTGTCTGAAAAATTATCGAGTCTAATTGAATTCCCCCCATCGTTTTAAATATAGGCAAAATAGTGATTTTGTTAACTATATACAATAACGCTTGTTATCCCCTGATCATGAGTCACTTATAATCTCAAATGCTTATATTGATGCTACTATTAGTATTAACAAAAAGATAAAAGTGTTTTGAGCGCACTGGTCTGAGATATTAAAATATAACTTTTAATTAATTGATTAAAATATTCTGTGTATAAACTGTGAAATATTTAAAATCAACTACTTTAGTAAGTAGAAGGGATCTTTATTTTGTCCTCTACTGTTTTACTTCATTTAAGCATTTTATTCCCTAAACAGATCAATAATATTATGGTCAAAACATTCCACTATGTCTTCTGTGTGTGTTATTCAGATTGTAGCATTGGATAAGATCCCTTGTAAGTATAGGTTTTGATAGTCAGTTATAAGAGTATTGCCTAATGTAATAGTTTAAATGTAACATAATAGGATTGGAGATGTACACACTTTTACAATCTGCTGCTAGACACCCTTTACTTGCAGGAGCACTAGCAGTTCAGTTCACAAGTGTTAGTTCTAATTAATATCGATTTCAGACGTCAGCCTTTGGCAACAAATACTTTTTCAGAGGCACACAAACCCATCTATTCATTATTAAATTCCCCTTGCATTTTGGGCATACATTCAGCCCTCAAATTACACAGCATATGGGGGTAACACACACATGGAGTACTAGTATAGGAGCATAGAAGAAATGCTAACAGTGAGGCATCCCTCACAGATTCCAACGTACGTTTCACCTAAAGCTACCATGCAAGATTTGCATTAGGAGATGACTAAAACAGCACTGTAGGTGTATGAAACCATCTATAATATACAAAAATTATGTATAATGCAAATGTGCCAATCAGTAAGCCTTTCAGCACTCATATCGCGAGAGTCACTCGCCTATGCCCACAGACTATACTGGGCACAACTACATTCTTATTTAAGTGGACAATCACCTCAACTAACACTATGCTGGGCATACACTATACAATTATCTGTCAGATATCTGTCCAATCTGGCTGGTTGGAATGAAAACCAGGTAATGTATGGGAGCAAATAACAATAGATTTTCCTTCCCACCAGACAGATTGGACAGATATCTGATAGATAATTGTAGAGTGTATGCCCAGCATAAGGCCACGAGGTGAGATCCATCTCTACACCTGCAGATGGATGCGACTGCAGTGCTGAGTGTTGTAAGTGCAGTTTTGTGCTCAAACCCACACACTGATTTGGGACTCTAACCTATGATTGGGACTGATTATTATAATTTTTATATATTTTTTACACCATATACAGTACCTTCTCATATATATATAGAGAGAGAGAGAGAGAGAGAGAGAGAGAGAGAGAGAGAGAGAGAGAGAGATGGATAATCTAAGGATATAACCTCTTGTGGTCACAGGAATTGTTATTTACAAATGTATTGTCTTCTAATAACGTACTGATTTTTTTTTAATTGTGCAATTTCTGGTATTCAGTGTATTTTTCAGCTACAATTTTTTATTAAATGCTATAAATTGTTGCATTTCATGTTCAATACATTTTAATGATTGGCACATTTGCATTATACATATTTTTGATATTTTATAGACGGTTTCATATACCTAAAGCGCTGTTTGTTTTTTTCTTTCCTCATTTATTTTTGTCTTTTTTGGCTAGCAACCACTTATTACAGCATCTTGGTGTATTTGTTTCAGCACATTGGATCACATATAAATAGTTTTTATTATAAGTGCATTATTCCCTTCACAGCACCTGTGGCTATATTCTTTTTCAAGATTTGTAATAGGACCAAGTGTTCATCAACGTAGGAGTTTTCTTCCTTTGCTCTTTGCTATATAGTTTGTATAGAATAAGGTAAAACCAACCCTGTTTTGACTTAGCTTGACTTGATATAGCTTGTAAATATAAAATGTCATTAACCCTTTAGGTACTGATTTAGGGTATAATTAGAATATGCTCATTTAATGGCACGAATAACTGCCTTTTTTAAATACCTTTCAAAGCTCCCTTGTGGTATTAACTGCACGGCTGGTCAAGTAACACTATTATAATTTTATATACTGTAGTTTGAAAGAGTATGTGTATAATTGACTGGAGCAGCAGCAGACAATACATAGTACAACAGCGCCCTCTTGTGATATAATCCATGCTGCAGAGACATCAGTACTGTTTTTAAAAGAACTTTAAAGTCTACAAATACAAAGTCCCTTTATATAAAAGGGCTACTAGTAACTTAAAACATTAAAAAATGTTAAATATATAGGAGAAAGGATCTATACAGTGACATAATGTGAGATATTTAGCCTTGTATTTATATTCACCATACAGCTGAATGCTGAATACTGTCCTATGGGCCTGATTCAGACTTGTACACTAATCCCATTGCACCTGTATCTTTTCACTGTGAGTTAATATGTAAATGTTGCAGCTGTCGGGATATGTATTGAGACATCCACCTGCGGCTTTGCAAATCCAAGCAGCTGCGTAAAAAGTCGCAGCATCTGTGGGCCTGATTTATTAATGATCACTATTGCGATCACAACTCCGTAATCACACGCAGGTCTGCTGCAAAAATATGCTAATGACTGCAATCGCAATGCCGTCGCACTGCCAGCATAGACACGCCCACCTCCTCCCACTACCACTAGCTCACAACCGTAATACCTTGCAGTCCTGCTTATACATCGGTTACATCGAGTACCATTGGTCCCTTATGCAGAATTACAGCAGCCCTGACCTTACTTAGAAATTGCTAACCTCGTAGCATGCAGTGAGTACTCATGCAACGGCATTCAAACGGACAGGCACATTCACTGCCTCTTTGCTCCTCCACCTCAGGGGCTACCTAAGCCCACCCCGAGGCTCACCTCTTATTGGCTGCGAAGCACCCTGTGCTGCCTCATATCCATATACCAGCAGAGCTGGTGATCTCTAGAACCCGCCACATCTCAGTAGGAGGACTGACCTATCAAATGTGCTACTGGGCATACACACACTGCATACTTGCCGACACTCAGTTCCCTACTTCCGGGATTGAGCTGATTATCGGCTAACAGCAGGTGTCATGCCCGGCCACTGACGTCACATTTGGGGCGGAGCTGCATGATCACATCATCGTGGCCCTGCCCCCTCTTCACAATGCCGTTATTTTCGGCATTGTGAAGCAGGGGCCGGGGCCACGATGACGCGATTCAGCACCAATCGCATCACCGCCCACCGCCCCCCACCCCCCCGCTGCGGGGTTTTTTAGCTTATTCTGGGGGTAGGTCGGGAGGGTTGCTGGCTGCCGGAAGGCTTGCCTGCCCTTTCGGGGGGCCGGGAGCGGCACACAAAAATCGGGAGGCTCCCAGCCAAATCGGGAGGGTAGGCAAGCCTGACACACTGTTGGTGCGTCTTTCTTACTCAGCGTTCCAGGAGAGTGGACGTGCCCTCTAAGAGCCACATACAGCTCTACAGAATACCACAAGTACTCTATACTACTGGTGCTATTACTAAGTAGCATAATGACACTAACCACAGAGAAATCACAATTGGCTCACTGCAACACCCACCAAAACCCTTATGCTCCAAACTGCTCCAGCATTGTTATTGTACCTATTCATTCTTGTATACTATATCTATGCCAAC